>NHZP01000009.1:0-697415 GCA_003313425.1 Pseudopyrenochaeta lycopersici
TAGATCCTAGAAGGTAAGTAAATTATAGCTCTTATAGCTATTAATTACTAGTAGCTAGTAACTACTTACTATCTAGGCTACTATATACTAGATAAAGTGCTATAGCTAGGCTAGACTAAGTTTATTATTAGTCTAGCTATTCTTACTAAGGCCTATACGCTAGCCCTTAGATAGATTAGGTAACTAGGACTTATTATAGTTCTTAGCTTTAAAGATAATAAAGAGTAGAATTGTCTAGCTGTCAGGAGCCAATGACACCTGACTGGACTGGCTGACGAGTCTGGTGTACCTGAGGCATACTCGGCCAGTTTAGCCTATAATAGGCCAGATTGGGGCTATCAAAGGCGGGGTTAACCTCCTTTGGCCCGATTGGTCCCAGGTGCGGGGTAAGGGGAATATAAAAGCCCCTTAGGATCCTGCCTGTACGGCAGCGATCCTTCTAGTTACTAATGCAACCCTATTATCCCTTATTAAACTCCTTTGTGCCTATCTGACCCTAACAACCCTGAGGACTAGGCTATAACTATATAGAACTAGTCCTGACATTAGGATCGCTCTCTTTAGAGACAGCACTCTAACAGGATGACTTAAAGGATAACACAGTCTCGTGTCTATACCCTAGTAGAGGGCCTGGACAGTTTAACCTATCTAAATACCCAAACACTAGGCACAGAACGAGTCCCTGAAACTTAGACTGTTACTGGGGAACTAGTAAGGGAACGCGACACAGAGTCGAGGGCTATATCAGCCCGATCAACCTTAATTAAGCCCGCGCAAGGACGTTCTAGCACAGAACACCTATCTTAGGCGGACCCTAAGTCAACAGAGCCTGACACGGCTTAAGGTAGCGTCGACTAGGCTCTAGCTACACAACATGTCTAGCTAAGTAGTAACGTGTTAGGAAATGCCTTATCTAACCCTCCTACACGCGTTCTAGACGCAGATAGAGATAAAGTAGATCTAGAGTACGTTAAGTTGCGAAGAAGAATTAAGGCTAAGACACAACGCCGCGCTATTATTAAAATGCGCGTAGAAGCTGCAGTACTAGAGGCAGATAATAAGGAAGCTATAAAAGCGCTGAAGGAAGGCCCTAAACAGACTAGGCTATCCTCCTTGCGCCTACTACGCCCTAAACTACCTTAAAGGTATAATAAGAAGAACAGAATAGAGTATAACTGCTAGGTAAAGGACTGCGAGGCCTACTTTATATAATGCCCTACAGACTTCTAGTAGGAGGTGTATAAAATTACCTTCTCTCTCTAATACGTCTTAGATTAGTGTAAGATAACGTAGGAAGAGTACTATTTATAAGAAGAGGCTAAAGCTATAAGATAGTAACCTACTTAGAAGGATCTTAAGTAAAACATGCTTAATACGTTAGGAACTCTTAAGGAAAGGCACCTTGTCGCCTACGATGCAGTAAATGCATACTAGCAGGGCCTAAAAGAGACACTTACAGCTGTATTAGACTATTTACACTAATATTAGGAGGAACTAGGCAAAACCTACTCTATAGCTTTAAGGTAAAGCTGTTACTTTAGATCCTTAACTAAGGAAATATAAGTAAGGCTGTAAAATGTTCTAGTCTAGGAGAGGGAGACCCTCTCTTAGATAGAGGAATAAGCTAATATTATCTTTAGGCATCTTAGGGAGCTTAATGTCCTTGTAGCCCTGCTAGCCTAGAGAACAGATAGAAAACTCTTACTTAGCTTAGAAGAGGATAAAAAGCCTTAGAAAAGGTATAAGGGGGAAAAAAAGGGGATATTACCTCCTAAAGAGACCTAGCAGGCCCCCTTTTACTCTAAATATAGCTAGAGTAACCTGCTACTTTTGTAGCGAGAAGGGATATTACAAAACTTAATGTCTAAAGCTAAATACTGAGGAAAAGGACCTATCTACTTAGAATAAGGGAAAAGAGAAGGGCCGTAAGGACTAGGACCTTACCTTACAGCCTATCTAGAACTCTTTAGGGAAACTTCTAAGAAGGGGACCCTATAAGAGGCTATTTATCCTCCTTAAGTAAGGTTGTTAATAGTAGTTACTACTATTAGCACCTTAAAGGAAATTGAGGCCCTTATAGATAGAGGGTTACAGCTTAACCTCCTATTAGTAGTCCTAGCTAAGAAGTAGGACCTAGTTATTAAGCCTGCACTAGACTTTCTAGTAAGAAGTGTTAGTAGTAAAGATTTAACTGTCTACGGTACTATAAGGGTAAAAGTAGCTATAACAGACTTAAGAGGGCGAAAATAGGTAGAACTAGTCCCTTTTGTTATAGTAGACATTAAAAGGTTTAAAATCTACCTAGGCTTACTATAGATTAATTAAGTTAACCTTAAGTTAAACTACGCCTAGCGTAGAATACTTTTTTAGGGCTCTAAAGGAAGAAATGCTAAGCCTTTTAGGTAAGTTAGAATTAAGGATGCGGAGGAATTTGAAAGAACTCTCTAAAGCGCATAAACTAATGTATATGCGCTTACTATCTGCACAGTTGGCTAGACTGGCCTAGATTCGCCTATTATAGGATAGATGCCTAAGGACTACGTAGAGTACGCTGATATAGGCTTGGAGGAGGTTGCAAGCCTCTTGCTAGACTACGGACCCTAGGATTTGGCTATTAACCTAGAGGAAGGTACTTAGCTACTATAGCAGCCCTTATATAACCTCTTAGCGACTAAATTAGAGGTGTTACAAAAGTATATCTAGGAGTTGCTAGTAAAAGGCTAGATAAGGCGCTTAAGGTCTCCTGCAGGAGCCTCTATCCTCTTTGCTAAGAAAAAAGATAGTAGTTTGCGCCTTTGTGTGGACTATAGAGGCCTAAACAAGATTACTGTTAAGAATTATTACTCTTTACCTCTTATTACAGAGTCTTTAGAGTGATTAGTAGCTGCTAAGTAGTACTCTAAGCTAGATATCCGCGACGCCTACTATAGGATTAGGATAAGGGGAGGTGACGAGTGGAAAATAGCTTTCCGCACCAGATACGGCTATTTTAAGTATACTGTAGTCCCTTTTAGGTTAACTAACGTACTAGCTTAATTTTAAGCCTATATAAACGAGGCTCTAGCAGGGTTAGTTAATACTACCTGCGTAGTCTACCTTAACGATATCCTTATCTACTCTAGGATAAAAGAAGATTATATCTGCGATATCTAGGAAATTCTCTCTAGATTACGCAAGTTTAAGCTTTATATTAAACCTTTAAAGTGTAAATAGCACACTAGGCGCACAGAATTCCTTAGATATATAATTTCCCTAGAAAGAGTATTAGTAGACAAAAATTAAGCTAAGACAGTTACTAAATAGCTAGAGCCTACAAGTGTTTAGGGCGTCTGCGTGTTTATTAGCTTTATAAACTACTACTAATGCTTTATTACTAACTTCTCTTAGATTACCCTACTGTTAACTACTTTAACTAAGAAAGGGCTAAATGCGGCTAAGGGTGGCTCCTCTTAGAGGAAAGAGGAGGGTTAATAGCTAGAGATAGGAGAAGACGCTAGGAAAGCCTTTAGAAAGCTTAAGGCTGCATTCCTAGAGGCCCTAATCCTAGCTTACTTTAAAAGGAACTAAAGAACTAGGGTTAAGACTAATACCTTAGGCAGCGTAATTACAGGCATTCTATCCTAATTTAAGCTAAATAAGGGAAAATTAGGTATATAGAGGCTAGTAGACTTCTATTCTCGCAAACTAGCCTAAGTAGAGTATAATTATAAGGTACACGATTAAGAACTGCTAGCTATTATAAAAAGTCTAGTATACTAGCGCTATTACTTAGTTAGGACCCTATTTAAACTATAGACTAACTATATAAACCTAAAATAGTTTATAGAGACTAAAGCCCTAAATTACTAATAAGTAAGGTTATACTTAGCGTTAACTAAGTTTAATTTTACTCTAGAATACAGGCTAGGGGTAATAAATTCTGCAGACGGTCTATCTAGACGCCCAGACTATATAGCTAAGCTTCAAACCCTAGCCTTAAAGTATAATTAGGCGTTTGTGGAGCCCCTGCAGAGATTGCTAACAAAAAGGCTAGATAAGGACTATCTGTTGTTAGCAGCTGTTACTTATTCCAGCGCTAAGGGAGTAGATCTGCAGGAAGCTCTATATAAGTTTTAACGGGTTAAAATAGACCTTAGGCGTAAGGAGAATAACGAGGACAGGCCTGAAGGAACAGAGGGCAGTAATAAGGCCTCCTTAGTAGAAACTAAGGTAGGCAAGGATAAGAACGGCCTGATTGGGGCCGGAACGGCCTAATCTCGCTAAAGAGTCCTTAAAATAGACTAAGAGAAGGCGACGGCCCTTGCAGGATGTTATGATAACCTAATGGCGGGTTATTTTGGCGTAAGGAGGACACTTAAGAAGTTGTCTCGCCGATATACCTAGCTAGGGATAGCTAAGGATGTAGCTGCTTACTGTAATAACTGCCTATATTATAGAAAGTTAATAGTAGTAAAGTAGAAGCCTTATAGTCTATTGCATCTACTTATAGCCTCTACGCGTGCGTAGGAGACTGTTATAATAGATTTTATTACAGAATTGCCTCTAAGTAAGTTCTAAGGGTTAGTTTATAACGTAATATTAGTAATTATGGATAAGCTAACTAAAATGGCCTATTACGTCTTAGCAAGGGGCGATTAGAATAGGCAGGACCTAGCCTAGGCCTAGCTACGCGAAGTTATTAGACTTTACGGAGTACTATAAACAATTATCTCTAATAGAGGTTCTTTAATAAACTTAAAGCACTAGAAGACGTTTAACTATTACCTTAATTTAAAGAGGGTTTTAACGTCTGCCTACTATCTATAGACTAATAGTTAGACAGAAAGGCAAAATTAGACTCTAGAGTAGTACCTTTAGTGTTATTATAACTTAGAGTAGGATAATTAGGCTTTATAGCTGTCTGTAGGGGAATTTACCTATAATAATAGTGTATATTTAACTATAAAGGACACCTTATTCCGTGCGAACTACGGAATAGACCTAATAGGGCTAGAATAGCCTAAATCTCCCTTAGAAGGGGGAGAGTTACTCCTTAGAAGGGATATTACAGCTTACATTATTAATATCTAGAAAAGGTGTTAAAAAGAAATTAAAGCTGTAAATAAATACTATAAAAGGTATACTAATAAGAAATAATTACTAGCTAAATTTAAGGTTAGAGACTAAGTACTAGTATCTAACTAAAATATTAAGTTATTAAGGCTAAAAAAGAAACTTAACTAGAAATACTCTAGACTTAGAACTATTATGGCCTAATATAGCCTATCTACGTATAAGGTAGACTATCTAGGGCTAAAAGGGGTCTACCTAGTTTTTTACGCCTTACTATTAAACCTATATATTAAAAAGGGTTTAATATAACACCCTAAAGATCTACCTATAGACACTCTCTACAGCTATAGTAACGATGTCTATAAGGTAGAAAGAATAGTTAATTATAAGCGTAACTAAAAAGGCTAATAGGAATACCTAATTAAATAGAAAAACTACCCTAATAAAGATAATACCTAGGAGGTAGTAACTAATATTTCTAGTAATACGCTTAAAGCATTCTAAAAGAGGACCTAGAGCCCTATTAGGACCTAAACTAGTATAAAAAGGCGTAGATTAATAGAGGATACCCTAAGTTGTTGTAGACGATAACTAAAAAGGGGGGGGATAGTTAAGAAGGAATAATGCTAGAGATACTAGGAAAAGGAAAACTTAGCTACTTTTACTTTATAATTTTTCTTATAAGGTTTTTTTTAAGGTGTTTAATAGCGCTGCAACTACTAGCCTAGGAAAGTATCTCCTGCATACCTATTACTTAGCCTATTATAGCCTAGAAAGACGTAATCTAGGGCAATCTTAGGGATATATAGTGTATTATACCCTATAAAGTACCTAGTAGGCTAAATAGGCCCCTTCTAAGCTAGAAGAGCTTATATTACCCTAAATACTATTAAGATACTATAAGAGGTAGAAGAAGGGCTACTAAAGGCTAGAAAAGGGGGTATTAAATCTAAAAATGCACCTAGACTGAACGCTAGATAACTGAAACTACTATTTTTATGCTGAACTAAGCTAGTTCTTTATGCTATTCTAGCCTATTATACTCTAATTAACTAGATTATAGCCAAAATTACCTATTAATAAGCTTATTAAGTTTAGCCTGAGCTGCCTTAATAATAGCCTTCTAATTATCTACCTTAGTCTGCTATTTTTCCTTAGTAGTAGCGGTTTTAGCGCTATTTAAGGCCTTTCTAGCCTAGTTTAGCTCCTTTAGGGCCGCAGCCTTCTTATTAGAGAGTTTAGTAAGCTTTTAGTAATAATCGCGAATCTAACAGGCGGTTTAAGGGCCTTTAATAGTAGTAATATAAACGTTCCGCTTTTTCTAGAAGAGATTAGGCTAGTAAAGGCTAAATTAGGCTATTTTAGCCTAAACAGGGGTACTTACAGCCTTAGAAGGCGCAAAGTTAGCCTCCTTACTAGGAACCTCCTCTAATTTGCGCTTCTGAGCCATATTCTTAGTAATAATAGTGTCTTTTGCCCTAGAACAGCCCTTAGAGTACACGGAAGTACTTATAGTCTTTAGATCTAATAAAGCACTACTATAAAAAGTACAGCTATTAGAATATAAGTAGTACAGGCTAGAAACATATTAGCTATGCCCCCTTCCTCTCTAAGTTTAGCCTGGAATGGGCTAAAGACAGCTACTTACTAGTGGATAGAGGTAATAAGTTTATTGTAAGGATCTATAAGGTCACGCCTAGCCTCCTTAATAGTAATCTAGGTATTATTAGCTAATAATGGGGTGGTGCGGCCTAGTCTAGGGAAAGGAGGGCTCTTTCTAAAGGTAATACAGGAATATTAGCTAATAATAACTAAGAGCTCGTAAAAGTTATTATCTCCAGGCACCTATAACCTAGAATTAGCTAATCTAGCCTAATCTAGCTAGTTACGGCCTATTTTAAGCTAGAAATAGTACTTACAGTAAAGTAATTAGTAGAAGTAGAGTAGCAACGCTTACACTGCTTATATTGATGCCCCTTAGTATAAAGAAACGCCTAAGGACAGGTAGTAGGCGAGAAAATATAGTAAGAATTAGAAGAACCCTTAGCCTAAGCAGTAATACATTAAATATAAGGTAAGATAGTAGCTACTCTAGTAGTAGAGAAGTCTTCTAGGCGACGCTAATAATCTGTAGTAACTATTATACTAAATTAGGCTGAAATAGTCTAGACTAGGTAAGAAAGGAAAAGATTAAGCTAAATATAGGCCAGAGCGGGATAGAATACCTGTAACTAGCTCTAAAATAGTTAGGTTAGCCGCATTCTAGATAAACTTGCCCTTTTCTGCAGTCCTTTAGGCCTTATTAAGCTAAATTAGCCTAATATAGCCTAAACTATAGTAAATTAAGGGGATCTACATAGATTTAGCTAAAGAGGGACTTACTAAAAAATTTTAAAATAGGAGTGGAGTGTAAGAAAGAGGGAGGATGTAGGCCTTATATACCTATAGTCCGTGCGGAAGGTCCGTGCTTAATTAAAAGTCTAGAACCTTCTCTTACCTAGGTTTACCTATAGATTACCCGGTAGTATAGGGCACTACGCCTATTTACTAATTATAACCCTCTTTTACCCTTATGTGCACTATATTCAGCTAGGTTGCGCTAATGTAGCCCTTATAAGGGATAACTAAGTTATATAGCTATCTTCTTAGGACGAGACAAGACGTCTTTATCCAAGAGGGGGGATAATGTTAGGAGCCAATAACACCTGACTGGACTGGCTGACAAGTCTGGTGTACCCGAGGCATACTCGGCCAGTTTAGCCTACAATAGGCTAGATTGGGGCCATTAAAGGCGGGGTTGACCTCCTTTGGCCCGATTGGTTCTAGGTGCGGGGTAAGGGGAACATAAAAGCCCCTCAGGATCCTGCCTGTACGGCAGCGATCCTTCTAGTCACTAATGTAACCCTATTATCCCTTATTGAACTCCTTTGTGCCCATCTGACCCCAACAACCCTGAGGACCAGGCTATAACCATATAGAACTAGTCCTGACACTAGCCTATAGCGTTAATACTAGCAATTAACGTTACCTACTCGCAGTTACTAAGTTGTATCTCTAGTAGTTAAGTACGTCTCTTAGACGCAGTTACTACCTTAACAGACTCTCCTACGCCTATAGTAAAGCTAGTCTTATTAAAGTTATAGGTATCTTTATCTAGAACGCTGTACTTAGCTTTAATATTACGTATAAGGTTAAACTAGGGGCTAATAACAGCTAGATCGCTGCATAGGACTCTCTAGTAGTCGCGTAGCCTACTTAGCTAGGATTTAATCTTAGGCTTATAAGAGACGAAGTTTCTAGCCTATTTTTCTCTTACTTAGCTACTACTATAGGCAGCTAGTAACTAATTTACTATCTTACAGAGATAAGATAGTATAGGGGCAAATCCTCGCGCGTCTAGCTTCCTTATATATTAGATAATCGCGTCTTCCTTGTACCTGTTAAGCTTTAATAAGTTAGGTTAGCTGTCGCGTTATAAAAGCTTTCTAGCGCGTTAGTTATAGAGAGTCCTTCTAGGAACGTTATAGACTGCTGTAGCTTGTTAATTACTTAATGTCGCGTCTTTTTTTATTACTTAGATAGCTAAGATAATTCTATCCTTACAAGGGAGTAATTTAATATTAAGTTGTTAAGATATTGTAGTTAAAGGTAGAAAGAGGTGTGGTCTTGGCAAGAGTAGGCGTTTCGCTTACCTAGGCGTTTCGCTTGCCGCTCACGTTATAAGTTCTACAAACTTAATTTTTTTAAAAATAACTAGTACTCAAAGTACTAAAAAAGTAAAAGAGTAAAAGATGTTAAGAAAAGTATAAGATAGAATACCGTATAAACTTACTACGCTGGCGAAACGCTAGACAAGGGTCAGAGACAGCTAGAGGATCTTAGGTCGCACCGAATGCAGTTTAGTATAAGAACCCCTACAAAATCAATATTAACTCTAATTTCTAGTCCGCCTGCAACTTATTTTACTCTTAAGTTCCTGCGATACCTAGTTTTTAGAAGGTTTTAAGGTTAATTTAGTAAGGGTAGCTCGTGCCCTGCGCTTGCTAGTAACCTAATAGCTTATTACTATTAAATAGCTACTAAGAGCTAGGACAGTTTTATAGGCGATTACTATATAAAATAGGTCTACTGCTTAAACACTATACTATTATTTTATAGTAAAGCTATCTACTTAGTAGTAGCGTAGTACTAAGCCTAATTAGGAAATAGATAATAGAAAGTTTAAGAACTCTACTACTAAGCTTAAGCTCTACTACTACTCTTACTACTACCCTTACTACTACTGTGCCGATGCACTTGGTGACCTGGTCACCTGGCCACTAAGGGCATCTCAGCTAGTTAGATGCAGCAGTTCAGATGCAGCAGTTCAGATGCAGCAGTTCAGATGCAGCAGTTCAGATGCAGCAGCTCAGGCCACAGCAGCTTAGGCCACAACAGCTCAGACTTCAAGGCAATTAAGCGAGATTAGCAGAAAAATAAGGATATAAGGAGGCAGGCAGGCGGAGAACATCAAAGAAAAATATCCAAGGAAACCAAGCAGAAGAAACGATCCAAGGAAACCAAGCAGAGGAACGATCCAAGGAAACCAAGCAGAAGAAACGATCCAAGGAAACCAAGCAGAGGAACGATCCAAGGAAACCAAGCAGAAGAAACGATCTAAGGAAACCAAGCAGAAGAAACAATCAAGGGGAACCAAGCAGATAACCATCCAGAGAAGGATCCAGAGGATCTGATATTAAGGAACATCCAGAAGTAATTAAGACAGTACAGATAGACAGACAGATACGGCTACTACAGTTATTACCCCCCCCCCTATTATTGTTCATCCTTGTTTACCTACCTCCTACCTCTCATCTCATCCTTGATGGGATGACTACCTAGCTGTGTTCAGTGAGCTCAAGGCTACCATCGACAGGGAGAAGTTGGCTGAGGCCTCTGTTCCTGCACACTACCTTACCTTTTTTAGATACCTCTCTATTACTTACCTCTTTACCTCTTTAAAGTTATAATCTTATAAGAAGACTAGCTAGTATTTTCTAGTTATAAAGCTTTATTTACAAGTAGATTAATAAGGATTAGGTTAGCCGCAGACATACCTACTACGTTAGCCTTAAGTAACCTCTTAATAAGATCTTACTTCCTAAGCTAGCTTATCCCTTATAGGCTCTTCTACCTATAAAGTTACTTTAAATTTAGAATAGTTTCTAACTAATATAGGTGCTTTTAATAAGCTAGAAGATTACTCTTATCTTTAAGTAAGCTCTAGCTAAAGCTATTATTAGACTCTTCTAATTTTATGTTTATAGCAGCCTTATTAACTTTACCTTTTTTCTCTTTCTTCTATCTAGTAAAGTTAACCTTACCTTTAAAATTCCTAATAAAGATTAGATAGTCCTCTAAACTAGTAGAGCTTACTATAATACTTATATAAATAAAGGATTATATAACAAGCTACTGTTTATTATTATAAAGGTTATCCTAGGCCTCCCTAACTGCTCTAGTTACTACTATTTATCTAGTAGAGACTGCAGCTTAGTTACTTAACTTACTAACCACCTTAGCCTCTAGGATATGCATAAGGTATAACCTTAATAATACTTTAAAAGCTTTATTAATAGTAATATCTAGTAGTTAAAGTAGTCCTATATATCCTAGAGGGATAACTACTAGCGTAACTTAATTTTTCTAGAGTAGCTACTTTACTTACATAGTTTTATAGAAACTTATAGAGTCTATTACTAGTAAGCTCTCCTTACTACTAAGCTACTTAAATAGCTCTTACTCTATCTAATTAACTAGTAGCCTCTTATTATTATAAGCTAACGCTAATAGCTCTATAGTAATATAAGAGTCCTAAAGTTAGTCCTCTTACTACTAAATTGTTACGAACAGGAAGTGGGAAGGCGGCGGTTATGAGGATGAGGCAGGAGGCACGGACAACCAACGAAGAGGCCGAGCCTCTGAACCAACCGATAACGCCAGGGTCACGTGATCCTAGGAAACCCACGCCAAGACAGACTATGTCCTATAGGACGGAGATAAACCTAGAAATCCTAGAGGAGGCCTTATAGAAATCCTATAAGATAATTATATATATAGACTTATATAATATAGCCCTATAGCACATTATAATTAACTTAAGATAATTTATAAGTATACTACTACCTAATACTTCTACCTTTAACTTATCTAGTACTATATATCTACAGAATACTCTAAAGATATTAACTAGTTAATACTAGTTACTTTATATTATAACTACTTAATTAGATCTTTAATATTTTAATTACCCTTAAGATAAGTAGTCCTAGTAAATACGTAGCTACTCTTAACTCTTTAACTATAACTACTAAGGGTCGCCTAATTAGTAAACTTACTACGTTTAGTAGTAACTAATAACACCTAAAAGAATAGTTACTCTAACTGTCAGATGTAAAGCCCAATAGGGTGTTAGATGTCACGTGTCAATCTCTAAGTTGCGAGATCCTAGATGGTAGCACAAACTCTCGGGTGTAACCACTTGGCAGAGGGGCACACAAAAGCAGAAAACGGAGAGAACACAGAATTAATTAATTACGTTTATCATTAAAATTCATTAAAGATTAAGCTAAATAGTCCTTAAATCTGATAATTAAGAGTCTTACTGCCTTAATCGATACGATAATAGCCTACCTAACCTAACGCGATCCTACTGTAGTCCTTACTAGCTAACTCGATTTTACGAAATAGAAGGCGCAGCTATTAGTAAGGTGCGACGCGTATAGAATATAGTATAAAGTTAATCTAGAATCTATTCTTATATTCCTTAAAGAACCTAAACCTCTAGAGGCTCTAAACGTCGCTAATTACACGCCTTAAAGGGCTAATATTAGACCTTAATTAACGGCTAACCTCGCTAAGTCTAGGATAACTGCTCTTAAATAAGACATAGAGTACTTTAAGATAAGGAATAAAAACTATAAGAATTAAGAAAGGAAATACTTAGATGAGCAGAAGGCTATTAGGGAGATCACAATCTTTATATAATCTACTGTCTTACCTTACCTGCAGGAAACATGCTGTAAGACAGGGTAAAACCCGCGTGAATGGATTAAGAACCTTACAGACACGGTCGGTATAGATAAGCGAATTAAACATAAACGCGCGCGAGACTGATACCTTAAATTGCTAAAGCTAATAAGAAATACAGCTAACTAGGATCTGTAGCTTACTAATTATAATTAAGCTGTAATATAAGCAGAGGTAAAAGGAGTTGCTAAGGTAAAGGACATAAACTCAGTTACTAAAGACTTTGTAGTTGTAGTATGGAATGTAGCACCTATATAGGCTACCTCATTTCAGGATACTAGTTAATTTACTCCTAGTATTACACGCCGCGAGATGATAAAGCGGTTTAGAGACTATATGGTTATAATAAAGCCTTAGAAAATAGGCAGACATAAAAGCGCATATACAGTGTTAGATAACTTAGCGTTTCACGCGGATGATTTAGAAAGCACACAGAGAAATAAGAAAGAAAACCTCTATAAGCCTAGTGCTCTAAATCTATAAAGGCAGGGCAGACCCTAAGATTAACGTAGTTAGAAGGAGATAAAGAGATCGTCCTTAGACTAGGAGCTATCTGGCAAAGTTAGAAGCTCTAAGTACTTAGCATGCGAGATACGCCATTCACTTAAAGAGTATTACTATGTACACCCTGACAAGGCGCCAGAATAGTTTAAACTAAAACCTATGCTAGAGAACTACGTAAGGATAAAGCAAGAGCAAGATCCTAAGTTCTAGGGCCTCTTACGAGGGCAAAGTAAACCCCGTTTAAACACACTAATTATGAAAAACTCGCACACTCCTACTCTAGAGGTGCTAGACAATTAACTAGAAGGATAAAGTATTATAAGGATAGATACTGCCTTTGTCTTAGCGTTATTTAGAACTAACTTTAATAATTACCTATTGAGACATTTATTTATCCTTAACTTAGGTTCAACCTGTTATGTAACGAACGACCCTAATAGACTCTACAACTTCAGACTACCTATATATAGAGACTTTATATAAGTAGGTAATATAAAGATATAGGTTAAGGGGTACAGCTTAATTAAGCTAACTTTTATAGGGCGGTAAGGAATTAACAGACTAACGTTACACGACGTAGCTTTGTGCCCTAACCTACACTGCAATCTGGTATTATTCTGATTGTTAAGGCAGAGAGGCATATAGTAGGACACTAAAATTAAACTAACTATACTTAGAAAAGTAGACAGAATAATTATAGGAAGTCTTACTAAGATTTATAGCTAATAGGTAGTTGAGTATTAACTAATACACTAGGCTTCTAACCATACACACAAGACAACGTCACAAACAGAAAGAGCCGCACAAAAGGCATCAGCCTTACTCTAGCATAAGCGATTAGGCCATCTAGAGCTAGTTACCGTCAAGCACCTCGTTTCGTAAGCTCAGGGGGTGCGGATAAAAGGTATTACTACAGTAGAGTGCGACTCCTGTAAGAGATCCAAGTCCCGACGCCAAATCAGAAGAGCACCACGAACCTATAAAGATAGACCTAGTAAAAGACTAGCTATCGATTTCTATGCATATAAAACACAAAGCATAACAAAGGAGAAGAGTTAAATGCTTATCACAGATAGGTTCTCTGGCATGCAATAGGACTTCTATTTTACAGACAATCGTCCCGCTAAATTAATAATTAAGACTCTTTTAAACTTTATTCTATTTATAAAGAACTAGTTTAACATCGTAATTAAAGTTATTAAGTTAGATAATAAAATTACGACAGTTAAGCTAGAAGTAGAACGCTGGTTAGTATCGCAAGGGATAACTGTTAAGCCTTCCGCCCTAGATACACAAGATCAGAATAGAGGTGCTGAACGCTCAGGGGGTGTGAATAAGGAGAAATCGCGTGCTATGCGCCTTGATACTAACCTATCCTGGGAGCTATGGCCCGAAATCACTCGAGCTGGGGTGTACCTATATAATTAAACACTAAATTATGTAAATAACTAGAAGATACTGTACGAGGTCTTCTTCACAAGGGTTGCACTTAATAACAGAGTCGTTATAATATCTAAGAAGCTAAATCTTACTTATTTAAAAGCCTATAGCTGCAAAGCATTCGTAATAACAGATAATACTTACTAAGGTAAATTATGACTTTAACAGCTGGATCCGAAAGCCTGGGTCGGCTACTTAGTTAGCTATTAATCCTTAAATATCTATTAAATTTGGATCCTATCTCTTATAAAAGTAATAAGTACATAAGATATTATATTTAACGAGCAAACAGTGTTTAATAGTAAAACTGAAGACCTAATAGACAACCTTATGCACAGTACGCTGTAAGAAATTGCAACCTATATAAGGATAATAGAGCTTCCTGCTCTAGTCTATTAACTAGAGACTAAGTCCTTTTACGAAGATAATATAGTTAAGGACACTAATAACTCTGAAGAGGAAGATCTACTAGGGTACTATTGCAGAAGGAGAATTAGGGACACATACCTAACTCCTCTATCTACGCTACTACTAGCAGCACTCCTTATAAGTCTAATAGTAGGTGTGTAGGTAGCTAACATAAACTTATACTTACTAAAACTAATTCCTTAGGCAGCCGCCTTTATAGCTAGCACCTAGGCAGGCAACGTAGGGAACTATAGAGGGAAAGTTATTGATAAGGCTTAGATAAAAAGGATACTCGCTAAAGGCTTAAAGATCTACTAAAGCTAACTTCTACTACTGCCTACGCTGTATACTAACCTTAAATACTATCCTATAGGAGAGCTATTTAAGGAGGCAGAATAAGTGCACCTTAAAAGCTATAGATAAATAAAGTTGTAGACAGAGGTCCCGCTTAAGCTAATTAAGGCTGCAGGACAACAAATCCTTAACTGCATGTGGGTGTACATATATAAGCTAAATAAGCATAATTAATTCCTTAAGTATAAAGCACGACTTATAGTCTAAAGAGACTAACAGCGACATATTACAACGTAAGACACATATGCTGCTACGTTAGCGAGCAGGTCCTTTTAAATGCTAATAGTAATTACAGCTAAGTATAATCTTAAACTAAAATAATATAACGTAATAAACGTATTTATACATGCGACTATAGACTAAGAAGTGTATATAAAGATACTGCGCGGATATCGTAAGAAAGGCGCAATCCTCTAAGTTTAGAAGGCGTTGTACAGGCTCTAAATATTACCCTTACTATAGCAAAAGGAGTTTATAATAACTCTTAAAGCCCTAGGATTTATAGAAGTACTACATAAGCTATGCTGTATAATTAAAGATAGACTTATTATCTTCTTCTACGTAGATAACATTATTCTTATATACTATAAGTTAAAGACTATAGAAGTAGAATAAGTGGTTAAGCTGCTTATAAGAAAGTACACAACAACAGGCGGTAATAACCTGTAGTAGTTTCTAGGAGTTAAGGTCATCTAAAAGCGAGATTAATAACTTATTTATCTCTCTTAAGCTGCTTACGCTGAGAAGATAAGTGTTACGATCCTGCCAGGACCCTGTCCCAGTGGCCCCAACTGGACCTCACCAAGTATTGGACAACAACCGAGGTCACGTGACGTGCTCAGTTGATCAGTCTGATCAGTGACACTGAGCACACCGAGCACACTGAGCAACATGCATAACCTCCATGTATATAGATCACCACAATGGACCCTTATGGCCTAGTGTGTTCAACTCAATATTATACTCTACAGTATAGTAATAGCAATACCAATTATTCTTAACCCTTAGTACTCTTTACAGAAGCACCCTCTTACTATCTTAGTATTAAACCCTCTTCTATCTAGTCTCTTACTCTATCCTGGAGAACTAACCTTGCAGTCTTATTAGTTATCCTTACTAATAGCCTTTAAGATTTGTCACACTTTAAACACCCTTAAGATAAGTAACACTAAGATAGAGACTACTAACCATCACGCTATAAGGCTAGGCAACGCTGTCGCTAAACCGGACCTCTTCTATAGGGATCAGTTTAAGCTCGAAGACTGGCTACTCTAGTTCGACCTGTTCTTTAAGTTCAACGCAACTACTATAGACGACGACGACTAAGCAGTACTTATGTCGAGCTACATAAGAGGCGAAGCTGCTAAATAGGTAAAACCCCACCTAGTTAAGTACATAAGTGACAAAGAGAAGCCTTAAGAACTTATTATCATGTTCGAAAATACGGAAAGATTTAAAACATGCATGCGCTAAGCGTTTGGGCTCCCGAACGTGGTAACTATTGTAGAGCGTAAGATCTAAAACATGCGACAAACTAAGTCTGCGGCTGACTACACCAACAAATTTCTAGGTTACGCTAGACAGACTAGTTAGAATAACGACACCCTAAAAACTATGTACAAACAAGGCCTGAAAGCGGACGTCCAGACCGAGCTTATGCGTACAGGCACGAAAATTATAACACTAGACAACCTAATTAATAAAACTATCTGACTAGATGTAGAGCTCTATAAGCTCTGTATGCGACTTAGAGGACAACTACTAGGATAAACAAAAGAAGATAAGAAACTCTAGAAGGATTACTGTAATAAGCTAAATAACAGTCGCCTACGACATTAGTATTAACTATAGGGAGTGCCCGGATAGTACCTGTTAGGGGGCCTTAAGGTAATGTATTTAGATAACCTTAATAAAGAAAAGTTGGGTAAGGTTAGAAAGAAAAAAGAAATAACCTGTTTTAACTGTAATAAGAAAGGCTATATAGCTAAGGACTGCAGAAGTAAGAATAAGGTAACCCCTTAGATTAACATGATAGTAGTAAAGAAAGAATACAGCAACAACGAAACATAGGAAGTCGTTGCAACCTAAGAGGAAGAGGCCTAAGACACAGAGTTATTACAGCCACCTCTCCTAGAACCTACTAAGAAAGGGATTCTAGGAAACTAGTATAGCGACGAGGAAGAAGAGAGTAGCAGCTCCCTATCTCTAGTCTACAAAGATGCAGAAGAAAACTTTAATAATACTATAGTACTCTTAACTAAGGATTAGAAAAAGGAAAACTTCTAGAAATAATATTAACTAGGAACTCTAAGGCCATTGACGCCTACGGAGGCGGAAAAAGATATTACAGAACTTAACTGCTAACTATACGCACAACACATGTATAAAGCATAGTATATTAACGCGTTAACCCTAGAAGAATGGGAAGTAGCTATAAAATAAGGGATGAGTACGATTATTCTAGCTAAACAAGCAATGCAAGACATGTTGCGGGAACACTACTGTTATCCTGAATATTATACGAAGGTAACATAAGAATAGGCGGAAAAAGCTAAGGAAGTATAGCAACCCGTAAGCGTTAGGGACGCACTACAGAAACTTTGACAAGCTAGACAAACATAGGCACTAGAACCCCTAATAGTTAAGACCCCTAAATATATACTACGACGCTAAATAATGCTACTACTAACACGGGAAGACGCTTTCTATATACTAAACACCGAGAACCTAGTATAATAAGGGTACCTTTAAGTTAACTCTTACGGCGAAATCGTGCTTACAGACAGTAAGAAGTAAGACATTTATACGCAGCTTAAATAATAAATATATTAGGAGGACGATAAAGAGAATGTTAACCCTCTCTAGCATCTTACAGAAGAAGAAGCCTAAGAAATATATAAGCACGCTGAGGCAGCTTAGACCCTACATACTATGCGTAAAGGACTACAGAAACTAGTACTAGACTACTTAATAGATCCACGTAATAGGCGACACGGTGTCGTCTACTAGTCCTTTTATACTACAGACCTGTGCGCGATCTATTACTTAAGTAAAATAGAACAGGGATACTTCCCTCACTCGTTTTACTAATGCAAATACTAATAGTATGATTGTCCTGAAGTTAAATGCGACAACCACCTATAGGATAAGAGGACCGTCCTCTACTTCTTAGGAAATAATAACCTTGCGGCTACTATGGCGATGCAGCTAGTCTTTAATAGAGAATGTAATCAGCGACAATAGCAAACGTGCCTTAACTTAGATTGCCTTAAGCATAAAGACATTAAGACACTAAACGGTTACTAAGAGGAGCCTTTTTTAGAGTCGCGCCTACTAATAGGTAAAAATCGCGAACTCTATGTGTAATAGGCACACAAGGACTCCTTAAGCTAAATATTAAGCTTAACAGAAGCTAGATAAAGGCACTAGTGGATTCTAGAGCACAACAGAGCTATATTTCTGCGCGAGCGATAGAACAAGCTGGCCTTGTCCTATTGTTAAAATTAGTCCTATATCTATTAACAGTCGCCGATAGGCAACTAATGCTATCAGAGTCTGTAATCACACACGAAGTACAGAGCGTGTAACTTATTATCTAGAACTATAGGGAAACGATTAACCTAGACGTCTTTAGACTATTATAGTATGATGTAATACTAGGACTCTTATAGTTAAGGGAATATAGTCTAGACATAGATTAGAAAAAGAAAAAGTTCTTGTTTAAATGCTGTAGAACGGACGCAACTACGAGTAAGCCTACGCTGCGGCTGAGTGCCCGGGTAGATAAGAAGATAACGATTAGAATCCTTACTTTGAATAAGGACGGCCTTAGGACACGAGGGTCCGACTCAGCAGGTACTAACAGGAGGCTCTTAGACTAATAAGCTAGAGTTAAGGAGTAAAGCGTAACTCTAGTAATCCCCAATAAGTATAAAGAATATAAGTTACTCTTTTAGGAAGAGATAACTATAAAAGCACTGCCTAAGCATTAACCCTAGGATTATAAGATTATCCTACAGGAAGGAAAGTAACTAACTTTCGGCCTAATTTACGGTTTATTAGAAAAGGAACTTAAGACCCTGCGCGAATACATTAAGACGAACTTAAAAAAGGGATTTATTAGGGAATTATAGTCGCTAGCAGGATACCCTATACTATTTATACTAAAAAAGAATAGGAAGCTAAGATTATGCGTTAACTACTAGAAACTTAATAACATTACAGTAAAGAATTAATACCCTTTACTAAATATAGCAGAATTACGGGATTAACTAGCCTTTACGAAAGTCTTTACGGCATTAGACTTAAGAGGAGCGTATAACCTTATTCGCATAAAAGAAGGTAAAGAATAGAAGACCGCGTTTAGAACACGCTACAGCTACTATAAGTATATAGTAATACCTTTTAGTCTTACTAATACACTAGCGATATACTAAGCACTTATTAATAATATGTTAAGGGAATACCTAGACGTATTTGTTATCGCATACCTTAATAATATCCTCGTGTACTCTGATAATCTACAGGAACATATTAAGCACGTTAAAATAGTTCTTGCCTGCTTAGGAAGATTTAGTTTGCTGCTTAAACCTAAGAAATGTGAGTTCTATAAGGAAGAAGTCGAATTCCTAGGATGCATAGTAGGTGCACACAGAGTAAAGATAAGCGAAGAAAAAATAAGAGTAGTAAAAGAATAGCCTGAACCTAAAACAGTTAAAGATATATAGTCGTTAATAGGATTTATTAACTTTAACTAACAATTTATTAAGGACTTCTCTAAAAAATCTATCCTACTTACTAAACTTATAAGAAAAGATATAAAATAGGAATAGGGAAATAAATAAAGGAAAGTATTCTAGATACTTAAGGAAGCCTGCATTATACTACTAGTGCTGATTACATTCTGAATAGGAGAACCCCTACAGTTTAAAACAGATGCCTTAGACCTTGCACTAGGTGCAACAGCAAAATAAGAACGCGATAGAAAATAGTACCTAATTGCGTACTACTTAAGAAAATTCATAGACGCTAAAGAACGCTACAACGTGCATAACAAAGAACTTATAGTAGTTGTCGACGCCCTTAACTACTAGCGAATCTACGCAGAAAGTTGCTTAGATCTTACGATATTCACGGATTATAAGAACCTAGTTTATTTTACTACTACTAAGATATTAAACTAAAGACAGGTTAGATAGGCTAAAATGTTAGGACAATATAAATTTAAGATCGTATACACGCTAGGAAAGGATAACGGCAGAGCTAATACTCTCAGCCGCAGATCAGACATCGCAGGAATAAAAGTAATAGTTAACGATGCTATCCTTTAAGTAAACTAGGACGGAAGCTTAGGACCTAATAAGTTATTAAACAACACTATAATAATTACGTCTAAAGTACCTAAAGAATTATAAGAAGTAATTATCTAACAACACTACGATGACCTAGTATATAGTTACCTAGGAATTAAGAGAACAATAGAACTTATACAGCGACACTACAGCTTTAAAAACATAAGGACTAAGGTTGAACGGTTTATCAAAAAATGCGCAGACTATTACAAGAACAAACACAGTACCTACGCACCTTACGGAGAAATGCAAGCTATAGAGCTACCCAACAAACCTTAGGCAGACATTTCTATAGACTTTGTAACAGGGTTACTACTATCTAAAGATCCCGTAACAGGAATTAAGTATAACGCTATCTTTAATATAGTCTGCAGGTTTACAAAAGTAGCAGAGATAATACTATTTAGAAACGACTATAACACTGAACAACTAGCGTTTGTTGTCTTAGACAGACTGATACGATATTATAGTATACCTAAGTTAATTATAAGTAATAGAGACAAGCTCTTCACATCTAACTTCTGGTCTACATTAATGGCCGCGATAGGAACAAAAAGAAAGTTGTTAACAGCCTATCACCCACAAACAGACAGATAAACAGAAAGAACAAACAGAACACTGAAAACCTACCTGAGGATTTACAGCAATTAATAGTAGAATAATTAGGTTTTACTGTTACTAATAGCATAACTAGCCTATAACAACAAATTGTCAGAATTAACTAGAAAGACACTGTTCTTTGCTAACTATGGGAGACACCCTAATCTCTTTATAAAGTCATACTCTAGCAGAAAAACTGAAGCAGCTATAAAGACAGCTAAAGAAATAAAGAAAATACATAAATAACTCCGAGAAAACCTTGAGAAAGCATAATGTAACAGTATTTCTTACTAAAATAAGAAAAGAAAAATGGCACCTCAGCTAAAGAAGGGGGATAAAGCATACTTACTTACGAAAAATCTACGTAACAAGCGACTAAGCAAGGGACTCGATCACGTTAAAGTTGGACTATTTTTAGTTAAAGAACAGAATAGACTAGTAAACTATACACTTGAGCTACCACTAGATGTAAAGATCCACCCACGCTTCTATGTCTCTAAGTTGGAACTAGCTAACTCTGCTACACTATTACAGAAGATATTCTGGTACGAACTAGAAGAGGAAAATAAGTTTAAAGTTAAGAAAATCTAGGGATACTAACAAAATAGAAGAGTTAACGACCTAGAACTAAGCTTCAGCTACCTAGTTAAATAGAAAGGGTACCTAAGCGTAGAAAGTACGTGGGAACTACTAGAGAATTTAAGAAACTATTAAGAAAAAATTAGAGAATACTAGGAAAGGGAGGAAAGAAAAAAGAAGAAGCAAACAAACCTTAAGAAACGTTAAGAACTAGAGGAAACCAACGGACCCGCTACTAGTGGCCTATCGCTAACTAAGACCTCCTAATACTTAAGAGGGAAGCCTTTAAACGCGCCCTAAGTACTGGGCGATAAACTAAACTTAAGGGCATCGGAAGCGTTTTCAGGCAATAAGGCCTCCGCCGCTTCTTATTCCTTAATGTCTCGTTCCTCCACAGCTATTACTTCCTCCGCGCGCCGATTAATTAAATCTATTTATTGTTATAACTGCTCTTCGTAAGCCTGAGCAACGCGCAGCTCCTCTAGAGCTTTTTTATGCGCCTTTATCGTAACTTCTTGTGTATTCCTAGATTCTTTTATCTGTTCCTGAAGCTTCGTCTTCTAATCTACTAATCGTTTAAATTTAGACTTAGTAACTTGCACGTTGTAACGTTACCCTTAACGCAGACACTCGCTATATTTCCTGGAACGAACGTAGACCTTACACACCTAATTGTACTTCGCGCACGTCGCGCACTTTTAAACTATAGCTTCCCTAAAAGAGTTAATAAAATTACAGAGACGTTGGCGATAAATAGTGCTGGACACCTGTAGATATTTAGGCATGGCGAGATATGATGCGGCGAGAAGTGGGAAACGCCCGCGTTATATAATAAGCACTAAGGACAGCGCTAGAACAGGAGGGGGATAGTGTTACGATCCTGCTAGGACCCTGTCCCAGTGGCCCTAACTGGACCTCACCAAGTATTGGACAACAACTGAGGTCACGTGACGTGCTCAGTTAATTAGTCTGATCAGTGACACTGAGCACACCGAGCACACTAAGCAACATGCATAACCTCCATGTATATAGATCACCACAATAGACCCTTATAGCCCAGTGTGTTCAACTTAATATTATACTCTATAGTATAGTGATAGCAATACTAATTGTTCTTAACCCTTAGTACTCTTTACAGAAGCACCCTCTTACTGTCTTAGTATTAAACCCTCTTCCATCTAGTCCCTCACTCTATCCCGGAGAACCAACCTTGCAGTCTCATTGGTTATCCTCACCAATAGCCTTTAAGATTTGTCACAATAAGTTGTTTAGTTAACAATTAGAATTGTTAACACGACACACTAATAAGCACAGTTGAACTGAAGCTGCGCTCAGGATTAGCAACACTATCTGAAGTTAACAAGTATTAACGCAAAGTTGGTTCACTACTATACGCAGCAGTCACAACAAGGCCTGATATTGCTTTCGCCACATTAAGACTAGCACAATTCCTATCAAACCCTAGTAAAGAGCACTACGATGCTGCTAACAGAGTACTACTGTACCTTAATAAGATAAAGTCGCGAGCACTGCAACTTAGAGGAGGCAATCACCTACAAGTCGCAAGCGACGCCTCATTTGCTGACAACACCTTAGATAGGAAAAGCTCTCAAGGATATGGAATTAAGTTGTTTAATAGGCTGGTCGCATAGAAAGCAAATAAACAAGATATAGTAACCACATCAACGACTGAAGCTGAATTACTAGCACTGTTATAAGTAGCTAAAGAAGCGATCTTTACGACGCAACTGCTAGAAGAACTAGAAGTCAAACTACCGTCACCTACGATAATAATTCAGTGCAATAATACTCAAACAATCCAGCTGGTAACTGCGGAAGTATTAAAGCTCTAGACTAAGCTTCGCCATGTTAATATCTATAATTATTAGCTTAGACAAGAGGTTTTATTAGGAAAGATAAAAATAGAGCATGTATATTTAACTAAAATAATCGCGGACGGGCTTATAAAGGCATTACCCTATAATAAATAGAATAACTTCTTAAAATAACTTAGACTAGTAGAAGTAAGAAACTATAAGGTAATAAAAGAAGCACTACTTAAAGAGATCTAGAGATAACTTAAGGACCTCACAATCGCATAAGGGGCTTGTAATTAGTTATCTAGCTTACACAGTTGTCTAAGCTGAGGGGGTGTGTTAGATGTAAAGCCTGATAGGGTGTTAGATGTCACGTGTCAATCTCTAAGTTGCGAGATCCTAGATGGTAGCACAAACTCTCGGGTGTAACCACTTGGCAGAGGGGCACACAAAAGCAGAAAACGGAGAGAACACAGAATCAATCAATCACGTTCATCATCAAAATTCATCAAAGATCAAGCCAAATAGTCCTTGAATCTGACACTAACTTAACCTATACTTCTATCTCTATAAAGATATTACTAAAAGTAATAAGGTACCTATTATAATTACTTACCTTATAAGTAAGGTACTAGACTAGGTTACGCTATAACTAGAATAATATATAGGCTAGGAAATTATTAACGCAGATAACATAGAAATATTTAAGGATTAGGATAAGTTTAAAAAATATATCTAGTAAATCTTTAGAATATAGACTAAGAAAGTCACAGCAGAAGAATATATATAGGAACTTAAATAATATACCTCTATTACTAACTATACTAACAGGTTTAAGTAGTACTCTATAATTATTAGATAAGACGACGAGGCTCTTAAATAAATACTCTAATAAGGCCTAAAACTATAGGTTAAAGAGGAACTTATAAGAATAGAATGCGTTATTAAAGACTTTAATAACCTAATTAATAACTATATAAGAATTAATAATAACTTATATAAATTAAACTAAGAACGATAGAGCTATAGAAAAGGAAGGATAAACTATATAAGTAAATAAAAAGGCTATATTTGCTACCCTAGAAACACTCGCACTACTAGCTACTATACTTCTAATAAACTAGAACTAATATATCTAGATAACGTTAATAAGAAGTAAGAGAATAGGAAGGTAGGAAACTAAAAGATAGATATAGAAAAGTTAAAAGGAAATTACTATAATTATAGGAAGAAAGGATACTTTATAAAGAATTATAGATAAAAGAATAAAGTTACCTAACTTAAAGTTAATATAATTAAAAACTTTAATAACACCTAATTTAGGGACTAGGAGGTAGTTACTACACCTAACTATAGCACTAGACTCTTATTACTACTATAGTAGGATAATAACTAAATTATAGAAACTTATAGATAAGTTACTCTAAATACTTAGGAGATTAACTAGAATAATAAAGCTCTAGTAGAACTATATCTAGGGACCTTAGTTAACTAGGACTAACTACTACTTATAGAAAGTATTAAGGAAGTATAGGCACTAGATAATAAAATATAGAGAATATAGGGTATACTAGCACTATAGAAAATATATAGTAGGAAATATGTATATATGTAATGCTAAGACTAGAAAATAAAGTGTAAACTCTTAAACTAAAATAATATATACTAGGAATATATAATAGAGAATATTAAGTATATTAGATTCTCTACAGAATAAGCTAAATAGTAAATTAAATAAAAAGCCTTAGCCTAAGCAGAGAAAGGATAAAAACTCTTCTAATATAACTATAACTAGAGAAACCTAAAATATAAACTACTATTATACCTTTACTATACATATAACTACTATAACTACTATTACGCTATTAAGCTATAAGAAGGACACTTCCTAATACTAAAAGGGGCGTGTAAATAGTAATAGTATAACTACTAACAGGATAATTATATTAACTACTTATAAGATAAATAAATAATAAACTATTTCTTAGGATATAATAATAAGCATACTGCAAATTAAAATATTATTATAAATAAGCGATGCACTAATAAGTTATAGCAGACTAACATAAACTTAAGATATAAGCGCTATAAACTAGAAAAAGAAGTAAATAGCTTTAAGGAAAATTCTTTTTTAGATAAAAACTAAAAACTAAATCTTCCTATAGTAAGAAGGCTAGAACTAGATAAAGGATTCATCTATAATTAGATAGCGCTAAAAAGTAATACTAAGCTATCTAATAAAAGGAAGAGAGCCTCTTCTAACTTAGAATAAAACTCTAAGGGAAGGAACTAAAAGCACTAATAGATTCTAGATTATAAGTAAACTATATCTCTAAGGCAGCTATATTAAAAGCTAGGCTATAACCTACCTTAAAGAAAATGCTCTACTAGATAATAGTAGCAAATAGAAAATTAGGAGAGATAGTAACCTATAAAGTAACTACTTACCTTAGCTTAGCCTCTAAAATACACTAAGTTAGATTAGACGTCTTTAGGACGGCTGCCTACAATATTATACTAGGACTACCTTAGTTAAAACACTATAACCTAGTAATTAACTAGATAAAATAAAGAGTATCTGTGCGTATAAAAAATAACGTAAGAATACCTACGTAACAGTCGCATACTTTAGTAGATAAGAAGATAATAATAAATATTAAGCTTTTATAAAAAGCTAAAAAACAGCTACTTTATTAGCAGCTAGTAAAGAACACTAAGAAAAATAAGGAGTTAGTTACTACTCTTAGGATCTTAGAAGAATATAAGAAATTTAGAGATATATTTACTAAAAAGGTAGGAAGAGAAGCACTACTAAAACACTAAGAATAAGATTATAAGATAGAACTTATAGAAGGTAAGTAGCCTAAGTTTATACTAATATACTGCCTTAGTACCTATAAGCTAGGTATCCTAAAGAAGTATATTAATAAAAGTTTAGTAACAAGTTTTATTAAGAAATCTAAGTCTTTAGTAGGATACCCTATCCTATTTGCGCTAAAAAAAAAGATAAAGTACTAAGGTTATGCATTAACTATAGGAAGTTAAATAATATTACTAAAAAGAATTGCTACCTACTACTTAATATATAAGAACTACGTAATAGATTAATAGGAGCTTAATACTTTACTACGCTAGACTTAAGAGAAGCGTATAACCTTATTAGAATAAAGGAAGGAGAGGAATAGAAAACTGCCTTTAGGATAAGATATAGATACTATAAGTATATAGTAATACTCTTTAGCCTAATAAACGCGCTAGTAACGTGTTAAGACTTAATTAATAACGTCTTAGTAGAATATCTTAATATATACGCTATAGCCTACCTAGACAATATTTTAGTTTACTCTTAAAATATAGATAAATATTAGAACTATATTAAGGAAGTACTATAATAACTAAGAAATTACTATCTTAAGTTAAAACTAGAAAAATATAAATTTTATAAAGAAGAAGTAGAATTCCTAGAATATATAGTTAGAAGATAAAGAGTATAGATTAGTAAATCTAAAATTAGGATAATCTAAGAATAAAAGATACTATAAACAGTTAAGGATATTTAGTTATTTTTAAGATTTATTAACTTTAATTAATAATTTATTAAGGACTTTACTAAGATTATAACACTCTTAATAAGACTAATAAAAAAAGAAGAAATATAGGACTAGAACAAAGAATAATAATAAGCCTTTAGAATACTAAAAGAAGCCTGTATAGCTAAACTAGTACTTATATTATTTACTAGTAGGTAACTACTAAGGATTAAAACAGATGCCTTAGATCTTATAATTAGAGCAGTAGCCTTACAAAAGAAAGATAATAAATAGCACCCTATAGCGTATTACTTATAAAAGTTCTTATAAATAGAAGAATAATACAATATCTATAATAAGGAACTTAAAGCTATTATTAATACACTGCAATATTAGAGAGTATATATAGAGAGTTGCTTAGAACTTACTATTTATATAGACTACTAAAACCTAATATACTTTATAATAACTAAATAACTTAATTATAGATAAGTAAGATAGTTAGAACTCTTAGGATAGTATAAGTTTAAGATTATATATACACTAAGAAAAGAAAATAGGAGAGCAGACGCTCTAAGTAGAAGATATAATATAGTAGGAAAGAAAACTAAAGTTTATATAGTAATCTTAAAAATAAATAAAGATAGAACTTTAGGACCCTTATAAGAATACTACGTAATCTTAAAAATATAAGTAGAAGTCCCTAAGAACCTATATAAGATTATTATCTAATAACACTATAATAATCTAATATATAGACACCTAGGAATTATAAAAACTATAAAGCTTATCTAATAAAACTACTATATTAAGAATCTAAGATAGAAAGTAGAAATATATATTAAGAAGTGTGTACCCTGCTAATAGAATAAATATACTACATACGCACCTTATAGTAAATTATAGGTAATAAAAGTACCTATAAAACTATAAGAAGATATAGTAATAAACTTTATTATAGACTTACCTAAGTCTGCAGATAAAGTAACTAGATATAAGTAGAACGTAATATATAACGTAGTATACAGATATATTAAATACGCAGAGTTTATACTATTTAGAAAAAACTTTACAGCGCTATAACTTGTAGAAATAATAAAAGACTAAGTATTCTAACACTATAGTATACTAAACTCTATTATAAGTAATAGGGATAAACTATTTATATCTAATTTCTAGTTAACTTTTATAGCTAAGATAGGCACCTAAAGGAAACTATCTATAGTATACTACCTAAAAACTAATAGATAAACAGAATAAATAAACAGGACCCTAAAACAATACCTACAAGCGTATTATTATAAATAACAGAATAACTAGGTATCGCTACTACTAATAGCATAAATCGCGTTTAATAATAGTAAATCTAAAGTAATAGGTAAAATACTATTCTACGCCTATTATAAGAAATATCTAAACCTATTTAAAAGAAACTTTCTAAGTATTAAAGTAGAAGCTATAGTTAAGATAGTAGGAGAACTATAAGATATATTAGAACAACTATAAAAAAGACTTAAGAATAAATAGAAATAATAAATTTTATATATTAATAAGAAAAGAAAAACAGCGCCTTAGCTAAAAAAGAGTGATAAAGTATATTTACTTATAAAAAACCTACGTATAAAATAACCTAATAAGGGATTAGACTACGTTAAAGTTAGACTATTTTTAATTAAATAATATAATAGACTAGTTACGTATATATTAGAGCTACCTAAAGATATAAAGATCTACCTAAAGTTCTACGTTAGACTATTAGAACTTATATACCTAATAACACTACTATAACAAACCTTTAAGTATAAGACTAAAGAGGAAATAGAGTATAAAGTTAAGAAAATCCTTAATATATAATATTCTAAGATTATAGAAAATAAGTATAGAAAAGATAAGTACTTAGTTAAATAGAAAGAGTACCCTAACTCTAAGAATACTTAGGAACTAAAATTAAACTTAGGAAACTATAAAGAATAAATTAGTAAATACAACTATAATAAAGAATAAAAAGAACTTAAGTACTAGAATTATAACTAACTTAATCTAATAACGCAATTCCTAGAAGAAGAGGATTACTTTTAAGCTAAGATAGAGTAAAAACGCCCTAGTCTAAAGCAGAAGTACTAGGCATTAGCCTTTACTTAAGAATATTAACCTTACAGTTAACATCCTTAATCGCCTCTAATACTTTAATCTCTTCTATAATATAATTAGAATTATCTACCTATTATTACTTGTAACGCTGTAATAACTTCTACTATTTATAAAGTTAATTCTTTTTCGCGTAAGTAGTAAGAAGAGTATTTAGTGCCTTCTCTTCTACGTTATTAGCCTTAGCTTCTTACGCGTCTAACTAAGCTAATTCCTTATTTAGACAAGAAAAGTTTAGAACTAGCACGTCTACTAGCTTATATAACAACACCCTATTATAATAATAATTTCTATACTTCTCTTTTAATAATAATATCTTATACTCTAGCACAGCAGCACTAATCACAGTGCGTGCGTGCGAGAACAGGAACAGATATGCAGCATCGTGTAACGGCACTGAGAGGATCTTGGTTACAAGACCCTACAGCGGCGCGAGATGCGCATTGAGGTGCTCTGATGTGCGGAGAGCAGCAGAAAAGGTAGCGAGGGCCTGTATCGCATTTGCACTCACTTTGTTCCCGTCCTTATCCTTATCGCCACCGGTGCGTGCTGTGCTGTTGCTGTACTGCGGCTTGAAGCTGCGGTCCCACAAAGCAAGAAGCCCACGTCCTTGCGCCACGCTCGCACGCCTCGCCACAGTGCACAGCGTGCTTGCATCAAAGTCATTGTCTGGTGTCTCAGTCTGCTATAGCTCGCGATAGCCAGCAAGAACGTATGGCAGCGCGGTGCTTGCGAGGGTGGAGAGCGAGAGGCGGAGAAAAGTGTGGGATGAGGGCAGCTGCGACGCTGACGGTGGGGACGTCTCGATTCTGCTGTCGCGCCGCAAGTTTCCGCGCTAGTGGAGCACGGGACACCGTCTAACGTTTCTCGGTTAGAGGCCGATCCATCATACATGGGACCCAGAAGGTGACATTATAAGGCACGTGTAGGTGCGCCCTCACTGCTCTGCTTCCGCCTCTATTACCTTGACTGATTTCCGGACGCCAAGCTACGACTACGACTTTTGTGGACCTGGACCGAAATTCATATACCGAGTCTCGCGTTCAACAACCCACCACAACCTTTCAACGTCATGACCGAAACGATTGAGCATTTCCTCAAAGGCCTCTACCGATTCCCTACCGATCAGATCATCAAGAAAGAAGAGGTCGAGCAATACCTACGACCGTGGGGTTTCACAATTTACAGAACGTCTTATGGGTCTGGCTCTGAAGAACGATGGCAAAAGTTGCTCCAGAAGGCGACCGTTAGTGCGAAAGGTCGCCTTGAAAAGCTGGAAGGCGTAAAGGAAAACCCTGACGCCACCGCCAAAGTGCTAGATCAATTTTCACTTGACGCACGTTCTGATCCGGACACCTTGGAAGGATTGACCTTGGAGGACGTCCGACAGCTCTACCTGGACGGAAGTGGAGGTCAGCCACTGCATGTGGACAGGGGTCAACGGCGCCTTTTCCTGTTGGCGGATGATCAGGTACTACAGGACCCTGATCTCGCCCGGCTTAAAGTCGTAGCCGCGGACTACGACCCTGTTGCTGCGGTGCCCAAGAACTGGAGGGTTGGTCTGCAGCGATACTTTGGATGGATGACCATGCCAACAACAGCCATTTTTCAATTGTGGGATGCATTGGAACTTTTCGATATCGAGCAGATTGTCAATCGTGCATCTCCTGGTGGGCCGGGAGTATACTGGGATCCCGCTTACGACTGAAGTACGGCAGCCAAAGACGAGTCGTTGGTAAACTAGATCAATTAACACGATACTTTTTACAATCCTACGCCGATTCTACTCTTTGTCGCTATGCTAAATTTTATACTATTCTCGCCTTACTCTGTGAACCATCTGACATGTCGGTGTCAGAGTCGTCCGAGTCTAAGTCTGGATCCTCAAAAAACTTATCCGTGTTGACTTTAATATCCTCTAGCTCGGCCTCATACATTGTGACAGAATCAATCACGCTTTGAGCGTGAGCGCCGAACTGCGTTCGTACTCTTCGCGGATCTCTTTCATTGCATTGGTGCACCATTTTTTCGTGTGCTTGACGATGAATTTGTCGAAAAAGTCTTTGACCCACTCCTTCCAGAAGTCGGCAATCGTGGTCTTGTCATTAGGGTTGGCTGCATCCCACAAGTCCTGGGAGTGCCTCCATTGTGCTTCAACATTGTTCACGATCGTGGTCAGGAACTTATTGACCTTCGGCGTGCCCGTTGAATCCAAGTAACGGAATGCGACAAGTGCGCCCCTAATCTTGGCCAATATATACTCGATGTCTTCCTTTTTGCCAAGTTCGAGCTTTTTCTTGAACTCGTCCGGGTCTATGATGTTCTTGCCTGCCATGAACTGTCGAAGACACGAACTTGTTAGCGCGCGCTCTACTTAAGTGTCTCGAGTGAAGTGCAAACGAAATAGCCACTCACCAGTCTCTTCGGCTTATGGATAGCGACTACAAGTGCCACAAATGTGGCTGTGTTCTGTATACTCCCGAGACAATCCATTACGCGCGCGTATACGAATCTTTGACCGGGGTCATTTGGATTTCCCCCTCCAGGTAGCGGCGGTGCATTCTGAATCACAGGTAGTGTCCGGGCTTGTCTGAAGTAAGATACCGCTACTGCACCAGTAGTTGCGGTGGCACCACTTCGGAGTCTGTATGTCATCATCAGCTAAAACCCCTTGTAAAGGACGAAAGACTACTCACCTTCCTGCTGCCGCATCTTCCATGAATTGACCGACAAGGTTGCCATCGAAGATATGTTCAACTGGAGACAACGTAAGCATTCATGCGCCTACCAATGTGTGAAAACCCGACATACTTTCATAGCATCTCCCTGTGGGCAAACTTTGAGGTGCTAAACGCGTGTTACAACAATCGTCTGTATCTTCGTAGTCAATGACCTCGTCCATGAGCGGATGCTCAGAGGGCAACCGGCTAATCGGATCGTACTGGATTATGTTAGTTGACGGCAAGGCGCTTGAGCTATTCCGTTCAGCCTTAGCAATATCGTACTATCTTTATATGTGCCTAAGATTGTGCGTATAGATACAGGCATCTTAGAATACTTCTATTTCTTTAGCATATAGAAATACCTTCCTTAACTCTTACACTACGCCCTCTAGTTCTACATGCAGCGGCGATGTAGGAAATGAAAGGAATCCTAGCTAGTTCTGTTCAGAAGCTTACGCTCTTAAAGAGTAATAAAATTAAGCTAAGTATCTATTCTATCTCGTTGCAGTAGTTATTACTCTGCTCCTTACATCCTTCTAGACCTAAAGCTTTACGTCCTTAAGAGATATAAGAATAATAATTTAATTTTATATTATTATTACCTAGCTAGTTTTAAGGGTAAGTAGTTTTAGTAGTGTGCGTTCTTTATTAGGTCTTCTGTCTAGAATTATTCCTCTTATATATATTTTTATAGTATTCTTAATATTACCTGCCTTTAGTATAGTTAGTAATATAGTTATATAGTTACTTTCTTCTTAATGCGTAGGGTGGCAAATGGGTTACGGGTACCCGCTATGGGTATAGGTTGGGTATAGGGTTATAGATAAGTGGGTTGGGTTTAGGGTTGGGTCGCACGGACCATGGGTATAGGTTGGGGTTGGGTCGCACGGACTCTAGGTTAGGTTAAGGCTAAGGTTATGCACGTATGGGTTTAGGTTTGGTTACGGGTACCTACTGGGGTTGCTTAGTAATCATAATAATTTACTATAATTAGTAGCATAACTAGCTATTTTAGATACATATTAGTTAGTATTAGACCTAATATAAAAAAGACGTGATTAGTCAGACCCAGACGTACCCGAGGCTAATAACCCTAACCCTAACCTCAACCCATTCACAGTAACCTTAACCTATACCCATCACTAGCGTATAAAGACTGGGTATAGAGCTGGGTTGGGTACGGGTCTTATGTAATCAAACCCAACCCAACCCCAACCTATACCCATTTGCCACCCTATTAATGCGTACTTTAGCTTTAGAAAGCTCCTTAAATAGCTCGTTATATTTATCTGTCTAATTATATTTAAATAATTCTATCCTCTTATTCTTAGTAGAATATCTTATTCTACTATCTAATAGTAATATAGTGTTACAGGTTAGCTTCTTTATACCTAATATTATAAGAATAGTCTTAAAAAGGGGTATACTAAAGACTTAGAGTTATAGGAGTAATAATAAAGTTTACTAGTAAAATTCTAGAGATATATATAGTAGAGGTAGTACTATAAATAAAAGTTAGGGTACAGGTTATAGGGTATGCAGGGTTGCGTTACTACTAGTAGTAGCTCTACAGAAGAATAATTTTCTTATATAAAATAATACTTTACAATAGTTTAAAGATAATAAAATAGTAGACTACTATAGAGCTAAAAATATTACGACTTTTACTAAAGGTTACCTATAGAATAGCTATATCTAACTAATTTAAGCTATTAGTTTTATCTCTTCTCTTAGATAGTCTAGAAAAAGTATTAAGATATTAGTTAGGTTTAGAGCTTATTTAAATAATAGAGCTTATATAAACTAAGGTAGTGCTGTTTAAAGTATACTTAGTTAGGATATTACTAACTTCTCTATTATTACTTATAGAGATACTACCTTACTAGCGTATACTAGAAGCGCTTAAGGTAGAGGAGGTACCCTAGCCTACTAGATTAGAAGCGTTTAAGGGGGAGTTTAATTAACTAATAGACATATTAGATAGGCGTTAGAAGTAGAGAGTAAGAGTAAGTAATAAATATAGTTCCTAATAGGATAAGCCTCTTATTCCTAAAAGTATTACTACTATTACTTACAGTAATTATATAATAAGGTGCGGCTAATATTAAACGTAAAGAGAGGAAGCTTATAAATATAAATATTACTCTATAAAGAATTCTATTATAGAAGGATAAACTTATTATAACTTATAGTAGGCTAGACTATCTTTACTAGGATATTATTAGCGTAAAGTTAAGGAGGGTAGTAGCCTATAATTATAAGTATCTCTTAGGGAAGGGGCTAGACGTTATAACTAATAGTAGGGCTGTCCTTTTATAGAGATAAGGAAAGGATAAGCTAGACGTAGACACTAAAAAGTGTAATAGATAAGTACTAGTATAGGATAAATATATAATAGAGGAGTAATTTAAACTAGAGATAAAGAACTAGCTATAGTTATTAACAGTAATTATAAACCTTTATACTTATCTTTTATACCTCTTACTTACTCTCCCTAGGCAAACTATTAAGTATACTATAGAAGTAATAGTAGTCCTCTCCTTATTATAGAGATATCTATAAATATAAAGAGGCTTATAGCCTACGTAATTTTTAGTATAGCTTTAGGCCTAGAGTATTTTAGACAGTATCTAACTATTCCTTTCTTAAAATATATATTTCTAATTACTCTATAAGTATATATTTATAATTATAAGATAGTAATAGTATAGTAATATCTACTGTATAGAGCCTAAAGTCGCTGTAACTAACTCTAGGCTTAACGCTTTCCTCTATAATTATCTTATAAATTTCTCTAGTAGGATTTAAGAGAGAGACTAATTAACTATTATTATTGCTTTAGATTATAATAAACGTAGTTTATAGTGTAAGTAAGATAAAATAGGTAATACGACGATATAGGTCTAGCGCTAGTTATCGAGAGTCTTACCTGTTTTAATTATAACATGTGATATCTCCTTGCCTTAGTAGAGTAATTAGAAAGCCCTTACTGCTATTAGGTATTAATGCATATCTCTCTCTTATTATGTTTAAAGTTAGTAGCTTAAGTTAGCCTAATTCTATTTAGCTGTTATATTCTTACTTAGAAAATATTAGTTTAGTTATTTAGCTAAGTGTCCTATCTTTATATATTATACTTAGGTATTATTAAGTTAAGGTGTCCTAATATTATTCTTAAGGCGCCTCTTTTTAGGGCTTAAGAGTTTATGCTTTACACATTAGTTTTTTTTTCGCTATCCTCTCTTTAAACCTAATAAGGTAAATATAAGATATCCTTAACTAGCTATATAACTAGCTAATAAGCCTCTTATATAGAGTATCTTTCTACAGTATACCTAGTAAGCCTCTATAATAAAACCCCTCTCTTATTTCTACTATATTCTTAGCGCTATTCTTAATCCTATAAGGTAGAGTAGTAATAAAAAGGTCTAATTATAGATAAGTAATAGAAAGTATAAGTAAAGGCGTAAATAGAGAATAGCACAGGAGAGTATATAGTTAGATAATTAGCTCTTAGAGACTCTTCGTATTACTAACTTAAACGTAAATTAGATAGTATATAACGTATAGTAAAAGGTAGATAGTTTATATAAAAGGGAAGTATTTATAAAATAGATATTACTTAAGAATAGCTTTATAAGAGTTTAAAAAGTAATAAGGTTATAGTTATCTAAGAAGGGTAGTTAACTAAAATAGAAGAGATATTTAACGTTCTACTATAGCATTCTTACAAAGTACTTAGAAACCCTAATATTAAGTTTACTAGAACTTAAGTTAGGTAAGTTAAAGCTAACGCAGGCTCTCTATTATATCCTCGCGACTAATTATAATTATAAAGTAGTAGTCTATATTACTAGTAGGTATTAGCGTAGTTATAAAGCTTAATATACTATCTTCCTACTACCTCTCCTTTCTCTATTAGTCGCTTATTTTAATTACTTTACGTATTATCTAGAATAAAATATTAATATTATCTATAGGTACGCTTAAGTATATAAATTAGATCTCTATAGTATTAGAGGTTAATAACGTGTATAGGCGAAATTAATAGGATTACGTACGTTAAGCCTCTTTACCTGTTTAGAGTTAGTATTATATTACTTATTAAAAAAGATTACTAACTTTAAGAGAATAGAGCCTATATAAAATTTAAATACCTATAGTATCTAGAGAAGCTTTATTCTATAGTAGTAGTTTTAAAAAAACCCCTAGAAAGTAGACTTAAGTTTAGGTAAAATAGTTTATAGTCTTTAATATAAAGAAGATAGTTAATAATACTATTTATACTCTTTTTAGTATATTTTATTAGCATAATAGATAACACTACTAGAAGAAAGAGATGCTTACTTACTTTCTAAATCTTAGTGTATATTTTATAGGCGCAGTTCTTTCGCTATTTTATTATATCTAGGCTAGATTACACCTTACTAGCCTCCCCCTATATAATCTAGAGTTAAGTCTTTAAGACACTTTAGTTACTATATATTAAATTATTATTTATTTTTAACTGCTTTAACTTTTTATAGATCTAAAGGAGGACATTATTAGTCTGTATATTAGAAGATTAGAGATATTCTAGCCGCATAATATGCTAAGGTGAAATAAGTAAAGTGAAATAAGCAAAGTGAAATAAGCAAAGTGAAATGAATGCGGGTGATATAGACGAAGGATTAACCTCGCACGGTCCTTGTCAGAGTATACTAGATAGCGGCGCAAGCGACCAACAAATTAGAGTCGCAGTTGTATTAAGGAGTAGGTAAGCTGATAGAGGCCATGATAGGCCGACGTCGTTAGCGCCTAAGGAGAATAACAACTGTAAAAGAACGCTCACGCGGGGTAGAGGCAATGCCCTACCATCCAATGTTTCCAGAGTTACGAGCAAGGAGCACCTTCTTAACTAACAGAAGAGGTATAGCGCCCGATATGACGCGCATCTCACCTGTGCGTTGGACCCAAAAGACGGCACACTCAATCCCCACGACTGCTAGCGAGGCGCATGATGTGGCATCTATGGTTAGGGGTGTATAGGAAATGTTAACTAAGTTAGCTACACTTCCTACAGAAATTCTGGATTATGGTGGAGGGGTTGAGTCAGTAACCAACTGCTTCGTCAGACAGCCTAAAAGCAACGCGCTAGGGTCTAATTTTTATCCCTTCAAGCAACCTCTCTTATTTTAGTATATAATAGAAAACTCTAAATTATATTATAGCTATTTCTTAAAGTAACCTAAAGCTATTTAGTATTAAATGTGTTTCTTATAGCTAGTAAGATTTGTCCCCTAGTTTTAGTTAGATCCTAGATTATATAATTTAATAGTTAAACACTAGTGTAACACACTAGTAGGGTATATATACAGACCTACAGACACAGATAAGAAATAACACCTATTTACACTTTAAGTTTCTAACTAAAATAGAGAGATAAATCTTACTAGCCGTTTCTTATTTAGTGTACTTAAGCGAACTGCGCCTGCTTCCTCTTTTTTACTACTCCTCCCTATTTACTTATATCACACCCTGTAATTATAGACTAGCTCCTTAATATTTTCTATTTTTCTCTTAAATTCCTCCTTAAACTATTAACCTATTCTATAATATCTAATAGAACACCCATAATATTACTATTATCTAGTCTAAGCGCAGTAATCCTTTTATTGTGCCTAGTAATTTTATACCTCAGAGTATTAATCTGCGCACTTAGTCTTTTTATTTCTTTAGATAAAGTTTGCTAGGTTATCTATTATATAGGAATAATTACCTAACCTTAAGACTGCCGCGTCTTAGTAAGCGAGTGTTCTGTAGCATTTCCACACGTATCTATATTATTACTTCCTTAGTTCGTATATTTTATTAACGCCTAGATATATATATTTTATTAGTAGTCTAGCTAAGCTACTCCTAGTGCTTATAAATTTTCCTACATACTATGCCCTCGTATAGAATAGGGTACTGTTACGAACAGAAGTAGGGAGGGCGGCGGTTATAAGGATGTGGGAGGAGGCACGGACGACCAAAGGAGAGACCGAGCCTCTAAGCTAACTAATAACGCCAGGGTCACGTAATCCCAGAAAACCCACGCCAAGACAGACTATGTCCTATAGGACAGAGACAAACCTAGAAAACCTAGAGGGGGCCTTATAGGAATCCTATAAGATAAATATGTATATAGACTTATATAATGTAGGTCTATAGCATATTATAATTAACTTTAGATAATCTTTAAGTATACTACTATATAAGATTTCTATATTTAGCCTACCTAATACTGCACATCTACAGAATACTCTAAAGAGCCTAACTAATTAATACTAGTTACTTTATATTATAACTACTTAATTAGATCTTTAATATTTTAATTACCCTTAAGATAAGTAGTACTAGTAAATACGTAGCTACCCCTAACTCTTTAACTATAACTACTAAAAGTTATCTAATTAGTAAGCCTACTACGTTTAGTAGTAACTAATAACACCTTAAAGGATAGTTACTCTAACTTAACTTATACTTCTACTTTTATAAGAATATTAATAAAAGTAATAAGGCGCCTATTATAATTACTTACTTTATAAGTAAAGTACTAGACTAGGTTACGCTATAATTAGAATAATATATAGACTAGGGAATTATTAATAAAGATAATATAGAAATATTTAAGGACTAGGATAAGTTTAAAAAGTATATCTAATAGATTTTTAGTATATAAATAGAGAAAGTCGCAGCAGAACAATATATACAGGAATTAAAATAACATACCTCTATTGCTAACTACGCTAATAAGTTTAAGTAGTACTCTATAATTATTAGATAGGACGATAAAGCTCTTAAATAAATATTTTAATAAGGCCTAAAACTATAAGTTAAGGAGGAACTTATAAGAATAGGATATATTATTAAAGACCTTAATAACTTAATTAATAACTATATAAGAATTAATAATAACTTATATAAACTAAACTAGGAACTACAGAGCTATAAGAAAGAAGAAATAACAGATATAAGTAAATAAAAAGGCTATATTTACTACCTAAAAAATACTTATACTACTAGCTACTATACTTCTAATAAACTAGAACTAATATATTTAGATAATATTAATAAAAAGTAAGAGAATAGGAAGGTAGAATACTAGAAGATAGATATAGAGAAAGTAAAAGGTAATTACTATAATTATAGGAAGAAATAACACTTTATAAAAAATTATAAGCAAAAGAATAAAGTTACTTAACTTAAAGTTAATATAATTAATAGCTTTAATAACACCTAAATTAGAGACTAAGAAGTAGTCACTACCCCTAACTATAGTACTAGACCCTTATTACTACCCTAGTAAGATAATAACTAGATAAGAGAGACCTATAGATAGGTACTTACTTCTACTTAAGAAATAGATTAGAATAATAAAGTTCTAACTAAGCTATATCTAGGAACTAGAGTTAACTAGGACTAACTACTAGCTATAAGAAGTACTAAGGAAGTATAAACGTAAGTACTAGACTATAAAATTAAGGAAATATAAGGTAAACTAGTACTATAGAAAGCGCAGAGTAGAAAGTATATATACGTAAGGTACTAAAACTAAAAAATAAAGTATAAACTCTTAAAGAAAGAAAATATATACTAGAAATACGTAATTAAGAATATTAAGTATAAAAGATTCTTTATAGAACACGCTAAATAATAAATAGAATAAAAAGTAGTTGTATAAGTAGAAAAGAGATAAAAACTATTCTACTATAACTATAACTAGAGAAACTCTTAATATAGACTACTATTATACCTCTATTATATATATAATTATTATAACTACTACTACGCTATTAAGCTATAAGAAGGATACTTCTTAATACTAAAGAGAGCGTGTAAGTAGTAATAGTATAACTGTTAACAGGACAATTATATTAACTACTTATAGGATAAGCAGATAATAAATTACTTCCTAGGATATAATAAAGAATATATAGCTAACTAGAACATTATTATAAATAAGCGATATACTAATAAGTTATAGTAGGTATATATAAATACAGGATATACACGCTATAAATTAGAGAAGGAGACTAACAGCTTTAATAATAGTTCTTTTTTAGAGAGAAATTAGAAGCTAAACCTTCCTATAAGCTAAAGGCTAAAGCTAGATAAGGGATTTAACTATAACTAGACAGTATTGAGAAATAATGCTAGGCTATCTAATAAGAGGAGGAGAATCTCTTTAGACTTAGAGTAAGACTTTAAGGGAAGGAGCTAAAGGTACTAATAGATTCTAAATTATAAGTAAACTACATCTCAAAGACAGCTATTGTGCAGGAACAGAGGCCTCAGCCAACTTCTCCCTTTTAATGGTAGCCTTGCGCGCAGTGGAAGCAACTAAGCATCTCGTGTTAGTCGAGATGGTGAGGTGCGGGGACAGGTAACGAGGTAGACAAAGGTGGATAGGCAACAATGAATTGAATGATCAAGACTCTAGTGAAGCAGGACTTAACAGTACGGCGTAGGTAGTACTTAGTAGATTCGATGCCTCCTAAGGAGGTCCTATCTATCTACCTTTATACCTAGATTTCCTAGCCAAGCCTACCTAATCCTAGCTAAGATGCCCTCAGTAACTACGTCACTAAGTGCATTAGCATATACCTCCCCTACTTAAGAGCTTTACCCTATAAAGCTTAGCATCCTATTATAAGAGGTAAAATAAAAGAAAATAATAAAGGAAAAAGGTTAACTTAACCTAAGATAGAATATAAATAACTACGAAGGAAAGAGATCTCAGACTGTCCTCTAACCTACACCTTATCTCCTTATATCTCTTACTCCTTATCCTCTGTCTCTTAGATTCGCTTAACCTTTTAGCTCTAAATCTGCTGGCTGCGTTAAGTCCCTTTACTTCCCTCGCTCCTTCCTAGCTGCTAAGTTAACTTCCTAGCAGGCCTAGTTGTTGGCGGTAGGTCCTTATAAAGCTTGTTATAGGTAATAAGAAGCCTAGTAGGGTAAGGAGTTAGCGGCGACATACTTACTAGAGAACTTAACGGGCTTAATAGTAAACCTGCTAACAAGGTTCTACTATAAGAGTAACGGGTGCTTAGAGACGCTATTTGTTAGTTAAGCGTATTAGGCTAAGCTTGTTCCTCCTAGCTTAATTTGTTAAGGAGTTGCGATAAGGCCGTATCCTTATTAACTTCTCTATTGTAAACGTACTATTTACTTGTCTAAGCTAGGTGCTTTCCTTTATTAAAGAAGTAGGACTAAGAAGGAATATTACTGTCTGATTAATACGCAGCTTCTTTGTATATCTTAATAATCTCCTAGTAACGTTTTACTATCCTTATAGTCTCTTTTTAGCTAGCTTAGATTTCTGCTATAATATCTTTGTAGGTACTTATGTCTGGGTCGAAGATATTGTGCATAGTATCTTAAATAACAGGGTTATCCCACCTAACGAGGCTACCTACTGCTCGTGAGATAGGATGACTGTAAATGGGTTACGTAGCTCCTAGGAAAGGCTATTTAATACCTCTATATTTATTTAGGTAACTAGAGGGCGTGCATAGGGCCTTAGTAAGGTGCTGATAAGCAGTTATAATTGATTAGTAGCTGCCTATCTTAGGAACCTCTATAGTTTCTATGTCGTTATTAACTTTTACGTACTAGGGCAGTATAGTTTGTTGTTTAATAGTAGATAGTCCAGTTAAGCTATAAGGCAGGCGTAGATCTGAAATCCTTACCTTACTTTATTTGCATGGCTGCTTCGTCTATTATACGTTAGGCTACTTCTCCCTTAGTTCCTGTAGGAAGTGTGTAGCATTACTCTATAATTTGATTAGCCCTGTGCTATTATCTTAACCTAAGTTCTCGCGCTATTCTTAGTAACTATTAATAATATTATAGAAGCCTAGTAATATCTTAGTACAGTTGTGTTCGTCCTTATTATTAAAAGAGACACTACCTTAAATTATGTCTACCCCGCGTCTAGAGTAAACTGCCTGAGCAATATTAAGATTAACGTGGCGGAAGTAAGTCTTGTTACCTAGTTTTGTATATTTAGCGTAGTATAGGTATGAGATAAGGTAAGGCTCCCTTTAAATAGCCGCATAGATTAGGTAATATTTAAGATCTCCGCGGACTAGCTGCTGCGGCAACGAGTGATACATTGTACGTCCCTAACTAAGGTTATCTTTGCTACTAATCCAGCGAGTATAGTAGTCGTACATCTTAAAGCTTTTATTAATAATTTTAACTAGTTCCTTATCCTTCTAGATCTTGTAACGGATTGCTGAGAGGGGTACTGTTACAGCTCACCTATATATTAGATACAGAGCCCAGTACTAGCAGTTGAGCTAGTATTGATGTACTTTTGGCCATTTGGCGTAGTGGGGCTCTGCACTGTTACAGTATACTAGCTCAACTGCCTTAGCCCAGGTGGCCGCAGGTTCGATTCACGCAGGTGGATGAATTTGTGTGTGCCTGTATAGCCGAGGTATAGCCAAGCGACACGTAACAGGGAGAGCCAGAGCCAGGCTGCTAGACTACTCAGTAGCTAGTAAAGTGAGATGCTATGAGGCCAGAATTGCAGAAAGCAAGCTGTACGTGTAGGACAGGAATGGCATGAGTGCCACCTGTATGCTGCTAGGGTGCGATCTAATATGCGCTTAGTAGGGAGCGCCTGGGACAGGGCTCCTGAAGGGGGAGGTAGTGTAACGGATTGCTGAGAGGGGTACTGTTACAGCTCACCTATATATTAGATACAGAGCCCAGTACTAGCAGTTGAGCTAGTATTGATGTACTTTTGGCCATTTGACGTAGTGGGGCTCTGCACTGTTACAGATCTAGCTAAAGACGTCGCGGATAATACTCCCTATTCGTTTAAATTTATTAATTAAAGGTTAAAGCTTTATTATCTCTATAAATACTTCCTAGTTAATATTAGGTGTAGTCTATATAGGCCTATATTAGTAGCTCTTAAGATCCTTATAGGTGCGGCTACCTTAGTGCGACTTTATAAAAAGGACTTATATAACTAGGTTAGCTTAATATTCTCTAATCTTATCTTTGCGGAGGTACAGGATAAGTAAGACTTCCTAGATCTAACAGTAGTTTATACTGTAATAGAACACCCCTACGTAAGACGCGATATAGGTAGAGTAAAAGTAATAGATATAATTAGGATTAGGTACATAGTTACCTCGCTTATCTAATAGTTAACTATAGTTAATAGTTTCGCGGTACTATTTCTCTAGGAGCTTAAACTACTTCTAGATCTTAACTTTCCTATATAGCTTTATTTGCGAAAGTATCTTAGCTATAATAGATTCCTTATTCTTATACCTGTAAGAAGTGTACAGGGCGAAAGCTAGAATAATAGAATCTTCTTATCCTTTAATACTTTCTAGGATATCTAGGTTTACATTAAGCGCTTTAAGCGTCCCTGCTTAGCTATCTCTAAATTAAGTAGCTGCGCGAGTTTACCTTAAGCTAATTAGTCCTAGGGCTAACAGTATTAATTATAATTAGTTACCTAGATATGCGACATCTTTTCTTAAGGTTGCCCTAATATTATTTAATTAGATTAGTTCCGCCTCTAGATAAGAAGTAAGTTAAAGGGACTAGATAATCTTATTAATAGATGCGTACTATAAATATTAATAGCTCCCTATAGATCGCGACTTACTTTAGAGTCGCTAATACTTAATAGGTAACTGTACTCTTAGACTACCTTAACAGGAGGACTAACTTAATCGCCTGCTTAATCTCGCGACTTTAATAGCGCGAATCTAAGGGATAATAAGCCCGCACGCATGTATCTAGAGTCCTTATTTAATAAGCTATTAGTCGTCCTTCGTGACTATATTAGTGCGCGTCTTACTTAAGTATTTAAGCTTCTTAAACTATTTTAGTACTCCTTTCTAGAATAGGTGCTTATTATTATTCTTACGCGTATAAGTATGAATATCTGTGTCACCTTTTTAAACTCTGTTCTTGGTGGCTGACGCCCTCAAGTTCTTATTATCCTACGATTAAGTTATATAGGCAGGAATTATTCGTAAGGTTACTTTTATATTACTAATATTAGTTACGTTTACAAACTTATCTTAACGCCTTTTTAGATCTTAGAGTTGTAGGATAAGTTCCGTGTTAAGGTACAGCGCGAGGTCTGTAATCTTAACTTATCGTAGGAGGAATATAAGGTTAGTGACGCCTGAATAGCTGTATATAACTAAACTTATGTGTACACTAATAACCTAATTAAAAAGAGGCTTGTGTAAGCTCTTAAGGTAGCTTATAGCTAATTATAACTCGCTGCCTTGCTTAGCTTAATAGTCCTTGACATCTTTAACTATAGGAAACTGGGCGTTAAACTGGTGCACACCTCCGAATTTAGCTATGAGGGCCGCGTTGTTCTTGAATGCCTGAGTAGCCGTACTAACTAGGTTAAGGAGTTTGTTAACGTATAAGCTGTAAGAGATTATCTACTTAGTTACTATGTGTTTCTGAATGTGTAATAGTTACTTAACTAGTTTCTCGTAGAAGTCTTTAAACGTAGTCCTACCCTTCTAAGGTACAACGTATTGTCTGTAATTCTGGAAGTTAATACCGTAATTAGGTATACGCGTAATTTACTACATTAATTAAGGCTAGTTAGATATATTTAAGTAAGTTACTAACTTATCTAATAAGCCTAGAGTCTAAGGCGGCGGTAGGAGTTTTAGCACGACAGATTATTAAGGTAGGGTGCCTAGTAGGTCCCTCCTAGAACCGCTTATAATTATTTACTTAGTTAAACTAGTTTATAAAATATAGCAGCGTCTAGTAAAGGTTAATAGTTAGCTGCTAGTAAGATGTTAATTATTAAAAAAGGGAAGTAATAAGCTTCGCAGGCGGGGTTTTTATCCTTTCGTTACTATACATTATTTCTTAACCTTACCTTTACCTACACCAGTGATGGGCAAAAATTAGTAATTACTAATTTTTCAAATTTTTTAAAAGGTTTATATTAAATTACTTAGTAATCCTAAAATTCTAATATTTTAGAATAGAATACTACTTAATGTAAAGATTAATTTTAGGATTTTAGAATTTCTTAAATAGGCCTAGTTCCTTAATAATAAAATTTTTAAGAAAAAAATAGTAAGCTAAATAGTAATTACTAATTTACTAATTTAGCTTACTATTTTTTTTCTTCTTAAAATTTTTCCTAAAGAACTAAGCCTATTTAGGAAACTCCAAAATTGTAAAATTAATCTTTACATTAAGTAGTCTTCTATTCTAAAATATTAGAATTTTAGGATTACTAAGTAATTTAATATAAACCTTTTAAAAAATTAGTAATTACTATTTTTCAATAGTAAGCTCCCATCACTGACCTACACTAATTACGACAGGTAATTTTTATTACTTTTTAACTGTTTGTTTTATTATTAGTAGGCGCAAATATGAAGTTAGCGTGTTAGCTAATTACAGGGTTTCCTAGGTTACGCTAGTCGCACCTAGGGCGGATCCTGATTAGCTAACACCTACGCTAGGCATCTAAAATTTACATCTACAACAGCTTACTGCCTATTTGTTTCCTATTATATTATAAATATATAAGGTAATTTTACTTACTTATATTACCTTCCTTTCCCTTACTTAGAGACTTTTAGCTGTCTCTTAGCTTATAATAGTTCGTCTTTAGACGTTGTGTTAGATTTAGAATCTATAAATTCTTTAGAATACGCCTTTTTCTCTATTATTGTTAACCTCCTTAGTATAACTTAGACTAATATATAGTTTAGGTAGGTTACTGTATCTAATATTATAACTAGGTCTTAATTAACTGATTTTCTAGATTTAAGGTTTTATAGGCGACCTCCCTCTACTTTAGGCTTGTTATTACTTAGTTTATCTTAAGACTAGTTAAACTAAGCTAGTAGCTCTTAAAAGAGGTGTACCTTATCTTATAATAATAGTTCTTATAATTTTATTCTTCTTTAGTCTTTAGCAGCTATATTTAACGGGTCTCTCTAGATAAATAGCTTTAAATAATAACCTAGCGTAGTATGGGCGAACCTTAATCTGTTAAGGTCTTTAAGTCTATAGGTACCTTAATCCTTAAATACTTCTAAGATTTAATATAGACCTAACTATCTTATAGTTAGTTTTCTTAACCTAGACATGTTAATCTTACGTATCGAATCCTATAGCAGGACTAAGTCTCCATCCTTTATCTCTTATTATTTGATTTCTTTGTAATCGTCCTAGTATTCCTTTTTTACCGCACGTATTCGCTTAGTTTTTACGACTGCCTCTTTAATAAGCTAGTCTCTAAGGTTAATCTGTATTACTAATACTATAAGAAGATGTTCTTTATTATAGATTTAGCAGAAGAGAAGTGTCTGCTAGGTTAGTAAGGCCAGCTTAATTAGCAGGACTAGGTTTTATCTAGTAATAAGTTAGAAGGCTGAATATCTAGTTTATTCCTAGATTGATATCCTGTCCGCTAACAATACAGCTGGGAGATTCGTAACCTATAACCTTAGTAACTTAGCAAGCGTATTTATAATTAGTTTATAACCGCCTTTAACTTTACCTATCGCTTAAGGGTTATAAGCTAATGATTAGACGCGCCTGATCTTGTATATCTTGGCGAGGGCTACGACGACTTTAGCAAAATCAGGTCCTCTATCTACTATTAATTTCCTTATTATACTCTATCTACATATAATTTCTTTGTAGATAAACTTCGTAATAGTTAAGGACTTATTATTAGGGATTGCGCGACCTTTAACCTACCTAGATAGGTATTCCCTAGCGAGGACTAGAAATCTCTTTCTGTTTTGCTCTAGCATATATACCACGTTAATTATAATTATTTCCTACAGCGCGTAACTATAGGTGTTAGTAAGCATATCTACTATGCGCTTAGAAGATCTTAGTTAGCATTCTTTATAGGCTGATATTTAAAGCTTGACGTCGCTATACATGTTTTTCTACTAATACCTTTATACTATTATACTGTACACGCCTATAACGCCTTAATATCTGATAACTTTATAGATATTACTTATAGCTGCTGCTCGTAAGTTAGAGTTATTAACTACCCTGCAGACTACGATGTTTTGTAACATTTTTCTAAATAGATAGCTATCTCTAATAAAAAAGTTTATAGCTTTCTTTTTCTATACCTAAAGTTCCTTCCTTATAAGATTAGGTAGAAGTTTTAGTAATAGGAGAAATTAGGCGATTTCCTCTAAAGTATTTAAGTATTTATTCTTTAAGGCCCGTCCTTAAATAGGTGGCGCCTTATCTATTACGCTAATTAGGTGTTTAATATATTCCTCTAAATTATCCTCTATCTAATCTAGTAGTTCCTATCTGTTAGGTTTTAGGTACCGCGATAATGCGTTAGCTACTACGTGCTTTTTACTAGGCAAGTGCTTAATATCGAATTCCTATATAAGAATTACAGCTATCTATCTATTTATAACAGATCCTAGCGTCTTAGCTAATAATTAGTTTAACTGCGCGATTAACGTCTGCGCGTCCGTCTTAATTATGAAGTTCTGCCTATATAGCTAAGTTCTGAATTTCTTTAGTGCCTAAAGCACCGCCCTATATTTAAGCTTAGTTAAATACTACTAACTTTTAGCTTGTAACTACATTATACTTTTAAACTAACAAGGATAACGCTTCCTATCCTTACCTTCCTGCTCAAGTATAGCTCCTGCACCTTCTTTACTCTTATTAACCCTAAGGTAGAATCTCTGTCTATATTTATAATCTAGGCTAGCTAATATAAGAGTATTAGTAATTTTATTTTTTAGATCCCGCATTACTTCTTATTACAGCGATTCCTATACCTATTCTGTTTTATTTCGTAAGAAGGTAAATAATAGTTTTACTTAAATAGTAAAACTTAGTACTTAGATATAATAATAGACACATATTCTAAGGAATATCTGTACTTCTTTTACGTTCCTGTATTTAGGCTAATCTCAAATCTTAGCCACTTTCTAGTAATCTAGATGCCTTCCTTTAGCGCCTACTTTATATCTAACAACACCTAGCCTATTTATTCCCTAGTAATACTTTGTCCCTAAGACTATAGCCCTAGCTCTTTTAATATTAGTAAGTACCCTGTCTAGCTGTTAGATATATTCTAGCATATATCTTTAAACTCCTAGCAATACTTCTTTGTTATTATACGTTAATTTTAAGCTACTACACGTAATATTATCTAGGAATAGCGCAGTATAAGGCTAATATCTAATTAGGATTTTTATTATTATCTGCTAAAAAGCACTAACTAAGTTCGTGGCTTCTTAAACTATCGTGTATAATCTTAATAACCTAATTAGCGTCTAGAATGTAGTTATGTCTCTGCTATTAGGGTAGAGTGTAATCTAATTATATCCTAAAAACAGATCTATAAGAGAGAGGATCTTACATCTAGTAAATTATTCTAAGAATTCGTTAGCTGTTAGTAGGAGATTCGCATCCTGTATTAAAACCTTATTTATATAAACCGCGTTGTTAATAAGCTAGTACTTCTTATCTTTCTTAGTAACTAGGAACTATAGGTTCCTATACTAACTATTATACTATTTAAGGGTTCCTTAGTTAATTCTTTCTTAAAATATTACTACTACCTCTTCCTTAATCCCTCTTAGTATAGGAAAAGACTTAACCTGCTATACTTTATAAGGTATTGTCTTTATCTTATATAGTAGGCACACGTCTTTGCTAATGCTTCCTAATTTAGTAAAGGTAAAGGCTATTACTACTTCTTAATTTATTAATATATCTAGTATTAACTGCTTTTCTTAGGCCTGTAGGGATCTAAGCTTTAGTTAATTTATTCGTTCAGAAGTAAGGTAAGACCCTTATAGAAAATCCGCGTATTATTGTTTAAAGAGATAATTAGAAGGTCCTAGGCTAGGTCCCTTTAGGCTTAAGTAAAGTAACTAGTTCTTAACTGCGATTTCTAGCTAGTCTTCCCTTCTGAATTCTATTAGTTCTAGGGGGCGCGGCTTATTAATTAGCCTTACTTTATCTGCTACCTTCTTATACATCGTATTAACTTATAACTACTATCTTTACTAGCTCTAAGTTTAGCGGTTTAGTTTGCATATAATACTTTTAAGGCTTACTTCTAGACTAGCTGTCGCGTTTAACAAGATAAGTTATAACACAGTATAGTCCTTTCGTGCTTATAACTTACTTCTATCTTATATAGTAAATAAGTGCGAAAAGTCTCTGAAATCTAACTTATCGTTAATAAGATAGACTTCCTAGTAATACTTAGCTTAAGTAATGTTGCTAATATCCTTATTTTCTAGGGTGTTAATGTTAGTATGCGAACGCACTTCCCCTATCTGTGCGCTCGCATCTAGTTTTCCGAGTTATCAGAATCTACTACTACTATACTTAGGTAAAAGGGCGTCGGATCTAATGCTAGGAAGACTGCGTTCCTCGTTCTATCCTTAGAGATTATTTAATACGTAACCCGATTATACACGTTATACTAGATAGCTAACCTTACTGTAGAACACTAGGGATTACTAAGGATAGCTAACCTTGTTAGATTAGCTATTATTTAGAAGTACGTCCTTGTAACGACCTCTCCTACTTTAACTAGGACGTCCTAAGCTATACTAATAAAAGCGTTAGTGTCTCCTGTTACACTTATAATCCTATTTATCTGCCTAGGGTATTACTCTATAGCCTTATAGACGATGCTTAAGGCTCGTGCTGCACTTAATCTTAAGAGGTTTATTTACGAACCTGTGTTAATAAGGCATTTAACTGCGTTCCTATTAAACAATACCTAATAAACAGGAAGGTTATAATGTATTAGTTTTATTCCTCTAAGCCTTTCCTGCGTAGCTACCCTTTTTGCTATAACCTTATCCCTATTAATCTAGGTGTTAGATTCACTATTAATAATATGTTGCTACTACGCGTTATATACAGTTGCGATTATATTGCATTTTAATACCTAGGGTTTAGGTTCCTCGCGTTTATTAGGGTTTAGATAGTTCTAGCTAATTACAGGGCTTCCTAGGTTAAGCTTAGCGCACCTAGGGCAGCTCCTAATTAGCTAGCTTACTAAAACTATTATGTTTACTTCTATAGGACGTTTCTTAGTTCCTTCTTCTTCCTAAAGGAGCTTTCTAACCTAGCCTTTAATATTATTTTGCCTAAGTAAGTCTCCTATAGTTAATCCTTGTACTTCTTACTTTAAGATAGCTAATATAATCCTAGATAGCTAGTAGATTTCTAGGCTTTGTTTTTTATTGTAAGTCTCTTAGAATTAAACCTTCTTTTCTTTACCTTAATACGCGTAATTAACAGGTAGCTTAAGGTAATCTAGTATCTAATAGGGTGGCGGCTTAGCAGTGACTATTGCTCCTCTGTGCAGCGTTATGATAGGCACGCCTGCAGGTCCTATATCGTGCATAATCTTGTTGCCCTCGTATCTTTATCTTAAAGTAGGTGTAGCTAAAGCAGTTAGCCCTTTCTCTATAAATTAGCTTAGCTCTTTATTTTAGTTTCCTAGTAGTTATCTAGCTAAAATCTTTTATAGCTGCGTAGGCTTTTGTACTTTACCTTAGCGAACTTATTCTAGAGTTTTATCTTTACTTAGTGTTACTTTTTAACTAGCTGCACAGACTTCCGCAGTTTCTAAGAGGTTCTTAGGAAACGCCCCTATAATAATATTATTACTATCTATATAATTAAGGCTTATAACTAAGCTGTGATATTACTAGTTAAGTATGCGATTTTCCTAGAAGTTATAAAACTTATCTTCTATATCTATCTTAGTTCCTACGCTAAGGATTTCTGTAGCGCTGTTAGCTGCTAGGTTCTCTTGTTATTAACTTTGCCCTAGGTTCCTTACCTCTGCGCGTAAGTCTGTTCCTCTAAACATGTCTAGTCTTACTACTAAAGCTAGCTAGTCTAGCACATCCTTAGGTACTTTAAAGAATTCTGTAACCTTCTTTTTTAGCTAGTTAAGCTGAAAGCTTAGCGGAATAGACCTAGTAATTTCTCTAAGCTTTTTATATAATAGTCTAAAATAATAGATTCTGCGGTTATCTTCCTTTATAAAGAAAGTAGATACCTAGCCTAATAAGACAAGTTCGCGGTATGTATCGCAATCTCGAACTAGATAAGCTGCTGAGCCACACATATTGCATGTGAGGCGTCGTTCTCGCCCTTGTACCTACGTAGAGCCTTATCTCTAATTAACGTTTAGAGGTATATTAGTTACATAACTTCTATTATTTTAATTATAATATATCTGTTAGCGTAGTTGTAATAGTGCTTATTATTATACTACATAATTAAGGAAGTATGCGTAATTTATAAGAGACTAGAGGGCTTTTGTAATAGCCTTATTTTAGTTTATAACCTTAGTTAACTTAGTAACGTTAATTCTAACGTCTTTAAAGGCTTATACGAGATCTATTACTTCGTCGTTAACTTTAGGTAGTTAAGGCCCTTTCTTCTTTTTAACTACCTTTCTTACCTCTTCTAAAGCTAAGGAGGAGGTTTTGCGCAGGATAGTGTTATGTTAACTAAGTAGTTGTTATTCTGCAGCAGCTACCTCCTTTAATTCCTCCTTTTACTAGTATATCTTCCTTATAAACTTATAGATACTTTTTATATAGTAGGTTTCTAAACGCCTTCCTTCTAGGCTGTCAGGCATCCTAATAAGTACGTCTTCTCTATCCTTAGCAGGCAGGCCTTAGTAGAATAGGTAGCCTTTTTCTTTCTTAGATATATTTCCTAACTTAATATAGGCTTCTATATAAATAAGGAAGTTAGCGTAATAGCTAGGTAAGCTAGGGAACTACAGCGCTAATTAAGTAATGTAATCCTTAAGGTACGCACGTATTCCTATTTTAGTACTTTTATCCTTATGTTTCTAGTATTCCTTAATAAGCTCTTAAAGGCCTTCCTAATCTCTCCCTTTAAACTTAAGGGATCTTTTAATAAAGTTACTATATTTATTGTCGCAGAAGTTAGGAAGCACGTAGAGTCTCTCCTCTTAATTAAGACCTCTGTTTTCCGCGCGGCGATTATAGCTCTTAAGGAACTTAGTCGCGTTAGTTCTATTAAACACTAGGCCAGTGCCGTGCCTTATAGGCAGTAACACGTTTCTTCTACTTATATTTAGGGCAGTTAGCATATCTATTATCTGTTCTTTTCTTATTTAACTCAGGGTCTCAATGTCTTTTGTCTTATTATTGCTAGCTCGCTTAAGCGCAGGCGTAAGGGTAGCTGGCGAGTGCTCCTCCTCGTCTGATATCTTAATAGCTATTTATAGAGTTTCTCTGTAGTAACTAAGTTTAGATAGAAATTCCTCGTAGGTTGACTTACTAGTTAACATTTAAACTTAGATTCTTAGTTTACTAGGTGTTTTATGTTTTATTTAATTAATTGTCTATAAGACTCAGCGTTTTTCTTCTTAATACTTAATACTTTGAACTTGAACTTAACAGCTTTAATCCTTCGTTAGTTCCTGTCTGAGAACTGATTTCTTACTTACTTAATTTTCTAATAACTAGCTAATAACTAATAACTAACTATGTGTCCTTTTTATATATACTATTATACGTATCTTAAATAAAAGGCTATAGGTAAGCCTTACTTAAAGCTTAAAAATTACCTATCCAGATTAGTCTTAGGGTCGTTTTTACCTCTTTCTGTTATTTTCTAATAGCAGCGGCTTAGGGGATCTTAAGGTTGCACTAAGAAGTTAATAAAATTTAGCCCCTTAGGCTTCGCTAATTTGTGCAGGAACAGAGGCCTCAGCTAACTTCTCCCTTTTAATGGTAGCCTTGCGCGCAGTAGAAGTAACTAAGCATCTTGTGTTAGTCGAGATAGTGAGGTGCGGGGACAGGTAACGAGGTAGACAAAGGTGGATAGGTAACGATGAATTGAATGATCGAGACTCTAGTGAAGCAGGACTTGACAGTACAGCGTGGGTGGTACTTAGTAGATTCGATGCCTCCTAAGGAGGTCCTATCTATCTACCTTTATACCCGGATTTCCCGGCCAAGCCTACCTAATCCTAGCTGAGATGCCCTCGGTAACTACGTTACCAAGTGCATCGGCACACTATATTAAAAGCAGGACTATAACCTGTCTTAAAGAAAAGACTCTACTAGATAATAGTAGTAAATAGAAAATTAAGAGGGATAGTAACCTATAAAGTTACTACTAGCCTTAGCTTAGCCTCTAAATTACACTAAGTTAGACTAGACGTCTTTAGGACGGCCGCCTATAATGTTATACTAGGACTGCCTTAGCTAAGACACTATAACCTAGTAATTAACTAGATAAAATAAAGAGTGTCTATGCGCGTTAGAGATAACGTAAGAATACCTACGTAACAGTTATATACCTTAGTAGATAAGAAGATAATAATAAGTATTAAACTTTTATAAAAAGCTAAAGAGCTACTTTATTAGTAGCTAGCAGAGAACGCTAAGAAGAATAAGGAGTTAGTTACTACTCTAAAAGTCTTAAGAGAATATAAAGAATTTAGAGATATATTTACTAAAAAGGTAAGAAAGAGAGTACTACTAAAATATTAACTATAGGACTATAAAATAGAACTTATAGAAGGTAAGCAGCCTAAGTTTATACTAATATATCGCCTTAGTAACTACAAACTAGGCGTTCTAAAAAAATATATTAATAAAAATTTAGTAAAGGGTTTTATTAGGAAATCTAAGTCCTTAGTAGGATACTCTGTTCTATTTACGCTGAAAAAGGATAGAGCGCTAAGATTATGTATTAACTATAGAAAGTTAAACAATATTATAAAAAAGAACTACTACCTACTACCTAATATATAAGAACTACGTAATAGATTAATAGGAGCTTAATACTTTACTACGCTAGACTTAAGAGAAGCGTATAACCTTATTAGAATAAAGGAAGGAGAGGAATAGAAAACTGCCTTTAGGATAAGATATAGATACTATAAGTATATAGTAATGCTATTTAGCCTAATAAACGTACTAGGAATATGCTAAGACCTAATAAATAACGTCTTAGCAGAATACCTTAATATATACACTATAGCCTACTTAGATAATATTCTAGTCTACTTAAAGAAAATAGATAAGTATTAGGACTATGCTAAGGAAGTACTATAACTACTAAGAAACTACTACCTAGAGTTAAAACTAGAAAAGTGCAAATTTTATAAAGAAGAGGTAGAATTCCTAAGATATATAGTTAGAAGATAAGGAGTACAGATTAGTAGATCTAAGATTAAGATAATCTAAGAATAGAAAATACTATAGACAGTTAAAGATATCTAGTTATTCCTAAGATTTATTAACTTTAATTAATAGTTTATTAGAGACTTCTCTAAGATTATAGCACACTTAATAAAATTAATAAAAAAAGAAGAAAAATAGGACTAGAATAAAGAATAGTAATAAGCCTTTAAGGAATTAAAAGAAGTATATACAGCTAAACTAGTACTTATATTATTTACTAGTAGATAGCTACTAAGGATTAAAATAGACGCATTAGATCTTGTAATTAGAGTAGTAGCCTTACAGAGGAAAGATAGAAAATAGCACCCTATAGTATATTACTCTTAAAAGTTCTTATAAGTAGAGGAATAATATAATATTTATAATAAAGAACTTATAGCTATTATTAACGCACTATAATACTAGAGAGTATATATAGAAAGTTACTTAGAACTTACTATTTATATAGACTACTAAAACTTAATATACTTTATAATAATAAAATAACTTAATTAAAGATAAGTAAGATAGTTAGAACTTTTAAGATAATATAAGTTTAAGATTATATATACACTAGGGAAAGAGAATAAAAGAGTAGACGTACTAAGTAGAAGATATAATATAGTAGGAAAAAAGACTAAAGTTTATATAGTAATCCTAAGAATAAGTAAGGACAGAACTCTAGAACCTTTATAAGAATACTACGTAATCTTAAAAATATAAGTAGAAGTTCCTAAAGATTTACATAAAACTATTATTTAATAATATTATAATAATCTAATATATAGATATTTAGGAATTATAAAACCTATAGAACTTATCTAACAAAACTACTATATTACAAACTTAAGGCAGAAAGTAGAAACATATATTAAGAAATGTGTATCCTGCTAATAAAATAAATATGCTACGCACGCACCTTATAGTAAGTTACAGGTAATTAAGATACCTATAAGGCTATAGAAAGATATAGTAATAGACTTTATTATAGACTTACTTAAGTCTGTAGATAAAGTAACTAGATATAAGTATAACGTAATATATAACGTAGTATATAGATATATTAAATACGTAGAGTTTATACTATTTAGAAAGAACTTTATAGTAGTATAACTCGCAGAAATAATAAAAGACTAAATATTCTAATACTATAGTATACTAAAGACTATTATAAGTAATTAAGATAAGCTGTTTATATCTAATTTCTAGTTAACTTTAATAGCTAAGATAAGTACTTAAAGAAAGCTATCTATAGCGTATTATCTAGAAACTAATAGATAAATAGAATAGATAAATAGAACCTTAAAATAATACTTTTAGGCGTACTATAATAAATAATAGAATAACTAGGTATTACTATTACCTATAGTATAAATTGCGTTTAATAATAGTAAATCTAAAGTAATAGGTAAAATACTGTTCTACGCCTACTATAGGAAATACCTAAACTTATTTAAAAGAAACTTTCTAAGTATTAAAGTAGAAGTTATAGTTAAGATAGTAGAAGAACTATAAGAAATATTAAAATAACTATAAAAAAGACTTAAGAAAAAATAAAGATAATAAATTTTATATACTAATAAGAAAAGAAAAACAGAGCCTTAGCTAAAAAAGGGGGATAAAGTGTATTTACTTATAAAAAACCTTTACATAAAATAACCTAATAAATGATTAGACTATATTAAAGTTAGACTATTTTTAATTAAATAATATAATAGACTAGTTACGTATATACTAAAACTACCTAAAGATATAAAGATCTACCTAAGGTTCTACGTTAAACTATTAGAACTTACGCACCTAGTAACGCTACTATAGAAAACCTTTAGGTATAAGACTAAAGAAGAAATAGAGTATAAAGTTAAGAAGATCTTTAATAAAAGACACTCTAAGGTTATAGAAAATTAATAGAGAAAGAGAGAGTATCTTATAAAATAGAAAGACTACCTAGACTTAGAAAATATATAAGAACCTAAATTAAACCTAAGAAACTATAAGAAATAAATTAGTAAATATAACTATAATAAAGAATAAAAAGAACTTAAGTACTAGAACTATAACTATCCTAATCTAATAACGTAATTCTTAGGAGAAAAAGGTTACCTTTAAGCTAAGATAGAGTAAAGACGCTCTAGTCTAAGGTAGAAGTACTAGGCATTAGCCCTTACTTAAGAATATTAACCTTACAGTTAATATCCTTAATTACCTCTAACACTTTAATCTCTTCTGTAATATAACTAGAATTATCTACTTATTATTATTTATAACGCTGTAGTAACTTCTACTATTTATAAAGTTAATTCTTTTTTACATAAGTAGTAAGAAGAGTATATAACGCTTTCTCTTCTGCGTTGTTAGCCTTAGCTTCTTACGCGTCTAACTAAGCTAATTCCTTATCTAGATAAGAAAAGTTTAGAACTAGTATATCTACTAGCTTATATAATAACACCCTATTATAATAATAATTTCTATACTTCTCTTTTAGTAATAATATCCTATACTCTAACTTCTTTTTTAAATAATATTTATAGGAGACTATAGCAACCTAACTAATAGTATTTATATAATTACTAACAGAATAACGTTAGGTAGTACTACGAGAAGCTATAGGTTAGTTATAAGGACATAAGGACTAGAGGGGGAGAATAGTGTTATAAATAGAAGTAAGGAGGGCGGCGGTTATAAGGATGTAGGAGGAGGCACGGATAACTAAAGGAGAGACTGAGTCTCTAAGCTAACTAATAACGCTAGGGTTACGTAATCCTAGAAAACCTACGCTAAGACAGACTATGTCCTATAGGACGGAGACAAACCTAGAAAACCTAGAGGGGGCCTTATAGGAATCCTATAAGATAATTATGTATATAGACTCGCATAATATAGCCCTATAGCATATTGTAATTAACTTTAGATAATCTATAAGTATACTACTATATAAGATTTCTATATTTAGCCTACCTAATACTGCACATCTACAGAATACTCTAAAGAGCCTAACTAATTAACACCAGTTGCTTTATATTGTTACCACTTGATTAGATCTTTAACAGGTATCTAACTATTAATTGCGAGCTACTTATCTTACATATGATAACTAAATAGGCGGAAGAACTTACCTAAAGATGTAAATAAAAAAGGTAAGTTAAAAGCGTATATAGGAGAGCTAGGTTAGAGTGATTAGAGGAAATTAATAGAGGAGGTTATTAGGTTTCACTCTAGGCACGAACTCTCTTTATACTCTACCTTTATTATTTAATTATTTAGAGTATAGGGCAAGGACATAGGCCTTGCTTATAATTAACGCTAGGTCTGTGCCCTTATACTTATCTATACGTATTAAGGAGAGAGTAATTTATTTCTTATTCTTAGCGCGGCGAACTTCTAAACAGCTAGGATAATCTGCTATGCAGTAGCACTTTCCTAATTTATCTATTTATATCTTACTTAAGTAGTACAGAGCAGCGCTATAGCTACAGCTACTTAATATACTAGCTCCTTTTTATTAGTAGAGATAGTTAGTATATAATCCCTTACTTAAGTTAGAGTTTAGAGAGTTAGAATGCCTGCTTACATAAGGAGGGATCCTTAAGCTTAAGCAGTGCCCTATTTTTACTATTGCCCTAGCGTATACTTAGGTAGGTAGGGTATTATAAATCACGGTACTAATTCTCTGCTACAGGTCTAGCCTTACAATACTTTCATCTAATAAGCTATCTATAGCCCCACTATACGTAGACAGGTTAGCAAGGTACGCGTATTTAGGAGGAGTTCTTTCTAGCTAGATATTCTATTATTATTTCTTGCCCGCTATAGAGCGTCTACTTCTTATTAGTTTCCTTACTTGCTACTCTTGTAGACTGTTAATAAGTAGTGCACTTATATACTTAGATATTACAGCGCCTAGATTAAAGTAGGTAAGCTACTTTTAAAAACCCTTAGCTATTCTTTTTAGCACTAGCTAGGTAGTAGTGTCTACTACTACTATTGCCTTTACTACGATTAATATTGCTACAGGCGGTTAGGTCTATTAGCTAGCAGCAGTCTTTTTTAGTGCTCTTTAAATCTATTTAGCTATTAACGTTAGTGCCTCTATTTAATTTTTGTCCTTTAAACTTATAATGTAGCTAGCTTGCTTAGGTTGTGCGCAGCTTAGCTTCTCTTAGCTAGGCTACTCTATTTATATATGTAATCTTTACGCTTATTATAATACTTAATTTTATCTACTTAGTAAAGTAAGAGCTTATTTAAAACTATATAATGTCCCTTTACTTACCTAGAGTAGGGAAAAGGTTACATAGTACGCATATAATTCCTTCTTATACCTTACTATTCTAGTACTCCTCTCTTTAGTAGGGTTAAGCTAGAGACTGTACAAGCATAAATAGTTAGGGGGAAGTAATTTAAACTATATAAGCTTATTAGTTAGGCTTATTGCCTTAAACGCGATTGTAACGCTCTGCTAGCTCTGTGGCGCTATAGTCCTCTACGTTCACTTACTCTTAGATAGAAACAGGGTTGCCGTTTACTATTTCTATTTTATCTACAGTAATTACTATTAGTAATTACTATTAGAAAATAAAAACTATAATTCTGCTAGAGAAGTTAGTTATATAGAGTCTATATTAAATTATAACTCTATATCTTAGCTATTCAAGCTAATTTAGGCCTAATACTTTAATAATAGTACTTTAAAACATAAATATAAAAAAAATCTATATTTAGAAAATAGTAATTACTATAGTAATGTTACAATCCTGCTGAGACCCTGCCCCAGCGGCCCCAGCTGGACTACGAAGGCATTGGCCCAACAACCGAGATCACGTGACGTGCTCAGTTAATCAGTCTGATTAGTAGTACTAAGCACACTAAGCACACTAAGCAACCTGCATAACCTCTATGTATATAGATTACTACAATAAACCCTTATAGATTATTATGTTCAACTTAATATTATACTCTACAGTATAGTAATAGTAATACTAATTATTCTTAACCCTTAGTACTCTTTATAGAAGCGCCCTCTTACTATCTTAGTATTAAACCCCCCTTCTATATAGTCCCTTACTCTATCCTAGAGAACTAACCTTATAGTCTTATTAGGTTATCCTTACTAATAGCTTTTTAAGATCTTTACACTTTAAACACTCTTAAGATAAGTAATACTTATATAGAAAACGCAGCCTACTATACTACTAGGCTAGGCAACGCTGTTACTAAACTAGACCTCTTCTATAGAGATTAGTTTAAACTTAAAGAATAGTTACTCTAATTTAACCTATTCTTTAAGTTTAACGTAACTACTATAGATAATAATAACTAAGCAGTACTTATATCTAGCTATATAAGAGGTAAAGCTACTAAATAGGTAAAGCCTTATTTAGTTAAGTATATAAGCAAAGACACTAAACTAAAAGAGTTAATTAGTATGTTTAAAGAAACTAGCGAATTTAAAACATACATACGTTAAGCGTTTAGACTCCTAAACGAGATAATTGTTGCGGAATAGAAGATTTAAAATATACGATAAACCTAGTCTGCTACTAACTACGCTAACGAGTTTTTAGAGTATACTAGACAAACTAACTAGAATAACGACACCCTAAAAACTATGTATAAGTAAGGCCTAAAAGCAGACGTTTAGACTAAGCTAATGCGTTCTAGTATAGGCATCATAATATTAGACAATCTAATTAACGAGACTATCTAACTAGATATTAAGCTCTATAAGCTCTGTATGCGACTTAGAGGACAACAATCTAAACAAACTAGAGAAGACAAAAAACTAAGGAAAGATTATTGTAATAAGTTAAATAGTAGTTACTTATAGTATTAGTACTAGCTATAAGGGGTCCTAGGACACTATACGTCTAGAGGATCTAAGGTAATGTATCTAGATAATCTTAATAGAGGAAAGTTAAGAAAGGGTAGAAAGAAGAATAAAGAAATAATCTATTTTAATTATAATAAGAAAGGCTATATAGCTAGAGATTATAGAAATAAGAATAAAGTTACTTACTAGATTAATATATTAGCTGTAAAAGAAGAAAACAGTAATAATAAAATATAGGAAGTTATTATAAAATAAGAGGAAAGGGCTTAAGATATAGAGATATTACTGCTACCTCTCTAAGAACCTACTAAGAAAGGGATTCTAGGAACCTAGCATAGTAATAATACGAAAGAACGTAATAGTTCTTTATTCCTAGTTTATAAAGATACTAAGGAAGACCTTAGTAATACTATAGTACTTCTAACTAAGAACTAAAAAAAGAAAACTTTTAGAACTAGTATTAACTAGGAACTCTAAAGCTATTAACTCTTATAGAGGCAGAAAAAGATATAGTAGAACTTAACTACTAGTTACGCGCATAATATATATATAAAGTATAGTATATTAACACGCTTACCTTAGTAGAATAGGAAGCAGCTATAGTATAGAGAATAAGTATAATTATTCTAGCTAAATAAGTAATATAAGATATAGTATAGGAATACTATTATTACCTTAAATACTATATAAAGGTAATATAAGAATAGGCAGAAAAAGCTAAGAAAGTATAGTAACTTATAAGCGTTAGGGACGCGCCTTAGAAACTTTAACGAGCTAGATAAATATAGGTACTAGAACCCCTAATAGTTAAAACCCCTAAATACGTATTATAACGCTAAATAATACTACTACTAATAAGGGAAGACACTTTCTATATACTAAGCACTAAGGACTTAGTATAATAAGAGTACTTTTAAGTTAATTCTTATAGTAAGATCGTGCTTATAGATAGTAAGAAGTAAGATATTTATATATAGCTTAAATAATAAATATATTAAGGGGATAATAAAGAGAATATTAACTCCCTCTAGTATCTTATAGAAGAAGAAGCCTAAGAAATATATAAGTACGCAGAGGTAGCTTAGACCTTATATACTATACGTAAGGGACTATAGAAACTAGTACTAGACTACGTAATAGACCTACGTAATAAGCGATACAGTATTATTTACTAGTCTTTCTGTACTATAGACCTATGTACTATATACTATTCTAGTAAAATTGAATAGAGATATTTCCTCTATTTGTTTTACTAGTGTAAGTACTAATAGTATAACTATCCTAAAGTTAAGTGCGACAACTATATATAGGATAAGAGGACTGTCCTCTATTTTCTAGGAAATAACGACCCTGCGGCTACTATAGCGATCCAGCTAGTTTTTAATAGGAAGTATAACTAGCGGTAATAGTAAACGTGCCTTAACCCTAATTACCTTAAGCATAAAAATGTTAAGATAAGGAACAAGTATTAGGAGGGGCCTTTTTTAGAATCGCGCTTACTAATAGGTAAGAACTACAAACCCTATATATAACAGGCGTATAAGAACTCCTTAAGCTAAATATTAAGCTTAATAGAAGTTAGATAAAGGTACTAGTAGATTCTAGAGTATAACAGAGCTACATTTCTACGTAAGCGATAAGATAAGCTAGCCTTACCCTATTATTAAAATTAGTATTATATCTATTAATAGTAGCTAATAGATAACTAATACTATTAGAGTCTGTAATTATATACAAAGTATAGAACGTATAACTTATTATCTAGAACTACAGGGAGATAATTAACCTAGACGTTGTGCCGTTGCACAGGGTACCTGGGCAATCAGGTAATGATAGGTTTCATTTGTCAGCGAAATTTGGTGATAAGACTTGGAGATGCGGGAGATCTCAACATCATGCACCAAACCTCATGCACCATGCACCACACACTACGAGAATTCACTTCAAAACTGAGATTTTGCAAAGTAGCTAGTGCATTAGCTACGTCAATTCAATGAGATTTCAGACTATTTTGTTTATTACTTTTAATCAGGCTCTATACTTACCTTCGTTTCTAGCAGACTGCACAGGCAGGGCTGCTCCTGTTATTCACGCACGTTTGAATCTAGCGTCACCTCTTATTTACAACACTAGAACTATGGGATTGTGCTAAACTACCTTGTTAACTCCACATATAATAGCGAAGCCTAAGGGGCGCAACGGTCTGTTCTAGTTAGGCTATAGCTAATGAGAGCAGAAAGAGCCTACATGGCATTAAACTGTCAACGTCGAAAACACAAACATAAGAGCGCTACATTGCAATATAGAGATTATAGGATTACCTAGAAAGATCTAGGTATCTGTTTAACCCTAAAAACCTTTAAGAGGGATAGCGCTGTTGCGGCCACCCCCTCTATATTTTTAGAGCTAAGAGTTGACAGGGACTAGCTCTGTTAAGGCTGTATCCTTATTATCTTACTATAATAAATTAAGACTTCCTATAAGATAAGTAGAAGCTAACTTAGTAGTAGCAGGATAAGAAGACAAATAAGAATAAGATAATAGAAGACAGAAATAAGAACAACTATAAACAATTAAGAAATAATTTAGAAGTAGTATAGTATTAGATTTTAGTTAATTATTAGCGTTAGCAAGGAACTGCCTAGTAGTTGCAGTCTCTTTATTTAGTTATACTAAAGGGCTATAGCAGCCTATTTAGGATTCAGCCTTTAGCTATCCTTATAGCTAAATTAACACTAGATTTGCTATTATTTAGATTAGATCTTACGCCTGCTATTAAGGTTATTAAAAAATATACTATAGATACTAGCAAAGTACTTATACTTATAAGGCTAGTAAGGAAAGACTTTCTATTTATAGGAAAGGACGTTACTAAGTTCCTAGATAACTTTAATTACTAGGCAAATAATAGCAGCTATAATAACTATTAAAGGATAAAAATCTTTCTAGATTTCTGTAATACTATATATAGAAGCTTTATTAAGAAAATAAGGCTATATAGAATACTAGACTAGAAGAAGCTTTAAGAAGTAATAAAAGAGTATTAGTATAATTAAGATATAGCTTAACGTATAAGAACGCGAGCGTTCCTAGAGACCTATATTTCTAAGATATTAAGAAAATTCCTAGGACTATCTAAGTATTTAACTAACTTCGCAGCGTACAGTAATACTTATATTAAGATAGGCTAGCTATATAGGATAGAAGCTAGCTTCTTTTTTACTAGAGGCCTTCTAAGAGAAGACTAAGATATAATCTTTATCTATATATATAAAGAGCTAATTCTAGATAAGCTAGAGAGTTTTAATATTAAGAAGATTTATACGTATCTTAAGCGCGTATACTGCTAGAGAGAGGAGATAAAACAGATATCCCCTAGCTATATAGAAAGAGAGGCTAAGCTTATATACTAGATCCTAGATTAAGAAAAGAAAATATTAATAGCTAAGTAGCTAAAAGACGTAGTTAATAAGTATAAGAAAAGTAAAGTTTAAGAGGAAGCTAGGCCTACTCTTCTACCTAGTGTAGATCTAGAGGTTTATAACCTTATTTTAGCCCTTAGTAACTAGAAGATTAGCTTAGCTAAAGTTAATAAGATAATAGTTTATCCTAAGCTTAGTTAGATTCTAAGGAACCTAGCTACGTACGCGTACTTTATTAGCTAAGTCGTCTTAAGAGATAATGCTAAGCAGCTACTATTAGAAAGGAAGAGTAGCTTATATATAATAACAGCTCTTTATAACTTAAATCCTTAGTAAGGCGCAATTACTATCTAAGGCCGTAAATATTAAAACACTTATAATATATATAATCTCCCTAGTTATATTACTAGAGAATATAAGCTATATTAGCTACTTTTGTATCTTAGCTAGATTAGCTTTAAGTAGAATAGGGAAGTTAGATATAAGACTTACTATTTTAGTCCTTTGCATAAGAGGTTAGGGTAAATCTAAGGAACTACACTCTAAATACTATAGCTCTATTAGTTAAAACAGAAAATTTAGGAGTATTATAAAGTTACTAATAATATCCTAGATTAGCCAGTATTAGTAGTATATCTAGAGAAGTTTAATAGAGTAGACTTAAGGCCTACTTAATATTAAAAGCTTAGACTACTAGCTGTGCAGTAACAGAAGGTAGTTAGTCCTAATATAAATATAATTATAGAAGATAGATATAGTAGGATAGCTATAAGCCTAGCTAAGAACCTACTAAACTTTTAGAATGTTAGGATATTACTAAGAGGCTTAACTAAGGCGTGTTTTACCCTTAATAAGGTTATATCTTAGGATATTATTCTAAGTGCTTTTAAAGAAGGAGTAGTAAATACTAGCTTAACTTAAATAGTAATACGCTCTTAAACGCGTTAAAATGTTAGGAAAGATTTAGTTCTTAAGAAAGTTAGGTAGAGTAAAGTTTAGAAGTAAGCTCCTACTAAACCTCCTTATTCTAAGTAACTAAAGCAAGTTATAGTTAAGAACTATTATATACCTACTATAAGGAGTAATACTATATTTAAACTAATAGATATTAAGGAGTTTAAATAAGTAGAGCTAATTCTATTCGCTAGCTAAGCCTATAATAAGCTATTCTCTCTTATATAGCCTCTAGATAATAATAGAAGCTTTTAAGATTTAAAAGCTAAGCCTAAATTTATTAGTTAGAATAAGAAAAAGAAGAACTAGAATAACAGCCTTATTAATATAGAGCTCTGTTATTTACTAGGCCTTTATCTAAACTATATTACTACTACTATACTACGTTAGAAGGTGCGTAGTATAACTTTTAATGACCTTATAAGCTAATATTAGCTTTAAAAATAAGTTAGAAATATATTAAAAGTAATTAATAAGCCTGCTGCGTTATTAGCTAGCGTAAACGCTGTAGAATTAAGTATTAGGCTAGCTAGCTAATTAGTAATTACTAGGTTAGCTAAGTGAGACCTGCTAAAACCTAATTAGCTAACACTGTAGTGCCTTACCCTGTATAACTCTGCGTCCGCCTATAATATTAGGGATATTTAGAGGCATTTTTCTAATAAAGAAAATCGTAAATTAAATTAAGTAGAGATAGTTAGTCTTAAAAAAGGACTAAATTTAGGGCTTAACTTAATATAATTTAGGACTTTTAATACCTAAACTAGATATAAAGCCCTAGGAATATATAACACTTAGTATAATGCTTTAGTTAATCCTACTAAATAAGAAGCTATAATAATTTAAAAGAAGATAGGTATAGCCTACGTACAGTATAAACTTCTAACCTGCTAGGCCTTATTTAATAGGCATTAGGCATGCAGTAAAGTATCTTATTAATACTAGCGCACAGATAAACCTTTTAAGATATAGTGTAGCTAAGGTATTAAAGCTTACATATAAAGACTATAAGTAAAGTAGCTTATATTAAAATAGAGTAGTTACTGTAAATAGAAGTACTAACACTTTTATAGGAACTACGTAGAGTATCCTAGTTAAAGTAGGGGAGGTAACTATTATTAGTTACTTTAGGATTATTTAAAACCTAATAAGATTAGTAATTTTAGGTAGACCTTAGTACGCTTTAGTAAAGTTATTAATTTAGTATAACGTATATAGAAGGATTACGTACAGAATTATTTCTAAGAATAGAGACAGAAACACTATCTTTATAGCCTCTAATCCTGCTCTGCTATATCTAAGAGACTATATACTAACTTCTAAAGATAAGGAATATATATAGTAGACACTCTTTCTAAAGAGGAGTGTCTAGATTTAAGTAGAAGATACTTAAGATAATATTTTAGTTTAGAATCTTATTTATCTTATACTTAGGTTAAGTATATTTAGGAGGCTAAGTTTATAAAAGCTTCTATTAGATTTAGTAAATTTTTACCTATTTTTATAACTAATAATAAGCAGTAATTTAAAGAATAAGTAAAGTAAGTAATAAGCTATAGAGTTAGAGCCTCTAAGAATCTTTTAGCTGTGTAAGAATTAGAGTCTTTTTTAGTTATGTGTAAACTTAACTATTAGGCGTAATAAGAAAAGAAAAGGAAGTGCATAGATAGTTAGGTTAATACCTTATATAAGAGAGTAGCTAATAAAGTATAACTTATAGATATTCCTGCGGTATTAGATATTAAGGAGTTTAGGCGTAAGAATTAAAAGTAATATACTATTAAACTATAACTCTTAAGAAAAAGTCTAAGACCTCCTAATATAGGGCCTTTTAATTACCTTTTTAAATATAGATATATAGTGTGGAGTTAACAAGGTAGTTCGGCACAATCCCGCAGTTCTGGTGTTGTGAATGAGAGGAAACGTTGGAATCCAAGCGTGCGTGAATAACAGGAGCAGCCCTGCCTGTGCAGTCTGCTAGAAACGAAGGTAAGTATGGAGCCTGATTAAAAGTAATAAACAAAATGGTCTGAAATCTTATTGAATTGACGTAACTAATGCACTAGCTACTTTGCAAAATCTCAGTTTTGAAGTGAATTATCGTGGAGTGTGGTGCATGAGGTTTGGTGCATCACGTTTGGTGCATGACGTTGAGATCTCTCGCATCTCCAAGTCTTATCATCAAATTTCGCTGACAAAGGAAACCCATCATCACCTGATTGCCCAGGTACCCTGTGCAACGGCACAATAGTATTCTTATAAGGCATAAGATTAATACTAGAAAAGCTAGCCTTATAAAAGTTTAGATCTAAGTTAATAAAATTAGAAGTTTAGCTATTTATTAAAATATTAATAAATAGAGAAAGCGTAATTACTTTTACTTTCTCTAAGATAGGACAAATTATTAAGGATATATATCCTCTATATAAGATACAGACTATTAAATATAAAGCTTAGTAAGAAAAATTATTCCTAATAGCGTAAGCTATTAAGGAAGAGGTAATTATAATATTTAATAACAGACTTAATTAAGGGGTACTAGAAAGATGCGCTAGTTAGTATAAGAACTTATAGTTTCTAGTTAAAAAGAAGGATAAGAGTTATTAGATAATACTTAGGTTAATTAAGATAAACGCAGTATCTCTTAAGGATACTAATCTACCTCTAATAGTAGATAAATTCTCTAAGTATTTTAGTAGATATTATATTCTGTCTCTTATAGATCTAGTCTTAGGATATAACTAGATTATACTTTATCTAGATAGTAGAGACATAACTACCTTTTATACGCTAGTTAGTTTACTTTAATACTATATAATAGTTTAAGGCATAACTAACTTAGTTATAGTCTTTTAGTAAGTAGTTATAAAGATTATAAAGGATTATTAGCTATATACTATTCCTTTTATAGATAATATTACTACTAGTAGTCCTAAAACTAACTATAGAGGAGAAGAAGTATTTCCTAGAGTAAGAAGATATATATTAGAATATATTTAATAGCTAGATAGGGCCCTAGCTAATATAGAAAGAGCTAAAGCTATAATTTCAGGTAAGAAGTGTTATTAGGGAGTCTCTAGATTAGGGGTAGTTAGATATAAGGTTACTGCGCAAGGGAGACATCTAGATCAACAAAAAGTAGCTAAGATTCTAGATTAGCCAGAATGTAGAAACGTAAAAGAAGTAAGGGCGTTTATAGGTATCTATGTCTACTACAGGATATAGGTGCCTAGCTTTACTATTCGCGCGAAGCCCCTATTCTAGTTAATAAGAACTAGCGTTAAATAGATATAGTAGGAGGCTTAACAAGAAGCTATGCGTACCTTAAAGTAATACATTACTTTAGCCTTAGCGTTAGCGAGTCCTAATTATAAGAATAGAGGTGTTACGATCCTGCTGGAACCCTGCCCCAGCGGCCCCAACTGGACCTTACAGGTATTGGACTAACAACCGAGGTCACGTGACGTGCTCAGTTGATCAATTTAATTAGTAGCACTAAGCACACTAAGCATACTGAGCAACATGCATAGCTTCTATGTATATAAACCACCACAATAAACCCTTATAGCTTATTATGTTTAACTTAATATTATACTCTATAGTATAGTAATAGTAATACTAATTATTCTTAACCCTTAGTACTCTTTACAGAAGCACTATCTTACTGTCTTAGTATTAAACCCCTTCTATCTAGTCCCTTACTCTATCCTAGAGAACTAACCTTACAATCTTATTAGTTATCCCTACTAATAGCTTTTAAGATTCTTTATACTTTAAACACCCTCAAGATAAGTAACACTTATATAGAAAACGCGGCCTACTATACTACTAGACTAGGCAACGCTGTCGCTAAACTAGACCTCTTCTATAGAGATTAGTTTAAGCTTAAAGAATAGCTACTCTAGTTTAACCTATTCTTTAAGTTTAATGCGACTACTATAGATAACGACCACCAAGCAGTACTTATAACAAGCTACATAAGGGGCGAAGCTGCTAAGTAGGTGAAGCCTTACTTAGTTAAGTACCTAGCTAAAAGAATTAAACCTAAAGAGCTGATTAAGATATTTAAAGACACAGGAGAATTTAAGATACGCATACAATAAGCGTTTAGACTGCTAAACGAGACTACTATCGCAGAATAAAAAATCTAGAACATGCGACAAACCTAGTCTATAGCTAATTACGCTAATAAGTTTTTAGGGTATGCTAGACAAACTAACTAGAATAATAACACCCTAAAAACTATGTATAAACAAGGCCTAAAAGTAGACGTCTAGACTAAACTAATGCGCTCTAGTATAGGTATTAATACGCTAGACAACCTAATTAATAAAACTATCTAACTAGATATAGAACTCTATAAGCTCTATATACGACTTAGAGGATAACTACTAGGACAAATAAAAGAAGACAAGAAACCTTAGGAGGGTTATCGTAATAAGCTAAATAACAGTCGCCTATAGTACTAGTATTAGCTATAAAGAGTACCTAGACAGTATATATTTAGGGGCCCTAAGGTAATGCATCTAGATAACCTTAATAAGGAAAAGTTAGGTAAGAGCAGGAAGAAAAAAGAAATAACTTATTTTAACTGTAATAAGAAAGGCTATATAGCTAAGGACTGTAGATAAAAGAATAAAGTAACCCCCTAGATTAATATATTAGCTATAAAAGAAGAAAACAGTAATAATAAAATATAGGAAGTCGTCGCTACCTAAGAGGAAAGAGCTTAAGATATAGAGATGTTACTGCTACCTTACTAGGAACCTACTAAGAGAAGGATTCCTAAAACCTAGCATAGCAAAGATAAGGAAGAGAGTAATAGCTCTCTATCCCTAGTCTATAAAGATATAGAAGAGGATCTTAGTAATACTATAGTACTCCTAATAAAGGAATAAAAAAGAGAGAACTTCTAATACTAATATTAACTAGGAACTCTAAAGCTATTAATACCTATAGAGGCAGAAAAAGATATTATAGAACTTAACTGCTAATTACGCGCATAACACATATATAAAGTATAATATATTAATGCGCTTACCCTAGAAGAATAGGAAGCAGCTATAATATAAGGAATAAGTATAATTATCCTAGCTAAATAAGTAATATAAGATATATTGCGGGAATACTACTATTACCCTAAACATTATATAAAGGTAATATAAGAGTAGGTAGAAAAAGCTAAAGAAGTATAGTAACCTGTAAGCGTTAGGAACGCACTATAGAAACTTTAACGAGCTAGACAAATATAGGCACTAGAACCCCTAGTAGTTAAGACCCTAGAATATATATTATAACGCCAAATAATACTACTACTAATAAGGGAAGACGCCTTCTATATACCTAATACTTAGGACCTAGTACGATAAGGGTACCTTTAAGTTAATTTCTACAGTAAAATCGTGCTTATAGACAGTAAGAAATAAGACATTTATACTTAGCTTAAATAATAAATGCATTAGGAGGATAACAAGGAGAACGTTGACCCTAACTAGCACCTTACAGAGGAGGAAGCTAGAGACTATTACAAGCGCGCAGAAGCGGCTTAAACCCTATATACTATGCGCAAAGGACTATAGAAACTAGTACTAGACTACTTAATAGACCTACGCAATAAGCAATACAGTGTTGTCTACTAGTCTTTCTGCACTACAGATCTGTGTGCAGTACACTACTTAAGTAAAACAGAATAGGGATATTTCCCTTACTTATTTTACTAATATAAATACTAATAGTATAATTATCCTAAAGTTAAATGCGATAACTATCTATAGGATAAGAGGACTGTCCTCCACTTCCTAGGAAACGACAACCCTGCGGCTACTATAGTAATATAGCTAGTCTTTAATAGAGAATGTAATTAGTAATAATAGTAAACGTGCCTTAACTCTAACTACCTTAAGTATAAAGACGTTAAGACACTAAACAGGTACTAAGAGGAATCTTTTTTAGAGTCGCGCCTACTAATAGGTAAGAATCGCGAACTCTATATGCGACAGGCGCATAAAAACTCTTTAAGCTAAATATTAAGCTTAATAGAAGCTAGATAAAGGCACTAGTAGATTCTAGAGTATAATAGAGCTATATTTCTGCGCGAGCGATAGAATAAGCTAGCTTTATCCTATTATTAAAATTAGTACTATATCTATTAATAGTAGCTAATAGACAACTAATGCTATTAGAGTCTGTAATCACACACGAAGTATAGAGCGTGCAACTTATTATCTAGAACTGTAGGGAAATAATTAACCTAGACGTCTTTAGACTATTATAACACGATGTAATACTAGGACTCCTATAGTTAAGAGAACATAGTCTAGACATAAATTAGAAAAAGAAGAAGTTCTTATTTAAATACTGTAGAATAGACGTAACTACGAGTAAGCCTACGCTGCGGCTGAGTGCCTAGGTAGATAAGAAGATAATAATTAGAATCTTTACTTTAAATAAGGATAACCTTAGAGCACGAGGATCTGACTTAGCAGGTACTAATAGGAGGCCTTTAGACTAATAAGCTAGAGTAAGGAGTAAAGCGCAACTCTAGTAATCCCTAATAAGTATAAAGAATATAAGCTACTCTTTTAGGAAGAGACAACTATAAAAGTATTGCCTAAATATTAACCCTAGGATTATAAGATAATCCTATAAGAAGGAAAGTAACTAACTTTTAGCCTAATTTATAGTTTATTAGAAAAAGAACTTAAAACTCTGCGCGAATATATTAAGACGAACCTAAAGAAAAGATTTATTAGAGAATTATAATTACTAGCAGGATACCTTATACTATTTATACTAAAGAAAAATAGGAAGTTAAGATTATGCGTTAACTACTAGAAACTTAATAATATTATAATAAAGAATTAATACTCTTTACTAAATATAGTAGAACTATAGGATTAACTAGCCTTTATAAAAGTCTTTATAGTATTAGACTTAAGAGGAGCGTATAACCTTATTTATATAAAGGAAGGCGAAGAATAGAAGACTGCGTTTAAAATACGCTATAGCTACTATAAGTATATAGTAATACTCTTTAGTCTTACTAACGCACTAGCTATATACTAGGTACTTATTAATAATATATTAAGAGAATACCTAGATATATTTATTATCGCATACCTTAATAATATCCTTATATACTCTAATAATCTATAGGAACATATTAAGTATATTAAAATAGTTCTTACCTATTTAGGAAGATTTAGGTTACTACTTAAACCTAAGAAATATAAGTTCTATAAGGAAGAAGTTAAGTTCTTAGGATATATAGTAGGTGCACATAGAGTAAAGATAAGTAAAGAAAAAATAAGAGTAGTAAAAGAATAGCCTAAACCTAAAATAGTTAAAGATATATAGTTATTTATAGGATTTATTAACTTTAACTAATAGTTTATTAAAGACTTCTCTAAGAAATCTATCTTACTTACTAAACTTATAAGAAAATAGATAAAATAAGAATAGGGAAATAAATAAAGAAAAGTATTCTAGATACTTAAGGAAGCCTGCATTATACTACTAGTATTAATTATATTCTAAACAGGAGAACTCTTATAGTTTAAAACAGATGCCTTAGACCTTACACTAGGTGTAATAGTAAAATAAGAACGTAATAGGAAATAGTACCTAATCGCCTACTACTCTAGAAAATTCACAGACCCTAAGGAACGCTACAACGTGCATGACAAAGAGCTTATAGCAGTTGTTAACGCCCTTAACTACTAGCAGATCTACGTAGAGAGCTGCTTAGATCTTACGATATTTACAGATTATAAGAACTTAGTTAACTTTACTACTACTAAGACCTTAAACTAAAGATAGGTTAGATAGGCTAAAATATTAGGATAATATAAGTTTAAGATTATATACACACTAAGGAAGGACAACAGTAGAGCTAATACTCTTAGCTAAAGAACAGATATTACTAGAATAAAAGTAATAGTTAGCGATGCTATCCTTTAAGTAAACTAGGATGGAAGCCTAGGACCTAATAAGTTATTAAATAATACTATAATAATTACGTCTAAGGTACCTAAAGAATTATAAGAGGTAATTATCTAATAACACTATAATAACTTAGTATATAGTTACTCTAGAATTAAGAGAATAATAGAACTTATACAGCGATACTACAGCTTTAAGAACATAAAGATTAAGGTTAAATAGTTTATTAAAAAATGCGCAGACTGTTATAAGAATAAATATAGTACTTACGTACCTTACGGAGAAATGCAAGCTATAGAGCTACCTAACGAACCTTAGGCAGATATTTCTATAGACTTTGTAATAGGGTTACTACTGTCTAAAGACCCTATAACAGGAATTAAGTACAACGCTATCTTTAATATAGTCTGTAGGTTTATAAAAGCAGTAGAGATAATACTGTTTAGAAATAACTATAATATAGAATAGCTAGCGTTTGTTATCCTAGACAGATTAATATAATACTATAGTATACCTAAGTCTATTATAAGTAATAGAGATAAGCTCTTTACATCTAACTTCTAGTCTATATTAATAGCTGTAATAGAGACAAACAGAAAATTGTTAATAGCTTATTACCTATAAACGGACGGACAAACAGAAAGAATAAACAGAACAATAAAAACCTACCTAAGGATTTACAGTAATTAATAGTAAAATAATTAGGTTTTACTATTACTAATAGTATAACTAGCCTATAATAACAAATTATTAGAATTAACTAAAAAGATACTGTTCTTTACTAACTACAGGAGACACCCTAATCTATTTATAAAATTATATCCTAGTAGAAAAGCTAAAGTAGCTATAAAAACAGCTAAAGAAATAAAGAAAATACACGAATAACTCTAAGAAAACCTTAAGAAAGTATAACGTAATAGTATTTCTTACTAAAATAAGAAAAGAAAAATAGCACCTTAGCTAAAGAAGGGGGATAAAGTATACTTACTTACGAAAAATCTACGCAATAAGCAACTAAGTAAGAGACTTAATTACGTTAAAGTTAGACTATTTTTAGTTAAAGAATAGAATAGACCTATAAACTATACACTTAAGCTACTACTAGATATAAAGATCTACTTACGCTTCTATATTTCTAAGTTAGAACTAGCTAACTCTGTAATACTACTATAGAAAACATTCTAGTATAAACTAGAAGAGGAAAATAAGTTTAAAGTTAAGAAAATCTAGGGTTACTAATAAAATAGAAGAACTAACGACCTAGAACTAAGCTTTAGTTACCTAGTTAAATAGGAAGGGTACCTAAGCGTAGAAAGCACGTAGGAACTACTAGAAAACCTAAGAAACTGCTAAGAAAAAATTAGAGAATATTAGGAAAGAGAGGAGAGGAAGAAGAAAAAACAAACAAACCTTAAAAAACGTTAGGAGCTAGAGGAAACTACTAAGTCTACTACTAATGGCCTATTGCTAATTAGGGCCTCCTAGTACTTAAAGGGGAAGCCCTTAAACGCACCCTAGGTGCTGGGTGACAAACTAAAACTAAGGGCATTAGAAGCGTTCTTAGGTAACAAGGCCTCTGCCGCTTCTTGCTCCTTAATATCCCGCTCTTCTACGGCTATTGCTTCTTCTACACGCTAGTTAATTAAATCTATCTATTATTATAACTACTCTTTATAAGCTTAAGTAACGCGCAGCTCTTCTAGAGCCTTTTTATGCGCCTTTATTATAACCTCTTACGTATTTCTAGATTCTTTTATTTGCTCCTAAAGCTTTGTCTTTTAATTAACTAGTTGTTTAAACTTAGATTTTATAACTCGCACGTTATAACGTTGTCCTTAATAAAGGTACTCGCTATATTTCCCTAAGCAAACATTAACCTTGCACACCTAGTTATACTTTATATATGTTGTACACTTCTAAACTATAGCTTCCCTAAAAGAGTTAATAAAATTATAGAAGCGTTAATAATAAATAGTACTAGATACCTGTAGATATTTAGGCATAGCGAGACATAGTAAAGTAAAAAGTAAGAAACGCCTGCGTTATATAATAAGCACTAAGGACAGCGCTAGGATAGGAGGAGGATAGTATTATAATCCTGCTAAGACCCTGCCCTAGCGGCCTTAGCTAGACTACGAAGGCATTAGCCCAATAACTAAGATTACGTAACGTGCTTAGTTAATTAGTCTAATTAGTAGTTGTCAGATGAAATGCTGAAATGCACTTTGCAGAATTAATGATTGCGATAAATCGATTGTGTGTTGATCATGATTGTATTCCTCGTTTCTTCTACTGTGTTCTCTTGCCTTTTATACTTCCAGGACTTCCGTCGTATCAGCCCTACTATATTGCCTACTACTAACATTACCTAGTAGAGTAGCATGTATCTAACACACCCCCTTAGCTTGGAAACCGTTTCAAGCTAGAGAAGAACTGCTTATATTGTCTTCTAGTAAGCCTAGAGCTCGTGTGCAAGAAGCATTAATCACCGTCTAGCTACGCCTGCTCAATCTCTAGCTTCTCAATTTAGCTTTAGATCTCTTCAAGGCGCGCTGCTGTTAGATCTCTCCTTCCTGTGCGCTCTACAAGGCCCATTTAGCTTAGAAACTGTGCCCATTTGTTAGCTAGGAGCGCCTTTGTAAAGCCATCAGCTAGCATGTCAGCTAATTAGACATAGATAACCTAAATACTTCTTCTTAACACTTCCTGTCTCAGCTAGTAATTATGAATATCTATATGCCAGAGCTTAGTTTGTAATCGTGAGACCTCTTTATTAATTAGCCAGATAGTTTAAGTGTTATCGCATTATATCGTAATTATATCCTCAGGCAGTTTAATTTGTAGTTCCTTAAGTAGTCGTGATATAAATATAGCTTCTTTTGCAACTTGTGATAGCGCAAGAAGCTCAGCTTCTGTCATTAAGGTTATAACTATATCTTGCTTGCTTGCTTTCTAAGCAATTAGGCCACTAAACAACTTAATTATATATCCCTGCAAGCTCTTTCTGTCTAGTGTGTTATTAGCAAAAGAGGCGTCGCTCGCGACTTCTAGTCGACTATCTCCGCTAAGCTCGAGCGCTCGATTTCTGGTGCTCTGCAGGTAGAGGAGAACTCAATCAGCTGCATCATAATGCTCCTATCCCGGATTCATCAGAAAGCGTGCTAGTCATAACGTCGCAAATACAATGTCTAGACGAGTAGTCACAGCTGCAAACATTAGAGATCCAATCTTTCGCTAGTACCTGTTAATTTCTAAAAGAGTAGCTAGGCCTTCCTAAGGCTTAAGTTCAATAGCCGCCATTAGAGTATTGTGTCGGATGTCCTTTCTATCAACTAAACAGCTGATTTTATCCGCGTATGCTGCTTATAATAGCTAGATCTTGTGCTGCTCTCAGCTCCTAATAACTTCAACTCTAAGAAACTATTAAAGATTATCTCCGCCAGTTATTAAGTACTTATCTCTAAGATATTAGATCGCTTACTAGGCTTCAGTCTCCTTCTGCCTACTATATATAAGAATAATATTGTTAATATAGAAGAATATAATAATTCTATCTTTAATTAGGCAGCATAGCTCGTGAGGGACACTCTAAAAGCCCAGTTTCTTAAGGGTTAATATAAATTCCTTCTGCTAGAGGACTAGTAATATTCGGAGCCTATATAAGGCCTTATTAACTTATAGAACTGTCCTAGGCTTCTAATAGCTATGTAGCATTCTTATATAGATCTCTTAGTCTATTACTGCATAAACAAAAGCATTCGTAACGTCGTACTGTTTAAGCTTAAGATTAAAATAAGTAGTAATCACTATTAGTATTTAAAACGAACAGCTCGCGAGAGTAGCTGTATAAGTTTCCTAAGAAGTAATATTTCTCTGTTAGTCTCCTCAGACAACTAATCGCGCCTTACAGCTCTTAAAGCGATAGTCCTTATTAAGCTTATAGGTGTACACCTATATGCAGTCTAAGATCTGTTAACCCTTTACTTTTACTTTCTTTGCGGGCACTTCAGACTATAATTTTATATGCTTATAACTCTTAAGATGCTCTCTCTAGGCTTCCTTCTAGTAGTCTCTAAGTAGATATTCTTCTACCTGCCTCTAGGTTAACAGTAGCAGTAGAAGTTAGTTAAGATAAGGCCTTAGTCTTTGTGCCAGCATTTATTTTATTTAAGCTTTATCTACTAGCCTGCCTTCGTACGTTCTAATATTCCTAGCCTGTGTCCTAGCTATAAATACGGCCTTTTATGGGACAGTCTTTAATAAGGCATCTGAGTCTTAAGTGTCTTCCTAATAAGCGCCTGCTAGCAGATGCGTAAGCAGCGCTACTAGCGGTAGAGTCGCTAGTAGCGTAGGATAGGTGTACCTCGTCTTCCTTCCTTAGCAGTATCCTAGGCTATTATATTCTTAGGTTAGCTTAGTATCCTGTGTTATATTATCTTTAAAGAACGTTTTAGTCTCTAGTTGATCGTAGGTAGGTTCTAGAAGCTCAGCAGATCTTACCCATGTAGCTATCTCGTTTAAGGTGCTGTGCATGAGATTATCTATAATATCTTCTGTCTTCCTGTTAAATATTGTGTCTTCATCGAACACTACGTCTTGAGTGCTAATCACCTTGCCTATAGTTAGAATCCAGATCCTGTAGATATTAGACGACCGATATCCAACTAGGTATCTAATCTAAGCTCGCGGATTAAGACGTTAGAGTCGTAATTTGCCTTAAAGAGTATTATTAGTCAAGGCAAAGGCCTTACAGCTATATACTTTTAGGTGTACTAGGTTCAGTTTTCGAGGTGTTGTAGCGATACCGTTTTGGAGAGCTGCAAATATAAAGAAGACTTTATACAGTAACTTCTAATAATTTAAGTAGTTCAGCGTTCGATTATATAGATACACCGCTGCTTGTGTAATCTCTAGCCATAGCTCCTATAGTAGGTTTACGTCTAGCCTTATCGCGCGAGATTTATCTTTAACTACACCCCTTGAGCGTTTAGCACTACCGTTTTGTGCTTAGGTATCTAGAGCTGAAGGCTCGAGTTGTATTACTTACGCGGTATACTATCGTGCTACCTCCAGCTTTGTAGTTACAATCTCACTGTTATATTTAATTACTTTAACAGTAATGTTATACTGCTTCTTTAGGAACTAGATAATAATATCTAGTAACCTAATAATTAACTTCCTAAGTTAATTATCCTTAAAGTAAAAGTCCTATAGGAAACTGGAGTATTAATTAGTAATAAGCATTTAACTCTTCTCTTTTGTTAAGCTTCCCTCTTTATAAGAATAGAAGTTAATAGCTAGTCTTTCTCTAGGGCCTTCGTAGTTTAATCAAGACGCGCGTTGTATTTAACGCTTAGTTTTAGCTCTTCTACACGCGTCGCACTTAACTGTTATAACTCCCTTAATGCGCACTCCCTTAGATTACTGGACTAGGTGTTCAATAGCTGCCGGTCCTGGATGTCCTATGCGTTTATACCAGCGCATCGCATCAGCTTTCTGTAGTGCTCGCTTCGCTCGAGAATTAATTATTCTTATATAAAAGACTGCCTAGATTTTGTCTTGTTACTTAAGTATCTATTATCTATATGCTTCTTTTAGGGATGCGATCGTTAAGTTGTCTCGCCTCTTAAGAGTTATAGGCTTATTCTTATTATCCTACTACACACCCTATTGCCTAAGCAGCCTAAATAATACTAGATTGCATAGGATTTCTAGACACCATACTACATCGTTCAGCACAAGCCTTGTTGGTCTATATAGCCCTCTTAGGTTAAGCTATACTATTCTATATCCTTATATCTAAATTTGTGTGTTCCTAGCTAATATAAAATCTGCCTTAGCAGGAGGACGCAGGTTTTAAAGTTGAGTTCAGTCGTTCGTAACGTAGATTGTCGAGCCTAAGTTAAGGATAAAGGATTGTCTTAGTAGGTAGTCTAAATACTCAGCTTAGAAAGATACAGTAATAAACGCAGTACTAATTATTGTAATCTTCTAACCTTTAAGTTAGTTAGCAGATATCTTAGGCGTAGGAGTGTAAGAGTTCTTGAAGCTTAGTATTTGTGTTTGTTGTCTTTTTAATACCTTTACTTGTTCCTGTATATTAGGATTGTATTATAGGCGTAGCTTTACTAGCTCTAATATTAATTCCCTTAGCTTAAACTAGTCTGGGGTATTGTTATTATTAATATAGAGGTAGTTAGCAAGAAGATGGCGTAGTCTATAAGCAGGGCATTTTATGCCTCTAGCTGCCGCTTTATCCTAATTCTAGGACTACTTAGATATAGTCAAATAACTAGCTAGGCGTTTTTTTAACGAGGACTTCCTCCTTAACCCCTGTTTAGGTTAGTTAAATGATGCGCTATCGGGCACGAGAGAGGCGTCCCTGTCTGTGTCCTAGGTGGATTTACTACTACTAGCAAGATATAAAGCTTTACTTACAGTAAAAGCGCCCTTCTACTATCTCCCTTTTAGGTAGTATAAGCTTATGTAATCTTAGAAGCGTTTTATTATTTCTTTTTAATTTATTCCTAGCTCGCGTCTTCCTTAGTCTTGGAATGATAGTACTTAGTTAGGGCTGACCTTACTAACTGCGTTCAGGAAATCTTGTATTACATGATTAAGTTTTTAGACTTCTCTAATTTCTTCAGTCTCTGCGATAGTTACTGCGTAATCATACTTAGTCAGCTAGCTGTCCTAATATGTTAGTTGTCTTATTAGCTTTAAGGCTGCAATGTATTAATCCTAAGCGCGCAGTTGCTCTTCCTTATTGTTAATGCTGACAGTGCTCTTTAAAGTAGCTACCTATTCTCGGATTAAGAGCTTTAGTCTGCAGCACGTCTTCTTTAGGTAGACAGAGACTGTTACTCGAATGTAGACTGACAGCTTATCTAACCTTACATCTTCGTCTTTGTAGTTTGTTACTGTAACTTTGTACGAGTCAAGTCGCGTCTTATAGTAATTAACATTAGATTTAAATGCGGTTTATCTACCGTTTGTTAAATTAGATAGATTTGCTAGAGGTCGGTCTCTAATTGCCGTGCGTTTCTCATATATTTTAATGTTTGGCTTAGTTGGAGGGGTCGGCTCTGTCTTCGGCACAGCATCGCTCGTAGGGTTGACGAGGTGCTACACCCTAAGTAATAGGCATCTGGCTTCTAGCTGCTCGTACTAAGGCTTCTAGCTCATATAATCTGTAAGGATAATGTCGGAATCGCGGTTTATTGGTTGTGCCATTGCTTCTCGCGTAAGGTTAAGGCAGTGAGACTCTTAATTGTCAGATGAAATGCTAAAATGCACTTTGCAGAATTAATAATTGCGATAAATCGATTGTGTGTTGATCATAATTGTATTCCTCGTTTCTTCTACTGTGTTCTCTTGCCTTTTATACTTCCGGGACTTCCGTCGTATCGGCCCTACTATATTGCCTACTACTAACATTGCCTGGTAGAGTAGTATGTATCTGACAGTAGTACTAAGCATACTAAGCACACTAAGTAACCTGCATAACCTCTATATATATAGATTACTATAATAAACTCTTATAGATTATTATATTTAACTTAATATTATACTCTATAGTATAGTAATAGTAATACTAATTATTCTTAACCCTTAGTACTCTTTATAGAAGCGCCCTCTTACTATCTTAGTATTAAACCCCCCTTCTATATAGTCCCTTACTCTATCCTAGAGAACTAACCTTGCGGTCTTATTAGGTTATCCTCACCGATAGCTTTTTAAGATCTTTACAAGTAATTACTATTACTAAAAAGTAGTAACCCTGGATAGAAACATAAGTGCCTAACTTTACTAGAGCATACTTCTTATACGTATTAAGTTAGTATTATAAGACAGCGTAATATAGACAGGCTTGTATAGCCACACAACTCCTATGTCCCCTTGTCTTCTGCTTTGCCTAGGTCGCGCATCTTTAAAGGGCCTTAATACGTTTACCTGGCCTGAATAGTAATAACGTTAAGGGCGTAATAAGACTGGGCAGCCTATAGAGATACTAAGAGACTATTAGCTATAATAATTACTACTACCTAAACTAGACTAATATATACTCCTAATGAATCTGGAAACAAGCGGAACTTGATCAATTAAGACGAGTATAGCAAAGATCTTGATCCCGTTTGTGAGGATACATTGTGCTATCTCATCCAGTAAATATAGTCTGGTCCCAGCGTCTTGTAATGCTTTCCTGATTGCATCTTCCGACATTGCTTAGCAAAGCAAGAGCTGAGGGATGTACCATCGATAATACGCGTTCTTGCGGCGAAGATCTTTGAGGCGAAACTTCAGGCCGTCCAGATTTTGATCCATGATTCGTTCTATGCCAGGTTAGCGCATAGTCAAAAAGAGTATCTTACTAAGTTTATAGAATGTAGTGCACTCTTTAACTCACCCGCCGGGAGTTATCTCAGGGGAGCATTTTCGGCTGAACAGCTAGCCAGTCTGGCCAGCCTGTTCCAGAGGTTGATCAATAAGATAAACCGCGAACAAACCAAGGAGCAACTACAACATCAATTGCCACAGTGCTTGCGGAGGGCATGTGCAGGGCAAGTTAGAATTAGGGAAGGTCCAGAGCCTAAGGTTAGACCTGTCGGGGCAGGGCACGGACTAGGCAGATTTAGGCGAAGCCAAAGCTTGGCGCCGTCGCCACGCCAGAGCTCTTTCTTTCAACTAAAACTAAGACGTAAGGCCTCAACCAGTCAAGCCAGGAATGAGTAGACCGGTCAAATCAGTAAAGAGGGTAAGGCTAACATCAGTCAGGCGCAGACGACGCAAAGTTTAGGAAGAACCGAAGCTTAGCGCGATCGCCACGTCAGAGCCCAAAAAGTCGACCGAAACCCGGGCGGGCAGCCGTCATAGTAAGTCTTCTGTCGCACTGCACGTGCTAAAACGATGAAAGATGAGATAAATAAGCAGCAGCGTTGTATTGATGATGTTAGTGTCTAAGATGCGCAAGTATCTATCCAGAAGTGTTTCAGGTCGTCTCGAGCAGCTTACTCTGCGCATAAGCAGAGTTTTTTGTATCTAGATTTTGTCTTCCTAGGGCCTATTATCAAGTCTTTAAAGTTAACTTCGTCATACGTATAAAATAGGTAGCGAGCGGGGTAATAGAATCCGCTCCCGCCTATGTTAGTCCTGCAATTATTTCAAATTTAGGTCAGCGAACTGCTTTCTCTGTACTAAAAATCTAGGTTTAGTGGTAGCATAATTAGTAGTATTTACAGCGAGCGGTTAAAGCGCTAAATACCTTGAACTTGCCACTGCTAGCAGAGAGGGCGGTTGACCCGCTCCGGCCACACTCTTGTGAGTGCCACCTTGCATTTGAAATGGAGAGATGGCAGTGAAGTTGAATGTTTGTACGGAGTTAGTTGGTGTCGCATAATGATAGTGTTGTGGCGAGTAAGCACAGCCGCATTTACAAGCCACAGTTTCCCCACCTTTTGCACTAGAGCTGAAAGTAGGTTAGCGCATAAGGTTGCTGAGTCAACAGCGTTCAGACCTTTTATCCTCCAGCCGCTCTTCACCATCAACGTCCACTTTATGATACCGGTCCTTCCTACGGCGTGACATACGGCTATGTCAATATCTTGAATAGCTGTAAAGGAACATCAGCATATCACGCCGCCCTCGAGTTTCATCGACGCGCCTTGGACGCCTCCGCCATCTGACGAGAAAGCCTTTAAGCAAGCCCCCCGAGTTATCGCGCTTTTTAAGGATATTAAGGCTGGCAGACATATCAGCGATTAACTGTAGACAGAGTTTTAACTTACTAGAGGAGAGTACGATAAGATAAGGCGCTAGCTAAGATAAAACGAGTCTCTATTTAACTTCGTTAAAGACAAGATATAGTTCGTGTGCTAAAGAATTAGTAGAGGCGGTAGCTAATAATAAGGATAATACAGATATAACTATTGCGGAGAAAGCCACCGACTTTTCGTTCGGATGCTAACTAGCGTACATAAGCTCTTTATTAATAGTGTTAAAGACGCGATTTGAAGCTAGCTAAAAACGACTCGCAGTGGAGGTAATAAGGCAGCGTTCTTCGCGCAGAAAGTACAGCCGGCCTAATCTACTAAAATATACTGTGCCGATGCACTTAGTAACGTAGTTACTAAGGGCATCTTAGCTAGGGTTAGGTAGGCTTAGCTAGGAAATCTAGGTATAAAGGTAGATAGATAGGACCTCCTTAGGAGGTATTAAATCTACTAAGTATTACCTACGCTGTACTGTTAAGTCCTGCTTCAACAGAGTCTTAATTATTCAATTCACCGTTGCCTATCCACCCTTGTCTACCTCGTTACCCGTCCCCGCACCTCACCATCTCAACCAACACGAGATGCTCAGTTGCTTCCACTGCGCGCAAGGCTACCATCAAAAGGGAGAAGTTGGCTGAGGCCTCTGTTCCTGCACAATACTTCCTAGGCGACAATGCTCCACCTAGTACTAGGTCAAAATATGAGCCGGATGCGTCTTTTTAGTATAAAGATGTACAATATCCTAGGGTTATAATTGAAGTAGCATATTCGCAGAAGAAGAAGAGGTTAGCTTAGCTAGCTAAGGACTATCTTCTGGATTCGAACGCTAGCGTGTAAGTTGTTGTTAGCCTAGATATTAAATACAGTAGGAAGGGCTCGCGGAAGGCAACTTATTAGTGTGGCGGACTCATGTAGTTATTGCTCCTAAAGGGAATAAGTTAAGAGTGGTTTAAGAAGTTGAGGATAAGGTAAATTCTCTTCTATAATAATACTATATCTTTTTTACCTAACATTCTTCCTAGGTATTCCGCGATAATTAAGGAAATCTAACTAATCTTCTAGGCTTGCGGCTTTAGCTGAACGATTTTGCTTATAAAGAACTTACACAGAATAAGCTTAGCAAGGATAACTAAGAAGTAGTTGTTTCTACGCACTAACTCTGCAAATACCTTAATGCGGCGGAGACTATAGTAGGACGGCTAGATTTACTTAGCAAGTATGCAATTACTTAGACTTAAGAAGCAGAAACGATTAGAGATACCCCCCTACTAAATCACTTCTAGTGATAAGGCAAGGTATGTTAAGCAGGAGGAGAGAGCTGCGAAGCGTATAGAGCAGGATGATTTCAACTATGCAGATGTGCTAATCAAGAGCTCGCCAGAATGAAAGCAAATACGTTAGTTGCAGCTAGTGACTATTTCTGATATGTTCGCGTTTTTATACTCTAAATTACACGGTTACGTCTTATATAGAAGCCGCAACGTCAGCTAACGCTTCTGGCGCAAGTGCAAGAGGCGTTGAGATTGTCTGAAAGATATGATATTTGAGGTTGTAGTAGTTGCTGCTACCTAGCTATCCGTAGTGCCTAGATTTAGCTCCCGCAGTGGGGTCTAGACCAGATCGCTTTCGGTTTCAGAGCTCTAACCTATTATAGGAAAGTCTAGCTCGAAGACCTATAGCACGTGCGATATCGCTGGTAAGCTTTTAGTGGTAACCACGCATACTCCAACCCCATTCTTCAAAGGGTTCAACGCTTCTCACACAACTTGCGCGAGAGGCGTTATTTTCTAGTATTAACGAAGAAAGAGTTTAGGAATAGGTGTTATTGCTACCAGATAGCACTAGTGTAGTGGGCGCTAAGAGATTTTAAGCGCAATCTCTGCTAAGTTGCCCTTTTTTCCTATAATACGGAGCGCATCGAATTTCCGAAAGCTAAACAGAGGGCGCAGTTAGGAATGTAACTCACGAAATTTATAGAAGCAGGCTTGCTACAGTAATATCTCCACGGTCTATGTGTCCCAGCACTTCGCATATTCTTCGTCGCTTCTAAACAACGACCGTCCTAAAATAAGCGTATCAGAGACCTAGTCTAGTCCTTTAAAACCAAGAATCCAGGCCCTTATTAACGCCGCAACTACTATAATCAACTCTATCCCTGTCTCTAATACCTACAGCGTTGCCTCCGCAGCCCTATCCTCAGACGGTCGCATCTTTACAGAGGTAAACGTCTTCTATTTCACAGGTAGTCCCTGTGCCGAATTTGTCGCGCTCAGCAACGCCACTGCTAACAGTGCAGCGGACAAATTGACTTATATAGTTGCTGTAGGAAACGAGAATAGGGGTATGATTCCGCCTTATAGTAAATATAGGCAGATGTTGTTGGATCTGTGTCTAGGGATTCAAGTTATTATAATAGACGCAGATCAGGATAAAACTAAGGAAGGAATAGAAGGATTAAAGGCTGTGCTAAATTGCGAGCTGTTACCAGAGGCCTATAAGATTGCTAATTATCTGCGGGAGGCTATAGGAAGGTAGTAGTTTAGTGTAGAGGCAATTTTAGAAGGGTTATAAAATTTCAGGATAATATAGAAACTAATTTAGTTAAGATTTAGAATTTTAGCCTGTTATTTTAATGCTACAGAATCTTTTAAAAGGGTACTCGAACGAAACAATTATATCAGAATCTTTAACCTAAACGATACTAGTTATATTCAAGAGGACTCTTATAACGCGTCCAATTGACTGTTCTAGTTAGATATCACGATCGCTTAGAAAATTTCACGAAGCTCTCAGCTATTCCTATACCATACGACTCTACTGCCACGAAGATCTAAATAGCTGTGCTAGGTGAGGTGAAAAGGATGGGGTCGCAAAGACCCGATGTACGATGGATAATATAGGGAAGAAAAAGGTTAGATTCTCCGCTCAATTAAGTAGGCAGTGAGCGGATTATTCCTGTTGCCTTCGTCGTATCCTCTAGTTTCTATACAACACATCTGTTAGTCCTCCTAAAGCTACATCATCTACTAAGGCCTTTTTAGCTTTAGTATTATTGCGTTATCTTCTAAAGCATTATTCTACTCCCTATAGCCCTCGCTTAACAGGACGTTGTTTTCTTTGCGATAAGCTTCTTTAGTTAAGGCTTATTATTCCTTGCTGCCCTTCTGCTGTAGCAAACAACGGCTCATGTTAGTATCCGTAGATTGAAGCGGGCGACGTCGCTTTAGTTGTAGTGCCCGTGGGAATGAGCTACGAGCGCGTTTTTGGGACAGACAAAGAGGTTAGGGCTAGGGTGGCTGGTTAGCGAGCTATTCGCGAATAACGGCGGAGCTAAACGTTAGGGGAGTGTGCGGGCACTAGATGCTGCTAGAGTCGCAGCCAGGCGAGGCGCTGGGCATGCAGAGCGAGAGTAGAGAGTGGAGGGTTGCCTGAGGACTAGATTGTTCGTTATTCGAGAATATTAGTGTGTCGTTGTCTACTGATTATCACTAGTTGTAGTACATCTGTCATAGCAACGACGCGCTTAGAGGCACGACGCAAAACATAGCTATAGAATGGGCAGCAATGATCCATTATAATCAATAGTCACGAGTTCAGAAAAGATTCGAGCGTTGAGTGGGGAGGCTAAGAGGATGAAGAGGAAGTGGAAGATGGAGATCTCATCGCAGTGTTGGTGCCAAGCCGGGACTTCCGCGGCAGAAGTGCCTTACAAGGCTTGGCCCGCCATAATCGATATTCGACCTCAACCTCCATCTCAACTTTGAAAGAATGGCTAGTCAACAACACAACCTCACAAATACCTGCTGCAGTGGCAAGCTGTCACGTGTGTGTGTGTGTGTGTGTGTGTGTGTGTGTGTGTGTGTGTGTGTGTGTGTGTGTGTTCTATTATGGCCATGCACCCTATGGGTATGGGCCGTTACGATGCGCCAGCTATGTACATTCTGTTATCAAGCACCTACTCCAGTTCAGAAGCCAACCATGAGACCTGCTGATCGAATATCTAACACTGTGCTCAACATAGGAAATAAAGAAAAAGTGATACGCTACAGTATGCTGTATATAGTTGAAAGTTGATAGTGAGCCAGCTTGTTTTCTGGCCTCCCCCATCCGCAGGGCAATTCCGGCGTCGTGCGCCTCTTAATCGGCAGCGCGCTGGCGGAGGTTCATAGGTGGCGGCTCTCTGCTAACTTAGTTCTAGTTAGTTAAAGCGTGGGCATAGGAATTCGTAGCCATTGTCTCCGCCTCTGCCGCAAGAGTGTGGTTAGAGCGGGTCGGCCCTCTCCCTGCTAGGTGGCAAACCCAAAGCTATCTTCGCCGTTATCCGATCTCATTCCAGAACACACTTACTCATTGTCAAAGCATAGCTTATAGTTCATTATGCGTGTTGCTGCCAAGAACTCTGACATGTGACAGATCCGCCTGCTTGCAGCTGTTTGGGGCTGAACCGACGGCAGTACGCATTATGCGGACAACTATGTTGTCGCTGCTACTGCCTCTCAATCTTTCAAACATAGAGGCACCCCTCTGTCACCTTCCGACTCCCCTATACTAGAAGCATACCACTGTTTGCTCATACTATGGCGCCTTGGACAGAACGGCTCAAAGCAAAGCTCGGGAGAAAGAAACCGCCAACATCCCCGCTTGGTGAAGCCTCGTCTACCTCCATTACCCCACACGCACCAGCCACCCCTGATCCTGCCGCGCCTCCACCCAGCTTGCCAGAGCAACTGTGGAACCAAGCATACGACCAGGCGAAGACGGGCGATTCGAGTACTGTCGATACATACGAGAAGATTCTTTCTGCCCGACTGAGCCAAAAAGATGCAGACCCTGCGGACTCCTCACACTCTGCAGACCTCGCATCGCAGCAGAACGCGATCGAACAGGACCCAGGCAAACGATGGAAGCAGATGTGCCAGCTCGTCCAAGATGGCCTGCATAGGACAGAGAAGGACGCCAACGTGAAGCACGGCATGGAAGACGGCATCCAAGCCGCCATGGCTGTGAAGGAGGTCGTGGGCAGGGCGGTGCAGGCGTCGCCAGAAGCAGCTCTCGCATGGGTCGGCGTGTGCTTTGCTCTCGAGGTTGGTCCTATTGTCGTTAAGATAAGCGATTGACGCTGATGTTTTGTGTCAAGATCCTGATGAACCCACTTACCCAGGCGAGCTCCAACCGGCAAGGCATTGCCTACGTCGTGTCAAGGATGGACTGGTACTGGAACCTGTCAAGCCTGCTGCTAGACAAGAACATGACCGAAGCGCACTCCCAATGCCTGCGAGGCGAACTCGAGAAGATCATCATCCAGCTCTACGCGAAGCTGCTGCTGTACCAGATGAAGAGCGTGTGCTACTATCACCGCGGACGGCTTTCGGTGTTCACGCGGGATCTAGTCAAGCTGGACAACTGGGACGGCGAGCTGAGCGACATACAGGCGGCAGAAGCGGCTGTACAGAGCGACTCAGCGCAGTACAACACGCTCTTGATTAGGACTCGCCTTGGCTCTATTGCTGAGACAGCCAAGTCGCAGAATGCCAAGCTTGACAGCATCAGCTCAGCGATTCGCGAACAGACTAAGCAGCGAGAGAGGATGCACGAGACCAGTGCAGACAACAAGTGCCTGGCGGATCTGTGCAGCACTGATCCTCGCCACGACAAAACACGTATCGAAGAGACTAAGGGCGGCCTACTCAAGGACTCGTACCGCTGGATCCTCAAACACCCAGACTTCCAATGTTGGCGCAATGACCTTCAGAGCCAGCTGTTGTGGGTCAAGGCCGATCCTGGCAAGGGCAAGACGATGCTGCTTTGTGGAATCATCGACGAGCTGCAGAAGTCAATGGCCCAGGCAGGTCTTCTGTCCTACTTCTTCTGCCAAGCCACTGACTCGCGGATCAACAACGCCACGGCCGTGCTGCGAGGTCTGCTGTACTTGCTTGTCGACCAGCAGCCATCACTTATTTTACATATACGGAAGAAGCACGACCACGCAGGCAAAGCGCTCTTCGAGGATGCAAATGCCTGGACTGCCTTGTCCGAGATCTTCACAAACGTCCTGCAAGACCCGAGCTTAAATAGCACATCCTTGGTTATCGATGCCCTCGACGAATGTGTAACAGACTTGCCGAAACTGCTAGACTTTATCATCCAGAAGTCGTCTGTATCTTCTCAAGTCAAGTGGCTCGTCTCTAGCCGCAACTTGCCTGACATCGAGGAACGGCTAGAGAGGGCGGGCCATAATGTGAGGATGTGCCTCGAACTGAATGCTGAGTCCGTGTCTACAGCGGTTAGCATATTTATCAGGAACAGAGTGCGTCAGCTAGCGGAAAGAAAGAATTACGACGACAAAATGCGAGACGCTGTGTTAGGCCATCTATTTTCAAATGCGAACGGCACCTTCCTCTGGGTGGCTTTGGTTTGTCAAAACCTCGAGAAGATCCCACGATGGAATACTCTTGCGAAGCTAAACGCATTTCCGCCTGGACTTAACTCTCTCTACGAGCGGATGATGCAGCAGATATGCAACTCGGACGATGCTGAGCTCTGCAAGCGGGTACTGGCCTTAATTGCGATCGTATACCGACCCATCACACTTAAAGAGCTAACATCTCTTGCCGAGATGCTCGAGGATATAGCCGACGATCTAGAGTCGTTACAAGATATCATTAGCCTTTGCGGCTCGTTTCTTACCATTAGACAAGGCACTATCTATTTCGTGCATCAGTCTGCAAAGGACTTCGTTTTCGCACAAGCATTGGATAAGATCTTTCCGTCCGGGAGGGAAGAGGTCCACTACGCAGTCTTCTCCAGATCCCTCCAGGTCATATCCAGGACGCTACGGCGAGACATGTACAACCTAGGTGCGTTTGGATATCCTGCTGAGCGGATTAAGCAACCAGACCCAGACCCTTTAGCAGCATCGCGCTACTCATGTGCCTACTGGGTCGACCACCTCTGTGACTGGAACCCCAACTCTCATACAAAACGCAGGGTTGATCTGCAGGATAGAGGTGCTGTCCACAGCTTTTTACAAAACAAATATCTTTACTGGCTTGAGGCACTCAGCCTCTGCAAGAGCATGCTGAGGGGGGTATTTTCAATGGCGAAACTCGAGGTATTAATCCAGGTAATTCTTAGATAAGCAATACCGTCAATAAATGATGCACGTTAACGTAACCTAGGGAAGGGAAGATGCATCCGCATTAATCGAGCTAGTTCGAGATGCGCGCCGATTCCTTATGTATCACAAGTGGGCGATAGAGAAGAGCCCTCTTCAAGCATATGCGTCCGCACTCGTGTTTAGTCCAACCCGCAGTCTGATACGGGGCCTTTTCAAGGAGGAAGAGCCGAAGTGGATCAGGATGAAGCCAGCTATCAGAGATAAATGGAGTACCTGCCTGCAGACGCTCGAAGGCCATAGCGGTTGGGTCTGGTCGGTCGCCTTTTCCCACGACTCGGCACGGCTCGCGTCGGCGTCAGGTGACAGGACGGTTAAGATCTGGGATGCAAGCAGTGGCGAGTGCCTACAGACGCTCAAGGGCCATAGCGATTCGATCAACTCGGTCGTCTTCTCCCACAACTCAGCGCGGCTCGCGTCAGCGTCGGAAGACAAGACAGTCAAGATCTGGGATACAAGCAGTGGCGAGTGCCTGCAGACGCTCAAGGGCCATGGCGGTTCGGTCTTCTCAGCCGCCTTCTCCCACGACTCGGCACGGCTCGCGTCAGCGTCGGATGACAAGACAGTCAAGATCTGGGATACAAGCAGTGGCGAGTGCCTGCAGACGCTCGAGGGCCATAGTGATTCGATCAACTCGGTCGCCTTCTCCCACGACTCAGCGCGGCTCGCGTCAGCGTCAGGCGACAGCACGGTTAAGATCTGGGATGCAAGCAGTGGAGAGTGCCTGCAGACGCTCAAGGGCCATAGCGGTTGGGTCAGGTCGGTCGTCTTCTCCCACGATTCGGCACGGCTCGCGTCAGCGTCGGAAGACAAGACAGTCAGGATCTGGGATGCAAGTAGTGGCGAGTGCCTACAGACGCTTGAGGGCCATAGCGATTCGGTTAACTCGGTCGCCTTCTCCCACGATTCGGCACGGCTCGCGTCGGCGTCCGACGACAAGACAGTCAAGATTTGGGATGCAAGCAGTGGGAAGTACCTGCAGACGCTCGAGGACCATGGTGGTTGGGTCTGTTCGGTCGCCTTCTCCCACGATTCGGCACGGCTCGCGTCGGCGTCAGGCGACAGGACGATCAAGATCTGGGATGCAAGTAGTGGAGAGTGCCTGCAGACGCTCGAGGGGCATAGCGGTTCGGTCTTCTCAGTCGAATTGTCTCACGACTCGGCCCGGCTCGCGTCAGCGTCATCCGACAATACGGTCAAGATCTGGGATGCAAGTAGTGGCGAGTGCCTGCAAATGCTCGAGGGCCATAGCGGTTCTGTCTTCTCAGTCGCCTTCTCCCACGACTCAGTACGGCTCGCGTCAGCGTCAGGCGACAGCACGGTTAAGATCTGGGATGCAAGCAGTGGAGAGTGCCTGCAGACGCTCAAGGGCCATAGCGGTTGGGTCAGGTCGGTCGTCTTCTCCCACGATTCGGCACGGCTCGCGTCAGCGTCGGAAGACAAGACAGTCAAGATCTGGGATGCAAGTAGTGGCGAGTGCCTGCAGACGCTCAAGGGCCATAGCGGTTGGGTCAGGTCGGTCGTCTTCTCCCACGATTCGGCACGGCTCGCGTCAGCGTCGGAAGACAAGACAGTCAAGATCTGGGATGCAAGTAGTGGCGAGTGCCTGCAGACGCTCGAGGGCCATAGCGGTTCAGTCTGCTCAGCCGCCTTCTCCCATGATTCGGCACGGCTCGCGTCAGCGTCGGAAGACAAGACAGTCAAGATCTGGGATACAAGTAGTGGCGAGTGCCTGCAGACGCTCGAGGGCCATAGCGGTTCAGTCTGCTCAGTCGCCTTCTCCCATGATTCGGCACGGCTCGCGTCAGCGTCGGAAGACAAGACAGTCAAGATCTGGGATGCAAGTAGTGGTAAATGCCTGCAAATGCTCGAGGGGCATAGCGGTTCAGTCTACTCAGTCGCCTTCTCCCATGACTCGACACGGCTCGCGTCAGCGTCGGAAGACAAGATAGTCAGGATCTGGGATGCAAGTAGTGGCAAGTGCCTGCAGACGTTTAGTGTTGGCAAGCCACTCTTTAACATATCATTCGATGCCACCGGCTCATATCTTTACACTGAGGTTGGCACTATCGATATTAGAGTACTATCAGTTTCAAATATGACACCCAGTGTTACGGATCCTCAAAATCCTCGATACCAAGGCGTAGGTCTGGGTCCAGGTGGGGCATGGATAACATATAATTCAGAGAACCTTGTGTGGCTACCCTCAGAGTATCGGCCGTTATGTTCGGCCGTGTCAGGGAAGACGATTGGCATCGGTGTTGGATCTGGAAAGGTACGGATATGCAACGTTGAGCTCGATAAATCTTAAGAAATTGCAGCGTTTATATAGAGGGTAACTAATTACTTGCTTTATATTTTTTTATTAATCTCTATTTCATAGAAAGCTTCCATGGCGCGTCTAAATCAGTAGCAAGGTGGCTAGAACTACTAAGCTTAAAGATTTGCCGCGCTTAGGTCTTGTCAGAAGCAGACGAATGCCTTGATCACGCTAGCAGGGAGGGCGGCCGACCCGCACCGGCCATAGGTTTGCGCTGGAGGCGTTGAATTTTTAAGTCTGTGTTAGAAGAGGAAGAGGGTGCGTAGAGTCGCCACTAACATAAGCATCTATTAAGTCGGTTACTGCCAAGACGTGTTCCACAGGGTACTAGATGTAGGACCCTACTTAAGCCTGAAACTAGTGTTAACTAAGTTAATGTTAGAGCTTAATCCACTGCGGGAACTATAAGCGGGACATTTATAATTAACAGGCACGATCCTGCCTTAAGCGCAGCACTAGCTACAAATACACTATCGGTCTTAGTTGTTACCTATTATTACCAAGTAACCTAGAACTAACAGCAGGTTGCTTACGAAAGCGCTAAGGCATTAAATATTACGAAGATTTATACACTATGCCTCGTTATAGTAAGAAAAGTTATTTCATATCTAGAGAGCATAAGGGTGTAGGTTAGTTTATATGTAACGAAGTATCGTAAATCTAAATCTTAGTGTTGCAGTATAATTGCGCTAGGCCTTTCTAAGGGCTAGCGCGCACTGCGGCGGACCTACTTAAAACCTGCGTGTTACGATCCTGCCGGGACCCTGCCCCAGTGGCCCCAACTGGACCTCACAGGTATTGGACCAACAACCGAGGTCACGTGACGTGCTCAGTTGATCAGTTTGATCAGTGGCACTGAGCACACTGAGCACACTGAGCAACATGCATAACTTCTATGTATATAGATCACCACAATAAACCCTTATGGCTCATTGTGTTCAACTCAATATTATACTCTACAGTATAGTGATAGCAATACCGATTGTTCTTAACCCCTAGTACTCTTTACAGAAGCGCCCTCTTACTGTCTTAGTCCTAGACCCCTTCCATCTAGTCCCTCACTCTATCCTAGAGAACTAACCTTACAATCTCATTAGTTATCCTTACTAATAGCCTTAAAGATTCTTCACACTTTAAACACCCTTAAGATGAGTAACACTAAGATAGAGACTACTAACCATTATGCCACAAGGCCAGGCAACGCTGTCGCCAAACCAGACCTCTTCTATAGAGATCGGTTTAAGCTCAAGGACTAGCTACTCCAGTTCAACCTATTCTTCAAGTTCAACGCGACTACTATAGACGACGACGACCAAGCGGTACTTATAACGAGCTACATAAGGGGCGAAGCTGCTAAATGGGTGAAGCCTCACCTAGTCAAGTACCTGGCTAAAGGAACCAAACTAGAAGAGCTAATCAAGATATTCAAAGACACGGGAGAATTTAAGACACGCATGCGACAAGCATTTAGGTTACTAAATAAGACTACTATTGCAGAACGTAAAATCTAGAACATGCGATAAACCCGGTCTGCAGCCGATTATACTAACGAGTTCCTAGGGTACGCCAGACAAACTAACTAGAATAATGACACCCTAAAAACTATGTATAAACAAGGCCTAAAAGCAGATGTTCAAACTGAACTAATGCGCTCTAGCATGGGCATTACTACGCTAGACGACCTAATTAACGAAACTATCTAACTAGATATAGAGCTCTACGAGCTCCGTATGCGACTTAGAGGACGACTACTAGGATAAATAAAAGAAGATAAGAAACCCTAGAAAGATTATCGCAATAAGCTAAATAATAGTCGCCTATAATATTAGTATTAACTATAAGGAGTGCCTAGATAATACCTGTTAGGGGGCCCTAAGGCAATGCATCTAGATAATCTTAATAAGGAGAAGTTAGGTAAGGGCAGGAAGAAAAAAGAAATAACCTACTTTAACTGTAATAAGAAAGGCTATATAGCTAAGGACTGTAGGAGTAAGAATAAAGTAACCCCCTAGATCAACATAATAGTGGTAAAGGAAGAAAACAGCGACGACGAAACATAGGAAGTTATCGCGACCCGAGAGGAAAGGGCTCAAGACACGGAAACGACGCAGCTACCTCTCCTAGAACCTACTAAGAAAGGGATTCTAGGAACCTAGTATAGCGATAAGGAAGAAGAGAGCAGCAGCTCCCTGTCTCTAGTCTACGAGGACGCTAAGGAGGACTTCAACGATACTATAGTACTCTTAACTAAGGATTAGAAAAAGGAAAACTTCTAGAAGCAATATTAACTAGGAACCCTAAGGCTATCAACGCCTACAGAGGTAGAAAAAGACATTGCAGAACTTAACCGCCAGTTACACGCATAACACATATACGAAGTATAATATATTAATGCGTTAACCCTAGAAGAATAGGAAGCAGCTATAAAACAAGGAATAAGTACGATTATTCTAGCTAAACAAGCGATGCAAGACATGTTACAGGAATATTACTGTTACCCTAAACATTATACGAAGGTAATATAAGAATAGGCGGAAAGAGCTAAAGAAGCATAGCAACCCGCAAGCGTTAGGAACGCACTACGGAAACTTTAATAAGCTAGGTAAACATAGGCACCAGAACCCCTAGTAGTTAAGACCCCTAAATACACACTACGACGCTAAATAATGCTACTACTAACACGGGAAGACGCCTTCTATATACTAAACACTAAGAACCTAGTATAATAAGGGTATCTTTAAGTTAACTCCTACAGTAAAATCGTGCTCACAGACGGTAAGAAGTAAGACATTTATACGTAGCTTAAATAACAAATATATTAGGAGGATAACAAAGAGAATGTTAACCCTCTCTAGCATCTTATAGAAGAAGAAGCCTAAGAAATATACGAGCACGCTGAGGCAGCTTAGACCCTATATACTATGCGTAAAGGACTATAGAAACTAGTACTAGACTACTTAATAGATCTACGCAATAAGCAATACAGTATTGTCTATTAGTCCTTTTATACTACAGACCTATGCGCGATCTATTATTTAAGTAAAACAGAACAGGGATACTTCCCTTACTCGTTTTACTAATATAAATACTAATAGTATAATTATCCTAAAGTTAAATACGACAACCACTTATAGGATAAGAGGACTGTCCTCTACTTCCTAGGAAATAACGACCCTGCGGCTACTATAGCGATGCAGCTGGTCTTTAATAGAGAATGTAATCAGCGATAATAGCAAACGTGCCTTAACTTAGATTACCTTAAGTATAAAGATATTAAGACACTAAACAGGTATTAGGAAGAGCCTTTTTTAGGGTCACGCCTACTAATAGGCAAGAACTGCGAACTCTATGCGTAACAGGCACACAAGGACTCCTTAAGCTAAATATTAAACTTAACAGAAGCTGGATAAAGGTACTAGTGGATTCTGGAGCATAACAGAGCTACATTTCTACGCAAGCGATAGAACAAGCTAGCCTTGTCCTATCGTTGAAATTAGTACTATATCTATTAACAGTCGCTAATAGATAACTAATGCTATTAGAGTCTGTAATTACACACGAAGTATAGAGCGTGCAACTTATCATCTAGAACTATAGGGAAACGATTAACCTAGACGTCTTCAGACTATTACAGTATGATGTGATACTAGGACTCCTATAGTTAAGAGAACATAGTCTAGACATAGATTAGAAAAGGAAAAAGTTCTCGTTTAAATGCTGTAGAACAGACGCAACTACGAGTAAGCCTACGCTGCGGCCGAGTGCCCGGGTAGATAAGAAGATGACGATTAGAATCCTTACTTTAAACAAGGACGGCCTTAAGATATGAGGGTCCGACTCAGCAGGTACTAATAGGAGGCTCTTAGACTAACAAGCTAGAGTTAAGGAGCAAAACGTAACTCTAGTAATCCCTGATGAGTATAAAGAATATAAGTTACTTTTTTAGGAAGAGACAACTATAAAAGCATTGCCTAAGCATTAACCCTAGGATTATAAGATTATCCTACAGGAAGGAAAGTAACTGACTTTTAGCTTAATTTACGGTTTATTAGAAAAAGAACTTAAGACTCTGCGCGAATATATTAAGACGAACTTAAAAAAGGGATTTATTAGAGAATTACAGTTACTAGCAGGATACCCTATACTATTTATACTAAAAAAGAATAGGAAGCTAAGATTATGCGTTAACTACTAGAAACTTAATAATATTACAGTAAAGAATTAATACCCTTTACTAAATATAGCGGAATTATAGGATTAACTAGCCTTTATAAAAGTCTTTACAGCATTAGACTTATAAGGAGTGTATAACCTTATTCGCATAGAGGAAGGTAAGGAATAGAAGACTGCGTTTAGAACACGCTACAGCTACTACAAGTATATAGTAATGCCTTTTAGTCTTACTAACGCACTAGTAACATGCTAGGCACTTATTAATAATGTGTTAAGGGAATACCTAGACGTATTTATTATTACATACTTTAATAATATCCTGGTGTACTCTAAGAATCTACAGGAACATATTAAGCACGTTAAAATAGTTCTTGCCTGCTTAGGAAGATTTAGTTTACTGCTTAAACTTAAGAAATGTAAGTTCTATAAGGAGGAAGTTAAGTTCCTAGGATATATAGTAGGTGCACACGGAGTAAAGATAAGTAAAGAAAAAATAAGAGTAGTAAAAGAATAGCCTAAACCTAAAATAGTTAAAGACATATAGTTATTTATAAGATTTATTAACTTTAACTAATAGTTTATTAAGGATTTCTCTAGGAAATCTATCCTACTTACTAAACTTATAAGAAAAGATATAAAATAGGAATAGGGAAATAAATAAAGAAAAGCATTCTAGATACTTAAGGAAGCTTATATTATACTACTAGTGCTGATTACATTCTAAATAGGAGAACCCTTATAGTTTAAAACAGATACCTCAGACCTTGCACTAGGTGCAACGGCGAAATAAGAACGTGATAGGAAATAGCACCTAATCGCGTACTACTTAAGAAAATTTATAGACGCTAAGAAACGCTACGACGTGCATAATAAAGAGCTTATAGCAGTCGTTAATGCCCTTAATTACTAGCGAATCTACGCAGAGAGTTGCTTAGATCTTACGATATTTACAGATTATAAGAACTTAGTTTATTTTACTACTACTAAAACCTTAAACTGTAGACAGGTTAGATAGGCTAAAATACTAGGATAATATAAGTTTAAGATCGTGTATACGCTAGGAAAGGATAATAGCAGAGCTAATGCTCTTAGCTGTAGAATAGACATCGCAGGAATAAAAGCAATAGTTAGCGATGCTATCCTTTAAGTTAACTAGGATAGAAGCCTAGGACCTAATAAGTTATTAAATAACACTATAATAATTACGTCTGAAGTACCTAAAGAATTGTAAGAGGCGATTATCTGATAACACTATAATAACCTAGTATATAGTTACCTAGGAATTAAGAGAATAATAGAACTTATACAGCGATACTACAGCTTTAAGAATATAAAGGCTAAGGTTAAATAGTTTATTAAAAAATGCGCGGACTATTATAAGAATAAACACAGTACCTACGTACCCTACGGAGAAATGCAAGCTATAGAGCTACCTAACAAACCTTAGGCAGACATTTCTATAGACTTTGTAACAGGGTTACTACTATCTAAAGATCCCGCGACAGGAATTAAGTATAACGCTATCCTTAATATAGTCTGTAGATTTACGAAAGCAGCAGAAATAATACTGTTTAGAAATAACTATAACACAGAACAACTAGCGTTTATTATCTTAGACAGACTAATATAATATCATAGTATACCTAAGTCTATTATAAGTAACAGAGATAAGCTCTTTACATCTAACTTCTAGTCTACCCTAATGGCCGCGATAGGAACAAAGAGAAAATTGTTAACAGCCTATTACTTACAAACGGACGGATAGATAGAAAGAACGAACAGAATAATAAAGACCTACCTAAGAATTTACAGCAATTAATAATAAAATAATTAGGTCTTATTGTTACTAATAGCATAACTAGCCTATAATAATAAATTGTTAGAATTAACTAGAAAGACACTGTTCTTTGCTAACTACAGGAGACACCCTAATCTCTTTATAAAGTTATATCCTAGTAGAAAAACTAAAGCAGCTATAAAAACAGCTAAAGAAATAAAAAAAGTATATAAATAACTCTGAGAAAATCTTAAGAAAGCATAACGTAACAGTATTTCCTACTAGAATAAGAAAAGAAAAATAGTACCTTAGCTAAAAAAGGGGGATAAAGCATACTTACTTACGAAGAACCTACGTAATAAGCGACTAAGTAAAAGACTTAACTACGTTAAAGTTAGACTATTTTTAGTTAAAGAACAGAATAGACTAGTAAACTATACACTTAAGCTACTACTAGATATAAAGATCTACCTACGCTTCTATATCTCTAAGTTAGAACTAGCTAATCCTGCTACACTATTACAGAAAATATTCTAGTATAAACTAGAAGAAGAAAACAAATTTAAAGTTAAGAAAATCTAGGGATACTAATAAAATAGAAGAATTAATAACCTAGAACTAAGCTTTAGCTACCTAGTTAAATAGAAAGGATACCTAAGCGTAGAGAGTACGTGGGAACTACTAGAAAATCTAGGAAACTGTTAAGAAAAAATTAGAGAATACTAGGAAAGGGAGGAAAGGAAAAAGAAGAAGTAAATAAACCTTAAGAAACGTTAAGAGCTAGAGGAAACTAACAGACCCGCTACTAGTAGCCCATCGCCAGCTAGGACCTCCTAGTACTTAAGGGGGAGGCCTTCAAACGCACCCTAAGTACTGGGTGATAAACTAAACCTAAGGGCATTAGAAGCGTTTTTAGGCAACAAGGCCTCCGCTGCTTCTTACTTCTTAATGTCTTGTTCCTCTACAGCTATTACTTCTTCCGCGCGCTAATTAATTAAATCTATTTATTATCGTAACTGCTCTTTGTAAGCTTAAGCAACGCGCAGCTCCTCTAGAGCTTTTTTATGCGCCTTTATTGTAACCTCTTACGTATTTCTAGATTCTTTTATCTGCTCCTAAAGCTTCGTCTTCTAATCTACTAATTGTTTAAATTTAGACTCTGTAACTCGCACGTTGTAACGTTACCTTTAACGCAGACACTTGCTACATTTCCTGGAACGAACATAGACCTTACATACCTAATTATACTTCGCGCACGTTGTGCACTTTTAAACTATAGCTTCCCTAAAGAAGTTAATAAAATTATAGAAACGTTAGCGACGAATAGTGCTAGACACTTATAGATGTTTAGGCATGGCGAGACATAATGCGGCAAGAAGTAGGAAACGCCTGCGTTATATAATAAGCACTAAGGACAGCGCTAGGACAGGAGGGGGATGGTGTTATAATCCTGCTGGGACCCTGCCCTAGTGGCCCTAACTGGACCTCACAGGTATTGGACCAACAACCGAGGTCACGTGACGTGCTCAGTTGATCAGTTTGATCAGTGGCACTAAGCACACGGAGCACACTGAGCAACATGCATAACTTCTATGTATATAGATCACCATAATGAACCCTTATGGCTTATTATGTTTAACTTAATATTATACTCTACAGTATAGTGATAGCAATACTAATTGTTCTTAACCCCTAGTACTCTTTACAGAAGCGCCCTCTTACTGTCTTAGTCCTAGACCCCTTCCATCTAGTCCCTCACTCTATCCCGGAGAACCAACCTTGCAATCTCATTGGTTATCCTCACCGATAGCCTTAAAGATTCTTCACACTGCGCTAGCTGCGCAGAGTAAGGACGATAAGTATTATTCTCTCCTATAGCTAAGTAATAGTAATATAAAACTATCCCTTTACTATTATCTATAGTATAAAGTAAGTACTGTGCCGATGCACTTGGTGACCTGGTCACCTGGCCACTAAGGGCATCTCAGCTAGTTAGATGCAGCAGTTCAGATGCAGCAGTTCAGATGCAGCAGCTCAGGCCACAGCAGCTTAGGCCACAGCAGCTCAGACTTCAAGGCAATTAAGCGAGATTAGCAGAAAAATAAGGAAATAAGGAGGCAGGCAGGCGGAACCATCAAGAAAACCAGGAAACCAAGTTCCACTATCCAGGGGGAATATCTAAGGAACATCCAGAAGTAATTAAGATAGTACAGACAGACAGACAGACAGATACAGATACTACAGTTACTACCCCCCCCCCCCTATTATTGTTCATCCTTGTTTACCTACCTCCAACCTCTTATCTCATCCTTGATGGGATGACTACCTAGCTGTGTTCAGTGAGCTCAAGGCTACCATCGACAGGGAGAAGTTGGCTGAGGCCTCTGTCCCTACACAGTACTATTACCTAAAACTATACGTTATATAATAATACTTCTCTATATAATAGTCTAGAGGTAGTTCCCTCTACGTAATCTAGTAAATAGGCTGCCTCTGCTAGTAAGACACCTAACTCTCTTATTAAAGTTAAACTATAATAAGATAAAGAACTACTAACTCTTAGTATAAGTACACTTCTAATACTTAATAAGCGTATCCTAGCTACTAAAAAGAGGCGTAATAAGCTTTAAGTACTTCTACGCCTACGCGTAATTAAAGAAGAAATTATATAGCTAGAAAGTATTAAATATAACTTTACCTTAGCCTTATTAGTAGATAGAACTCTTAAAGTTTAGGTTATAGAGGCGCGTAAGAGGAGCGTACTTAACGCGTCTTTACTTTTATACGTAAAACGTACGCTTAAACCTAGAGATCTATCTAAATACTAAAGAAGAAACTTAAAAGAATATTATAAGTTTTTTTACTTATATAAAGTAGTATTTTAACTCTTACTATAAGAATTTTATCTTAATAATAATAAAGTTATCTAGGCTATATAGTACTTAAGAAGAGACTTAAGAAACTATTAGTATACGTACTATAAGTATATATTTAAAGTAAATAAAATAATACTTACCTAGGAATGCTTTAAGTAGTATATACTTAACTTACTATCTAACCTAATTAATTACAGCCTTAAAGCAGCTATAGTATATACTTAGGCTATATAGTAGAAAGACTAGACTATTTAGTCTTTTATAACCTACTTTAATATTATTAAAAATTAACTTACGCTCTATACTAAGGTATAGAGAGTTTAGTATCTCTTCTTAAAGTTAAAGCCTAAATTATAGAAGGCTATTACTAACTACTACTAGATTCTTATAACTAGAGAGAATTTAATAGTATTAAGCTCTATACTTAAGTAGAACCTACGCTAAGCTTTACTAACGTAAGACTAGCACACGCGTAATATATCTAAAGGAAAATCTTAAAAAAGTACTCTATAATATAAATTAGATAAGCCTTTCTATAGACTATAAGATAAAAGTAAAGTTACTTACTTTAATTATAAGAAGGTTAGATACTATACTAATAAGTACTAAAGTAGTAATCTAAACTACCTTCTAGTACGCATTAACTAGACAGGAAAAAGTTAAGCCTTACTAGTAATCTAGGAATAGTAAGGCGTATACTTATTAATATTTTACTAAGTATAAAGTATAAGTGCAGCGCAGCTGTAGAGACAGGCCTTAAGAAGGAACTCTAAGTTATTCTTAACTCTTAGGCTAACGTAAGCTTAATTAGTTAGAAGCTAGCTATTAAGATAAGACTACTACTACTTAAAGGAGTAGAGCTCCTAAGACTAAGATAGATTAGTACCTAACGTTAGAATACTTATATAGTATATAAGCTTTAGGTGCGTTTAATAGATAATAATAGCGTTAATTACTAAGCTTAGGTTATAGCGTATAGAGTAGATAAAGAGGGCGTTCCTCTTTTACTTAGTAACCTTTTTTTATAATAGCAGAATATTTATATTAACTATAGCTCTTAAATATAGTATTAGGGATATACCTTAGCTAATATTAAGCTTATTACTACTATAGAAATTTATAAAGATATAGAGTAAACTAGCTCTAATATATACCTTCTAGGAGTACTATAGGTTATAGGTAAAGGTTTAGAGTATAATACTCGCATCTTTAGAGCGCGTGTCGCGCTAGAAGCGTGTATTCCTAATATATTAGCTAACTATAGTAATATATTTAATAATAAAAAGGTAGAAGCCTTACTAAATTTTAAGACTTTAGACTATACTATCTTACTTATAGCTAGGGTTACCGTTTACTATAGTAATAGTAATTACTATTTCTAAAAATAGAATATCTAAAACTATAAGTTTATATATATATATATATATATATAAAGAAAAGTAGAGAGAGTAAAGCTAAGAATAATAGGAAATAAAGAAGCTACTATAACTATTATATAGAATAGTCTTAAGCCTTAGATATAAAGTTAAGTTTATATCTTAAGATATTCCTAAATAGTACTATTAAAATAAATAAATTCTATAGTAACTTAACTATAGTTTATAAAAGGTTAATTCTAACTAAGTTCTATTGTTTTAAGTATAGTTAATATAGAAATTAAGCTAAAATTAGTTAAGTATTTAAGTTTTATAAAGATAGTACGTAAGAGTCGTAAGATTTTAGCTTAAGCCCTTTCTTACTATCTTACTTAGTATTAATACTAAATTATTAAGCTAGATATTATTCTAATTAGAATTTATAAAAAGTTAAATACTCTAAATAGTTAATACTTTATCTTTAATATATCTTTATATAAATAAATAATAATATTAAGCTTAGATAGTTTAAGTCTCTTAATATTATATAGATTACTAATACTAAAATAGTAATCTAGATACTAATCTTATTAGATTTTATAAAAAATTATAATTAACTATAAATAACTAGCTAGGATTTAATATAGCATATATACTTAAAGAGAGAAATAAAGCTAGATAGTCTTAGTATCTTAAATAGCTAAACTATATATAAAGTACTATATAAAAGCTAAATAATAAGATTATAAAAAGATAAGATTATTAATTATATAATTTCTAACTCTTAACTAATCTAACTAATAGTTATCTTAATAATATCTTAGTTATATATAGTAACTAGCTATTTATAAGGTATAGTATTTTATTCTATATTACTATTCTTACTCTTACTACTACTATTATAACTATTATAACTATTATAACTATTATAACTATTATAACTATTATAACTATTATAACTATTATAACTATTATAACTATTATAACTATTATAACTATTATAACTATTATAACTATTATAACTATTATAACTATTATAACTATTATTGCTATTATAACTATTATAACTATTATTAGAATTATAACTAGTAATACTAGTAGTACTTTTATCTTCTAAATAGCCTTCTTCCTCTTCTTCTAATACTATTTGTTTATTTTTCCCTTTATAATTATTAATTAAGTTATTATAGTTAGATTCTTCTAAAAATAGTAAGTTATTATTAATAAGTTCTTCTTTATTATCTATAGTATTAAGTTCTTTTAAAATAATTAGATTTTTAATAGAGCTAGGTAGTAGTCTATTTCTAGAGTTAGTTACTATATTACCTACTTTAGAAAAGTAGATTCTAACAGAGTAGAAGTAGCTAAAATAGCTAGATAATCTCTAGCTATATTATAAATAATAGGAAACCTACTTTTGTTAGTATTATAATAATTATCTATAGTAATTTCTTTAAGTATTCTAGGCTCTGCTAAATATAGTTCTCTTTTATTATCTAAAGTATTAAATAATCTAGTAGGCGTTAAATATAGTTTATCTTAAACTAAATCTAGATTACTACTAAAACTAGATTCTATATTAGTACTAGACTCTATTATAGTATTATTATCTTTATAACTATTAGATTGTTCTATAAAATTCTTTTTAATATTATTAATTATTTCTATATTATAGTTTAAGCTATAAAAAATATCTAATTTAAAATGCGGATCTAGTAAAGTTACTATATATAAGTCTTTAAGTTTATTTATATTAGTACTAGTTATAAGATAATAATATAATAATTTATTTATAGCTTCTTTTAAGCCTTCTTTTATAAAGATATGTTCTTCTTTATAACTATATTCTTTTAATTTCTTATAAAGCCAACTAATATATACTATAGTATATATATTACTAGAAGAACCTTGTAGTTCAATAGTAGGTTTTTTAAATAATTCTAAGATATCTCTTAGTTTAATAATATAATTCTAATTATCTATTAATATATTAAAAGACTCTATATTTATATCTTTCTTCTTAGAATTAGATAAAATACTAGCTTTATATAATACTAAATTTATCTTATCTTTAAAATAAATAAATCTTTCTATTATATTATAAGTAGATAACTACCTAGTAGTATTATCTGTAACTAGTATCTCTAGTCCTTTTATATTATTTAGTTTATTAGATTTTACTACTTTCTTAAAATTATTTTTTAAGTAGTAATTATATTTAAATTTATTAATTATAGTTCTAATTAGACTAGGTAAAGCTTTTCTATTATTAATAAACTCTATAGTACTATTAGTACTATTATTATTATTATTATTATTATTATTATTATTATTATTATTATTATTATTATTATTATTATTATTATTATTATTATTATTATTATTATTATTATTATTATTATTATTATTATTATTATTATTACTAATCTCCTCTATTATTCTATTAATATTATTATTAAACTTTTTAGTATTATTTATATTAAAGAAAGTATAATCTAAAAAGCTATTACTAATTAAATTTAAGATATATGCTACGCACTTAATATCTATTATATTATAATTATACTTTTTATTATATTTATTTTTTAATAATTCTATAGTACTATTAATAGATGAAGCATTATCTCTAGTTACACTAATAAGATTTTTTCTTAAATTAAATTCTTCAAGAATATTATTTAGTATATTATATATTATAATACTAGTATAAGATTCAAAGTTATTTAAATCTTCAAATCCTATTAAATAACTTTTTAATATAAAGCTATTATCTAAATAGAGTATAGTAATAGCTAAAAAATCTATATTATTACTAGATCTCCACTCATCTAAAGTAATAGAGAATCTACTATTATTTTTACTTAATACTACTTTTAATTTATTTAACTCTAGCTTATAAAAAGTATCTAACTCTTTTCTTATAGTAGTTCTTCCTATAATAGGTATATTATCTTTTAAGTATTTTACTAAGTTATTAAAACTAGTATTTTCTACTATACTAAAAGGTAAGTTATTATTTAACATAAAAGATAAAACTAGGCCTTTTTTTTATATTAGTATTTTTAAAATAAGAGTTTAAAGTATTAGTAGTAGTAACACTACTACTTCCTATATTAGAACTATCTTCTCGATTAAAGTCTTCGTCTTCTAAACTAATAGGCTTATTTAAATTAAAATACTTAGTTTTATAGTGCATATTTAAGTTAGTAGTTTTAATAGGCCACTTTACTTTAAAATAATAAGTACAGCTAGTAAAAATAACTTTAAATAATCTAAGTTCTCCTTCTTTATAAGGTAAAAGTTCTAGTTTAAACTTTCTAGTTTTAAAAATAGGAGCTAAATTAGCTATAGAAGGTAGTTCTAAAGTAGAAGATAATAGATCTTCTTCAGAAAAGATTATTCTAGAAGACATAATACTTCTAATACTAAATAATAATAAAAATATATTTAAACTATAGTTTATTATAGCTAAGAACTTTAAATATACTAAAAAGTATTTAAAAAGTATATATAGTAATATATTAAAAAAGCTATATAACTATAATTTATATAGTTATACTACTATTTAAAAGAAATAAATAAGTTTATATAACTATACTCTATATAGTTATATTCTTATTAATTTCTATAAAAGTACATATAAAAAAGTAGAGTAAAGTAATATAAGATAAAAGTATAGTAAGTTACTAGCAAGATTTTTTCTAAAGAGTAAAATAAAAAGAGAGGATCCTTTATTATATACTAAAGAAAACTATACTTAGTATATTATAAATCTTACTATTATAATAGTACTCTAATACTTTAAGTTTCTAAAAGCCCCTTAAGTTTTAAAATAAGCTTTAAGTTTTAGAATAGGCCTTAAGTTTTAGAATACACCTTAAGTTTTAGAACAGGCCTAAGTTTTAAAATGAGCCTTAAGTTTTAAAATAAGCCTTAAGTTTTAAAATAAGCCTTAAGTTTTAAAATACGCCTTAAGTTTTAAAATAAGCCTAAAGTTTTAAAATAAGCCTTAAGTTTTAAAATGAGCCTAAAGTTTAATAATAAGCCTAAAGTTTTAAAGTAAGCCTTAAGTTTTAGAATAAAATAAGCTTTAAGTTTTAGAATAAAATAAGCTTTAAGTTTTAGAATAAAATAAGCTTTAAGTTTTAGAATAAAATAAGCTTTAAGTTTTAGAATAAAATAAGCTTTAAGTTTTAGAATAAAATAAGCTTTAAGTTTTAGAATAAAATAAGCTTTAAGTTTTAGAATAAAATAAGCTTTAAGTTTTAGAATAAAATAAGCTTTAAGTTTTAGAATAAAATAAGCTTTAAGTTTTAGAATAAAATAAGCTTTAAGTTTTAGAATAAAATAAGCTTTAAGTTTTAGAATAAAATAAGCTTTAAGTTTTAGAATAAAATAAGCTTTAAGTTTTAGAATAAAATAAGCTTTAAGTTTTAGAATAAAATAAGCTTTAAGTTTTAGAATAAAATAAGCTTTAAGTTTTAGAATAAAATAAGCTTTAAGTTTTAGAATAAAATAAGCTTTAAGTTTTAGTATTAGAAATGAGTTTTAATTATAATACTAAAAAGGGATTCTTATTATAATCCTACTACTATACTCTTAAGTATATAATAAAACTTTCTCTTTTTCTATTTACTCTTTTAATAAATTAGCTTTTACTTTAAATACTTTTACTACTACTACTACTACTACTACTACTACTACTACTACTACTACTACTACTACTACTACTACTACTACTACTACTACTACTACTACTACTACTACTACTACTACTACTACTACTACTACTACTACTACTACTACTACTACTACCGCCGCCGCCGCCCCTGTGCCTTAGTCCCACCGCGTTGCCTCCCGCTGTACCGCCGCTGCTACTACTGCTGCTGCCTTCTCTCCTAGTACTACTACTGCTGCTGCTGCTCCTATTTCTTACTATTATAGTACGTTTTCTTTCTTTTTACTACTTTAATACTATATTAATAGTTTTAGCTCTGCGCTACGTTATCTACTTACTCTATAATTTAGTAGATAATTTAGAGGAGTTAGTCTAGGAGAAGGATGTTAAAGATCTAATTAAGTAGTTACAATATAAAGCAACTAGTGTTAACTAGTTAGGCTCTTTAGAGTATTCTATAGATATATAGTAGTATACTTATAGATTATCTAAAGTTAATTATAATATACTATAGAGGCTATATTATATAAGTCTATATACATAATTATCTTATAGGATTCTTATAAGGCCTGCTCTAGGTTTTTTAAGTTTATCTCTGTCTTATAGGATATAGTCTATCTTAGCGTAGGTTTCTTAGGATTACGTAATACTAGCGTTATTAGTTAGCTTAGAGGCTTAGTTTCCTTATTAGTTATCTATGCCTCCTTCTATATCCTTATAACTGCCGCCCTTCCTACTTCTATTTATAACACTATCCTCCTCCTTTAGTCCTTATATCCTTATAACTAACTTATAGCTTCTTATAGTACTACCTAGCGTTATTCTATTAGAGATTATATAAATACTATTAGTTAAGTTATAATAGTTTCCTGTAAATATTATTTAAAAAAAAAGCTAGAGTATAAGATATTATTATTAAAAGCGAAGTGTAGAAATTATTATTATAATAGGGTGTTATTATATAAGCTAGTAGACGTACTAGTTCTAAACTTTTCTTGTCTAGATAAGAAATTAGCTTACTTAGACGTGTAAGAAGCTAAAGCTAATAACGCAGAAGAGAAGGCGCTAAATACTCTTCTTACTACTTACGTAAAAAAGAATTAACTTTATAAGTAGTAGAAATTATTATAGTATTATAAATAATAATAGGTAGATAATTCTAGTTATATTATAGAAGAGATTAAAGTATTAGAGGTAATTAAGGATATTAACTGTAAGGTTAACGTTCTTAAGTAAGAGTTAATGCCTAGCACTTCTACCTTAAACTAGAGTATCTTTACTCTATCTTAGCTTAAAAGTAACTCTCTTCCTCTAAGAAATACGTTATTAGATTAAGTTAGTTATAGTTCTAATACTTAAAGTCCTCTTATTCCCTATTATAGTTATATTTACTAATTTATTCTTTATAGTTTCTTAAGTTTAACTTAAGTTCCTATATATTTTCTAAGTTAAAATTGTCTTTCTATTTTATAAGGTACTCTCTTTCCTTATATTAGTTTTCTATAATTTTAAAGTATCTTTTATTAAAGATTCTTTTAACTTTATACTCTATTTCTTCTATAGTCTTATACCTAAAGGTTTTTTATAATAGTATTACTAGGTACGCAGGTTCTAATAGTTTAACGTAGAACCTTAGATAGATCTTTACGTTATTAAGTAGTTCTAATATATACTTAACTAGTCTATTATATTACTTAACTAAAAATAGTCTAACTTTAATATAGTCTAATCTTTTATTAGGTTATTTTATATATAGGTTTTTTATAAGTAAATATACTTTATCCCCCTTTTTTTAGCTAAGGTGCTGTTTTTCTTTTCTTATTAATATATAAAATTTATTATCTTTATTTTTTCTTAAGTCTTTCTTATAGTTATTTTAATATTTCTTATAGTTCTTCTACTATCTTAACTACAGCTTCTACTTTAATATTTAGAAAGTTTCTTTTAAATAGGTTTAGGTATTTCCTATAATAGGCGTAGAATAGTATTTTACCTATTACTTTAGATTTACTATTATTTAACGTAATTTATACTATTAGTAATAGTAATACCTAGTTATCATATTATTTATAATACGCCTGCAGGTATTATTTTAGGGTTCTGTTTATTTATTCTATTTATCTGTTAGTTTCTAGGTAATACGCTATAGATAGTTTCCTTTAAGTACCTATCTTAGCTATAAAAGTTAACTAGAAATTAGATATAAATAGTTTATCCCTATTACTTATAATAGTCTTTAGTATACTGTAGTATTAGAATACTTAATCTTTTAGTATCTCTGCGAGTTATAGTACTATAAAGCTTTTTCTAAACAGTCTAAACTCCGCGTATTTAATATATCTATATACTATATTATATATCGCGTTATACCTATATCTAGTTACTTTATCTATAGACTTAGGTAAGTTTATAATAAAGTCTATTACTATATCTTCTTATAGTTTTATAAGTATCTTAATTTCCTATAACTCGCTGTAAGGTATATGCATAGCATGTTTATTTTATTAGCAGGATACGTATTTCTTTATATATATTTCTACTTTCTACCTTAGGTTTATAATATAGTAGTTTTATTAGATAAGTTCTATAGTTTTTATAATTCCTAGGTATCTATATATTAGATTATTATAGTGTTATTATATAATAGTTTTATATAAGCTTTTAGGAACTTCTACTTATATTTTTAAGATTACGTAGTACTCTTATAAAAGTCCTAGAGTTCTATCTTTATTTATTTTTAGGATTACTATATAAACTTTAGTCTTTTTACTTACTATATTATATCTTCTACTTAGTACGTCTACTCTTCTATTTTCTTTTCTTAGTATATATATAATCTTAAACTTATATTATCCTAAAAGTTCTAACTATCTTACTTATCTTTAATTAAGTTATTTTATTATTATAAAATATGTTAGGTTTTAGTAGTCTATATAAATAGTAAGTTCTAAGTAGCTTTCTATATATACTCTCTAATATTATAGTGCGTTAATAATAGCTATAAGTTCTTTATTATAGATATTATATTATTCCTCTACTTATAAGAACTTTTATAAGTAATATACTATAAGGTGCTATTTTCTATCTTTTCTCTATAAGGCTACTGCTCTAATTACAAGATCTAATATATCTATTTTAATCCTTAGTAGTTACCTACTAGTAAAAAATATAAGTACTAGTTTAGCTATATATGCTTCGTTTAGTATTTTAAAGGCTTATTATTATTCCTTATTCTAGTCTTATTTTTCTTCTTTCTTTAACGTGTCCCACAAGCGAGCGCCGCGCACAAGCGAGCGCCGCACCCTACCAAGTTTGAGCACCTCTACCAGCGTACAGCTTAACTATAAATTTAAGTAATCTATAGATATTAATATGCAAGCTTAAGTAGCACCTATAGTATCGTTTTTACACGTGCGCGAGTTATGCCCAGTCTCTCTGCACCTTTTACAGCGCGATAGAGCCCGGCTGCTAAGGCCTAATTACTCCCTACTTTAACGCATTTCACGCCTAATCTGTTAATTAGCCTCTTATTAAGCAGCTATATCCTCTCCAACTCCCTTTATTAAGACTCCTCCCTTCTAAATCCACTTTCTCTTGCGCTGCTTTCGCTGAGTTACTGCCTTATTAGCCTTCTTAAGGCTATTAATCCTATCCTCTATTAGCTTAGCTTGATATGCCCCTACTATAGCCCCCTTTATAAACTAATTAAGCGCCTCAATAATTGGGGCTGGTGATGAGCTCTTATGCCGTCGAACGCGATCGCTAATTAGAGTCAATTGAGCCTCAAACTCACGTGGGTTCCTTGGTGTTTAAGGCTCCCATAGAGCTCCTTGCTGAGCTCCTTGCTCAGCTCCTAGCTGAGCTCCTAGTTGAGCTCCTAACTGAGCTCCTTCCTGAGCTCCTAACTGAGCTGGTGGTGATGGCGTACGCAGCTGGACATCTAGCCTTGACAAGACAACGTCTAGCTGGAGAGGAACAAGGCCTGCTCCTCAAAATGCTGAGCGTATATTAACTGCAGTGAAAGCTTAATCAAATGCTGCTTTAAAGGCAGGCAGAAATTCAAGCTTAGTAATATGGTTGATGTGGGCCTTAATCAAGCTCTCTATCTAGCGGCTGTACGCCTTCTTAAGAGGAGAGAAGCAGCCAACGTTAAGAGGCTGCAGCAGATAAGATGAGTGAGGTGGCATGCAGAGGGTATAGATGTTGCTCTCTCTGCAGATCTCTTGAAATTTAAGAGAGTGATAGCTCTTATAGCCATCAAGGATAAGCAGCTGACGCGCGCCTACTACCCTTGTCTTTGTATAAGCATTAAAGTGCTTTAGCTATGCTACTCTAAGCTGATTAGTTGTCTAGCCGTTGTCACTAACTAAGATAGCCCAGTGGTGTGGGATAGCTTCTTCCTGGTACCAGGCACGATGGTGATGCTGGCCAGCAAAGATTAGGAAGGGTGGGATTGCCCAGCCAGCAGCGTTAATGCCTTGAATCAACGTTACCTACTTACGGTTGCCTGGCTTGATAGCCTTTAGCCGCCCTCTCCTCTCTAACCTAGTTACGACTAGCTAAGTTATTATCTTGCCTATTATAAAGCTAGCTTCGTCAAAGTTAAATATATCCTTATCTAGTATGCTGTACTTTACCTTTGTCTCCTCTACTCGCTTAAACTAGCTGTTAACTAACTTTAGATCCTTACATAGAGCTCTCTGCCTGTCGTACGCTTGGGTAAAACGCGTCGTCAGACTATTTGTACGCTTAACAGAGTTAGATGGCTAATTTATGCCAACCTAACCTCCACTACGCGTTGATAGCAGCTTATTAGCTATATCACGGATAGCTGCGTACGTAGGCGGAAATCCACGTTAATCTAGATTAAGTATATAATTAACTATTACCTCCTCTTCTAGCTAGGTAAGCTTCCTTAAGTTGGGCTAGCAATCGCGTCAAGTAGTAGTCCCAGCGCGTTGGCGACGGATTGTTCTTTCAGACACGTTAAAGATTGCTGCAGCAGGCTAGTTGCTACTAATTTAATGCGTATAAATAGCTAAGATAGCAAGCTAGATATCTGCTTCGTTTAAAGGCATTTAAAGAGCGTAGTGTTAAGCTATTATACGTTGAGATGAGAGAGGTGCTCAAACTTGGTAGGGTGCGGCGCTCGCTTGTGCGCGGCGCTCGCTTGTGGGACACGTTATTAGTTTTATTAAGGGTACTATAATCTTAGAGAAGTCCTTAATAAACTATTAATTAAAGTTAATAAATCCTAGAAATAACTAGATATCTGTAACTATTTATAGTGTTTTCTATTCTTAGATTATTCTAATCTTAGATTTACTAATCTATACTCCTTATCTTCTAACTATATATCTTAAGAATTCTACCTCTTTTTTATAAAATTTATACTTTTCTAGTTTTAAATCTAGGTAGTAGTCTCTTAGTTATTATAGTACTTCTTTAATATAGTCCTAATATTTATCTATATTCCTTAAGTAAACTAAAATATTATCTAGGTAGGCTATAGTATATATATTAAGATATTCTACTAAGATATTATTTATTAGGTCTTAGCACGTTACTAGTATATTTATTAAACTAAATAGTATTACTATATATTTATAATATCTATATTATATCTTAAAGGTAGTTTTCTATTCCTCTCCTTCCTTTATTCTAATAAAGTTATACGCTCTTCTTAGATCTAACGTAGTAAAGTATTAAGCTCTTATTAGTCTATCGCATAATTCTTATATATTAGGTAGTAGGTAGCAGGTCTTCTTAGTAATGTTATTTAACTTCCTATAATTAATATATAATTTTAGTACTCTATCTTTCTTTAGTATAAATAGGATAGGGTATCTTACTAAGAACTTAGATTTCCTAATAAAACTTTTTACTAAATTTTTATTAATATATTTTTTTAGAACACTTAGTTTATAGTTACTAAGATAGTATATTAGTATAAACTTAGGCTACTTACCTTCTATAAGTTCTATCTTATAGTCTTATAGTTAGTATTTTAGTAGTACTCCTTTTCTTACCTTTTTAGTAAATATATCTCTAAATTCTTTATATTCTCTTAGGATTTTAGGAGTAGTAACTAACTCTTTATTCTTCTTAGTGTTTCTTAATAGCTACTAATAAAGTAGCTCTTATTTGGCTTTTTATAAAGGTTTAATATTTATTATTACCTTCTTATCTACTAAGGCATATTACTATTACGTAGGTATTCTTGCGTAGTCCTTAATATATATAGATACTTTTTATTCTACCTAGTTAATTACTAGATTATAGTGTCTTAACTAAAGTAGTTCTAGGATAATATTATAGGCAGCTGTCCTAAAAATATCTAGTCTAACCTAGTATAATTTAGAGGCTAAGCTAAGGTAAGTAGTAACTTTATAAGTTATTATTCCTTCTAATTTTCTATTTACTACTATTATCTAGTAAGGTTTTTTCTTTAAGATAAGATATAGATTTACTTTTAATATAGCTATCTTAGAGATATAGTTTACTTATAGTCTAGAATCTATTAGTGTCTCTAGCTCCTTCCCTTAAAGTTTTATTCTAAGTCTAAAGAGGTTCTCTTCCTCTTATTAGATAGCCTAGTATTATTTCTTAATATTAACTAGTTATAGTTAAATCCTTTATCTAGCTCTAGCCTTTAGGCTATAAGAACGTTTAGCTTCTAGTTTTACTTTAAAAAAGAATTATTATTAAAGCTATTAGTTTCCTTTTCTAATTTATAACGCGTATATCCTGCGTTTATATATACCTACTATAACTTATTAGTATAGCGTTTGTTTATAATAATGTTTTAGTTAGCTATATACTTATCGTTATATCCTAGGAAATAGTTTATTATCTACTTATCTTATAAGTAGTTAACATAATTATCCTATTACTATTTATATACTCTCTTTAGTATTAGGAAATGTCCTTCTTATAGTTTAATAGTATAGTAGTAGTTATAATAATTATATATATAATAGAGGTATAATAGTAGTTTATACTAAAGGTTTCTCTAGTTATAATTATAACAGAATAGTTTTTATCCTTTCTCTACTTATATAATAGCTTTTTATTCTATCTATTATTTAGCGTGTTCTATAGAGAATCCTTAATACTTAATATCCTTAATTACGTATTCCTAGTATATATATATTTTTTTTTAAAAGTTTACACTTTATTTTTTAGTTCTAGTACCTTATATATATATACTTTCTACTTTACGCCTTCTATAGTACTAGTTTACCTTTTATTTCCTTAATTTTATAGTCTAGTACTTACGTTTATACTTTCTTAGTACTTCTTATAGCTAGTAGTTAGTCCTAGTTAACTCTAGTTCTTAGATATAGCTTTAGTAAAACTTTATTATTCTAATTAATTTCTTAAGTAGAAGTAGGTACCTATCTATAAGTTTCTTTTATCTAGTTATTATCTTACTAAAGTAGTAATAAAAGTCTAGTACTATAGTTAAGAGTAGTAACTACTTCATAGTCTCTAATTTAGGTATTATTAAAGCTATTAATTATATTAACTTTAAGTTAGGTAACTTTATTCTTTTATCTATAATTCTTTATAAAGTATCTCTTCTTTCTATAATTATAGTAATTACTTTTTAACTTCTCTATATCTATCTTCTAGTATCTTACCTTTCTATTCTTTTACTTTTTATTAATATTATCTAAATATATTAGTTCTAGTTTATTAGAAGTATAGTAGCTAGTAGTATAAGTATTTTTTACGTAGTAAATATAGCCTTTCTATTTACCTATATATATTATTTTTCCTTTTCTATAGCGTTATAGTTCTTAGTTTAATTTATATAAATTATTATTACTTCTTATATAGTTATTAACTAGATTATTAAGGTCTTTAATAACGCATCTTATTCTTATAAGTTCTTCTCTAACTTATAGTTCTAGGCCTTATTAGAATATTTACTTAAGAGCCTTATTATCTTATCTAATAATTATAGAGTACTACTTAAACTTATTAGTATAGTTAGTAATAGAGGTATATTATTTTAGTTCTTATATATATTATTCTACTATAACTTTCTCTATCTATATACTAAAAATCTATTAGATATATTTTTTAAACTTATCTTAAGCCTTAAATATTTCTATATTATCTTTATTAATAATTCCCTTATCTATATATTATTTTAATTATAGCGTAACTAAGTCTAGTACCTTACTTATAAAGTAAGTAATTATAATAAGTACTTTATTACTTTTATTAATATTTTTATAGAAGTAGAAGTATAGGTTAAGTTAGAGTAACTATCCTTTAAGGTATTATTAGTTACTACTAAATATAGTAGGCTTACTAATTAGATAACCTTTAGTAGTTATAGTTAAAGAGTTAAGAGTAGCTATATATTTACTAGTACTACTTATCTTAAGAGTAATTAAAATATTAAAGATCTAATTAAGTAGTTATAATATAAAGTAACTAGTATTAACTAGTTAGGCTCTTTAGAGTATTCTATAGATATATAGTAGTAGGTAAGTGTTAGGGACTGTTAGTAGAGGTCGAGGTTAAGTAATATAGGATAGTATTAAGACTAATCCTTAACCTCTGCTTAGAGGGGGTAGCTCTTATTTATATACTAGCCCGTCTCTAGTACAGTCCTAAGCCTTTCTAGGCTCTATCTAGTATAGGTCTAAGGGCCCTCCGCTAGGTTGTCTCCTGCTAGGTCTAGTGTGTTCGTAATAATTACTCTTCTCTTTTTTTAAGAGTTGTCCCTAACCTGTATAGACGTTACGCGTACGCTGTTTGCGCCGCCCTAGTCCTAACGCGTCTCTAGTCGTTCGCTAGGTAACGTAATATATTTTCTATAGGCAGCTTTTATAGCTTTACCTGTAAATCTTTTTACGTAAGGTAGCTGCCTTTACAACTATTATACAGTTGCTGTTTCCTAGCTGCCTTAGCGTGTTCCTTTCTTATAACTACTATTAGCTAGGGCCTTACGTGTTTAGCTTATAAAGTTTGCGTATATAACGCTATTGCGTAGGTAGGTTATTATAGCCTATCTCTACTAGCTACTCGTTACCTCTTTACGTAGTTTACCCTTTATAGGTAAGTTGCTAGCGAGCTACTGCTTATAACTACCCTAGTAAGAGGCTAGGTTTTAGAGGGTCTGTAGGCGCAGAGGTGTATAAGTATACTACTCCCCTTCTCCCTACTACCTACATCTACTTCCTTCTTCTAGGTAATTATACTACTCTTTAACTTACTTAATAGGTTCCTAAATGCTAACTAGCGTAAGTAACGCGCCTCTTCTTAGTTATATCTATAGTTTACTTAGTAATATATAGCTATAGCTATTACTTACTTAGTTTTAGTATAAGGCCTGCATCTCTGCTCTCTCTATAGCGTCCTGCGGAGACCCTAACAGTATAGTTTAGGGCATATTTTATATATTTTGCTTAGGTAAAGGCTATTATATCTATAAGAATAACTTTAGTATATATAGCTATTATTCCTCCTAGAAGAAGGGGGGTTATATTAAGGTAAGTAACTTGCCCTTACTTCTAAGTTTAGCTAATAGGTCTCCTAGATTAAACTTTTATTTTAGCGTACTATTAATTTGCTTAACTAGCTAATTATAGTTGCGAATTATAAAACTAATATAGCCTTATCCTATCTTTAACTTAGGGATTCGCTGTCTAAGATCTTTATTATTAATAATTATATTACGCTTACTTAGACGCGTGCTTATAATTATACTATAGAGTTACGTTAGGCCTTCTCTACTATATTATAGGCCTATAATTACTTTATTTATTCCTATCCTAGAGAGAAGATTAAGTTTAAAAAGGCCTACTAGGTGTCTTAAAAGTTAAACGTTAAGCGATACAAAGTAACTTTCTTACTACTTCCTTTAGTAATATATAGCTAATATATATAGTTAGGAATTAGTACGTTTAGTTTAAAGTGCCTAGAAAATATAGTTATAGATAAAGGTATTAAGCGTAACTTTTAGTCTACTAGGTATTATAGTAACTATAAGCGTCGCTAGTACTATTATAGAACTAATATTCCTGCTAAGTCTAATATTAGTTTACCCTTTACCTCTTCACCTATTAAAAAGTCTATTTATTTAGGTTTACCTCCTACCTTTAGTAGTTCTATTAGTAGCTAGGATTTAGCGCTTAGGATTATAGCTATGTTAGGTCCTAAGTAAGATTATAATACCTCTATATTACCTTCTTTTTAGCCTTCTATTTCCCTTAGTGCTTAGTCTGCCTGCCTTTAAGCTGCCCTTTATTCTATAGAGTTACCCTTAAGTTCTATTCTTATAAATACTTTTAATAAGGTTTTTTATAGTAGTCTTTTACTCTTTACTAGTCCTCTTACTAGTAGTTATACGTCGCGTTATTCTAATCGCCTGCGTTAGGCAGATACTAGTTAGCGTAGAAGTAGTAATATAGAGATAAGAGACTAAATAAGTCTAGGGCGTATTCCTAGTAGGCCTTATATAGAGTGTATTAGTTTAGTTTATAAGTATATAGTAATATTATAAATATCTTCTTATTCTCTTCTAAGCTTCTTCTAAGGCTAGCCTTATTATTATTCTAGTTATCTTCTAAAAGGTACTTAGGGGTTACACTCTAGGGATACTAAGTAGTCTTATAAAAGTTTATTATAGTAGTTAAGATTCTCTTCTAGCTCCTAGGTTATATCTTTAATACTCTAACCTAGCTACTTTACTTTAAGCTTGCGCCCCTTTATAAGAGTTTTCTTATAATCTAAGATTCCTTCTACTTTATATTAATCTCTTATAGAGGCGTCTACTAGGTCCTAGATAGGGCTTAGTTAGAACTCTCTCTATATTAGAGGTTCTACCTAGGGCTCTAATAGGGATACGTAGAAGATAGAGTAAATTCGCGCTATTAATAGTAAGAGGGCGAGCCTATATACTAGCTTACTAATACGCTCTTTAATCTAGAATAGCCCTAGGTATCTTACTATAAACTTCTTTAAGGGTCTTAAGGTTACTATATTCTTTACTTATAATAGTATTAGGTCTCTAACAGAGAAGTATTAGTTAGACTATTTTATATTATACTACTTTATATTACTTTACTACGCCTTTTCTAGGCGTGCCCTTACCTCCTCCTATTATTAGTGCTATTTATTTAGTCTATTACTAACTTACTACCTAAGTTCTAGTGCTTCTGTAGGACTATCCTAGGTTAGAGGTAGTTTACAGAGCTAGTAGCTGTTAAGGATTCTATTAAATCTCTTTAGGTCTATCTTAAACGCCGCCTTAATAGAGCTTATACTGTGTGCTAAGTAGTTTTTTAAGTTGTAGGCGTACTCTGCGTAGGGTAGTAGCTCTACCTAGTTATCTTACTAGTAGTTTATATAGATATAGAGGTAGGTCTCTAGTTCCTAGTTCTAGCGTTTAGTTTACCTATCTATTTAGGGGTAGAAAGTAATGCTAAGCCTATATTTAATTTTAAGGTAGTAATAAATATCTAACTAGAACTAGCTTATAAATACTAACCCTTAATCTAATAGAAGGGTGTCTAGTAGCCCCTACTTAAGGAAGTATTATTTTAGTAGTAACTCTATTACTTACTAAGACGTAATTATCTTTATTATAAGCAAGTACTAGATATATTTTATAAAGTAATCTACTAGTACTAGTATAGCGTTATACTTATTCCCTTTATTATCTATTAACTTTAGTAGGTCTATAATAAAGTCTAGGGAGTAGTGCCTCTATACTATCTTAGGAAGGGGTAGTAGTAATAATAAGCTTTAGAGCTTATATCTCTAGATCTTATTTAGCTAGCACTGCAGGCACTAGCTAATATACTTCTAAGTATCTTTCCTAAGGTAGAGCTAAAAGTATTTTCTTTAGAGGACCTTAGTAGTTTTATTTACCCTATAGTACCCTCCTATAGGGTTATTATAGTTCCTCTAGAGTATATTTGCGCAGAGTAAAGCGTTCTTAGGGATTTATACTTTCCTGCTCCTACGCAGGAGGCCTTTAGGGTTAACTTCCTAAGTACTAGCCTTCTTCCTTACTTCGCCTGCGTTCTAACCTACTAGCACTGTAAAGCTAAAATAGGCCTAATCCTATACTTATACTAGCTAGACGTGTTTAAGGAAGCGTCCTAAAACTTCTAAGGCGTAGGTAGACTCTTCCTACATAGCTACTACTATAAAGTAGTTAGGTACTATTACTTAGAACCCTAGGCTGCGTAAAAGCCCTTTAGTAGCTAGTAAGTATAATAGCTTAGCTTATAAGTTTCTTTCTGTGCTAGCTTTATTACTTATAGTTTAGCTACAGGCAGGAATAAGTAATACATTACTAATAACTAACTACTTATTAAGAAATTCCTAAGTAGGTAGATTCTCTTTTAGGAGTTAACGCAGACCTAGCTAGGTTCTATTCTTAGAGAGGTATAGTTCTTATACTACCTATAAGGCAGTTAGAGCTATAGACTCTTAAGGTGTCTACTATTAAAGCTTTTATTAGAGTGTAAAGAGTATTATACTCTTTAACGCTTAAGATTCTCTTGCTAGGAGTTCTTACGTAAAGTTAGGCTTTTAAGAGAGCCTGTTAGTAGAGTTCTTAGGTCCTAGTTTATACTCTACTTTAAAGTTAAATTCTGCTAGCTCCTTAGCTTATTAGGCCTACTTAGGAGAGAGCTCTTTTATTATTATAAAGTATTAGAGGTTATTATAGTTAGAGAGTACCTAGATTGTTATTAGGGTGTGTTAGAGGTAGTGCCTCTACGTCCTAAATACTTCTCTAATAGTGCAAAGCTCTTTATTATAAGTATACTAATTTAAAGATAGTCTAGAGAACTTCTTACTCTAGAACGTAATAGGCTTCTAGTAATACTCTATTACCTACCTAGTTAAGGCTAGTTATAAGAGGATAGCAGCTATTATAAAGTCTAAAGCGTTAGTAAGAACTATTACTAGTTCTACTAGGTTAAAGTGCTAAAGCACAGGGGCTTCTAAGAACTTCTAGCGTAGCGTAAAAAACGTATTCCTTACGTAGTTAGGCTACGCCTATAGCTAGTACTATCTTATAGGTCTCTTATAACTCTTTATAGCCTTATTTATAGCCTTACCTATAAGGAGCGTACTTAGGTCTATTACTAGGTTCTAAGTAGTTATTATATAGTCTACTAACGAACGTACTATAGCAAAGTAGTTAAAGATAAATCTTTAATAGAAGTTAGTAAACCTAAGGAATACTTAGATATCCTTATAGCCCTAAAGTTCTAGCTACTCTCTAATAGTCTATACTCTTATAGGGTCTATTACTACGCCTTCTAAGGTTACTATAAACCCTAGGAATTCTATAGATCTAGTAGAGAAGGTATACTTACTTACTTTATAGTATAAGCCCTATTCTATAAGTTAGTCTAAGACCTCCTCTACGTAGCTATTATAATCTTTCTTATTCTCTAAGTAGATTAGTATATTATCTAGATATACTACGTAAGTATAGTCTATAAGCCCCTTAAGGGCTCTATAAATATAAGACTAGAAGGTTACTAGTACGTTAGATAATCTAAAGAGTAGAATAAGGTACTTAAAGTAGCTATACCGCGTCTTAAACGCTATTTTCTACTTATTACTCTCTTTAATCTAAAGTCTATAATAGGCGTCTTAGATATCTAACTTTATAAAGATTTACGCCTTTAAGAAGTAGTCTAGTATCTTACTTATAAAGGGGATTAAGTACTAGTTCTTTATAGTTACTTTATTTAGGCCTTAGTAGTCTACGTATAGCTAGAGTATTCTATCTAATTTTAGTATAAAAAGAATTAGGGCCCCTACTAGCAACGTGCTAGGCTAGATCTATCTCTTCTCTTACGCTGTATTAAGGTATTCCTAGAGGATGTTTAGCTCTTAGCATAAGAGGTTATAAATAGGGAGGTTTAGGACTTTTTATCCCTCCTCTAACGTAATCGCGTAGTTATACTACTTATAGGGGCGCAGTACCTCTATCTAATACTTACTAAAAGCGAGCTACTTATAGTATAGCTTCTAAGAGACGTGCCTTAATTTCTCTTCGTCTACGCAGTCCCTAGCAGAGTTAACTTATAGGGTATCCTCCTTAGCTAGGCTAAAGAGGATATAGGGTGCTACTAGGAGAGTAGCGCGCTAATTAGAGTTCCTGTTGCGTATACTAGATACTACGCGCTATACTGTCTCTGCGGGTAGCTAGGCTAGCTAGGATTCCCTTCAGACACACTCCTTTAGGTAGTCTATAATACTAAGGACTAGGTTTTATAGCTAGAGTAAGCCCTAGTAATAGAACTATTCTGCGTTATATTCTATATCTCTACTAAGCTTAGCAGGTTCTAACAAATTTATAGTAGTTACCTAACGTATCTCTTCTTAGGCTACTCTTTTAGCCTTACTAGTTAGAGTATTATAAGTTAAGGCTCCTAAGTAGAGGATATAGGCTATCTCTCTAGGGCTAATATCGCCTAATAGGTCTGCAGTAGTAATAACTTAGACCTAGTTAGTATCTCGCGCAGCCTACTATTTAAATTCTCCTATAGAGAATTAAATCTTAAGATTAGCTTCCTTTAGCTATAAGTATCCTAGGATAAGGTTATAGCCTTTAATATTAGTAGACTAAAATAGTTATAGGCCTACCTATTTTACTATACCTTTTAAGTCCTAGTACTAGATAGACAGATTATATACAGCTCCTAGTAGGAGTAGTTAATTATTAACTAGGCTTACTGTAGGCTTCTAGTAGTAGTTTGCTCTAGGCAGGAAGTAAAGCTAGGTAATCTTACTTAATATAATATTAATCTCCGCGCCTAAGTTATATAAGGCTTAGAGGAAGAGTAGGAGTCTATTAGCTACCTATAGCTAGACTTTAATCGCTATCTAGAGTGCTTTCCCCTAGGTGTTAGGCCCTAGTAGTAGTTAGGATAGATTAGTAACTAGAGCGTTGCGTTTCCTAATTAAGGCTTAGGTTAAGTTTGTTTATTAGCTCTGCCTCTTACGTTTCCCTAATTATAATTCTTCTAGTAGGGTTAGGTTATGCCCTACTTAGCTAGGTTCTAAGAGTTTTTAGGCATCCTTTAGTACTGCAGCAGGTTTTATATAGGCTTTAGATAGGGTAATCTTTAGGAGTAGTTTATCTCTAAAAGTTTATTATCTTACTTTTTACTAGTCCTCTATAGGTTAGAGAAAGAGTTTAACGCTAGGCGTTTACCCTAAGAAGGGCCTTTAGCGTTAGCTTTTTAAGTGTCTCCTAAGAAGTAATTAGCGCAAGTTATAGTTTCTGCATTACGTAAGGCTCTTTTAAACTTAGGCTATAAGTTAATAGTCTTAAAGACCCTAGTACGTATAATCTCCTTACAGTATTCTTCTAGAAGTCTTAACTATATAAAGGTAATCTTTAGCTTATAGTTATCTTCTTTATTTTTTAGCTTAAAGAAGTTATAAGTTAGAAAGGATTCTTTTTTCTCTAGCTAGAGGAGGAAGGTATTAACGTTATTATCCCTTTACTACTTAAAGTTAAAGAACTAAAAGTAGTTATTATAGTAGGTAAGAATAAGATCTTAAACTAGCTTACGTTCCTCCTATTTAAGGTAAGCCTATAAAGTAATACTCCTTTTAGTAATATATTATTAGAGGAGTTCTTAGTAGACGTAATACTAGATAGTCTCTAGAGCCTAATAAGTGTAGGTTACTATATCTTCTAGTACCTAGGCGTACGCGAAGGTAGTTTTAACGTCCTTTACTTATTAGTCTACCTACTATACTAATAGGGCTTAGGTTTCTAATCCTACTTTTAGTTTAGGTTACACACTATTTAGAGCCCTAATAAGCTTCCTTACCTTATTAAAAGCAGGCTAGGGGGGTTCTAGTAGCTTCCTAGCCTATTCTACCCCTAGTACTTATAACGCGTAATTAATTTAGTCTTTTAGCTTTTTAATTACTTCCTCTAAGGCTCTAGTCTCTTCTACCTTAAAGAGGTTAGCTAATAGACTTTAGATAAATATTTTATTTAAGATTCCTATTATTAGCTTTTTCCTAGTAGAAAGAGGTTAGGTTTCTACTAGAACGTTAGCGGCACTAGACACCTCTGTTAGGGTTTCGCTAACTTAGTTAAGTCTACTACTATAAGTGCGTTAGTCTAGGAGTAGTCCTAACTCTTACTGTAGGGTACCTATTATATTAGAGTCCTAAAAGTTTTAGTTTAAGGCGTCTAACGTGTTTAATTATTAGGGGTCTTCTAATGTCCCTAGGTCTCTCTAGGCGTCTTTAGTACTTCCTTAGGAAGGCTCTAAGTTAGCGTTGCTCCTAGGTTTTCTATAAGTACCTGCTATAATACTTCCTCTTTTTTTTTTTTTTTTTTACTATTAGGTTATAGGCATGCTATCCTTAGGCTCTTAACAGTACTTTAAAAGAGAGTTTCTTAACTGCTACCCCTAGAGTAAGAAAGATTAGAATTATTAGGGACTATTAGTAGAAGTTAAGGTTAAGTAATATAGGATAGTATTAAGACTAATCCTTAACCTCTACTTAGAGGGGGTAGCTCTTATTTATATACTAGCCTATCTCTAGTGTAGTCCTAAGCCTTTCTGGGCTCTATCTAGTATAGGTCTAAGGGCCCTCTGCTAGGTCGTCTCCCGCTAGGTCTAGTGTGTTCGTAACAGTTAGTTAAATATAGAAGTATTAGATAGTAGTATACTTATAGATTATCTAAAGTTAATTATAATATACTATAGAGGCTATATTATATAAGTCTATATATATAATTATCTTATAGGATTCTTATAAGGCCTCCTCTAGGTTTTTTAGGTTTATCTCTATCTTATAGGATATAGTCTATCTTAGCGTAGGTTTCTTAGGATTACATAATACTAGCGTTATTAGTTAGCTTAGAGGCTTAGTTTCCTTGTTAGTCGTCTGTGCCTCCTTCTACATCCTTATAACTGCTGCCCTTCCTACTTCTATTCGTAATAGAGGATAATAAGCTCTAGGTTTTTTTTCTAAGTGTATAATATAATTATAGGTATATAATATAATTATAGGTGTATAATATAATATTTAGGGGTTCTTTTTATACCTTTACGCTTTATAACTGTAATATCTGTGATTTACGGTGCTATGTTTCGCTTATTAACACGCCAAGGGAATATACTACTAAGCTTGGCCTGCTGGCCTATTCACTGGCATGCCTCAACTGACTTTTACAACCCGAACATGATCTGCCCTGCCCTTGCTTTAATTAATCTCCAGCGCCTTGGAGTTACCCCCAGATTTAACACTCTGCAATACTTTAGTCGCTTTCTCTAGGCATCCTTTGGATCGTTTCGATCTCCATTTCGAACAATGTCTGCATGTCCAGATTGTAACTACGAAGATTACTACCGCTACACTAGTGGGCGCTGGCTATAGGACGAGGATTCTCAGCTTCGCGAGCGGTATAAACGCTTTAATGTGTCTGAGCTTAAGAAGATTACAGCTAAAAGTATTAGCGCGCAGGCTTGCGTGTCTATTAGCAAGCTTGCTAAAGGCGGATTTAATAAAGTCTTTCAGCTTATTATGGATAATAGTACTATCGTAATTGCGCGTATACTGAACCCTAATGCTGGGCCTCTATTCAAGGCAACCGCGTCTGAAGTCGCTACTATAGATTTCGTATGTTGACTAGTTCACCGTAATTTCAAGTTACCTAAGCTGATATAATCAAATTCTTAGGCTTAGACTGTCCTTAAGATCCCCGTGCTAAAGGTCTTGTCCTAGAGCGCAGAGGTTAAAAACCCCGTGGAATTAGAGTATATTCTGATAGAGAAGGCTACTAGAAATCAGCTCAGTAAGGTTTAGGATAAGATAGAGCTTCATGATAAGCTTAAGATTGTCGACGATATTATCGCTATTGAGAGAAAGTTTCTGTCCCTATTATTCACTTGGTCTATTTCTCTAAATTAGTATACTTATGCTAGCATAGTTAATGGAGAACTACAGTTATGGAAATCTTTACTTCGCGAATGACGCTTTCCCAGGCTGCGAAAAAGCAGAAATTATTAGTGAGGTGCCGTAATTAATAAAGAAAGAGGTGGAGAACTAATTTATAATAGGTCCAGTCATTAATTAAGGTTTCTAGTACTAAGAACGAGAATTTATAGGTATTAATTGTAGCCCCTGTAGGTTATATCGTATACAAACCGCAAAGTACAGTTATACTAATGTTATATTGTAGGGAAAACCCCTCAAGATTATCTTAGAGCAATTAGCTAACGAGAGATTGCCTGGATAGATAGTCACGCCGCTCAAAAATCGTCAGGTGGTCTATTTGCAACGTCCGAAGCGCAGCGCACTCCAAATACTTACATCGCCCTTTATAGGAAGTTTCTAGACGTTGCTAAATATCTATTACCTAAGGGTAATCAGATTAGACCTACCCTATAGCATTAGGATATTTATGCCCCTAATATATTTATTTACGAAGATTATATCACTAGTCTTATTAACTGGCAGGATACATAAGTCAGCCCTTTGTTCTTTTAGGCACGACATCCGCGGCTTGTAGATTATAACAGAGAGCTTATAATAAGGCTGCCTAAAAGCTACGACGCTCTTAAAGATAAAGACGAAAAACTGCGCGTTCGGACCTAAGTTAAGAAGTCGATTGTCTTATAGACATACGAAACTGAGACTAAAAACACGAATCCGATCCTCTATAACATTTTGCACATAAATTAAGGGCGTATGAGGCGCGACACTGTAGACTTTACTGCTAACACGTGGGATAGAGATATTATTCCCTTTAGGCAATGTCTTATTCGCATAGCACGGTATGTTTGGCCTAATAGCTACTACTTAAACTTAACGTAAACCGCTAATACATAAGAGCTACAGTCACTAGAACGAGATTAACACTGCAATCCCCTATCCGATAGAATTTACTAAAGAGGAGATTAAAGCACATCTCCTCGACAGGGAAGGCTGGAATGAGAATGCGGACTTCTGGGACTCACTTTAGGGGCTCGTACATCGCGATGGATGGACGTCGAACGAAAATTATGGGCAGGTACTTGAGATATTCGCGCAGCTGAGAGAGCATGGATTGCAGAGCCTGAGTGGCGAAGAACGGTCGGTGTTTGAGGAGAGTACACGCTGGGCTGTAAAAAAGCCTGAATAGATTGGGAATGTGTAGTTCAGAGAGACTTCTAGCCGACTAGACTTCTGAACTAAAGTAAAAATGGCACAATAACTTTACAGTTATTAGTTATCAAAGGGAGTATATAGTAACCTTAGGGCTAACCTTGCTGTGAGGGGATTTGTATAACAGCGAACACAAGTAGCAGAAGGAGGCAGTTATTATGTAGAAAGATTAATTCATATCGTTCTGTTCTCCATCTTCACTCCCCTTTTTGCACTCGTCGCGTCGACGCGCAAGCGCCACGAATGGTGAGCGCGTGTAAGCTCTATCAAAACTTTATCCTCATACTAGTATAGATACCTCTCTGCGTACTGTACGGGAGGCTAACTGATACATAAGGGATGGTAGCTAGCTCGTAGACTAGGCTTCACTAGGCTTAAGGGAAGGCTAGACAACAGCCGCGACCTTTAGTCAGCGATTCTAATCTCTGTCGGGCTTGAAGCTGTGTAGATTATCGATCTTGATTTTGTGCATCATATTAATTAAATTTGTCCAATTTCTCATCAAAGTCATCTTGCATCGGTGGTTTAGTGGTAAAATTAGCCGTTGCCATTCGAAAGAATAGATTCGGCTAGCCCCGGGTTCGATTCCCGGCCGATGCATTTTGCATTTTTTAATCTTTTTAGCCTTTTTTATGTCCTTTTTTGCATCTTTTTAATCGCTTCAGTGTAGTACTCGAGGCCTGGCGAAGCGAGGGGGTAGACATAAACAACGCAACGTTAGCGGCGCGCGCCTACCTTGTGATTTTAAGTCCTGCTATTTTTCTTGTACTTCGATTCTGAGCCGATGCATCTTGCATTTTTGTTCTTTTTTGCCTTTTTTCTGTCCTTTTTGTATCTTTTTGATTGCTTTGGTGTAGTACTAGAGGTCTGGCGAAGCGAGATGGTAGGCCTATCCAACGCTCCGTCAGCTGCAGCCGCCTGCCTCATGAGTTTAAAGTCCAGCTAACTTTTTGTGCTTCGATTCCTGGCCGACCCATTTTGCATTTTTGTTCTTTTTGTTACCCTTTCTTATGTCGTTTTGATTGCTATAGTGTAGTGCTACGACGTGCTGAAGCGGGGCCAGATATATACTATGCTAGCGCCAGACGGTACGATTCTTTTTGCTTTTCGGAGTTGTTAAATGGATGTTGTATGAGTGAGGGAAGGTCGTGTGGCACTGAAAGTGATGGAAAGCGCGTCAATGCAAAAATGTTCATAGCCTGCTCAGTAACGGGAATGCAACATACACGATACACGTACTCCTAGAAGCAGACATAGATACAGATCAACGTGCTGGTATTCTTATTTTGCCAGGTGCGCTCAGCGCCTATAGAATGATGAAATGTTTCTTAACACCGGTAAATGCTACAAACGCTACGCCAATGCGTTGGTATCCAAGGAGAGTCCAGCAGTATTTACATGCCCCAAGGGTCATCAACAACGTTCAATGCACTTTCGACGGCCTGTTCCAAAGTCTCAACTCTGTGTCTGAGCGTTCGATTCTCCTCTCGCTCCTTGGCCAATCGTCCCCACACGGCAGCTTGCGCTCCGCCTTCACAATTTGCGCATCCCCACCCGCCCTGTTCGAGGCTAACAGGTCCGCCTCGGACCTTGTCGTATGTATTCGTCCGCTGCAGTTTTTGTGTCTCTTTGGTTCGGGGTGTGGCGTCGTGGGTTTCGTGCTCCATGATGGATGATTGCTCGGTACCAGTAGGGCTGAGACAGTTCCTGGAGAACATGCTCGTGGCGTCGGTCTCACACTCTGACTCGAACCCAGAGTCGACGCTGATTTCTGAGTTTGAGATGCGATTACGTCGCCGTGGAGTGGTGTCCTGGCATGCCGCATGCTCGCACGGGGCAGACCCCCTGATAAGCGCCAGGCCCCTCTTCCGCGCTGCTTCTTCCTCCTGTCTTGCTCTTCGTTCGAATGCAAGATCTTCCATCAGCTTGCGCATCTGCTCGTCTTGCTCGTTTGCTCGCGCCGCCATGGTCTCGAGCTGCATCTTCAGGTGGCGTACTCTTGTGTCAGCCTCATCCAGTTCATCCTCTTGAGCACTCTGCTCTGAGCGCGCGTCAACTAGTGAAGTGGATAGCTGGCGATAAGAGGTCTGGTAGCGGGAGAGTAGAGCCTCAGCGTTCGTAAGCAGATCGTGGAACGATGACGGATCTAGCGGATCTGTGGGGCCGTGTGGGAAGAGTGCTTGTGAGATATTCATATTCAGAAGCTCATCGTCGGGATTGTGGTAGGTAGGTGAGGAGACTGGTGCAGGTATCGCGGCGTTCTTTTGCGTCGAGAGCAGCCAAGCGAATTTACTGCCAGCATTTGGCTGGTTGGGGGCGTTTGTCGGTGTAGGAGTGCCCTCTGATCGCCTTGGATTTTCGACGGACGCTCTCGTGCGAGAAGACCCACGGTTGAAGATACTCGCCATCATGTTGTCTTTCTCTTCTTCTGCTGCTTCTTCCTCGTCCTCTTCCTCCTCCGAATCGTACTCTTCTCCTGACCCGGATTCGGAATCCGAGTACTCCTGTTGCTGAGAAGGCACGCCAAGCGTGACAGGTGCAGAAGAGCCGTTGAACCAATTTTGAAGCGCCCGGATCTTGGGCTGGCTTGCGCTCGACTCGATCGCACCTCTCGAGGGGATGAAACTGGCGAGAGATTTTGTCGGCGAATGTAGCGATGCTCGAGAAGTATGCTGTTGTATCGTTGTGGTTGCGCGGTTGAGATTGTCGAAGAAGGTGCCGGTCAAGGTACGCTGGTGGCCGCTGCGGGCAGCCTGAGGATAGTCTTCGAGAGGGGAAGGGGCGTCTGAGTGCGGGCCATATGCGGTTCTCGAAGTCAATGCGGAGGGGGGTGGCTGTAAGCCGGTAATGTCTACGTCGTCAAAGCTTTGAAGCTCGTCAACGGCCAGCGGGGCTATCTGCTGTCGAGTATGGTGCTGCTGCGTTCTAGCGTCCCCTCGCAGCGAACTATGGGTTGCATATGGGGCCTGAGGCAGCTCGAGGCCGTGAGGGGCGTTGCGGCGCATGGCGGATTGTTGTATGCCTGCTACAAGTATGGGCCCGGGGTGCAGGGACAATGCCGGGGTCGGGAGACAAGGAATGTCTTGTTCGCCGACGAGTTTTCCGTTCTATCGGCGAGTGGGTGGAATGAACGTTGTGAAACGTGACAGTTAACTCTCCCTGGTGTATAGAGGGGTCTGAACAGTAGGGATGGCCTGGTCAACAGCAGTTAAGGTTGTGCAGGAATGTGGGTCGAACAACAATAAATAGGCGGTCAACGAGTGTTTGCAGGTAGAACAAGGAGCAAAAAAAAGGGTAACAAGTTGCTACAGCGATCTAGTGCATCAAGGTTCGAGAATATTGGCACGAGCAAGAAAAGAGGGTCTCGAGGGTTTTGTTTGTGTCAACTGTCATATGAAACGTGGTTGGTAGATGGCTGGGAAACCAAGTTTTGGTGGCTTCAGACCAGCCTCGCCTCGTCACCACCACTCACCGCATTACGAATCTCGTCGCTGAGGTTCACCTGTACCGCCCAACCAAAACGCTCTTCGTTCTTTTTTATCAGTAGCCTAGCGAAAGAAGTCCTGGACGCGTTGCATTTGCCGAAGAGCTGGTGGGGAGTCGGATCGCACCAAGCTTGGCAGAATTGACATCCGCAGACGTATCGAACAAGACTAGCAACATTAGCCGAGGGCTGATGCGCGTGTCGGCTCTGACGCGAGCAAATGTGCAAACTCAGCAGTTCCCCAACGCTCTGTGCTGTCATCCGGCAGTGTGACCCAGGGTGCTTTTTCGCGAAGAAATATATGCTTCTTGACCTTCGGCATCTTTGACGTTAAACTCCCCAGATCAACAGTGGACATGGTCAGATAAATGTCATCAGGATACAAGGTATACGTCATGCTGATCGGAGCACCACAACTTGAGCAAAATGTCCGTTCTGCGACAGCCGAGAGCTCCAGAATCTTGCGAGTAGAGGATGAAGTGAATTCGATAGCTGTTTTCGGAAGTTCGATGAAGGGAAGATAGCCAGAGCCCGATACTTGTTGGCAGGCACGGCAATGGCAGAGGGTTATGTCTGATGGTGGCGCACTCGATGTGAACTGGACTCCGCCACAGCGACACCCGCCTTTGAACATAATGGCATCTCCAACGACCTCTGGAACGTATCTCGAGCCATCGGAAGCTAAACTCAGTGTCAGCCTAGCAGCCTAGCTGCAGGTATAATCTAGGTCAGACTAGTGAGACTCACGTTTCCGTGCAACGCCCAGAAAAACAGCGTCAACCTCTTCTACCTTTCCGTCTATCGCGAGCTTTTCCCATTCTTCTTTGAACACGCCTTGTGCCTTCCTTCGAATGTCATTGTTTGCGAAAGTTCTTGATACGTCTTTCACAACGACATTTTCAACAAAGAAGTCATCCCACTGTTCCGTATCAAAAAATCGCCTGCCATATCCGGCTTGATTATTAACTGTGACGATCTGTTCGACTTTGAGGCCAGCTGATTCTAGTAAATTTTGCAGAGTCGATTCCGAGTTACTCCACGAGCGATTGTAAGGGATTGGGAGGTCCAAGCGGCGTGCAACTCTCTCAAGAACCATGCCAGATACTAAGTTTCTTGGGTGAGTCGCGTCCATGGCGATGATGCCTCCTGGCTTTAGGTACTCTGACCAGTGCTCTATAGCAGTTTTGGGGTCTGGAAACAGAACTAAGGCTGACGCTACCGTGATGACGTCAAACATTTTTCCCTCAAGCTCTTTTGTCTCTTCAAGATGTAAAACATCACCTTGAAGAAATTTTACATTGGAGTACTTATCCCCGCGTTTGGCCTTCTTATGAGCAGCTATGGCTAGCATTCCAGGCGTTACATCGATGCCGATAACTTGGCCGTCGGGGCCGACAGCATCCGCTTCAAGGAAACTCAAAAGACCTGTCCCACACGCCAAATCGAGAACGTGGTTACCTGGTTGTATGTCAACGTGAGAAATGAAACGCTTTGTGAAGTCGCTATGCCATGTGTCGTCATAATCCTGGGATTTTGCTTCGTAGAATCGGATGGCGTTGTTTGACTGTCTATTGCCGGACATGTTGGGAAGGTAGATCTACTTTGTCTTCTGATCAGGATGCCGCAAAAACAGATGGATGAGACTTGAAGTCATAGAACAAATCCCACTATGCTGACCAATGACGGCTGCGTCCGTGAACTCAAAATGCTTTGGAATCGTCTGATCGGATCTGAAGTGAAAAGATGTCACTCTCAGACTACAACGCAGACATTGGATTCTGTTTCTCCGAAGGAATAGATACAATGAAGTGTTCTCGGAAGTTGCTGGACCTGAGTGAGGGGTGCCGAAGGCGTAGGGAGGCCACGCTAGTGACGCTTGCCTGACTAATCAGTTAACTTCAGCCTCTTTATCTTCGTGCTTCGCCATTACGCCTATTTTCGCCAGTATATCTAAAATTGACGAAACCTAGTCATATTATGTGCTCCAGGGGTTTAGTATAATCCGCAAAAACGGCACCACGCGCCGCGGAAATTGACTGCGTTGGATCACGGCTACTTGAACAACTATTGTGGCTCGCAGGACTTCTCTGCCCCGATTCTCAAGGAGGGAAACATTAACCAATTTGAATTATCAGTGCTGGAATAAACCTCGATGGTCGCGATTTTGATTCTTTGTCCATCATATGCAAGTGCCTAGTAGGACTGGCATTTGGTAGTGAAACTTCCCCAGATCAGACAGTAGGGTTAGGAAGGCTCCCCCTAGCGAGGCTTTGGAAAGACACAACCATATTTTCTCACATGGCAATAATTGGTCTTTTATGGAGTCAAGCGCCGGGGTCGTGACCTTGATAGTGTTCGTTGATGTCGAATGAAGCCATTCCACGAAAGACGAACCGGCTAGCCAGGTGTAGCCCTATCATCAATAGAATGAAATAGGGCATAAGCTTACAACATCTAGAAAACCGCCAATACATCTCACAGAAGCTTCCGCTTCACTTTGGAAGCACGTGGACACAAATCATCACAGGCTGAAGGCTACACTTTCCCTGTAAAGTCAAATTCTTGGACGCCCAACGACTTTTGCAGACCTTCTGGTACGACAATGGGGTTTGGAAAAGAAAGAAGGATGATGAATTTTTAGACCTTCCGAATGGGATGTATGTGGATTGACGTGGAAGCTGGGATATGGAAAACGTCATCTGGACAACTAACCCTGAACACGCCACACTACCAGATATCTCCGAACACCATACCAAGATGACGAAGGATCATCAAGCCTCTCAAAATACACCCACAGCTGCTTGTAAACTGTATGTAGGTCGTTTATACCGACCGGCTATTCACACGTGGAGGCGAACAGGCTAAATCCGGCACTTCAACACATCAGCCCCACTGTCACCCCGCAAACTTGGGGAAGCATGGAGAGCCGCCATCAAAAATTCATTTCAGTTTTACTGTTGAACCAGGGGCACTAGAGTGGGCAGACCGTATCACATCCAATAGGATATCATTCATTCCAGGAGCCCCATATAGAAGTCCCAGGGGAACCTTCGCTGCACTACACGCTGCCGACTCAGATCTGCAATACCCGGATCTTAACATAAATAAAATGGTCATGCTGCATGTGGGAAACGCCTACCGCCAAGGAAGGCAGAGTGCGAGCCCACTTACTTACGGCTCAAGGGAACCTTAGAATCCCAATCGAGGAAGGTAATACAACAGTTCCGAAGGAGTTCTATGAATGTTATGTCATCTGCCTTCTAAAGCGCTATTTTGCAGCAGTATGAGGCAGTATCACACGCCTTATGACGGTATGTGTTACCCGGAAATAACATGTGGTGGCACGTTTCCAGACGAACATTACAACAACCGTAGTAAGCAACGAGGCCAAAACACATCGGAATCATTCAGACTGTTTATGGTCGCTTAAAATCCATCCAAAAAAAGGACTTTGAGCAGGTAAGTCTTTACGACTTATAGCCATCATCAAGTATGGCATGGGGAAAGGGGAATTTGCAGTCACCGCCAAGGCTTGTTACCTTTATTGCATTATAGTCATGCTACGAAGCTCACTTTGCTATGTCCAAGTTTCATTTAGTGTCCGAATTTTGCCGCGGGTTATCGGAATGCCCATGATAACAGTGATTGTTATATAAGGGGCGAAGGTGCTGCAACAGCTGTCAGTGTTCAGTCCTGCAGCGTCTTGAGTATCACCTATTTCCCACCATGAAGTACTCAATCATCCTTCCGCTTCTCGCTACAACTGTCCTAGCAGCGCCTGTTGTTGAACAGCGTCAGGCAGCTTGCAATGTCCCGACCACTTTCCCCAGCACAGCCAACTCGAAGTTGCCCAACCCCTTCAAATTCTTCGATGGAAAGGCAGTTACTACCAAGGCCGACTTTACATGCAGAAACCAGGAAGTGAGCGCCGCCTTTCAGGCACAGGAGCTCGGTGATTTCCCCAAGAAACCTTCGTCGGTCACTGCGACCTTTTCGGGATCGTCGCTCTCCATCACTTCTACAGAGGGAGGAAAGTCGGTATCGTTCTCTGTCTCGATCAGGAAGCCGAGTGGGAGCGGCCCGTTCCCAGCCATCATCGCCTACGGCGCTGCCAGTATCCCAGTACCCGCCAATGTTGCCACCATTACGTTCAACAATGATGACATTGGCCAGCAGCAGGGTGGAAGCAGCCGTGGAAGGGGCAAATTCTTTGATCTGTATGGTTCAGGACACAGTGCAGGCGCTACCACCGCCTGGGCTTGGGGTGTTGACCGTATCCTCGATGCTCTCGAGGCGACCCCTAGCGTTGGCATCGATCCCAAGCGCGTCGGTGTGACCGGATGCTCCCGTAACGGCAAGGGAGCTTTCGTCGCCGCTGCTCTTGTCAACCGTATTGCCCTCGGTCTCCCTCAGGAGTCCGGCTCTGGAGGTGCTGCCTGCTGGCGAATTTCCGACTCGGAGAAGGCTAAGGGCAAGAATATCCAGACACCGGGTCAGATCGTTGGAGAGAATGTCTGGTTTTCGACTAGGTTTAATGCTTTCAGCACGAAGGCTACCACCTTGGCTATTGACCACCATCAACTTGCTGGACTAGTCGCTCCTCGTGGCCTCCTAGTCATTGAGAACGAGATTGACTGGCTCGGCCCTGTCTCGACGACTGCCTGCATGAAGGCCGGTCGTCTGATCTATAAGGCACTTGGTGTACCAGACAACATGGGCTTTACTGGTGCCGGCAATCATAACCACTGCTCCTTTCCTTCGAACCAACAGACTGAGCTTACTGCTTTCATCAATAAGTTCCTTCTTGGTCAAGACACAAACACAGCCAACGTGGAGAAGGGCCCAGGCGGCGCGGACGCTGCCACATACATAGACTGGACGCCTCCTACACTCACCTAGAAGGGAATCAGTTTCTCTTTCGTGGTTGACAAAAATGATCAGTTACTTCGCTTCCCTGTATGTAAATGGCACCGACTGTTGTTAGCTGAATAGCAATGTACAAATGCATTATACGAATCTAAAATTGTACTGAATTGCGAATTGCCATAGTGTATGCAAAGTCTCCGTGAATTAAAAGTCATGCAGCATGCATTAAACATCATGTCAGTCAAGTTGCCAATGAGATGCCTGATATAACTTCGGCACATTTGCAAATCTAGGTTGTTGCTCTTCAAAGCAAGTTAAAGATAAAGAGGGAACATGGTGAGACCGAGAGACTGAGATGTTTTGCTTCGGTAGTAGAAGTGGGCGTGCAAACTATTGCGGGGTCGCTGTGGACGTGGAAATGATGTGGAGTGTGGGCTTGGAAACCTCACCACCAAGGCCTATTATCCCGGTCACATGCCCTCTAAGATGGACTTCTCGATCCGAAGATGCGACACTGAACGACTTCATAAGGGGGTTTTGCTGTCGTAATCAGGTCGTCTAGATGCAGCATGATGCTTTGGTGTTCTGTGTTCTCCGGGCCATGGTACCATGATGCTGGAGGGGTCGTGGACGTGGCACTCCACTGGTTCGCCTGGGATGCGCCATCCGAGCCCCAATGCGGTGGCCCAGCACTTTTGGCACTAGCCAGGTCAAGCGCATTGTTTGTCTTCACCCCACATCTGTTTCTCACCGTGAATACCAGCAGCCGTGAAGGCGTTGAAAACGGCCATCCGCGAGAATACGAGACTGAAGACGCTGATTGGCTTGAGACGCTGTGTTATCACATGATTGTGCCAAGGCCGCTAATCCTCGTTGGGCGGACGGCCTCTCAGCCAGAGGAGACATCAGCGACGTTCTCTTTCGCCAACACCCCATCCCGATATCACGAAGACGTGCGCCCGCATCTCAACTCGGCCGCAACACGTTGTTTACAACGCGTGTAGGCTGTTTTCCCCTCCCTTGCACGCGTCTGCGCCCTCCCACCTCCCCATACCGAATTTGCGCCTCCCCCCCTCAGCCTGCCTCCGGACGCGACAACCGCGAAGGCGGACCCCCGGGGGACTTCATCGGCCTCATTAACGAAGAGCGCCGCACCACCACCACGACGCACGATAATGTCATAGCAGACCGCTGCACGCGCTATTTCACCCACTGCGACTGTCTTTCCCTCATAATTGCGCCTCCCCCGGCTGCCTTGACGCTGTGCGACGACCGCGTCAAAGACTTCCCATCACTTATATTGACCGTCCTAGCGCACCATAGCAAACACACCGAACCACAATCACCATGGCTTCCGTTCAAGCCAATCCGGAGATGCCTGGCCAGGCACCGCTGCCTGGCAACATCACCCGCGAGCAGGTCCAGCGCGTCTACCAGGTACGTACCCTTCCCACTTTCACCTGTGCGCCGTGCGCAATTGCGCTTGCGTGTGACCCTAACTAACTCCGTACACAGAGTTATCAGGCGATGAAAGCCCAGGGTGTCTCCGAGACCAATCCCGAGTTCATCAAGGCGCGCAATCTTCTCACCATGGTCCAAAAGCAAAATGCATACGTGCAGCAGCAACGCATACTCAAGCAACAGCAGATGCAGCAACGCCAACAGGGCCTCCCCGATCAGCAAATTCCACAACAGAATGGCGCTGCCATAGGCATGCCCAACGGGACAAAGCCTGCTGTGACTGCCGATGGCAAACCCGCAGCACCACCCGCGCTGGCCTCCAGTGGTCCCTCGACCACCATGCAGATCGCAACTGCCGGTGGTCAGGCACCCTCTGGCGATGGCCAGACACCCACGTCGGCTACCAGTGGTCCTGCGTCGCTTTCTAAAGAGCAACTCCTTATGTTGCGCGCCCAGATTGGTGCCTTCAAGCATCTGTCTAAGGGTCTACCGCTGCCTGCGAACATGCAGCAACAGATCTTCGGGCATCACCAAAGTAAGAAGCCGCAGACCGCCACTGAAGCTGTGAACGCAGCATCCCAGATTCTCGATAATGTCACGAATGCAGCAAGCTCTTCTAGTGCAAACGGCGGCGCGGTCCAGGAAACCCGAACTCTTCCTCGTCTTCCCGACACGTTCATCGAGCCCTGGAACAGCGAAGCCTTCCGCGATGTGAATTACATTTCCCATACCCAGCGCAAGAACAGGCCATATCTAGCGACCATCATGCCGCAGGGCGTCGATATCGATGCAGTGCAACAGAGCATGGAAGACTTGCGCAAGGAGCGCGACATCATACTGTACAATCGGGTCACGGCAAGAAAGGCCGAACTTGAGAAGCTCAATGCCAACATCGGCTCCTGGGACACGAGCAAAACGGATGCTCCCGAGGACGATGGACGTGTTAAACTGGCTCTCGTCATCGAACAGAAGAAGCTCAACTTGTTGGAAAAGCAGCGGAAATTGCGGAGAGAAATTGCGCAGCAGATGATCCATGCTGATAATCTCGCCATGACCGCCAACCGTACCATCTACCGACGACTCAAGAAGCAGTCGATGCGTGAAGCTCGCCTCACTGAGAAACTAGAGAAGCAGCAACGCGACGCTCGCGAGACCAAAGAGAAGAAGAAGCACCACGAGTTCATCGATGCCATCCGAAAGCACCGTACAGAGTTGCAAGAAGCTGGCATGGCACAGCGACAGCGCTTACAAAAACTTGGTCGCACGATGATCGTCACACATCAGAACATCGAAAAGGAAGAACAGAAGCGTATCGAGCGTACGGCCAAGCAGCGTCTGCAAGCTTTGAAGGCCAACGACGAAGAGACGTACCTCAAGCTTTTGGGTCAAGCCAAGGACACGCGTATTTCTCACTTGCTGAAGCAGACAGATGGGTTCTTAAAACAGCTTGCCGACTCTGTCAAGGCACAACAACGAACAGCCTCGGACCGATACGACCACAATCATTTGGAAGAGTCGAGCGACGAGGGAAGCGAAGACGATGGCGAGTCTGGAGACGAAGTACGACCAGGCAAAAAGCGCACCGATTACTATGAAATTGCCCATCGTATCAAGGAGGAAGTCACACAACAGGCTACCAACTTGGTTGGTGGCACACTCAAAGAATATCAAATCAAGGGCTTGCAATGGATGATATCGCTTTACAACAACAACCTAAACGGTATCCTTGCAGACGAGATGGGCCTTGGCAAGACTATCCAGACCATCAGTTTGATCACGTACCTGATCGAGAAGAAGCGCCAGCCGGGGCCTTACCTGGTCATTGTACCGCTCAGTACTCTTACCAACTGGAATAATGAGTTCGAGAAGTGGGCCCCCAGCGTCACCAAGATTGTCTACAAGGGTCCTCCGAACGCGCGAAAGCAGTTCCAGCAACAGATTCGATGGGGCCAGTTCCAGGTTCTTCTCACAACATACGAGTTCATCATAAAGGACAGGCCTGTACTGAGCAAGATCAAGTGGGTGCACATGATCGTCGATGAAGGCCATCGTATGAAGAACGCCGGCTCCAAGCTCAGCATGACAATTACGCAGTACTATACGACGCGATACCGTCTCATTCTCACTGGAACACCATTACAGAACAACTTGACAGAGCTTTGGGCAATGTTGAACTTTGTGCTTCCTACTATCTTCAAGTCTGCCACGTCTTTCGACGAGTGGTTCAATACTCCTTTTGCGAATACTGGAGGCCAAGATAAGATGGAACTGACCGAGGAAGAGCAACTGCTCGTCATTCGTCGTCTGCACAAGGTTTTGAGGCCCTTCCTCCTTCGTCGTTTGAAGAAGGATGTCGAAAAGGACCTCCCAGACAAGACCGAGCGTGTCATCAAATGCAATTTCTCAACCCTCCAGGCAAAGTTGTACAAACAGCTGGTCACCCACAACAAATTCATGGTCAGCGATGGCAAGGGTGGCAAGACTGGTATGCGAGGTTTGAGCAATATGCTGATGCAGTTGCGAAAGCTCTGCAACCATCCTTTCGTGTTCGAAGAAGTAGAGGATGTCATAAACCCGACCAAGGGAACTAACGATCTGTTATGGCGTGCTGCCGGCAAGTTTGAACTACTTGACCGTATATTGCCGAAGTTTCAAGCCACTGGACATCGTGTGCTCATGTTCTTTCAGATGACGCAAATTATGAACATCATGGAAGATTATCTACGTCTGCGAGGCATGCAGTATCTGCGATTGGACGGTGCGACCAAGGCTGACGATCGATCTGAGTTGCTCAGACTGTTCAACGCTCCGAATTCGCCGTACTTCTGCTTCCTGTTGTCCACGCGCGCTGGTGGACTAGGACTCAATCTTCAGACAGCCGATACAGTCATCATCTACGACTCCGACTGGAACCCTCACCAGGATTTGCAAGCCCAGGATCGTGCGCATCGTATCGGACAGAAGAACGAAGTCCGCATTCTTCGACTTATCACCTCGAACTCTGTCGAAGAGAAGATCCTCGAACGTGCCAACTACAAGTTGGATATGGATGGCAAAGTCATTCAGGCTGGTAAATTCGATAACAAGTCAACAAATGAGGAGCGTGACGCCATGTTGCGAATCATGTTGGAGTCTGCCGAAGCAGCAGAGAGCCTTGAGCAGGAAGAGATGGATGATGATGACCTCAACCTGATTATGATGCGCCACGATCATGAGCTGGAAGTCTTCCAAGAAATGGACCGAAAGCGCATAGCTGAAGACCCTTATGGCCCTGGCAAGCCATTAGGCCGATTGATCGGCGAGAGCGAGTTGCCTGACATCTATCTGAACGAGGAGGCACCCGCTGTCGAAGATAAGGACGATACGCCCGTCGGACGTGGTGCTCGAGAACGAACGCGTGTCAAGTATGATGATGGTCTGACTGAAGAGCAGTGGCTTGATGCTGTAGACAACGACGACGATACCATTGAGGCTGCTATTGCCCGCAAGGAAGCCAAGGTCGCTAAGCGGGGTAGGAACAAAACGGCTAGAATGGGCAATGACACTGGAGATTCGCCGGCACCGTCACGGGAGAGCTCAGAAGAGCCTCAACCAAAGAAGCGGGGACGTAAGCCAAAGCCAGAGAAGCGAAAAGCCGATGAGGCGTCCCTTGACGGTGATCCTGCGCCGCGGAAACGTGGTCGTCCTGCGCCAACAAAGGACATGCTCTCACCCGATCAGCGTGCTTCTTTGCAAAAGGTTGTCAACGTTGTTTATGAAGTGCTCAACGACCTTGAAGAAGAATCATCCGACCCAGATATCCCCAATCGCGGCATTATCGATCCGTTCATCGAGCTTCCCGATAAGTGGGATTACCCAGACTACTATCAGCTGATTAAGAACCCGGTCTGTATGAACCAGATCAAGAAGAAGATCAACAAGAAGGAGTATCTATCCGTCAAGCAATTCCGCCAAGATATCGGAACTCTCTGCAACAATTGTCGCACCTACAATGAGGACACGAGCTTGCTGTTCGCGGATGCTAATCTGATTGAGCAGACGGCACTGAATGCAATGAGAGAGGCTACGGCAGATTATCCGGAGTGGCAGGATTTTGATGATACTGGGAGCGTGAATGGAGGATTGAGCACGGCAATGACGAGTGCAGTAGGCACACCGCGGGCTGGCGCTTGAAGAATGTAAGTTCATTCTCTTACTTGGCAGTGGCGCAATTTTTTTAACGGTATCAGTTCAGAAACGAATACCCAATAGACACTCCCTATGTTGCGTGGGCGCCGCCTAGGTTTGGTGGACATTTCCTTAATCCTGACCTTTACACCTTCTCAAAATGTCGTTTCTGCAGAACTGTATAATTGCAAGATTGGACAGGATTTGAGTTCCCGGCATTCCCGTGTGTAACTCTTTTCCGTTTCAACATGGATATTGGCGCAACTTCCACTGGATTGGTGGGCGCATTGAATGGCTTTTTTTGTGAGCATGATTGAATTGATTGATCATCACGATTGTGGGGGCTGGACGGAGTTTGATATACGAGCATGATCAATGCTGCAGTCTAGTCTAGTCTCGATTGATTGAATGGAATGTAGTGATATGCGTGGAAGTTTTAACAAAGTGCTAGCCGGTGGTGTGCATGCGCGAATATGCTCAGTTCGTTCTCTGCACTTCGCAACCATGTACTGGTGCGAATGAGAGCCACCAACCTTCCACGTGACAGTAAGCAGAGCTGCTCAAAGATTCAAGTCGACCTCGATAGTCCTCATGCCTGTTGCGCGTTCCACTTCACACATTCCTCAAACTTGACACCGGATCCGCCGAAGATATCCAATGCGCTTCCAATAGTTAGATCCACCTTTCCATCGCTCAGCTTCTTCACGAGTTCTAGATCCTGGAGCGATCGGCCTCCGCCAGCGTATGTGACAGGGATACTGCACCATTCTGCGAGTTTAGTGACGAGCTCGTGGTCGATGCCGCGTTGAAGACCTTCGACGTCTGCGGCGTGGATGAGAAATTCGCAACAATGCGGTTCGAGGAGGGCTATGGAGTCTGCCTTCATGTCAGAATCTCAGGACTCCACTGTCCCATGCGAGTCATACCCTGGTTCAGTTCGAAGTCGGTGATTGTCTGCCACTTGTTTGTTGCCACGAACCACTTGTCATCTTTTCGCCGACAGGAGAGGTCGATGACGAGCTTGGATTTGTCGTCGTCAAGCGCGTGGAGGACGGCTTTTAAACGGTCCATGGAGAACTGGGAATCTGGAAAGAGGTACGATGTTATGATCACCTACTGCAGGTTCAATGAGCCCCGATTCCTGCATGCCTATCCCCCATGGTTGCAAGACTCACCTTCTCAGCACCTCTCTCAATCCACTCTCGCGCATTTTTCTCGTTGATGCCTCCACCGACCTGCATACCTCCTTTCCACGCCCCCAATGCCTCTTTTGCAGCTTCGTCGTTCCCTGGACCAAGCATTATGACGTGTGCGCCGGTCAGCGCATGTTGTTTGTATAGGTCGGCGTAGTATGCGGAGGGATGTTCGGAGGTCCAGTTCGTTTGCAGGACGTCGGGCGTAGTCGTGCTGAGCGTACCGCCGACGATTTGCTTAACGCTGCCGGTGTGCAGGTCAATGCAGGGGCGGAATCGTGTCATTTTGTGCGCAATTGCAGTATGGGTGAGGTCGAAGTGAAGTTTGGAACGTCGGTGACGCGGGGGAGGGGTGCGAAGGGGACGGAGGTCCGACTTGGCGAGCTTTTGGCGCTAAGAATTTTGGGCCTCCCCTTCTACGGACTCTCTACAAATGAATCTCTTCACAGCAATGGCGCCCACACTCGGAAAGCGGAAGCGCGTAACGCGTGCGGAACTGGAACAGGCCTCACGGTCGCCTTCACCTTCCTCAGGATCGAGCAACTCTGGCGCGGAAGACCTTCAGGAAATCTTCCGGCGAGCATTCGAAGCAAAGTTCAAGCCTCTAGCCGTGGAGCCTAAGAAGCCGAGAATTGAAGAGGTTCAAATACAGGAAGAGGAGGAAGAGGAAGAGTCAGATTGGTCAGGCATCAGCGAAGACGAGAAAGATCAGATCGAGGTCATTGAATACAAAGACTCGCGGCGCGAACGGGATGACGCTGAGCGGGCAGAAATGAAGGCATTCATGTCCTCGAAACCTCCCACTTCAGTAGCAGCCCCAGCAAAAGGACTCAGCGTCAAAAAGAAGCAAGAAGATGCCGACCCAACTGAATCAACAAACCTCAAGAACGACCAAGCTTTACAAAAACTCCTCAGAGAATCCCATCTCCTCTCCGCCTCATCATCCGGGACCTCAACACCCACACTAACCGCGACCGGAATTGCGCGCCACAAGTCCACAGATCTGCATCTGCAATTGCTTGGCGCAAAGACTTCTGCATTTGCGCAGAAGAAGATGCCCATGGCACAAAGAAAACACGAGGCTCAGAAGGCGAGATTGACGGAAGAGAAGAGAAGGACACATGCAAAGGAGGCCGGCATCGTACTCGAGAGGGAGAAGAAACTGGGCAAGAAGGATGTGGATAAGAAGCGCGAGAGAGGTGTAGGGGGTCCTAGCATAGGAAGGTTTAGAGGCGGTACATTGAGCTTGAGTAAGCAAGATGTCAAGAGTATTACGGGAGGCGGCGGGCCAAAAGGAAAGGGCAAGGGCAAGAAGGGAAAGCGATGAGCACAGGCTGCTGCCACCAGGAACAATATCTGAAAACGTAGCGTGGAAGCCGTCAATCACTTTCGTGACGCGGGCAGCCGATGCAGTCGCCCCTTGCCGGAGGCCTTTGCAGTACTGTTGGCCTGAAGCTGTTCGAAGCTTGAGGGTTTTGAGAGGCAGCCAGGTTATAATGTCTCGGTTTAGTACGCAGTGCAGGAGAGCACGAGAGATGGATGCAGACCTTCTAAGCGGGAGCCGCAGAACATGGACTGGTGACTGGACTGGTATTATATGAAGAAGAAATGCAGTGTCACATATATGCGGAGCGAATAGGAAATGTACAGGCCGCTTTGGTGAGGAAATATAAATGGGGACTACCATGTGCAACCGCGTGGATTTTCTTCGCCAGCGTTCATTCTCAAATGGATGTACACAAATGATATGAACGATTCTGTGTTTACATGTACAGATGAATAATTTCGCATAACATCTCAATCTCCCTTTGTCACCAAATGCTCAATCCAAGTAGCGCCACTCTCTAACATGATCGAGTATAAATAATCATTGGTATTGGCAGACGTATGTATTGACCAATCTAACCACTCTACTATTCTACTATTTTGTCATGAATGAGTGTAAAAGATCCGATATGAGACTTTTCCTGTCCATGTGTACGTGTCCCAAACTCCCCTCGCTGCGGAATATGCTTCACTCAAAAAGTTCCAAACGCCGTCGCTCGACGTGATGCATTGAATCCAAACTCCATCCCCTAATTCGTTAACCCAACGAATCAAGCTGCGCCAAAACTTGAAATGTGCTGACTGATGTCGTATATGTGTCGTCGCATCGTCACAGACTCCCTGTATTTTCTGACGGCTCCAGCGGTCCAAAGGATGCTTGCAACTCATATCTTAAGCGCGTGAGAGCTCTTTGGTCATGAACTTCCTAAGACATCCGTCTCCTTCTAAATGGCTCTTCTACTTCTTCCTCAACCTTCTCTTCAGTCACTCGCAGTGTCAACCATGCGGCGATTAGGGCGCAAATGCCACCAAATCGCAGAACCCATGCAACGCTATCATCACCTGCCGTACCTCTTGGCTTCTGCAGCAGCTTGAACATCACTGCGCTTACGAGCGTGGCGATGACCTGTGGTGCTGCGATCGCCACATTGTGAATGCCCAGCACCACTCCGGCTGAGTCCGCTCCTGAGCCATCATCTTCTCCGGCAGCAATAAGCTGAGACTCACGGTCACGCGGCCGGATGATACCGCGTCTGATGGCATCGCGTTTCGATATTTCGGAGGATATAATGGCAAATGGAGCCCAGTTCGTCACACACCAGGGGATGCCGATAGCGCCGACGAGTATTGTAGCGCCCCACGTACTACGTACCACGAAAGTAAGGACCATGAGCACGGCGAATAGGATGTGCGATATAAACCAGGAGCGCCGGAGAGTGAGAGACTTTATTTGCAGCATCTCCATAGATTTCGAAACCTTCTCCATGACGGTCTTTGGGGTTCCCTTGGGTGTGTGGCTGAGTGCGAAGTACCCCGAGCCTCCCATAGAGTGGGGGGTTGCTGGCGTCATGGGCGTTGCGGGCGTTACTGGACGGTCAGGTTCCGGAGCCTGGAATGTTGGTGGGATGATGAACGGGAGAAAAACCGAGGCCAAGAAGGTAGTGATTGCGAAAATCAGAAGCGCTCGGGTGCCGATTCTTGTTGCATCTTCCCAAATCTCATCAATCTTTTCATCCGGCAGGTTCGGATTCTCCTCAAAAAATGGATCAGCGTAGATCTCGCCAACGTAGGTGGTGATGTAGAAAAGGAATGGGAACCATCCTATCCAGGCGAAAAATTGCACCTCACAGACACGTTTGATCTGAGGGGGCAGTTTCTTGACCGAACGTGCAAGACCTTTGAAGAAAGCTATCACGCCATCTTGCTGCTCTGCTGGGGCAGTGTCGAACTGAGGATCGCGTTCTGCGCACGTGGAACAACTGATGCCGACTGTAAGAGCCATAATGAAAGATGCGATAGCGCAGAGGACTTTGAACTGGGTGCCACCGAGCCAGGGGAGGTAGTCCGGGAGCTTGATGTAACCGGCAAGATAGCCCATGATGTTTCCAATACCTGCGGATCGCATCAACCATGCATTGGCCGATTCCTGTTGATGCGTGGGAGCTACATCAACAATGTATGCACGAACTCCAGCCTGGACTAGGGAATGGTGAGCAGCGATGATTTCGAGTATGGGGTAATTTGCGATACTTACTGACGTTGATGGCGAAATCCAGCACATACACGAAAAGGACAGCAAAAAGCATGACGCATGTTCTAACAGCGGTGGACTCTGGATCGGCGCCGAAAATGCCTAGAAAGCCGCCGACAATCTCTTTTGCCCATGCTAGAATCATGAGCGATACAATTGTCGCTGCTGCACCGCCAACGATGAAAGGTCTCCTTTTTCCCCAGCGCAGGCGACAGTTGTCGCTCTTGAGCCCGACGTAGGGTTGGACGAGCACACCAGATAGAGGACCAGCGATCCATACTAGGGCGAGCATAGACTTGCTGAGGCCGAGTGAGAGCAGATAGGGCTACAGAGGAAGGTCAGTATGGGCCGCCCGCTTGCAGTTTCCTTATGGATTTGGACAGAAAACGGTGTATGACCGGGTCGTAGCACGCATGGTATCTCGAGGTCGTGGCGTTCTGGTCCAAACAACACGTCAACATGCTCGAGGGGCGAGTACTTACCGATCCATTGGATGTCTCTACCGACCACCCTATTTGTAGACCAAGGCCACCAAAGGTGAGCAAGAACAGGAACCAACTACTCTTGGTTTCCTCGACTTGTTGCTCGCCTTGCCAGTCGTCGTCGCTGCCCAGAGGGGAAAGCACCTCCTTCAACAGCGGGTCGACTTCGGAGGACATGCGTGTTGGTATTACAAGCGGTGATAAGGCTTCTATGAATTCAACGTGAGGCCGTCCTTCGACGCTGGGACGCCCGCCAGCAAGGGATTCGCGGCCAAAAGATACAAGTTTGGGCCGTGGGCGTGGGCGTGATGCTGGAGGGCCTTGGGGGGAGGCAGGCGCAGGTGAAGGTGAGTCGGCGCCATCAGGACGCGACGGCGACATGTTGGCGGCCGCTGCGCAGATTCGTGCTCTTGATGGCTTTTGCGCAGGCGACGTGGACAACTGGTGGCTTACGGATGTAAGGAGGCGCAGGAGATATGATTGGCAGGCGCCACGCTTAGCCAGTGGTTGAGTAAAGATGTTGAACGGGCACAGCAATGGTTGTTGGGCAGGAGCAAATGCTATCAGGATGAGGAAGCGGCGCGGGAAAAGCGAGACATGCTGCCGCCTTGGATCTGGACGAGGAGGTCGCAGCCGTGTGTATGACGGCAGTGAGACGACTGGCGAGAGGGAGATTCTACGGGGAGAGACGGGGAGAGACGGGGCAACTATGTGCGCGGGGAGTGCAAGGCTATTTGAAGGCGGTGTAGGTCAGCTGTTTGCTTCTGGGCTGTTCCGTGGAGCAAAAAAATGGTGGTGCAGGTCATTCTGGACGGATGTCATGCAGACGGGATTGCGCAGTGACGTCGTCGGGGATCAGCGGGCGCGGGCCCTGGTCAACGGCGCAGCGGCCTAGGCTCGAAGCGCGACTGGTGCTCGCTGAAACGACGGGCGGGCCAAGCAACACCTGGAGGATGCAGAGTCGGGCTGCGCGCAGGTCAGGAGCTCCACCAGTTCTGATCTCCCCAGCTTGCCGTCGGCCCTTGTCGCATCTCCCTGATCTCTTTGCACGCGTTGTGTGAGCTGGTGGCCGGACACGGCGCCGTCGAACCGCCTGCGCCCCGTGGAACGTTGCCTTGGCTGCCGTCGCTCCGCCGCCCTGGGTTGCACCAGACCTCGAGCAGCAGCCACCTTTCCTTTGCGCATCTACGCCGCCACCTGTTGCGCGATCCTCTGCAGCAGCTGCTCATGACAGCACCACCCTGACTTCAGCATGGTTCTGGCAGTGGGGTGGGCGATTGCCGAATTGCTCAGTATGCGCGCCCCCAAAAGTAGCCCGAGCTGGCCCAACTCGAGCACCCATCGCAGCATCAAGTACTGACTGTTGCCTTCTTCCAGAGCGAGATGCCGTCGACGCAGACCCGGATGGTCAGTCCCCCCCATCCTCCTCCATCTCACCCATCCACATCCCTAACGCCCTGAACAGAGGAGCCCGAGGCAGGACAGAAGGAGATCTTCACATCATGGGCCCTGTCCATCCTCATCTTTCTGCTCATAATCGCTCTGTTCACCAGTTACATACTGCATACGCGCAAAATCCAAGCAGTCCACGAGACTGTCCTTTCCATCTTTGCTGGTACGTTAGTCGATTACGGCCTGGCGGATACGGCACGCCGGCAATGGCGGAGACAGACTGAGGGGAGGGTGTGTATGGACGCCCGCGGCGCTTTTGCATCGCCGTGAGAGCTCCATCAGTGATCCCACCGTGGACGGTGGGGTACACTGCGGTTGACACACCATGCACCTCGTAGCCCAGCCACGCTATACAAGCTCACTAACACCTTTTAGGCATGGTCGTTGGCCTCATACTACGATTGACAGCCGTAGCATCAGTACTAGATGCCGTCAGCTTCGACTACCAGATGTTCTTCAACCTCTTACTACCCCCCATCATTCTTTCCGCCGGCTATGAATTGCATCAAGTAAGCAGCAAGCGCCCATGTCATCCCAACGGCCCACTGACCGCTCTCTAGGGGAACTTCTTCAGACACATTGGCACCATTCTTACCTTTGCCTTTGCCGGGACATTCATATCTGCCCTCGTACTTGGCCTCATCCTCTTCCTGTGGACCAGGATACCGCTCGATGGCTTCAAGATCAATTTCGTGGAAGCCATGTCTGTCGGCGCCACCCTCTCTGCCACCGATCCAGTCACCATTCTTGCCATCTTCGACACTTACAAGGTTGAACCAAAGTTGTATACCCTCATCTTTGGCGAGTCTATCCTGAATGATGCCGTTGCCATCGTCTTGTTTGAGACGGCCCAGAAGTACAAGGATGGTGCTGAATCACTCGGCATCCTCAGCCTCTTCGAGGCCTTTGGCATTTTCTTTGGTGTCTTCTTTGGAAGTCTTTTCATTGGCGTCATGGTGGGCATTGCCGTGTCGCTAATGCTCAAATTCACATATGTCAGACGCTTCCCCAAAACCGAGAGTTGTCTCATCATCCTCACCGCATACTTGACCTACTTTTTTTCAAACGCGATTCACATGTCGGGTGAGTGTCTTTTCTTGCTTGTGAACATCTAAGCTAACGAATTGGCAGGCATCGTGTCGCTCTTATTCTGCGGCATTTGCTTGAAGCACTATGCCTACCACAACATGTCTAGGCGGACCCAATTGACCACCAAGTTCGTCTTCCAAGTCACGGCACAACTGTCGGAGAACTTCATCTTCATCTATCTAGGACTTTCCCTCTTCACAGACAACAAGCTGGACTACAAGCCACTGTTCATTCTGATTACCGTAGTTGGGATTTGCGCAGCTCGATGGTGTGCGGTATTCCCCCTATCAAAGCTCATCAACGCTGTTACGAGATACCGCCAACGCCGCCGCGGAGATGAGCTTGTCGAGGAGATTCCGTATGCGCATCAGGCCATGATCTACTGGGCAGGCCTACGAGGTGCTGTGGGTGTCGCCCTCGCTGCGGGTCTCACAGGCAACAACGGCGATACACTCCGAGCAACCGTACTTGTTGTAGTTGTCCTGACTGTCATCATCTTTGGAGGCACCACAGCTCGTATGCTGGAAATCCTAGGCATTCGCACTGGCGTAGTTGAAGAGATTGACAGCGATGACGAATTCGATATTGAAGTTGTCAACGGCGGCACCTACACACGCAACAAGGGCCAAGGATTTGGCCACACCCCACTTCCAAGCCAGAATGGCTTCACCCTCAATGACGTCCATGGACCGGAGGGCACATATTCGAGCGGCTCATTCAGCCACAACAGTCCACCAATGCAGCCCAACGGCTTCGCTACTCGCCGCAATTCGAGTCGTCCACGGCGACCAGATGGTGCTGATCAAGGTCTTCTCAGCCCCGCCGACAGCGGCTCTGCCGATGAAGACGACACTGATCTTGATCTGCCACCCAACGCACGCCGCTCACCAAACCGTAACCCGTCGCCGTTAGGTCTCGCGGCCGACACCTCCCCATATCCGACGTCGGGACATAGGCCGCCGGAGGGCCCGGGTAGGGTCGCAACGGCAACAGTTGCGGTGAAACAGCTTTTCAACGACATTAGCCAGGACCCCGCCAATGCGTTCAAGCAAATTGATGACGGCTTCCTAAAGCCACATTTATTACTCGACCAAGGCAAAGGCCCGGGGCCGAGCAATGTCTGAGTATAGAATTAGGATTGGAGGGTAATCGGAGCATTTGTGGCGTTTAGGAATGTTTAAGATATCACATCGTCGCATTGTGTCGCACAGAATCAAGTGCCTGGCTCATGGTGCGCCACGATTAATGGCGTTTTCGTGCAGCTTGTAGCATAATGCTCAGACAACGATCAGGGTTGAAGATAATACATTAGCCTTTGAGATCGCAGAATGTGCCGAAGACCTCTAACCTGCATTGTCCCGTTGCCGTACCGCTGTCGTTTGGAAACGCAAGCCCGCACCAATGATTCGCCGCAGCTGGGGTATGGCATTCATATGCGCATATGGCGGTGGCTTTACGGTTGATCTTCGTTCTACGGGAACACTAGGGCCTACAGGGGCACGGCGGACATACTGCCTAATGACCGGACAATGTACAGTCGAAGAAACTTCTGCGACACCTTTGCTGTTATCGCGCGTTTTTCTGGCCCACCTTTAGTATACCATTCCCCGACAATATTTCGCTTGTTTTGATGTCTAGTCAAGCTTCAGAAATTCTCCTCAAGCGTGAGGCTTGCGGCACACTGGTAGAGGCTTAGGTACATCAAGAAAGTACCCGAGCCTGCGCCTTGCCCAACTAGGCAGCGACAAGAGACTAGTGCCATCACGAGCCAACGGTTAATTAATCGACTCTTCTAACCTCAAACCACTTCACTCTAGTGATCCACTCACGCCCGCTATTTTATACAACGCTGTCGTTGTCATACGCGAACGCTTCATAATCCTTGGCATTTACCGGACTGCCCGGCGTCTCGCGCTTCTCAAATAGCCTTGGGTAGAGCAGTGAATCGCCAAATACCGAAAGGCACTTCGAATTGCCGGAACCATCTGGTGGTAGCGATCCATTGGAACGCTTGTGTCTAGGTACTGGCATGCAGTTGCAGTGAGGAACTGCAAATGCAGCTTGATGTCGGCAGTGATTTCTAAACACTCTTTTCCAGTAAAGACTTATTCGACGCATAGCAATGAATCTCCAAGAAATTGGCACATCATACGTGGACAGCAGATCATGGGGGTGCTCTACGAACATCTTGGAATGACCATTCATAACCCTCGCTGACACCTTGATTCGTTGAACGCGTGGCATCGTCTGACATCTTCGTGGCGCTAGTCGCCATCATGCCCGGAAACCATATTCATCTTCCGTCTTCCAGAAGCCTACTGTGTTTGTCCATCGCACCCCAAGGAGCCGGTCATTGAGTACTTCGCATAGGGAGGCGAGGTTTGAGACCGATCGGTGACAAGGCTCCCCTACACGCCCGCCCCCTTTGTGCACAATCCCACGGGTTAAATGCACGTCTAAAGAGCCTCCAAGATCAGTATCAATCAATATGGTCCGTCATGTGTACATTGTAAATTTTCGAGAAAGCACCTTCGGCCAGCGTAATCCGGGCTGATCTCTTGTACCTGCTTGGTACTGTGTCAGAGGCCTGTCAATCACACATTAAGGGCTGATAGATTGATATTGCGATTTAAGGCAGGCATGTCTCCATGTCTATTTGGATTGATCAATGTTGCAGCAGAGAAACAGTTCAATAGGTCGGAATCATGCAAGAGAAACTGGAGCACGCCTGCAAACGGAAATCTGGGTCGACGAGCCCACATATTTGCACATCATCTCTTGAATGAACATAAGACTGAGATCGACAAGCTTTATGGAAAACGGGTCTTGGGTATGCGCCGAAAGCCACGAATGAGAAAAGACTGGGCAGTCTTTAGCGTTTGGCCGCCATTTAGCTCTCCAACACCATGGTCTCTCAATCGGATCGCGCTGTAAGCCAAAGTTTGGGCCTGCCAATCAAACCGTGTAGAAGCGAGGCTGATATTCATAGCGTGGGGATCGCGGGGTAATAGTGTTGGAAAGTGAACATCCCCGCAACAACAAGGCGTCTCATGTAAACATTCATCTATTTTCCCTGACCCTAATTCCCGTAGGCGACACGCCACCAAACCTAATAATGTATGGAAACAACTACAGTGATTCGGCCCAGTGTAGTCGAAGCGTGAAACCATATTTCCTCAGTGATCACGTCGACCACTATTCCGTCCTTGTAGACATGGTGGCACACACACCCACTTGGAGCACATGCAAGGCCCGCCTTTCAAATGGTTCATGGAAGTGCTCGAAGTAACGCCACCCCTGGGAATTAACTTTCTCACATTTCATTAAGCTCGCGTCATTTGACGGTGAACCCTGCCATGATTCAAAATTCATACCGTTGTTATTCATTCTTCATCTAAGCCTCATCTCCCAAGCGCTAACTTGCACAGACCAGAAGCGACGATCCACATCCGCTGTTGACGGGCCTGCTTCCTTATGATCCGGTAACTCCATTAGAGAATGGCGCCGAAAGCCATTGCCATAGCACTAAGTTTGCCTCTTAATGTCGATATAAGAGGCTCTCCACTCCCCAAAGGTTTCTGACATCGACATCCCCCAGGAACTCGCTCATCTCCAGTCGCCGACATCATGAAGGGTCTTTTCTCTGTTGCTTTGGCTTCGGCCATCACTGGCGCTTTCGCGCTTCCTTCTCCCGTCGAGAATGGTCCTATCACTGCTCGTGCGGCCGCAGCATGCGCTACCCCAGTCACTCTCTCTGGCAACCCCTTTGCGTCCCGCTCCGTCTACGCCAACAAGTTTTACGCATCTGAGGTCAACTCGGCTGCTGCCGCTATCACGAACTCTGCTCTGGCTGCGTCGGCAAAGAAGGTCGCCAGCGTCGGAACTTTCCTGTGGATGTAAGTTGAAACCAATTCGCACTTTATGATGTCGAGACTAACATAGCTTGAAGCGACACCCGTGCCAAGATTGCCATTGTTGAGGATGGTATCAAGGACGTCCCATGCGACCAGATTGCCGCTTTGGTCATCTACGATCTTCCCGGCCGTGACTGTGCTGCTAAGGCTTCCAACGGCGAACTTGCCGTTGGCGAGATCAACGTCTACAAGACCCAATACATTGACCGTGCGTCTTCTTGAAGGGGTACACATGTTCGAATGCTATGCTAATAAACCTGCCAGCCATTGTTACCATCTTGAAGAAGTACCCCAACACTGCCATTGCTCTTGTCATTGAGCCTGATTCGCTTCCCAACTTGGTCACCAACATCAACCTCCAGACCTGCAAGGACTCTGCCTCCGGTTACCGCGAGGGTGTCGCATATGCTCTTAAGCAGCTCAACTTGCCCAACGTTGCCATGTACATTGATGCTGGCCACGGTGGCTGGCTCGGCTGGAATGACAACCTCAGTACGTTTCCTTGGCACCCCGACCTACTATTCAGTCGCTAACACTCATCACAGAGCCTGGTGCTCAGGAGCTTGCTTCGGTGTACAAGAACGCCGGCAGCCCCAAGCAGGTTCGCGGTATCGCCACCAACGTTGCTGGCTGGAACGCCTATGACCTCACACCCGGCGAGTTCTCCAAGGACTCTGATGCGCAGTGGAACAAGGCCCAGAACGAGAAGCTGTACGTTTCGCTCTTCTCACCCGAGCTCGTCAGCGCTGGTATGCCCGGCCAGGCTATCATTGATACCGGCCGCAACGCCGTCCAAGGCCTCCGCAAGGCGTGGGGTAACTGGTGCAACATCAACGGTGCTGGCTTCGGTGTTCGCCCTACTGGCAACACTGGCAACTCGCTCGTCGATGCTTTCGTCTGGGTCAAGCCTGGTGGTGAGTCTGATGGTACCTCTGATACCTCTGCCACGCGCTACGACTCCTTCTGCGGAAAAGAGGAATCTTTCAAGCCTTCTCCCGAGGCTGGCCAGTGGAACCAGGCCTACTTTGAGATGCTTGTCAAGAACGCTAAGCCAGCTCTCTAAGCGCTTGGTCGCAGCAATTCGAATCTGGTGTCTACTGCAGGCGCCCTCTGTATATAGATTATGACTGGAGATAAGGAAAGGGCTTCCTCTGAATGGGATGTTCGAGCAAAAGCTATCGCTTAGATATCTTCGCTTCGCTGTATATATCACATAGCTTTCACAATGATACTCGCTCGTTACAATTCAAAACGCCTAGCAAGACGGTGATTTTCCTTCTTGTGCTAGGGGGTATCCGTGCTTGAATGTCGTGCTTAGTAGAGCCGCAAGGCTATAATTTTTCGAGGATTTCTTCCTGTGATGTATCTCGACCTTGGCTAGCGATACATTGATGCCGATGCTGTGGACGCGGTTTAGATTCCCTCGACAGTGCAGGAAAAACTACATTTGAGACGGATTTGTGGCATCAAATACACAACAGCGAAGGTCACGCAGTTGGCATTCAGACTGAGAAGTTAAATTGCCGTGAGGATGTGAGGAGGGGGAGTGTGGCCAATATATACTGCGCCAATGGAATCGCATGATTGCTTGATACATTCATCCTGTAGAAACCAGTAGAGCTTGAGTCTGTAATTGAGGCGCCCGGCCGCAAACCGCAATGAAGAATAACGTCAAGGCCAATATGTCCGTTGGACTAATGCAGAAATGAGCGAGGTATTTTCGTGAGGTTGTCGGGCGCGGACGGGCCCTTGGCCATCGAGAATTCAGATTGGCCAAGCTCGCCCGAAGAAGTCCCGCTATGTCGCAGCTCCCAGATCGCTCCAAACCCACTCCATCAACAACTCGCCCTTCTAGTTCTGCTTTCGTGACCGCTTCACAGTCACGATGCAGGCAATCCGACAACCGCTGCGCTCTGCGCTTTCCAAAGCCACGACCAGGCAGTATGCGACTGGCTCGTCGCAGTATGCGGAGACGATCAAGAACCTCCGCATCAATGGCGACACCAAGGTGCTGTTCCAGGGCTTTACTGGAAAGCAGGGAACGTAAGTGCGAATGGTGCAGCTTGCAATTGATGGGGGAGGCTAATGCGAGCACAGCTTCCACGCACAGCAGGCCATCGAGTACGGTATGCGCCCAACCCACCAGCTGTCTTGTAAATGTGGGCGGAGAGGAATTGACAGGGCATTGCAGGCACAAAAGTTGTTGGAGGCACAAACCCAAAGAAGGCAGGCACTCAGCATCTGTCGCTGCCTGTTTTCAAGAACGTAGCGGAGGCCGTCAAAGAGACGCAGGCTACCGCGACCGCCATTTTCGTCCCGTACGCCCCCCACCCGGCAGCCACTCCACAACACACGAATGCTAATGAAAATGTAGCCCCCCGGTCGCTGCTGCCAGTATCGAAGAGGCTATTGCAGCAGAGGTGCCTCTGATTGTGACGTAAGTGTGCATATCAATTTTGAGGGCCATGGTCGCTGACATCGGGCAGTATCACGGAAGGTATCCCACAGCATGGTATGGACGACTCATTGCCTCCAAATGAAGGCGGCCTGGACTAACCCACGGCAGACATGGTTCGCATCACCGATATGCTCAAGTCGCAGAACAAGTCCCGCATGGTCGGCCCCAACTGCCCCGGCATCATCGCCCCCGTACGATCACAGCCAACTCCATGTATATTCTATTTTGTCTAATATCTCCCAGGGTCAATGCAAGATCGGCATCATGCCTGGCTTCATCCACAAGCGCGGCCGCGTCGGCATCGTCTCCCGCTCTGGAACGCTCACCTACGAAGCCGTGAACCAGACTACCCAAGCTGGCCTCGGCCAGTCCCTCGTCGTCGGCATTGGCGGTGACCCCTTCTCCGGAACCAACTTCATCGACTGCCTCAAGGTCTTCCTGAAAGACGAGGAGACAGACGGTATTATCATGATCGGTGAGATTGGTGGCTCAGCCGAGGAGGATGCCGCAGACTTCTTGAAGGAGTACAACACTGCCAACAAGCCCGTTGTCAGCTTCATTGCTGGTATCTCTGCGCCGCCCGGCAGGAGAATGGGTCACGCTGGCGCCATTGTCAGCGGTGGAAAGGGTGATGCCAACTCCAAGATCAATGCTCTTGAGGCTGCTGGTGTTGTCGTGGAACGCTCGCCTGCTAAGCTCGGCTCGACTCTGTACGACCAATTCGTCAAGCGCGACTTGATATAATCAGAGGGATTGAGAATGTCTTGTTCGTCTGTTCGAAGTTCCAAGCGAGCGTCTGATTTGGGCAGATTGCAAATGCTGCGCGAAAAGATGCTTTGTACCCAGTCCCGACCATTGTACATTTAGTCATTTAGAGCAAGTTGATGTCTGTACTGAAGCCATTTCTCCCAAACTTGAACAAATACCCACTCACCCATCGTCACATGCAGCCTCTGACCGCTTTAGTTGTGGTCCAAGCTCCCAGATCTCAAAAATGTTCCCCGCAAACCTCCGAACAGCAATCCACGGTCAATTGTAAGGCCAACAGACGACAATGTCCAAGACCAAGACCAAGCGCGCTCGCCGCGAACTCAAGCGCGATGGTAATAAAAAGATTGCTGCACACCACCGAAAAGTCGCAAAAGCCGCAGAGGCAAAGTTGGACGCCGCAAAATCTACATCTAAGCCCTCTGCAAAGAAGCAGAAGACAAACCCACCAGACACAAAAATTCAGGCAGTCCCCAAAGCACCTGTGCAAGCGTCGCAGAAACACGATGTGCCTTTTGGCGAATACGATCACATACTGTTGGTGGGGGAGGGAGATTTCAGTTTCGCGCGATCTCTCGTTGTGGAACATGGCTGTGCAAATGTCACAGCGACGAGTTACGATACCGAAGAAGAAGTACGAGAGAAATATCCAACGTTTGAAGAAATACACACCGAGTTGGGCGCGCTTACCCCACCCGTACCGCTGCACCACTCCATCGACGCAACCAAAGTCTCCAGCTACAAGCATCTGCGATGCAAGCGCGACGATGACGACGACAATGAAAGCACGCAGGGCTGGGATATTATAGCCTTCCAGTTCCCGCACACGGGTGGTCTATCTACAGATGTGAATCGCCAGGTCCGCGCCAACCAGGCACTGCTCGTCTCGTTTTTCAAATCCTGCCTCGATACGCCGACGCCGGCGAAGCGGCTGCAGATTATACAGTCGCAGGGCAACAAGCTCTCGCCACAGAGACGGGAGTTTTTGAAAATGGGCGGTAGGATTATTGTCACCCTGTTCGAGGGCGAACCGTATACGCTCTGGAATGCACGCGATTTGGCACGGCACGCAGGACTCAGGGTCGTGGAGAGTTGGAAGTTTGATTGGGCGCAGTATCCTGGATACCACCATGTGCGCACCCTCGGCGCTATCGAAGGTGGCGGTGCGTGGAAGGGAGAGGACAGGGACGCCCGGACGTACGTCTTCGAGAAGATACCGCTGGTTGCCGACTCGGACGAAGAGAAGGAGATGGCGAGGCAAGCAAAGAATAAGAGGGGAGGCCCTCTGCCATCACAGAAGAAGGGCTTCGCGGCCAGCAAGCGGGCATGCGAGGAGAGCGATGGAGAAGAGTGAGGATCAGTAGTCCTAGAGGTCTCTGCAGCGCAACGTATCTGCTGATTCACAAGTGGAGAGTGCCTTGAGAAGCTATCCAGGCAAAGCTGTGTCGTAGCCAAACCGACCAACCACCACACCGCCACGCCGCCACGCCGGGCAGGAGCCGTACCGAACGCCTCGCTATGTCATACAAGGAACCAAAATACCAGAAAGACAGAGAGAGGAGATCACATAACATACACCTTCCGCACCTCGCTCTCCTTCCACTTCTCTCCTATAACCCCACTAACTGGGTCTCGCACCCATCCTTCCTCGGTCCCCACCTTCTCGTTGAAGACTCGCAACCGCTCACTCCCATATATGCGTCCATTTGGCAGCACAACTGGATCGTTCTCCACGATACTCTTGGTGTGGTGCGCATAGGGCACATTGCGCGCCAACTCGTTGAGTTCGGTGCTGCATATTGGGCAGACGGTTGTGGTGGATGAGGAGGCGTTGGCAGACGATGACGTGTATGCAGAGTGGCAGGCAGGTGTTTTAAGGGCGGACAGGCCAGCGCTGAGGGCGATGTGGAGGAGAGGGCGTGGTGGGAGGGAGTACAAATTGTGGTGCGTAGAGAGGAAGAGCGTAGCCAGGTACGCCCAGCGGGCAGGTGAGTAAAGGGACTTGATAAGAAGTTAGCAACAGTGGCAAAGTGAGTATGAGAAATAGAAAACATACCGCATAAGGATCCACCTCATCCCACGGCCTATATGCAAGCAAACCCGCTGCTCTTCCTAGCAACTCGAAATCCCCACTCGTGCTCAGATACTTCTTCGCGTGCGCCCTCGCCTCTACCAACTTTGCCTCACCCCCTCCCCCTCCAATACTGACGCCATTCATGCCAAACCCTTCCGTCTCCACACCGTCCATACCACTTATGCCCGCCTCATGGCCCTGGCGCACCAGCTCGATGTATTGCTGCAACCTCAGCTCAAACTCCAACTTGCTCTCCCCCTTCTTCAGTTCCTTTCCGTGCTCCTTGCACCAATCTAGCGCTAGCGTCGTGCTCATGCCCTCTCTTAAGCTCCTTTCAATCTTATGGCAAGCAACAAACGCATCGACATCCACGAGCTCCGCGATGCCTTTGCTCTGCGCGAGATGTGCCGCTGATTCCGAATAACCCTCTCGTAGCAGATAATCAACGAGCAACCTGCTCAACCGCGTGCGTGACCACTCGTCATACTTGACATCTGCGAGGCTCTGAACTTCGTACAAGTCCTGCAGGTGCCGTAACCGCGCTTTCGCGCTGTGATGGATCCTCTGCTCCTCCTCATGCAGGCCTTCCAGTTTGCGCTTCAGTCCTTGCATCTTGCTGATCATACTGTCCAAGCTCTCGAGGGTGGCGTCGCCAGAGGAAGCAGACTTGGATGCGGCTTTTGTAGTGGCGGTCAGCGAGGTGGTGAGCGCTGTGGTCGAATGCTCAATGACGCGTTGGGCGTTTTTGAAGTTCCGTCGCGAGAGTTCGTAGGGCATGCGGAGGAGGGGTTGGTCCTGCCGAATTTAAGGTTAGATATGTGGAACACAGTGTGAAGGGGACATGGGGAGAATCATACGAGCAGCAGGTGAGACTCTGCGTTAAGCTTCGTGGTTGTGAGCTCCGCCATGGCGGGCAGTATGTGAGTTGAATGAGCGTCAAGCTATATTAGTGGATGGAGGAATCCCTGTAATGCAGCGGGAGTAATTCGAGAGGGAACGCAGTACAGATCGATCGGAAGAAATGCTTGGGTGAGGTTTTAAGACAAAGATGTCAAGTTTGCGGGGTGTCAATGGGGTCGTCACAACTCACAGCTCGCGGACCGGCACGTGCCGAGGACATGGATCGATGGGAACAAGTATAACGTCCAGCATCACATTGACAACACAATCAGCGCATATATAAAGCTTCTATGTGATATCATTTTGGTCGTAAGCCAACTCTAAAAACTCCTCTAAGACCCAATGCATCATAACGTAGAATCCAGATGCCTCTACTCATGCAGAAGACACTGACGCAGGTCGCGCGGAGCTGCCAGCCTACTGCAGAGGTAGCCTAAACCCTGCTCTAAGGCCATTACTTTTGCTTTGAAACCGCGTCCTACAGCTCGGAAGACGCGTGCAATTTGCGAAACAACCTCAAGATACCCACATCTAGGTCTTGAGGGCGCCAGTCGTCGACATCTTCTTTCGGAGATGGTTCTTGTACTCGCCGATACTACCGTCCCATCGTCGCACGGTCTTGTGTTCGCAAACCATGATATCCTTCGCAATCTTGTCGAGCAATCTATCAAGAAATTAGCAAACTGATTCAGGACCATCACAAGAGGAATTGAACATACCGGAAGTCGTGAGAAACAACAACAACACCACCGCTGAAGGCGTTGATAGCATCTGCCAAACTGTCAATAGTAGGGATATCGAGACCGTTGGTCGGTTCGTCCAGCAGCAACATGTTGGGGCCTTCAATAGCCAACAGGGCAAACACGATACGACTTTTCTGGCCATCGGACAAGGTCGCCATCTTCGCCGTCTGGCCTTCACCAGTCATACCATAGCGACCCAGCTGTTGACGCCAGTACTGGTAGTCTTGGCTGATGTGGGAGAACTTGTCACGGACAAAGTCAAGAGCGGACTTGGTAAGGTCGAGTTGTTCGGCCGAGTGCTGGCTGTACACACCAAGCTTCAAGTGGGTATGGCGCGAGACAACACCAGATGTGGGGCTGAGCTTGCCAGTGAAAATGTTGAGCAGGGTCGACTTGCCGACACCGTTGGGGCCGACGAGCGCTGTTCGCGAGTCCATGTCGACACCAAAGTCGAGGTTCTCATACAAGTTGTCCTTCTTCTCGCCAGAGTAAGAGAAAGTGACATCATCAAGCGACAAGACAGGTGGCGGCAGCTTCTCGACATCGGCGAAACGGAAAGTGAAGACTCGGTCAGCGACGACAGGCTCGATCAGACCATCTGCCTCCATCTTATCCAGGATCTTCTGGCGAGATTTGGCTTGCCTGACCAAGTTGGCATATGTACCGGCGGAGGCAATGAATTTCTTGATGTGCTTGATTTCGTCCTGCTGCTTCTCGTAGGCCTTGGTCTGGTTGACCTCCTGCTCGGTTCGGGTCTTGATGTAAGTGTCATAATTACCGCCGTAGTAGAGGAGCTTCTTCATGCGCATGTCGATCATGTTTGTGCAGACGCCGTTTAAGAAATCCATGGAGTGGGACACAAGGATCAGTGTGCGATCCCACTGCTTCATGTACTCCTCCAGCCACACACAGGCCTCCAAATCCAAATGGGCAGTTGGGTCGTCGAGCAGCAGAAGCGCTGGCTTGACGAACAGAGCCTTGCCGAGCGCTACACGCATACGCCATCCACCAGACATATCCTTTGTCTTCTTGTTGATGGTGGTCTTGTTGAAGCCAAGACCGGTGAGGATGAGGGAGGCGCGGGTGTGGAAGGTGGAGGGATCCATGCTCTCTTGACGCTGTTGATGAATCAGTGCCGTCTCTGTCAAATGGCTCGGCGGATACATACCTCGTAGATGTCGTCTAGCAGAGGGCTCTCGGGGCCATCCTTCTCAAGAATTTCTTCTGCCAGCTTCTCCAGACGAGCCAGCTCGTTCTCAGCCTCGCGCACAACCCACTCCAAGGCGCCCAACTCGGTCTTGGGTGCGCCCTGGTTCAGCAGGTAGATATCGATGTGATCAGGGAAGGGGAATTCGCGCTTGTCGATGGCCTTGAGGAGGGTCGTCTTTCCGCAACCGTTCTCGCCCAGCAAGCCGTATCGTCGGCCATAGTTGATTTCGATGGTGGCGTCGTTGAAGAGTACTCGTCCGTGGAAGACGAGCGAGGCGGAGATGATCTTGACGTCGCGAGATTGCTCGAGCGAGGCGAGCACGCCGGTTGTGACGCGGTCGGACAGACCATGCTTGTCTTCCTGCATGGTGAGCTTCTGGACCTCCTCGTTGAGTTCGAGATCCTCGCCATCGTCGCCGTTTACAGAGTTTGCCTTGGACGCAACTCTCGAGTTGGCCTTTGACGAAAGCCGGGAGGCTGTCGTCTTCTTGGGCTTATCTTCGGCGGCACGCTTGGCCTGGCGGGCAGCTTTTGATGCGGAGACCATATTGTCTTGCTGGTGGGAGGATTATTCGGGGTGGTGGAGGGAAAGGACGAATTTTTTGAAGTGTTGGATCAACGTCAGTCTGTGACCCCGCTAAGCCCACTCTTATCGATAGTGGGAAATGCGCGTCTGAGAAATTTGGTCGGGCAGACACAGCACTCGATGATGGCAAACGAGTGGAGTGTAGATTTTGTAGAAAGCAGTGTCGAGAGGAGGAGCCAGAAAGTAGGAGGAGCGAAAAGCCGGTCAGCCAAACAACAATGAATGCCGCCAGTGAGACCCAAAGCCCATTTTTCTTTCTGTGGCGAAGCCGGCGCACGGCCAATGACGGCTTCCCCACGCATCATAGGGCAGGTAGGGCGCTGACAACTCGGCCCTGCGTGTATCGCCAGAGCGACATCACGCTCAACAATGAACAGAACAGCGTCTTGCAAAGTTGAGGCTGGTGAAAATCTTTCATTTGCCCTTTGCGTTCGAGAACTACATCAAGCATGACTCCAGATTTCGCTCTGTGGAGCAGCAACGCACTTTTTCCTTGGTGTGTTCCTGACTTCCTTCATCAGCTCCAATGCACTGCAAAGCCAGCTGCGTTGAACAAAATAATGCGAAACGCAGAGACGTGTAGATTGCTTTCATGCTGATATGCCTGAGACATATTTGGGCAGGATTGTGTCCTGTCGCAGTGCTGAGACAATCGCATTGCGCTCCTCGGAAATGTCATGTATCTTCGTTAGCGTTATCTATTGCTATGTTCGACAGCGATAACGCCCACAACTAAATACCAGAGTGGCTGCTCCCACTATGGCTTCTTTCACAATCGCCTAGTTCGCTTCTGCTAGGTACTACAGTACACTCTGTGCTGCTTCGTCCGCTGCTCGAGCCTGTGTCCAAGTCTTTTCCTTCTCCCTGGATACCATCCCTTTCGTCAACTCTCTTCTTCAATCTTCTTCTTAGCTTTTCAATTAACTCTGCCTCTTCCTTGTTCAAGCTCAAGTCGTCTGGTAATATGACTTCCCCCCCTGTAATTTTTATTTGCTCGTCGTCCTGATCGTATCTCTGCTGCACCTCGCTCTCCTTCCTCTCCAACCCACCCCGTGCGTCTGGTACCGTCTCCTCATCCTCCCTCCTCGCTCTTCTGATATCTAGTGGCGTCCACCAATATACTGGAAATTGCCTTTGGATATTATTGATCACCAAACCAACAATCAACATCAACGTCGTGCCCCACATCACCAATCCGACAAAATACCATCCCATTGCTATAATGGCGGGTTCTGTAGCAGCGAGCACGGCGGACGCACCGCCTGGTGGATGAACCGTGCCAGTCAATAGCATGACGGCGGAAGCAATACTGCACGACACAGCCCCTGCTATCCATTTTATCGAATCATAGTCTGAGTGGTACTGGAAGAGTTTGGATATCCCAACGCCGATGAGAGCAGAAAAAGTGTGGCCTAGGAGTGCATTGCGTGGTTGACCAAGTGGTGATCGTACCGCGTTGTATTCAAGAATTGCTGAGGCTCCCTGCAGACGCAACGTCAGCAACACATCTCATGCTCACACACGAGAACAGAAAGACTTACGAATGATGCGATCAACGCTGGAGGACTATGCCATTGTATACTTTGTGTGTTATTAAAGACGGCGGCTACCACTGCCAACCCACAGAATGCGCCAAGCAACGACCAAAAAGCCCCAAGAACATTTCCAACATCTTGCTGCTTCGACCTTCTATACCCCAAGAATCTCGAGACCCCCGGGGGAAGTTTGTGTAAGGGCGACGGAGGTATGACACGGTTGAGGTATCGATCCAAATCCAGGTCCCAGGCCCGACTTCTCTCGAGAATCCCCATTGTCAATAGACAAAGCACCAATAGTCTATGATCTACTTCACCAAGGAACAAGAACTGCCTATGTAACAGCAGGGACGGCCCGTCCTTTTACACAAGAACGCCTCCCGCACCGTCATGACCCAGGCACGGTCGTAACGGCACTTATTGCGCCATTTCGGTTCCGAGCCAAAACCACACACATACGCACTTGACACAGTAAGGCCCCTCTCTCCTACTCCATACTATGGAATTATTATTACACACTCCCAGGGGCAGCCAACAAAGAAACTTTGTCGTGCTGTAGCGCGAGAACCCAGCCGATGACGATCTACGTATAGTCGCTCTTGCTTTACGTAAAATTACGTACAACGAACCTATACTAACAGCGCTTCTCCTCGGGTCCTGGCGCGCTTTTGTATATACACTTGTATGACGCCCGGAGATACTGGCGCAAGTGTGTTCCTGCGTTTTGCAGGTGACTACACTCAATACATGGGCTTATTTGCATCGTCTGGCTATGCAGAGTTTTTGAGGACGGCAATGATGTTAGCCGGCACACACGGCAGACTGCTCAGTTTCTGTTCGTGGAAGAGATGCGGGTGAGATTTTCACAGGCTACCATGTCCTGTTGTAGCGATGGAGTGCGCATAACTATGCTGCAGCCATCATCTTGAGGGCACCGGGCTCACAGTGAGGTTGACCGCAAATCCGGGGTAAGAACTTCACGATCAACGTCATTTGCTTGGCTCCCGCCCGTGCCGCGGCGCGCTGGAGCCCGCTTACATGAACATTGAAAGTCAGGCTTAGTATATGAAAATTTTGCGAGATCCATTTCTACAGTCGTAATACTACTTGAAACTCCGCATGCTCTGCCCCTGCGTCATGAATGTGGAGTCATTTCTTTCTTCCGATCCCACATCGCTACCAGAAACGACCACGATGCGCCGAGCGAAAGCCTCAAAGCAGTTTCCCCATGACAACTCCGTTTTTCACATGACCCATGATACATTTCACCGTTCAAGCACATCGAACGACTTCACGGCTAAGTACCGCGGAACAGGAATTGCAAGTCCTCCGGGCTCAAACGATCCATAGCGACCTTGTCGTTATTGACCGTACCCGCAATCATAGCCGCCTTCTTCTCCTGAAGCGCTACCATACGAGACTCCACACTGTCTTCGATACAGAGACGAGTTATAACGCAAGGTCGCTTCTGGCCAATGCGATGACAGCGGTCAGCCGATTGCCACTCAGCCGCTGGGTTCCACCACCTAGATATGTGTTAGCAAGCATGATTGATTATTAGGGAAGAAGCAAACTTACGGGTCAACGATGAAAACTCTAGAGGCTTCCGTCAAGTTGAGAGCGACACCACCAGCTTTCAACGAGACGAGAAAGACTTCAACATCCGGGTTGGTCATGAAGTGATCAATGCTCTTCTGCCGCTGAGCAGGAGTCATGCTTCCGTCCAACATGACCGTGTTGAACCCGGCTCGACGAAGACGCCACTCGATGAGCTGCAACATGGATGTGAATTGGCTAAAAACGATAGACTTCAAAGTTTGCTTCTTGCTGCGAAGCTTGTAGAGATCGTAAACCAACATCTCAATCTTGGTGGACGATGTCCAATTCTCCATCTTGATTCGGTTAATGATGGAGGTTTTCTTGACCGAGTCTTCGTCTTGCTCCAGCTCTGGCTGCTCAAAATCGATCGAAAGAGCGATGTGGCAGCGGGGACAATCTGCTTCGGTTCCAGAGGCCTCACACGTATCCATGAAATCTTTGATGCATGCGCGGCAGAACTCATGGCGACAGTGAGAGCGGACTGCATCCTCAGCAGGCTCGTCACAGATGTTGCACACATACACGTTTCCGCTACCTTCAGCAGCATTCTTTTTTAGAAGCAGATCAGGGTGGTTCGCAACTTGACGCATTTGCATGATCAAGCCGAAGATGTTGGCGTAGTTGTTGAGCATAACACCCTGAGCAACATATGTATCGAACTTGCGAGACGAGTTGGACATGATAGACGTTGAGAAGTCGCGCTCCACCTCGCTGAAGAACTCATTGTGGATGATGATGTCTTTCATCGGAAGTTCCATAGAGTTGGTGTGATCCCGCTTCATGCGACGCAGCATGATTCGAGCGGTAATCATGTGCAGCTTCGTCAAGGCCTCTTCTCGAAGCTCCACATCGTCACCGGTGATAGGATTGAGTAACTCTTGGTTGAACACAGAAATGTGCTCAGATGCACCATGGTTACAAGCGACACACATGTGATCATCATCAGTAGCCCAATGCAATTTCTCGCAGTCGCAGGAACGGCAGAAGTAGTCTGCGAAGGGCCGAACCTCCAGGAAGCGGAGGAGCGAGAAGAATTCGCCGATACGGTTCTGCACTGGTGTGCCAGATAAGCACCACTTATATGTACCCGTCAATGCAAAGCAGGCCTTAGCTACACCTGTCGTGCGTGACTTGATACTATGTGCCTCATCGAGGATTAGGCGGTGGTAGTGAATGGTGTGAAGTGGCGAAGCTTCCTTGATGATGTCCTCGCCGCGGGACCAGCCCTTCATTTCTTTGCGATGCAAAGACTCCAGGCTGTTGTATGAGACCATGATGACATCGTAGCTCTTCAGCTCCTTAATAGTCATCCTTTTGCATTTAGCATTCGTGCCGTGGTACACCAAGACTTTGAGCTTATTGTCTGTATACTCGCGGATCTCGTTTGTCCATTGCATGAGAGCTACCGGTGGAACACAAACAAGTGTGGGTTGTTTCGCAGGGTAGTCTGACATAATAAGCGATACGGCCTGAATTGTCTTGCCCATACCCATCTCATCCCCAAGAAGGCCACCTTTATAATGGGTCTGCTCTTGACGCACCATCCAGCTGAGACCCTCGAGTTGAAACGGTTTCAATCGTCTGCTGATAGACTCCGGTTGTTCAGCCTTCTGCACCTCCAAAACTGGGATTTTTTGTAGATCATCCCACATGGAGCGCAACTTTGGGTGCTGTTGCTCTGCGCGCTCGCGGTTCATGGCACGTTTCCGCTCCCATTTATCCTCAATGTGTGCAAATCTCGCACGACGCTGCGCGCCTTCTCTCTGCTCAGCGACTGTGAGCTTCTTCTTGCCTCGTGCCGACTTGGTGACCTTGGCTGCCATCTTTTTCAGGCGGGCACTCGCTACCTTTAGGGGCTCTTCTTCGCTGTCGCTTGCGATCGGAGTATCAAGATCATCAAGTAAGGACTCCAAATCATCGGCGGCATCTGGTTGAAATTCTCCACCGTCCGACCCTTCGTCGTCCAAGAAGTCATCTTCTGTAAAACGACCCAACTTCTTAGCGCTGGAGCGAGCCGAGCGATTGCGGCCTTTTGGTAGGGCTACAGCTTTAGCTTTGCCCTTACCTTTGTACAGTGTTGGCAAAACGGCCTCGCTGAGTAGTGAATCCGCGTCGTCACTGAAGGCTTCCTCGGCCCTAGCTTTCCCTTTGCCCTTACTTGTGTATGTCGTAGCCTTCTTCTTCGACAAGGATATCAAAGATTCGTCGACAGAAGACAGGTCTTCATCATCCACGTCTTCAGTCTTCTGGCGCTTGCTGAGACGTTCTTGCTCCTCCTCGTCTTCGATCTGCATCTGCAAAGCGATCTCGGCATCCATGTCGATCACATCGTCGTCTTCTTCTGAGTCCAGTACAGATCTGCGCGCTCGCTTGTGTGAAGAGGATGTGCTCCGAGATAAAGGTGCAGCCTTGGTCGTGGCTGTGTTGGCGGGCATCTTACCGCGGCGAACGGAAAGAGCTGGGGTGGTCGAGATACTCGTTCCTGGAGTTTCATAGTCTGAGTTATCCAGTGAAGGAGAGCCATTCGAGCTTTCCTGCCCTGTTCGCTGCGCACTTGTTCCGGAATTTCTTCCGCGAGTAAGAGGGAAATTCTTTGAGCTCCTGGCGGGTATCGACACTGCCTTGAGAACTCGTCTAATATTCGCAGGTTTCTCAAGGGGTGCAATCTCGATTGTGTTATTCTCGTTGTCGGAGGAGTTCGGTACGAATGTACGAGAGGAGCGAGTCCGCTTCTGGTTGTGGCGAAGGCTAGCCATGGATGAATCACCTGGGGAAGCTGTAACTGGGTCAGCACTTAAATCACGGTACAAAGCACTCTGACAATGGCATAGTGAAAGAATTGAAGGATAGACATACTAGTTGCTGACGCTGGTGAAGTGGTGGAAGCGACTTCACTTGTAAGGGCTGATTTGCGGGTTGTTCGCCGTGGCGCCATGGCTTGAAAATAATTGCGGTCCGGAAACGCAGGTGCGACTACTGACGACAATCGAAAAACGAGCTGCGTGACGACGAAAAAAAGAAGACAAGATGAAAGAAAGCGAGACGGAAGGGTGAAAGTATGAGATCCCACTAGCCTGTCGACGTGATCTGAGTGCAAGATCTACCCCTGGCCATTCGCGTTGCCGAGCGATAGCCCGCGTCGACTTGTCGCGCTCTCACGCCTTCGGTGGCAAATCCGGGGAAACCTTCGAGATGCCGCGAAGGAACAAGGACGAACGGAAAATTTTGTATTAAGATTGATTGCGAAGCGTGCGAATCATTAGACAAAGCTTCACAGCCCATGACACGGTGAGGGGGAGGATGTGACGCGTCTCCAGGCAGCAGACCGCGAAACCACGTGATCACTTTAGATAAGGAGTTCTGGGATTGTGCGACGACGATCATTCATTAGAGACACTCTAAAAATAGTTGCTCAACTCCAACAGCGACGTCCAGATCGTACTCATTTATTGTACTCAATGAGTATGTACTTGGCGAACTTGTGAAGAGTGATGGCCGACGTATTTCTGTTCGTTTCTAGACGCTGCATAATTTTCTCTTGCGAAATGTAAAACATCTCTGCGCTCTTGCTCTTTGCTCTTTACATATCAGCGTTCGTTGCTCGCCTGGTTCGTCCACGCAGTTCAGATTCTCTTTAATGTTTGACCTTCACTTCTTGCAAATTGTATTTTTGGTCGCCCAGCACAGCTGTCTCGACAACAGGCATGTTCCGACCACTATACTCCAATGTGTTGAGCATCATGTCGGATATAAGGCTACTAGCCCTTTGAGCACCGCTCTGTCGTACACAACAGGATAACAGTACTTTGATGAGATATGTTAGTCTTCTTGATAGTAACGGTCTGATGGAATCACAACATGCGCATAATTTCGATGTCTTAATCCATCGTGTTTTCAATAACGCAGGTATTCCAACCACAGTATCATAAGGCGCGTTATGAATTCGTAGCAACCTCAAGAAGAACGCAGTTTCCTGTTACCTATAGTGCAATCTGGAATTCTCAGCTTATAGCCCAGTCTACCATGACACCAATAAAACTAGAAGACGCAGTAGCGTCAAGATTATAATTGTCTTTGTCATCCTAATGGACCAGGCGAATTGAACTGCAGAATGCGCTGAACTCGATTTTTACCTATGGTTCTTTGATACTTGCTGCTTCGTCTTCTTAACTATACCACTACAAGTCCTTTAAAATACTCCGAACACGAGGTTTACATTCACCCACTTAGTGAGAGGTGTTGTCTGAGTCTTAAAGCGCATGAAGCATCAACACCACCGACAGCTGATATGCAAACGAATTTCCTTAGCGTTACCAGGGAAATTCGCAACAACATACATGAGCGAGTTCTTATGCTCCAGGGACACATTTTATACCCCAGGTACCCCTGCTTTAGGCATTTTGCACAAACCCAAGCTCTTACCCGGGACGCTCATTCCGGAATCATTTCATCCCTACGGGAGATCATTGTCGATGTTCGCAAAAATAGCCCCAACGACGATACAACAAGAAGGTTAAGTATAGAGACATCGAGTTTCAAAGAATTTGTAGTCCATGGATCCATTTTTCTGCTTTAATGATAGTAGTTGTATATCCTGATATAACTTTAATCCAAGTCAAATTCCTTGGGCGATATTGTCATCGTCGACATAGCCAGGCTTTGTTCTGACAGCTATATCGCTTGGCATCTCAATTGATGCCTGTCCCCGGTCGCATGACTTACTCGAGCCTCGGTTTGTTTTGATATATTCGAATGTTGTGCGACGTTCACCCGTTGAGGTCTGCTTGCGTCAACCAACGCACGGACCCTTTGCGGGCCAAGTCCCAGAGTGGGAAGACATGACGATTCGAGACTCGGGCACTCATCCAGCCTCAACACTGCCACCATCCGCGATCGCGCCCACCTCTCGATACCGTACCTCATTCTTGGACGTCCTTCTCGACCTCGAGCTTGCAAGCAAGTTGTCTTCCGCATCGCGACGGAAGCGCCGCACCCGATAAGCTATCCGCCTCCGAGCAATTCCGAAGCTACAAGTCGCCCACCATGGTGAAGCCTGTCGTTTCTGCGATGAATGCGTGGACATGGTACGCAAAATACATTTGTAGCCTAGGAAGGACAGTGACTGACGAACAACAGCATTGTCGTGTCCGTGTTCGCCATCGTGATCCTCTCAACCATCGGAGCGTTATTCAAAGTACGTCAACGGCGCCCTCACCATCATTACACGCATATGTTATGATGTTGTCCTTTTCAAATAGAGCGTCGGGAGCAAGCAAGCTGAATAAGAGCTAACGTATCATCCACAGTCAAACAGCGGCGTGTTGATGGGCTCTGATGAAGACCCCAAGGATGGCGGCGCAGTCGCTGGCGCAGTCTTTGGCGCAGTCTTTATATACATCGTAAGCATCATTTGAAAAGTCGTGTGTGGGGTTTACTGATTTCTTCGCAGGGCTTCTTCGTCTTCTGCGGACTGCAAGCCTTCCTGCACATGCGCGAAAGCCGACGCGGCGCGATAAGCCTGTCATGATCACCAAGGATGGAGACTACACATTAGAATCGTAATACAGGGTCAAGGTATTGAACAAATGACAATTCCTTGTGAAATGTACAATGGGCGAGTCTGCGAGTGCAGCTTTTGTAAAGTAGCTGCGTCTGTTGGGAACCAAGAGAAGATTTGTGCAATGCAGACCACAGCATACGGCGTTTCGGGAATGGTATACAAGCTTTGCTTGCAAGAATATATTGGATTTAGCGCAATACACGATACCCGTGTAAGCTGCATCTAGCCTATGAGCGTTTAATTGTGATGCATATCTATCAGCCTAACGCCGGCAATGCATTTTCATGACCATATTTGAACAAATGTCGGATCTACCACTCCCTCTCCCATGCAGGCTCAAGCGTCTTGCTCATATATGGACCATCAAGCGAGTAGCCCAGCTTGCCATAGTAGCTCCGTACGCCGACTCCCGAAATGACACTAATCTTACTACTTCCATGCTCTTCCCTAGCTATACGCTCCGCCTCTTCCATCAGCAGCGTACCATAACCTTGATGTTGGAACTTTTTCGGGTCTCTGGCATGTACTGGCACAGCAGATCCGTACACGTGCAGTTCGCGTACCAGCGACGATGGTTGGCTAGTGAGCTCAGGCCGGAAGGTATGTTCTTTCGAGCATTGGCGTAGGCGAAGTAAAGCAATAAGGATATCTTGCTTTGGATCTTCGTAAGCGAGGAATGTCTCCCAGCCTCCGTTAGCCGTATAGTCTCGTCGGACCAGCTCCACTTGATCGGGACGAATCTTATGTTTGACTTCATTGATGCCGACTTCACGTGTTCGCACGTCGCGACACGTCGTGCCGAAGTCCTTCATCCTGGCCAGCGCCAGTTCTCTTAGATTGCCGTTTTCGACACCGGATGTAACAAGCGGCATTGGAATATCACGCTGCACACGATAGATTCGCGTCCATGGTGGTACTAATGCGAGGATTCGGGCGACGATATCGATGAGGGCATTCGGTGTATAGTTCTTGTAGCGGCCTGTTCGCCAGAGCTCGTACAAGCCAGTACCGCGGATAACAAGCGTTGGGTAGATCTTCAGTCCATCGGTCCGGAAGTCCGGGTTTGAAAAGTACTCGACGAATTGATCGAGGTCTCGCTCCATACCTACATTAGGCAGGTCAGGCATCATGTGCGAAACTACCTTGAATCCAGCATCCTTAGAGAGACAAAACGTCTTCGCGACGGCGGCCACCGTGTGCCCACGATTGGTATCTCGCGCTACATCCTCATACAGAGACTGCACTCCAATTTCGAGGCGTGTGCAGCCGTACCGTAACATTGATGATAGATGTTGATCCAGACAGTAGTCTGGCCGCGTCTCAATCGTAATACCTACACATTTGATATTACTCATCTCTCCCGCCGCGACCGCCTCGTCCACATTCTTGGTCTGATACCCTGACAGCGCATTGTGGAGTTGGCTTATGAATTCATCCCTGTAGCTTTCTGGTAGTGACATGAATGTACCGCCCATGATAATGTATTCAACTTTGTCAACGCTATGACCGAGCGATTTAATTTGGTCAACACGGCCACGAGCCTGCTCGTACGGATCATACCGCGCTCTGATGGCACGCATTGATGTCGGTTCATATCCTGTGTAGGACTGTGTAGAGTATTCAAAGTCTGAGTCCGGGCCACCAGGGCAGTAGACACAGATGTTGCCAGTGTAAGAGATGTGTGGACAGCGGTGCGGTTTGCACATCACTGCCACCACTGCAATGCCTGAAGAAGTTCCTGTAGGCCTCATTAGCATTTCCAAGGTCTGATGTGGCATTTTGGCTAAGACGTACGGATCGGTTTCGCAATCAACTTGGGCAAGATGTACTTCTTATAATGCTCAGGCACAGCGGCAATAATTGCAGTGAGCGGTGGCTGGCTCTTCAAGTAATGCTTCTTCGCAATTTGCCCCCTCAGACTATTGAGATTTAAATCTTTCTTAGGCTTTGAGCCATCTGCTTGCCCTTCATAGTCCTGGATGAGTGCAGAGGCAATATCTGCGCAAGCGCGCATGTATCGCTCGTTCTCGGGTGGCAACTTGACATTCTTCGGTAGCCTCCTCTTGTGTTGCGTTTCTGTCATCGTAATGGTCGCCATCTTGGCAGATGTGTAGACGGTGCTTTGGCCGTTTGTGGACAGCGAATCTTGAAGTTCAGACTCTCATTGTGGAGAGTCACGGGTGGGGTGGATTTTCAAACGGGGTTAAGCGGTCATAACACTAGCGCTTCTCGCCTCCCAGGCCCTTGCTCCACCAATTCCTCTTCCCATAACTCCCTGAATAGTGAAGTCTGACGTACCAAACATCCTGATGTCGACCAGAATAGATGCTATTGTAATCTATCATTTCCATGGTCGATCTGCTGGTATTTGGCGTTTGAGCCAATGGGCATGCAGCCTTGTCGCCACAAAGTGCAGCCACTTTATAGTGCCCTCAGAGAAAGTAACTTAGCTTGTGGCTGTTTGTCGAGGCAGTTCAGCTCTAGAAATTCTTGGCTTTCACAGTTTCAGCTGATCCTCGCTAATCCTTTCGATCTTGCCGTTGTTTGGTCAGTCAAACGCAAATTCAGCCCTGCTCATGGACACTGTTCATGGTTGGCTATTTCTTTAGCTTTCTGGAGAGCTTCCAATAGCTTCGGCTATGGCGTTTGTATCTGGCAGCAGCTGAGCTTCCATGCCAGTTGCCAGCTATAAGTTGCAACGTCAGTCGCCCAGAACGAGGTGTCAACTTCGCGCCAAATCAGGCTGGATTCAATTTTCTCGAGCACGCAATAACCACAGTTCGTCTCCTTGAAGTTATTATAGAGCTATGACAGAGGATTTTAGTGGAGTACATTAGAAGAACGTGGTACTACAACATCGTCAGCTCATGTTTTGTGAACTCTCGTCACTAACATCTCCTCAGGCCCTCCTGCTCTGCCTCACGACCACCATGAGCGCTTGCGCAAAGCTTTATTCGCCATCACTATGCTCTGATACGTCATGGAGCGAAGATAAATTCATCGGCTTCCGACAGGAACCAAACTGTGGCCGTGGATCGGCTGGAATAATCTGGAGCTGTCTTACAGTCATGGTGTTTTCAGCATGGTCTGTAATTCACCTTGATACCAAGCCGTTCTCCTCACGATCATCTACAAGTATCTTCTGGAGGCCATGGGCCAAGGCCCAGAAGAGTGATCCAAATCAATTCAGGACAAAGAATCAGTTTGGGCCTACTGCAAGAAAATTCTTCGATGCCCTCACGATCCTTGTTTTCCCAGAATATGCTGTTTTAAAGGCCGTGGAGGAATTGACGGTCGCGCAGCTGATCCAATTTACCACGAGAGAAATCGATGGCTGGGAGGCATTCTCACTCAAGCAGGCCCACCTAGTCCGAATGGGAGGAATCGACATCCCTTATATCGATCACCCCGAGCAGTTTGCCCCTTTTGTGCTTCAGAACACGCGTGTATTAAAGTATGACCGGTTCCCCAGCGACGTCCAGATATCCCTGCGAGCCAAACGAGATTTCGTGGACAAGGTGGTGGCACTATCGCAGGTGATTTACTTCATCTCCAACATGGTTATCCGCAGTACCCAATTCTATCGCATATCTGTCCTCGAATTGGTCACCATAAATTACATTGCCTACGCATCAATCACGTTCCTGCTTCGTCTCAGAAAGCCCCAGGAGTTACGGGAAGCTTTTGAACTCGACTTGACAGAGCTTCCGTCGCCTTCTTGCTCGATCAAAACACAGGATCTACAGCGCCCAAAATTGGAGAGATGGATATGGCTAGGCATGATCGCCGCCCTGGTAGTTGCAAATGCCTTGCCGTTCGCCATCCTACTAGGGCGCCAGGATTACTGGTTAAGAGCGGGCAGCAAGTCTCCAGAAGGTAACCTCACCATAATTTCTTGCGTGGGAGTTGTGGCAATCTTAATGTTCATGCTGAGGAGAAGGATCGAGAGCCATTCCTGGAATCGGGACACATTCATGAAGAAATGCACTTTTTATCTTTGTTTGTTAGTGCTTTATTGCGGTGGGTTGCTCTATCTAGCTGCTCGCGTCTACCTTATAGGTATAGTTTTCCGAAACTTTGGGTACTCGCCAGAGGGTATATACATGACTCCCCCATCGTGGGCACGGTACTTGGGCCACGTTGGGGCATGAGATGCCTGGATAGAAACTTTTTAGTAGTTTTGGACGCGTCTATCTAGACGCAAAGCGACACAGCATCGCATAACATGTAACGGTCATTTCCCCTTGTAGACAGTGAATACAGCAAGGTGATAATATACTTGGCCTTAAAAAAGAGATTCGAGAAGCGTATTCTTCTAACCTAGAATGGGTAATGAGCATTCAGCTGTGTTCGTGGTGAAACCTTCGCCCGTACGACGATGGCTAACTATACGAAGTTGACTGCCGGATCCGAAAGATAGCGACCTGAAAATTGAGGGCAATCCAATTCAACAAAGAAACAATTCACAACTGTTTGCTAGCAAACTTCAATCTACGTGTCAAAGCAAGTTTCTCCCTATACAATTTTTCGGACTCCGCTGACAAGCCCGTCGCTTTCGCATTCCACGTATTCTCGATCCGCACCTCACGAGTCCGCCCAGTACTCGTACCTGCAGTTTGAAAAAAAAAACACTTGCTAAGCTGAAGTTGAACGTTTTTCTTAGCCGACTCACTGTGTAACCGCCAAGTGGAATTCATTCCAACCAAGTCCTGCCCCGACGTTGGCTAAACGCAGCGTAGCGTTGATCCCAGATTCTCCGGACTTTGTGTATCGCAATAAGTAGATGACTGTACGGCTCAAACGGCAACTTAGCGATTTCGTCCTTGATTTAGACTTGACTATAATTCAGGGTGCACTAACTAGAACTGCAGCAAAAGTTTGTTAGAAGAGGGTAAGCTTATCACAACCCTGGCCCTTTCTTTGCCGCCTACATATGCCACTACGCTCGGGAAATAGAAGGTTTCCACAAAGCTGACACTGGACGTAGTCACTTCGCCACACTCAAAATGGTACTTTGGTACTTCTGCGGTACGCTTTGACATTAGGCCCAGCCACATTTCCTTTTTGTCCGCCCGAGCGCTGTTTGGGCGGCTTACCGTGTGGTGAGTGTCATGCTTACATGGGCCGATATCGCGTGGACTTTGCGAGGGCTGTTAATGTGTAGGGTTGAGGCTGAAGGAGGTGAGGATGTGGTATGGGACTATCCGTATATCGCTTTGGGTCGGGGTTCGAAAGTTGACCACTGTGCTACGCCCGGATATTGATAGAGTGACCGGATGGACTATCAACGGAATCACTGTGCAACAACGATAGTGATGCCCTAGATGAAGGTATATATACGTCTACTTTGTCTGAATGATCGCCAGTACAGTTCCAGATCAGTTACAGTCTTATCCAGTAACCATTTTACGCAACGATTCATTATCATACCTTTTATATCTACACCATCACCATGCGTCCATCAACCATCCTCACTCTCCTCTCCGCTGCCATAATCCCCTTCACTACCGCCCTCCCCTCTTTGCAACACCGCGAAGCTGCACCCTCAAACAGCACCTGCCCGGCGCAGCAAACGCAACTGGAATCCTGCGTCGCCAGCTACCAGCCCCAAGTCGACTTGTGCACAAACTCCAACGCCGGCCCCGTCGACTATTGCTGCCTGTGCTCCGTGTACACGGAGAAGGTCGCGTGCTTCGACATGTGCCCCAACTCTGCAGACAAGACGGATGTCCAGGATCAATTGGACGCATACTGCGCCGCAGCTGTGGATCCATGCCAGGCAGAGTGCTTGAACGGGTTCTTGGGATTGTTCTCGCAGTGTACGGGGAATGACGATAATGCGTGCATGTGCACGGCGTATTCGGAGACGTTGGCATGCTATGCGGGGTGTCCATTGAGCCCGCCGAATCCAGACGCGGAGGAGAGTCGGGAGCAGTTTTGTGCAAAGGCAAGTGCGAGTAGTTCGGTGCCGCCGGTTCCTACAGCCACGCCCGGTCCTGCGTGCTCGGCTCCCAGGACGAATGTTACTAGCACGGCGTACTATGCCTGATTTGATGTATTGAAGTTTCTGTATAGAAATTAAAGTTTCTGTATAGAAATTGAAGTTTCTGTATAGAAATTAAAGTTTCTGTATAGAAATTAAAGTTTCTGTACACAAGGTTTGAGCAAGACTTGACAATTATCATTCACGGTAAGTAAATTTCGAGGTTGAGGTTGGATGTGAGGATTAGATTAAATAGAATTTCATTGGGGAATTGGGTATCTTGTGTAGCTATAGCAAGCAATGAATCAGAAAAGACAGACGAACGAACAGAGTCTGGTGCGCGCCGATTGCCATGTGTTCGTAGCGTGGTCCAGATTTGACTTGCCCGACAAGGCGGGCACTGTACAAGGGTGCTTTTGGTGTGGGGGGTTGGGGGAAAGGGGTCGCAGAAGCCAATGTCTAGCATATCGGTCGTTGCAAATCGAACTGGGTAACTTTTCCGTCTCTTTTTGAATCGCATGGTGTGATGGTCATTACATGCAGGCAGTGTTGAATCTCCTCTTGGTCATCATGGTCTCATGTGGTATGTACATTCGTAGGCGCCCCTCCCCCTCCCTATAACAAAAAGGGTTTCAGAAAAGACCGATACGTGGCCGCCAGTCATTGTCAGTCGCGGCTTTTGGATTGACGACGATTAGGTAGGGGAAGGGGTTGGCGTCGGTGGTGGTGATGGGGGGGATGTGGTCTTTGTCGCGATTTACGATGGAGATGATTTTGTGGGCGGCCTTTTCCAGAGATTTGGTCATGGCGCGTCGAACTTTGAGCACATCTGGAGGCAGTCAGTACATGTCGAGTCTCTAGTGGGTGCTACACGGCCGGCGTACCGGTCTCGGTGCGTGGCTGGGCGAGGGTGACGTCCAGCGTCCACTGCTCCCAGCAAACATCCTCGTCGGCCTTGCCGAAAAAGTACGTCTTTCGGCGCTTCTTCTCGAAGAACTGCACAGCTATCTGGCCTCTCCCTCTCGGCTGATGGGTGCTGTCTATGGCGCGGACCAGCGAAAACGTCTTCTGCTCAATGAGCGTCTCGAGGTCGACATCGTCGATGGCAGGGAGGGTGAGGTCGAGCAGATCGCGGGTCAGCGGCGAGATGGAGGTGAAGTAGCGGTGGAAGAATATGGTGTGGAGTATCGCTGTGAAGGGTCAGTCGGTATTCTCGGGCGGTATGGAGGGAGCGGTAGTGCAAGGTGGGGGTTGGAAAAAGTGGGAAGCCGGTGGAAGAGGATGACGGGCACGCGGAGTGGACAGACCCTTGACGACATCCTTCACGCACGCGGCGTCGGCAAAGATGTCGAGGTTGTACTCTGGCCGCCGTCTTGGTTCCATACTGGCATCTGCTCGCTCGGAACCGGGACTGTGTCCAGAAGGCGCCGCGGTGCGCCAGGCGGCGTCTTTGGGCGGCCGTGTCGCAGCAAGGCGCTGGTACGCAGGCGGAGCGGTCCAAGTCGTCGGTCGCGGGCCAGAGGAGTTGGCGTGTGTGGTGTTCTGCGCGCTTTCTGCCTGTTGTGGTCGCAGGATGCTTGGAATCTCGGGAGCTGAGGTGTGCAGTTGTGGCTGCGGGGCTGTTGCGGACGAAGGCCCGACCCAAGGATAGAAATTGACAAGGAACGGCCGCCATGCAGGTGAGATCATCAAAGAACAAAACTACCCTGGCCAGCAAGACCCTTCGGTCAAGGCTGCAGCTACCAGAGCCTATCAGCGCAGCCTCAATACACGGTCCCACGGAGCCTTGCCCTTCTCTTTGCAGCATCTCAGCCTCTGGTGACATGACGTCCTCCGAGACACGGTTCCGCATGACGCTGACAAGAGTCTCATCTGCCTTGCCATGTGCATCACAGCACTGCTACGTCTGACGGCGACTCTGGAACGTGCAGAGGCAGCAGGCATCCGCTTAGAGGCGGCCCACATGGCCCATCTAGGCCGAGTCGGTAGATTTGACATAATCGTGCATGTCATGTACCAGGTGTTCATGCTATCTGATGCCTTGCATGCAGCCTGGGCCACATGTTTGGCCGCGGAAGGCGAGTGAGACGTATTTTGCAGGAGAAGAAAGGCTACACGCATTCGATGGTGGGCTGCCTGCCTAGCGAAGAGTCTTGGTGTGCCATCGAGGCAAGAACATGGGCCAAGTGCCTTGTGTAGTTGTCATATATGTGCAGTACAGACACGATGCATGATATAAGCAGTTCATGCTCGCCATTGCTCTCGGATACTAATAGCAGAGAATGAGGTTTGGCAATGGATCCCTGCCAACCAAGCTTTGCGGCTCAACAAGGGCGCCAAGCCCCATGGCGACAAGTCGCGTCGACTCGATGCTCGCGTCACGGACAACCGCAGCTGCGCACGACATGGTCAGCATAAAACGCAGACGCGACGACGACGACGATGAATTGGACCAGGGAACGCCACGAAAGCTGCGTGCCCGCATCTCCGACGATGCTCCCAACGAACAAGACTTTGAAGCGCAGACGCCATCGAGAAGGGGCAGGGCCCAGCTGCTGGCCGAGAACGGCACACCCAGGTCCATCTTGAAGAAGGCTGGCCTGGCCAACGGCATCAACGGGACGCCAAGGTCAACCCGCAAGCTGCTCTTCGAGACGCCCACCAAATCACCCCAAGACGCCCCGCCCATCGACACTCCAACCCTCGTTCGCAATGCTGATCGGAGCGCCCGGCGGAAGAGCAACAGGCGCATCCTGGAGCGCATGCTGAACGGTGTAGAGAGCGACGATGAAGCATTGGACGAGGACGAGATTCTGGCAGAGCAGATCCTGCACGACCAGGACGACGAGATTCTGGCAGAGCTGATCCTGCACGGCCAGGACAACGACACAGTCGTGCAGCCACCAGAAGCCGTGGCGCAGCAGGAGACAGCAGTGCCAGAGACACCATCAAAACGTGGCAGAGGCCGACCCAAAGGCTCCGGCAAGGTAGGACGGCCGCGGAAAGAACCATCGCCTACACCGCCAACCGAGCTGCCTCCTCACGAGGAGTACTTTTGGCAGAATCGCCCCGCCGGATCCAAGACGTCCAACAACACAATCTCTGCTCAGAGTCTCCTCAACCATGACGAGTTCTTCCAAGCCATGCAGGCCTATCAAGATCGCCACGAGTCGGAAATGGACTTCCTATTGGAATTGCATGGTCGTGCATATGACCAGTGGATATTCGAGCTCAACGAGGGTTTCAACATTTGCCTATACGGCTACGGCTCAAAACGCACCATAACGGACCGCCTTACGGCTCGTCTCTACCACTATCTGCTGGAACGACCTCCATATAAAGGCACCAAGAAGACGCCCAAGATTGCCGTCATCAATGGCTACACCCCTGGCACTACCATCAAGGACATTCTTACCACCGTCGCATCCACTGTCATCCCTGCGAATATCAAGACGCCCAACCAGCCGACTGCCTTACTCGACTTTGTCGTCGAGTACCTGTCAAGCAATCCACCTGCGCATCCCCTGCCAGTCATTCTAAACTCCATCGACTCGCCGTCTCTTCGCAAATCCCCAACACCGGCTATGCTTGCCCGATTGGCAGCACATTCTTCAATACATCTGCTTTGTACAGCTGATACTCCCAATTTCCCCTTGCTCTGGGATGTCGGTCTCAAGACACAATACAAGTTTCTCTTTCACGATGCCACCACCTTCGCACCCTACCATGCTGAAATAGATACTGTGGAGGCTGTAAACGAACTTCTAGGCCGCAGCGGACGCCGCATCGGTGGCAGAGATGGCGTAGGATTCGTTCTGCGCTCGCTACCAGAGAATGCGCGATCCTTGTTCCGCATACTTGTCATGGAGCAACTGGCCCTATCTCTGATGGAAGGCGGAATAGATGACGAGGATAACGCCGCGACGGCGACGACGACGACAAAGTCGAAAAAAGCCACACCAGCCAAGAATGTCGTGTCGGAATCTAGCCAAGGCGTCGAGTATCGGGTCTTGTATCACAAGGCTGTAGAGGAATTTGTCTGCTCTAGCGAGGTCGGATTCAGAACCCTACTCAAAGAATTCCATGACCATCAAATGATCGAGAGCCGAAAGGATGCTGTGGGTACTGAGAGGTTATGGGTCCCCTTCAGGCAAGACGAGCTGGAAGGCCTGGCAGAAGACTTAGCAGGAGAAGCATTTTAATCGGACACGTACCGTATTCATAGAGACCGATGGCGTCATCCTACGCCTCGCTTCAATTTCATGTAAGGTGCACGTTCCAAAGCGCCCCCTAGCCACAGAACCGAAAGACATTCCTAAGCGTCCACACCAGCAATTCTCGCGCAATTGTTTCTCTGGACGTGTGGGGGTCAGATTGCTGGACTCGGAATGGATTACCTGGAAGAGTCTTTGTTGAATATATACCTCATATCGAGATACCAGGCATAGCCAGATAAGCCTAGGCTTTGTACTATACAACTCACCAGAGCGATCAAGCACCATGTGTCTCCTGCAGCTCTTCCTAACTTTCTTCCTGGCATCTTGTAGCGCGCTGGATTCGCCTCATGATACCCAGGATAACACTCTAACTACCACCACCATCACTTCTTCCGCCAGTCTTGAGGAATGCACCGGCGGGGCTCATACGTATGCAGCCTGAGCAACATGACCAGTGAAGACTTACAACTAACGTCCAGCCCACAGTCAATTGATGTCCTGCTCTTCCTCCGTCGAGGCCGAGCTCCTGAAATGCGGAGAATCAAACGTCCAATGCGGCTGTGAACAAGCCAGCAAAGGCCTCGAGTCCGTCTCTCCCTTCCCAAACCATCACCACGCATTGACTAATCCCCACCGCCCCCCCCCCCCCCCCCCCCCCCAGCTGTCTCGCATCCCTCTGCCCAGCCCACACCACAGAGCTCTGCGCAACCTCCATCATCGTAGACGAACTCTGCGCCCTCGCCGGCATCGCAAACCCGTCTGTTGCCCACAGCGCTACCTGCCCCACTGCAGATATTGCATCCGTGCTTGCCTCCATCATCCCGGATATGCCCAGCAACTTGCGGACGCTGCTGCCCACGCAGCTGCAGAGCTTGATGGTGCTGGAGACGGGGGTGGCGCCCAGTCAGACGGCCCAGGCGAGTGCGGCGGGGAAGACGAGTGGTGAGGGGGGTTGGAGTGGGTTGAGTGTCTTTTTGGGCGTGGGGGTTGTGATTAGTGTCATTGTTGGTGGGTTGGCAGCTCTTTCGTGAGGGACGTGTTGAACAGAGATATTTGTTCTATGGATTCATTTAGTGCCAGGGTGGTCTGGGGAAATTGACTATCAGGCTTCTATTTCTGTCTTGGATGTTATCAGAGTACTCTCAGCTCGGAAGAGAGCTGACCGCGTCACTTGAAATTTTCTTTTATAAAAACAGATCATCGTACGACAGTGCAAGATGCCATTCTAGCGCCATAGGCTATATTTTCAACCATGTATATCATCATCTACCATCGTAAATCCCACCTTCGTTACGGTCATTCTGATCAAATCTTCCACCTCACTCATTAGCCCGCTCTGCCCAATCAACCCACCGCTTCACCACCTCATCCACCTTCTTCACCCCCTCGCGGTTCGCTTCGACTTCGAACCACTCCCTGTGCTCCTTCCCACACGCATCACACTTCTTCATCACGCGCTGCGCCCCAAGCTCGAGGTGAATCAATCTCTCTACGCGCATGGCATGGGGCACTTTTCGCACCCCCTCTGATACGCGCCGTAGAGGGTCAGCAGGGCGCGCATTCTGGGACGACGGACGGCGCGAGTTTGCGGGTGAGGCTTGCGGAGAGGGTGTTGGGGATGGCGTGGAGGGGACGTATGGGTAGTAGCGGACAAGAGATAAGCTGTATCCGCATTGTCGTGTCCATTCGTTCATGCGGCGGTGGACATTGTTTGCGCGGCCGATTTTCAGTAATATGGTTTCGTTTTCTGGAGGGTTGTTTGAACTGCCAGATCGCTGGCGACCTCCATCTGGACGTGAGTGTTGTGGTTTCTTGACCGAGTATTGCCGGAGCACGTCGGAAGTCCGTCGGCTTTGGTCTGGTCGAGATGGCGGAGTAAGGAGCGTTGATGCTGTTGATGACGGCGCTGGACCGAGGGAGTCGGGAGTAAGCCAGAAGATGTAGATGTATCCTTCATCGTCGTGTGGTGAGATGGGTTTCGAGAGCTCGGCAAGTAGGGTCGATGTCAACTGTGGGGAGAGTGTGGGCGGGATATATCTTAGAAGAGCTGTCGTTGCTGACTCTCGCCGTGAAGTCTTGTTGAGTGGACGAGTAGCCTTTTCTCCCAGAGGTTTGCGGACGGGCATACTACTTGCTTCATTTCTTCCAGCAGGAGGCCGAGAAGATTGCGCACTTGGGCGCCTCGAATGCTGCTGGTGTACTCGTGGTGGAGTGTGTGGCATTGGCGGCATTGGCGTTTCCGGTGCATGTTGTTCTGCCACTGGCCCCTCGCTGGTCCTTTTCTTATGTCGAACAACCTCGACATGATCGTCGTCCGCAGCCCCACAGCACAATGACGCCCAAAAGCTAGGCTTCTTCCTCTGTGGTGATGGCTTTGGTGGACGATGTGGTCTTCGTTTCTGCTCTGCCATCAATTCGCTTGGCACTGACATCAACGGTCCCTCGACATTGTCCCAAGTTGGCGGCCGACTAATTCTTCTCGCTGGTCGGGTCGCAGATGTTCTTTGCTCTTTCCTGCTGTCCCTCTTTTTCCGTCGCGGTCCTTCCTCGCGTTCCTCGACTTCGAGTACGCCAAGACGCTCAACCAGCGTGTCGATACTGTTCCTCTCTTTCAACGGATACAGCTGCGTTTCGGGGCCATTCGTCTGAGCGGCCAACTGTTCAGCCTGATCCTTGTGTTGCCAGCAAAAGTACGCAGCGGCACCAATCTCTTCATCTTCGCTATCGCCAACGACCGAGACAACTGCAATCACGCCGTCGTCGTGCGATACTTTGGCATCAATGGGGCGCCTGCACGGCCGGCCGGACTTGGTAATGCCTTTACATGTTGTCGCGGGGTTCCTCGAGTCTGAGCGAGGGATAAGCGACTCAGGTGTCCGTCCAGTGAAAGCCATGATTGGCTGGTGTGCTGTCTCTTCAGTGCTGATAGATTAGCAGAAGATGAGAACCAGAGCGGGCTTCAGATAAAAGAGCCCCGGCTGGTCCGTTCACTGCATGAGAACTGCCCTGGTCCACAGCCTCATCGCAAGCAAGGAACTGGCGCCCTCCGCTATCCCAACGGACTGAGTCGTGGCGAACAAAAGCAGTGGAGTTCAGGACTTGCATGGTGGCCCACGTCGACATTATGATTAGGCAGACACCGCCTCGACATGGGCGCGTGCAGCCAAAAAGAGATGGCGGGACTCGAAATCGCGAGGTAGGCGCGTGGCGCTAACATGGCGGTGCATACGTCTGCGCCCTCGCTTCCCAGCATCACACCGCAGCAATAAAAAAGACACAAAAAAGGCAAAATAGAACAAAAATGCGAAATGCATCGGCCAGGAATCGAAGTACAAGGAAAATAGCAGGACTGGAAATCACGAGATAGGCGCGCGTCGCTGACGTAGCGTTGTTTATGTCTACCCCCTCGCTTCGCCAGGCCTCTAGTACTACACTGAAGCGATTAAAAAGATCCAAAAAAGGACACAAAAAAGGCCAAAAAGATTAAAAAAAATGCAAAATGCATCGGCCGGGAATCGAACCCGGGGCTAGCCGAATCTATTCTTTCGAATGGCAACGGCTAATTTTACCACTAAACCACCGATGCTGCTAGTAGTGTTGTTGACGTTAATGGTGGTGGTTTAGTATATAATGTATTTTTTGACCGCTAATAACTCTCTCCCAAAGTATAGGTAATAGACGTAAGAATTCTTTCGCTTTACCTTAAGGTGCTTCTATATAACATATTCAGCAGTATAATACTACGTCTTAGTAATGTTAGCAGTATCTCTAAGAAAAAGCTATGCAGGTCTAACTTAAGGAGGCAAATAACTCCCTCAATAGCGGAGGCGCTGTAATTAGAAGGAAGAGCAGTTGCTTATGGTTAGCTGTGAAGAAGAAGCCTCTGCAGCACTAAATTCCTTAGCTTACTGTATGTTAAACGAACCCAACGAAGTTTTGTGTTTGCGAAGCTGTGGAACACCCCTCGGCTTTGCTGAAGTATGTACTAATACTCGCAGAGTAATGAGTAGTTTGTAACCGCAATGCTCTTAATCAAACTAAAGGTCTCCTATACGCGCTTCAACGTTCTTGAACCAGTAGAAAGGTACACAGTACCATCGTTTACTTCAAGTACACACTAAGTAATTAGTGCACAATATATTAATTTTCCACAGACTGGCCTTGTTTTCTCCCAGTCCTTACCTCAAGGAAATGCCACGCCTCTTGACCCCAATCTATACCAAGAGAAACATTTCTGGTTCCAATATGCTTCCCGACAAACTAGCATCACCGACGTGTAATCCGCCTATGCTGGACTCGAGAGATCGCCTGATAGAAGAAGATCTGGAGACTGCCTGGCACTTTCGCCGCGAAGCCATCGTTCGCAACAAGCTCAAGACGATTTGTTCCACTGTACCACTACTTGACAGTCATGGATTCGGTGGTCATCCGTACTCAACAGCCACTTCGCGATATGTTTAACAAGCCCACAGCCTTGTACTTCGAGCAGTCCGCTCAGTACGGTCACTATGACGATGTACACGGATACCCTTGTATACAGCGCATGTTCATCGCAGCTATATACGAAGCATGGCGGGCACGTTGCGGCGATACGCTGGATATCGAGTTCGGCCATTTTCTAGCCAACCCGGTTCGGATCACGAAACAAGGGCCGCGGAGCTTGGGCGAAATTTCTGTGGCACATCTGGCGATATGTGACATGGGAAGAGGGAGTGGAGTGGAAGACGAGAAGTACGAGATACCGGTGTCCTTATCCTGCCGTCGTTCTGGTCTGCGATCGAAAGGTGAAAGAATTTGCGACGGATGATGATGGACTTATCAATTTGCGAAAGGCTGCGGAGCAACTAACCATTCTCATAATTTTGTACCAGCGCACCTTTAGCAAGTCATATTACGCTCGACGACTTGGAGTCGTACGCTCTGCCACTAGAACGATCCGACGCGGATGGCATAGATGTTCGGCGAGTACCACTAGCCATCGCTGTGGACTTCATTGTGAACCTTGAGAATCATACGAGAGGGCCAGAAAAGAGGACTGTGCATGAATATGATAGCGAATTATGCCACCATGAAATCCCGAGGGGTTTCGACAAAACTGTCAGGAATGACCCGCAGACCTGGGTTGCTGCTCTGAAGGCATCGTATGTGAGGACAGGGCCTGACTGCCCAACGGACATACAAGAATCAATTCAACGAATCGAGGCTCACGAATCAGGGGCTCCACCTCACCTCGGCTTTGAGCATGAGGAATGGTCGCGCCAATGGAAGTCTGAGTATGGTACTGCACCTGAAGGCTTCTCCCATACAAACTTGTGAATAGTAAAGACTCGAGACCCGCCGTATTGTAACTTTAGTGCAATCATCAATCATAATGCCTTCAGTCTAATACAACACGGCTAAAAGGGAGTTGCTGAACTTATGGGATGAACTGTTCAAAGCGCAAAAGATCTTTAAATACCGGCATTATCACTTTTACCGACCTTGGCGAGGAGCCGTCATCGTACCTCGCCTGCATCGAGAGAAATAAGATCATAGATGTAAACGACGACTCCAATTTCCTTTCTGAGCATCACAAATGACGCTCAAGAGATGATCTCATTGGGTAACGAATATCTCTTGGCGAAAATGTAGGAATCAAAAAGATAGGCTTTTCTTACCATATGGTTTGATTTCTAACTTCGAGTGTCAACTGGTCTGCCGTATCAAGAAGCGAAGAATGAGACCCGATGATCAGAACAACACCATACCAAATCTCGTTTAGATTTTCAAAATCAATTTCTATTGAAACTCTCTCTCTCTCTACACCCCACAATTGAAGGTGAAAACAGCGTGTAGTATCGTCAAGATATCGAAACTCGAAGGAAGGTCGGAGTTATGTCGGGCGAATTGTAAGCGCAGTCAAAGGCGAGACACTCCACAGCAGCTGAGCACAACAATGCGATTCATTGTAACCAACATCTGACCAATCACCCACGGTATACGGGTCCTGCTACAGAATGGCTTCCGTGCGATCTCACTCAAAGCAGTAATACCCCGGTACCCGGCAGTTGATCTCGCCTAGCAAGAAAAACATCCGAAGTGTGGGGAACCTGCAATCAATGTCCCGAGCCCTGCTTGTTTCAACGTCCGCACGAGATAGCCAAGCCAATTTACTAGAGATAGAAGACCAAACAAATTCAGGCAGGTGTTGCACAGACAAAGGTGAAGCTACCTCGATGATTGGAAGGGATAGAGAAAGGCCGTCTTGCGACACAAGGCTTTAAATATTGGTCTGTACTGGGCAATATAGCCGTCTATAAGGGCGATCACAGGGCGTGCAGGCAAAAGGAGAGATACCCCGAGCTTAGCTTGTGGATCATGTGAAATACTTATATATAGAGTGTTGTCAGTACGGAAAACAGATCGTGCATATAATATCACCTGAAAATATTGTTTCATTCGCATCGCCAACATCTTTTGTTGCTCTGTAACTAGGCGAAGCTTGCCACGCTTAAACATGCATCTACCGTCTCTCCTTATCCTCGCGGCCTACGCCTGCACCACCTCTGCAACATTGACATGGGCTCTTTCAAAAGTCGCAAACCCCACAGCCGATCAGCAGGACGCATACACTAGAATCGAGGCTGCAATGAACAAAGCCGTTACTCGCTACCATAGGTTCTCCGACGCCAACAAAACCATCCGTGTCTACTACGCTCCGGGTGTCCCTACAGCCGAAGCATCGTACAACGGCGACTTACGCTTTGGCTCGAATCGCGCATACATGACAGAGCGCACTGCCATGCATGAGATCAGCCATACGCTTGGCGTGGGGCAGACCGCGGCGTTCAATACAAAGTGTGCGTCTGGTGACTGGAGGACTGCACTGCCGTTGTTGAGGAGCTGGGATGGCGCAAGTGCGAAGATTAACTGTGGTGGCTCACACTTCTGGCCTTACGGCCTCAACTACGAGACAGAGTGGAGTGAGACGAATGCGAATCGACATGTTCAATTAGTTGAGGCCATGCTCACTGATGGAATGTAAAGACTGGTATCGTGTCCGAAAACAGGATTTAAAGTTTGTCTCTTTTGACCACCTATCTGCTGTCCCGATGATATACTTCATAGCGTACTTACTATACCTATAATATCACTTCCTTTTTTAATTTCCACACGCTGATCATATCTTCGCCTCGACTCTGTTCAAACGACTCGGGTGGCTTCCAGTATACAAATCGTTCGAATGCACCACGGTTTTCAGGTAGGCTGTTTAGCTTACCTGACTCATCTACTAGTCCGTCTCCGCCTTCAGCGAGAAGGTTCCAATGTACGCCATTGAGGCCCCATGGGGGGCCAGGTGCCTTAAGAGACTTCCACATGGGAAATTCAAGGCATATCAAGACTCCTGTAGGCGCCAGCAATTCCGACATGCGCCTGGCCCAGTCTTTCCGCATTTCGGGAAGCAATGCGCAGAGGAACTGCCGGGCGGTCAATAATCAGATTAAAGCCGCTGAGGAGCCCAAGACTATGCTCATACCGTATAGTCGTATATAAGGTCAAACCCTCTAAAAGTCCTTCCGAAGCTTCGCTCCCAGTCTCTTTTGAAAAAATCACCCAGAATGACTTCAGCATCGCTAGCCTCGGATCTGACGGACCCTTTGCCATGACCCTGAGCCGATGGATTCGCAAGCTGAGCCTTGACATTCTCCCTTGCCGTGTCAACCGCTACTTGAGAGACCTCCAAGCCACAGGTCTCAAACCCGTGCGAAGCCAGCATGGCCACATCATGGCCTCTGCCGCAACCCTAGTTTAAGATTCAGCAGGCGAATTCTATTTAGGTACTCGTGTGAGCGTCTTACCGGCACAAGAGCCGTCAATGGCTGCTTACTCGCTTGTAACGCGCAACCTTGCGGTTGGTCCTCAAGAAAGGCAATCAAGGCTTGTGAAGGCCGGCCACGATCCCAGAGGTCAGATTGGTTCAGTTCCCATATGCTGGACCAACCGGCGCTCTGCTCATCGCGAGTCCTAGTGGGTTCTATCAGTGGCTACAAATCGGGCTTGATTTACGCTCGTACTTGTAATTGTCGAAATGGGCAATCAAGCGCGTCCTATTCTCTACCGAGCGTGCCTCTGTAGTCATATTCCACCCCAGTTGATAGTGCGAAGCGCGGCACGGTGAGTCATGCCAGCTCCTGTTGTGGCAGACAGCTTGGCTACAGGCGTGGCGCATGTGACGTCATACTACCTGACCGCCAGCCGCATCAATGGAAAGGGCACCAATATACAAACGAAGATAATAATGTGTACCCTGTAACTGCAAGTATCTTTCACTTTTGCATTCAGCATGCAAGGGAAGAGGGCAAGGGCGTTAAGCTGTGGAGGCACACAGACCTTCCAGCATCGTGGGTGTCACGTCCGTCTTTGTAATAATCTCGAAACTGGATCCTCCTCAAAGATGCCGTCATTTCCAAGCAACGATTCAGCCCTGTAATTTAGGCTAACTCTGTGCCAGGGAACTAAATATCTGATTTCACTGTGGCTGCGGCCGGTTTCCGAAATTCCAAGACAAAATTCCTTGTTTCCTGTATTTTTGCGACCACAAAGAGAGCGGAGATAGAACCGCTGACTGGTCAGAGAGATAAACTTGATGTCACGGATCCCTACCGTCAAAGTCAAATGTAGCGGCTGAGAACCGGTGACAGGTTAGGGCATCTCTAGAAAGCTTAGTTGCTGAATGAACGAAATGTAAATTGGTACGCCCGCACAAGTGTGTTGGCTTGTATGATTCCACTCGTGAACTAAGGAATGGGGTCGTGTGCTACTTATAACGAAGCGATCAAGCCACGCTCTTGCAAATGTCAGCGCAGTGCCCAAAACCCCAGTAAACGAACGTCTACAAAGTTGCGTCTATGGGTCGACCATTCTTGTCTTCGATACCACATACTTCGCGATCACTTCACAATTCCAGGTATCGCATTATACTTATATTACTCCTCCTGGCCTTCTTTCAACAACAACACCTCTTCTATATCCACCGGCAATCGCTTGCTGCAAAATACTCTTCGACTAAGTTCTCCTTAAGTACCGAAGGCATTCATCCACGGGTATGGAGGCCAGACGATGAAGAATCTCAATTTCAAGACGACCTTATAGCCAATCGAGCAGCATGGACGGTGTTGGGCGAAGGCTGGGAAGGCAAAGTGTTCGCCTACAAAAACTCGGTGATCAAAACATTTACGCCCGGTCGAAGCCCGTTTCGTAACTGCGCACCTGACGTGACAGGCGGAAAGTGGCCAACTGAGATCCCCGCTTCGCTGCTCCTAGGAGGCATATACAAACATGTCTATACCGACGGGAGGAATCGCCCTCGGAATTCAAGTACCACAATCGGAGGGTTTCTTCCTGTGAAAGCATACTTCATGGCATCAGTACCACCATTAGAGTTATCGGAGTGGTACCTTGCCACTCCACGTCTCAATGGTGGAAACCTTTTCAACCTTGCTCACAAGCTGTCAGACGGTCCAAAGTCCAGAAGTTTTCGAGAAGTTGATGCAAAATACCGGCCAGCTTTTAACCGACTGCTTAAGAGTATGAAAAACCTCCACGATGCAGGATACTGCCACGATGACATCAAACCGGCAAATATATTTGTTCAAGATGACAATCACTGGATGCTGGGTGATCTAGGGAATTTACGAGAAATTTCCCATCCGTACCACGCATCACGTCTATGGAGAGATAATCAGCAGCTGGAAGATTGCCGTGCAAACGACGTCATGCGAGTGCTGAAGTCATATCTCAAGTTCGTTCAGAGCTCTATTAATGACGAATACCAATTCAATATCGCTTTCTACGAAGGGAAGGAGCCTACTAGCAGACTTTTCTGGTGGACTATTGCAAATTCGCAAGAATTGAGCGCAGCAGGGCTTCGTCAGCGATCTCTCATAGATTACCCAGACGCACCCCTTACAGACAATAACTACCTACGTTTCCATCGTCGCACACTTACAAGTTTTTTCTCCCGGCGATTAGCCTTGAAGCGAGAAGTTGACCAAGCACTTATTACACGTATGGGTGAAAAGCTTGCACGCTGGTGGGCAATGACTTGGTTGTATGGTGTCCCTAACTCGGAATTTTGCAGAGTCTGATACCCAAGAAGCGATGATTTGTATTAAGATGAGCGATCGATTTAGCTTCTGCGCTCATTTTGTTCCGCCCATATTAAAGGGAAATAATATACACACGGTTACGCAAGCGCTTCATAATATTCATTGGTGTTAAATAGAATAGTTACTCGACATGGCTTCAATATCAAACTTCGATGCCAATCAATTGGAATTCTCACCACACCCCCATCATTCCTCACACTCTTTAGCTCAGATCTCGCCAAGGACGCCTGGGATTGTTTTGAATACTCGAATGAAAACTTGTCCAGGACGTTTTCGAGACAACGACTTGCTTAACTCAAGACAAAAAGATGATAACCGGGAGATTGGAAGGCATCAGCCTTCGAAATTAAGCTACTCAAATAGATTCTACCGTCAACTTCAGCCAGGTTCTGGGGCCATGAAGGAAACACTTGCTATCCTAGAGATCTGGACCCTTCCAACTCCATGGCTCGCTGCTTCTCGACAAGACCATACGAGCCGGTGTACTATCAAATTCGGTACGTCTTGATTTACTTGAGAATCCTCTACCCTTGAGAACGCCCGCTAGATCAGGACCATAATTATACTTGATCGAGAAGATATTACGGATTTGGTGGACTAGCGAAGATCTACAGTAGAATTTGACTTCTTTAGAAGAGAGGCGTTGGAGTTAGATAGGTTCGATTGGTAAACCGATTTTTGTATCGATATATTCCAGGATGCCCAGTATCTTTTCATCCTCAAAACGTCTGCCAACCAGCTGTAGTCCGACAGGTGCACCGTGGAATTCTTGAGGATCCCATAGCCCCCGGTTCTCGCTATCACTTCCACTCAGGGCTTCTTCAATACCGGGCCAAGTATCTCGCTCTTTGTCGACCTTGCATGCTGGAAACACCACACTCGGATAATCGAGGAGGTTCCACTGACTTGTATAATTCCAGTATTTCGCTGTATCGTGCTTCGGGGCCACACCAGGCCCAGCGGGACAGAGTAGTGCATCGATACCGTGTTTGTTCCAATGCAGTGCGTATTCTTTACGATATGCTTCTCGTTCTTCAAGCCAGTACGCCAGCTCTCCAACTGAAAGCTTTTTAACGCACATATTTTCCTTGATGATCCATTCCGATAAGGGCCGCCATGGCTCTCCGGACTTGTTGATATCTTCCGAATCTGCCTCACCTCCATCGGGGAAGTAGAGCGAGGCTAGTATTGCCCAAGCCTCATCGTGTAGATATGGCGGAAAATTGACTATTTCGATTTCCTGCTCCTTTAGTCTGCTTACAACTATTTGCAACGCACGAGTGATTGGCGGGTGTGGTCGCACGACCCCATCATGCCACAGGACACCGATTTTCAAAGGCCGACCTTGAGGTATTGTGTAGTTTCGCCACGCCATAGGGATGATGGCAGGCTCTATCAGCCAAGGTTCTGAGTCAATGATCGTCTTCATGAAAATCTTCAAACCCTGCAAAGATGTGGAGAGAGGACCCAATACGGTTTCCACAGTATCTGCGCCTGCCATCATATAGCCCCATCCATCAGTAGGAAGGCGGAAGGCTGTCGGTTTTAGACCGTATATGCCACAATTCGCTGCCGGGCTGCGTATAGAGCCACCAACATCGGAGCCAATTCCAAGACATGAGCCATGTAGTGCGATCAAAGCACCCTCTCCGCCAGAACTTCCTCCAGATGTAAGAGAAGTGTTGTGTGGGTTGGTGGTTACACCATACAAGTTCGAGTCGGTCTCCAAATGCATCATTGTTTGTGGTATTGTGGTTCTGCAATGAAAGACAGCCCCTGCACCCTGTAAAACCTGGAGGATATGGGCATCCTCCTTTGCCACGGTGCTCCAGTGCGAAACATAACCAGTGGTGCATCGAAGGCCTTTAAAGCCGATGTGCTCCTTGACGCTTATAGGAAGACCATGAAGTGGGCCAATCGGAGACTTGTGTTTCTGAAAATAGGCATCGAGTTCATGCGCTCGGTTCAAGGCTAAATTCGAGAGAAGTTCCGTGATACAATTGCTGAGGCCCTGGGCCACGGTCGCTTGCTGCAGGTACGCCTGGGTGACATCAACAGCAGAAAGCTGACCGGATGTTAGACGCTCGAGTAGCTTCTCGGGAGGCAAACTAGTTATGGCCAAGGTGGACTGGCTGAGCAGCTGTCTGGGAAGACTCAGAACGTTCTTTGGTAGGTTCGGAGGCACGTCAGGTGCTGGGGGACGTAGCATAGTTAGGGTTAAGCTTCGATACTTTTGGGCTTCCTGGGCTATCTCTTCCCATGGCCTCGATATTGACATTGTGAACGTGCGGCAACAGAAAGTTTCCCGCAGCGCTTTCTTAAAAATTGATCGAAAGTGTGAGCCTGCACAAGATATAGACAGAAGAGACCGTTTAGCAGAAATATTTGTCTCAGCTTTTGGCTAGCCTCAAATTTCGAATGAAAATTACGCCGGCAAGTGATCTCTTGGAATAGTTCATGTTCTGTAGCAACGATGCTAAGAACGATGCTACGTACGAAGGAGCTCGTATTTGCGGTACGGCTATACCTAATTTGGACTAAGACCTAGTGCTCAAAACAATACCAGCTCCTTCGTAAGCATCACTCCACATGTCGATTGTTCCCGAAGTTGCGCCGCCCAGCGTGTACTTTTTTTTTTTGTAAGTCGCGTCGCCCACAGCCTTTGGGGTTTCTGGCGATCAACCATTGGAAACACCGCGATCTCTTTGTCTTCTCCTTAAATTTTTGGTGGATGCTTTTTGTGTATGTACAATATTGTGAAAACAATGCAATCACGTTCTCTTTCACTGCGCTCATTCGCTGTTTCTCGCCTTGCATCGCGCCCGTCTTTTTCAACTAATACAGTCGCCAGCCGCCCCTCGACTATCCACCTTACACCCAACTGCAGACAACCTTCAACCATGCCACCACCACCACCCAAGCGAAAGTGGCCCCGGCGAAACGGTGGCGACCGTTCGAATGGCGCACCTGGTGCTGGAACGCCAACAACGCCTCGCTCGTCCGCGGCGCAGCAGCCCAAACGACCTAAAGTCGAAGATACGCTACAGAGACCTGTGGAAACTGTCGATGTGCGGCAGCTGTACAGCACAGCGGCCGGCGATGCGGCGCCGAAGCCATTCTCCGATCTGAAGAATAGACTCAACAAAGGATTGTTGGATGGTTTAGAGAGGATGGGATTCGAGTGAGCTCCTTACCATACAGACAGCATCATAGCTGACCCATCCAGATTCATGTCTCCTGTTCAGCAGAAAGTTCTGACCGAATTACCCTCGTTCTCTTCGGACTGCGTTGTGCAGGCAAAGACCGGAACTGGCAAGACTGTGGCCTTTCTACTTCCCGCGATTCAGAATCTCCTAGCTGGTAATACACCTCCGAGAGGCAAAGTTGGAATCCTAGTAGTCTGTCCTACACGTGAGCTGGCCCTACAAATCGCCAAAGAATGCAACGGTGTCACCGCCTGTCTGCCACAGAAAATGGAGTGCCACACTGCATTTGGTGGCACGTCTCGCGCCTCAAATCTAAAGGCTTTCCTCAACGGCAATCCCACTGTCCTGGTGGCGACGCCTGGCCGTCTCGACGATATTTTGGGCGAAGAAGAAGTCCGTGACAGGTTCACCCATCTCAAGACTGTCGTTCTCGACGAAGCCGATCAAATGCTTGATGCTGGATTTGCGCCTGCAATTAAGAAGATCCTCAGGCGGATCCCACCCAAAAATGACGGCTGGCAAGGCATGTGCTTTTCCGCCACCCTGCCTAAAGAGGTTTTGGATGTTGCTAAGATTGTATTGTACCCTGGCTACATGCATCTCTCAACGGTGGACCCTAATGAAGTCCCAACTCACGAGCGCGTCCCACAATTCTACTTCTCTGTACCTAGTGTTGGCCAAACCTTTGCTGCACTGTCCGCCTTGATTGAGGAAGAGTACAATCAAGACCCCACAGACTTCAAAGTTATCGTTTTCGGTACGACAGCGAATGGTGTCGGACTTCTCTACGACCTGTATAAACATACCCTGCCCCAGTTTAGGCTTTTCGAACTGCACAGCCGCATGTCCCAGCCATCTCGAACACGTACCACCAAGGATTTCAAAGAGGCGGCGAGCGGGATTCTGTTCGCTTCCGACGTTGTCGGACGCGGCATGGATTTTCCAAATGTTGGCCTGGTTATTCAACTAGGTTTACCTTCTAGTACGGAACAGTATATTCATCGTGTTGGACGTACTGCTCGTGCCGGAAAGGATGGGCGAGCTGTACTTGTTCTCTTCGAGCAAGAGTCATTCTTCCCGAGGATTAACAAAACACTGCCCATTCAGCCGTACCCTGTGGATATGATATCGCGCCTGCCTAAGCATCAGTCAGACATCGATAGCGCCTTTATCAATGTTGATGAGGTCTCTAAATCTAAGGCTTATCAGGCCTTCCTCGGATACAATAAAACCTTCATTAAGAAACTGCAATTGTCCACAGCAGATCTAGTCCGCTTGGCGAACGACTACGCAAAGACGATGGGTTGCCCAGAACCGCCTATGCTTGAGAAGTCCACAGTTGGCAAGATGGGCTTGAAGGGCGTGCCCGGTCTCAGGATCGGTGCTCGCCGCTAAAGGGCTAGGCGGGTCTGGCACTCGGATCCCATGGGAACCTCTTGCACGGCTGACCCTGAATTGAATGGAATCTACTGGTAGCCATTTGGACGATGCGTGTGAGCTTCAACTCTTTTCAATCTTGAGTTCCGGTCTTGGCATACTGTTTGGCGTTGGATTCAAATAGACAAACTCCGGTGCATTATCGACACCAGATTTCCATACCTAAAGACTTTGCACCTTCCTATTGTTGAAAACGGGTTCACTCTTCTCCGCGTTTAGCACGTAGACAGAATGAGAGGTTGCGGCTGAGCGAGTGTGGCACCCAGCCATTGAGTTTGCCCCAGGTGGAAGCAAGGGACATGATCAATGAACACTGTCAGCAGGCTACAGCCTTCAAAGGAGAAAATGACACTCTGAATTTGTCCTCCCAAGACAAAGTCGACTGCGCTCTTCGCCTAGAGCCAGCTTCTATACTGTTCTCTCGCTCTAATAGAGCTTCTCAGAAATGCAGTCATGCTCTGTTTGGGCTTTTGGTTCGGGCAGGCGCGAGCTGACTCGAAGAGTGACTTACAATTCCATTGCCAAATCCTGTAGAAGGCCTCTTGTAGTACCGGTGGAGAATGCCAGTGCAACCATTGCCTATGGGAACGAAACAACGCCATCTGATTTAAGATGTGGTGGCACTGTCAGATTCACCCCCTTTCTTCAGGTTGCATAAGGCCCAGACAAATTCAGGCACAGAACCCTTTCATCGGACCTATCACGACCCTCTCCTTGATTACAATCCCACAGCCCCGGTAGCGGAAGCGTAAATGGTCTCGCAAGACACAACCGAGGATCAATGTGTCATTGTCGAGGCGGCTTTGTATAGATTTCATATCATATCATCAACACGATAAAACGGCAGAGACACTGATTGAGGCGACAAAATTGGAAGTCCATTCGTCCTGTTCCAACGCCATGAGGCTTTCCACGATCTACGTCTGCCAGAAGCCCGCTATCGGGATGGCTTATGGTTTTACCTCGTTACATCCAGTCTACCTCAGCTCTTTGGCAAGTTTCTTCATCGTCTGAGTCTCCCTTGACACTTGACGGGCAACATCTACCGTATACATGAGTGTGTATATATAAACCTCTGCTCATGGACCATATATCCTTCATCAGCAGCCTACACTCGCTTTTTTTCTACCGTTCTTTCTGCTGTTCACTCTCCTAACAGTCAATCGTTCAAGATGTTTGTTCCAACTTTCCTCGCTGCATTCGCAGCGATCTCCGCCGTTAAAGCTCAGGATATCACCTCTTCCGTGACCAGTTGCACCACCCATTACGGTTACTATTCTACTCAAGCAGACGCAGTTCCGACTAGCTTCAGCAACCCCACCACCAAGACCAACATCTTCCGTATCACGTATACTACACGCGACACCGTCGTTATTACGCCTTCTGCCACCACCTTCACAGATATTCTGACTACGACCACTACCTTCACGACCACGACCACGACTGCCCAGCCCCCAATTGTCGTCCCAACGCCTGCTGGATTCCTTCCCCTCCTTGTTGGGAGCTTCGCCAACCCAACACCTATTCCCCGTATTAAACGTGGCGAGATTGAGGGTCGTGATGCCTATACCCTGCACATGTTCAAACGTCAGACTGCTGCTAATCACACTGGCGGTTTCGCTGTTGATAGGAATGGTGTCACCTCCAGCTTGGACCGCAAATACCCTATGAGTGTGAGCTGCAGCATAGCTGTCACTGTAAATAGCACGCAGATCACCATCGTGACCGGGCTTCCTGAGACTCAATATGTTCCTGTGCAGACGGCTACAGCACTATCCACAAACACTGTAAGCGTCACCACAACAATCACCGAGACTGGACCGCGGGAGACAATTTATCAAGCCTGTGCCCCCAACAACGTTGGTGAGTCTACTTGCGACGACTGTGGCAGATTTTTGGAAGCTTATTCTAAGTCGGGCAGTCTATGCTATCGAGGGCTATGATGGTAACAACCCACTCATCTTTGACCGCATTCTCTTTCGCCCTGCCATAGGTTTCCCGGTTGAGAACGAATTGGTTGTCAACACGACGTCCGGAACAAAATGCTGTATCGCCTGCCACACCACCGTACGTTGTATCCGTTCCCTCTTCCCGTCACAATACGATACTAAATATCAACAGAAAAATTGCGCCGGCTCTTTCTACGCCCCTTCGACTCAAGAATGCCATCTCCGCCTGACTCAACCGCCTTCACCCTCTGTCCCATCTCTTCCCGCACCATCAGTATATCCATCTGGTGCGGTCTACATTAACTCTTACGGAAATTCTTCTTATCACTACAACACAACCTACCAAACTGGGTCTGCTGTTTCTACCTATCAGCCTCTGCCAACTGGTAGCGCACTTCACCACAGTAATAGTACCTGCTCTGCAGGTAGCTTGAGTTTGTATCTTGGTGCAATCCAGGGCCAAGAAGATTTCCCACGCGAGTTCGCTTTAAGGTTCAGCAACGGTCCTTGTGGACGTTCGTCCGTTTGGCCGATTCCGGTTCGAGACTTGGACGACAGGATTGATGATTTCAAGCTAAAGCTAATCTAGGAGTGTGGGTTGACAGATGCTAGATGAATACAATGTTTGGTGCAATAAGGGGAGGGGCAGTGCAACGGTTGTAACTGTCCAAGAGGAAGGCCGAGAAGAAGAGAGATTTGTTTACTATCCATGTCACTCCTTTAAATTCTGGATACATGTTTATTTTACGTTTCAGTTGTTGGTTCTAGACTTTCGGCCATGGAGGCTTTACGCTGCCCTTGGATATGGAAAATAAAACAGTGATATTCAAATTCTTTAGCAACAGAACGATTGTGACCAGGATATTGTGACAAAAACTATTCAGGAGTCGATGTAGGAATCAAATGTCGCTTCTACAAGGAGGAGGGATGGCACTGTCCCCCCTCAAGCCGTACGTATTATGAGCCTGATCAGTTATGAGTGGAGACTGTGCTTATCAGCAAATTGAATATAAACTCATCTGCCCGACGCAGGAGATCAGTGGAGGTATCAGTAGATTACCGAAAAATCTCCACCGCCCCACGTTGGTGATCACAGCCGGAGAGTTCTCCGTATCAAAAATCTATGGCTTCGCTTAGCATCTGAAGTACCAGCCGGCCGTTATCGGTGGCTGGTCTTGGCCACTCAAAATGGTATCTGCGTGCGACAGAGGCTGTGCTGCAGATTCTCGGCTGTGCCGAAAAATGAGAAGCGCACTGGCAAACTACTTTGGTAATTATCTAGCCAGTCCAAACAAAGCCAACGCGCGAAGATAGTTCAGTGGGGTAGTCTGACACGGAAAAGCGGTAGCGAAGACTGCCCCTCGCACTGAAAACCGGTAATTGGGCGCTAAGGAGGGTATTGGTACAGTAGCGTTTATTTCTCTGGTACATGCTCAAACTGGGCGTTCGTATCTTCGCCTGATGGTTCTGCAATGGCGATGCTAGGTGATGATTGCCGCAGTCAGTGCAAGTGAACACAAATTCATACAGCTGTTGGCCATTGATTAAAGCTGAATTCGGATACGGTGATTCGGATATATGCATTCTGCCACGGCATAGACTATGAGGGTGTCCAGGGAGGACGCTGCACAGCCTATCGAGTGGCAGTGATTGACCCGAACCACGGGTCGGATGAAACCCATATCAAAGGGCACGACGCGGATGGCCCTGGCAGCTCTCAGCTCCACCAACCAAGCCAGACCAGGAGACCAGGCAAGAGTGGGCAGTTTCTAGCCATTGAATTGAGCAGTGGCTCGCGTTCACGAAGCTGCCGTTTCACGTTTCGCGTCGTACAGGCGGCTCAGCACCACGGCCTTGCATTAGAGCTGCTTGCTAGCAACGGCCGTGCCATTTGCGCGCAAAAGAAAAGAGCAGTAGATGGGCGTCGATGACAACCGCCTCGTAGCGCCCAGAGATTGCGAACAGCTGGCTAGTCTGATTGCCGGCGCGAGGTTGTTCCTGGGGATTAGGAGAGAATGGCGCGCGATCTCGATTTCTCGATCCGTGGGACGCGACTGCCGCCCCGCTCATTGGCTCCTGCCCCTTGCACCGGCCGCTCCTTGCGTTTGCTGCTGCAGCTGATGCCCGCTTCTCCCTCACGCCCGCGCCTGCCCTCTCTGCATTCAACACTTGCCCTCTGGACTCTCTTTCTGTTAGGCTATTCTACCTTCTACCCTCCGCATCCTCACCGGACACGCTGCCCGCTCAATCTGCGTTCTATTCGGCCAACGCGAGCAAATCAAGAGTCCCAGCCCGCCGCAGATCAGCCGTCTGCCTGTCGTCACAGGTTGGCCTCTAGCGCTGGTAAGCGAGTTGCTCCACTGCCTGGTCCTCTCCGCACAGGTAGGATAGCAGCCCACACGCTCCACTACCTCCTTTCTCACCACACCGCCGCAGAGCTACACGATACATGACAGCCAGCATACGCCCGTCGACCTTTGACTGTCTACACCTTCCCGTCTACTCAACGACGCGCTTGGCCGTCGTCACCGCAATCTCCGTCAACAGCGCACCTGCCGACCGTGCTGCGTGACTACCGCCGACTCATTTTGAAAAACTTCACGCGACTTTACGCGTCAAAGCGTCTGGAGAGGCTATACAAGGCTGTTGCAGACCTTGTTGGCTGTTCTCGCCATGGCTGCAGCGCGTCGACAGCCCTCCATGCAGATTTTTCAGGACCCTGTGCAGCCTCACGACCACCAAGTCAGCGCTTACGACCCACGATACTTGGACCCGTTTGTGTCTGTCACCGACGTGTCCAACCACTCTCACACGCTTCTCGCACCCCCAGACGCCTTTACAAGCGAGCCCTCACCGCAAAAAACACGACAAGCCTCCAGTTCTCCCCCACCCAGCGCCCTCGTAGAGAAGGGACTCAACACCGTATCGCTGCCTCCACCAAAAGAGCAATACTTCCGAACAGACGCGCCCATGAAGAAGGCGCAGCCCGCAAATTCAGAGCAACCACAACCCATGGCCGATGACATGCAATACTGGACCGGCTACCCGTCCAATATGGAAAAGGAGAACGCGTATTCTTACTCGGAACCCGTCGGATCAGCCATGTCCGCTGCGGAACCACCATTGAAGCACGGGAACAAGCGACTCTTCTCCGACGCTGCCCCGCTACGTGATCGCAGTAAAAAGTCAAAGGTCAAGGAAGTCAAGGTCGAGGAAGCCGATGGGCCCTTACCAGACCCCGATCAGATGCCTACTGTCAGCGATGATGGCAACAAGCCTTCCTACAGCTACGCCATGCTCATTGGCATGGCCATTCTCAGAGCACCCAGTCGCCGACTGACTCTAGCTCAAATTTACAAGTGGATCTCGGACAACTTTGCCTTCTACCGCAACTCCCAGGAGACGGGCTGGCAGAACAGTATCCGCCACAACCTTAGCCTAAGTAAGTCGTTCTCAAAGCAAGAGCGCCCCAAGGACGATCCCGGCAAGGGTCACTATTGGGTCATCAACGCTGGGTTTGAGAAGCAATATCACAAAGTAAAGCCAGCACGCCGTCCCACCAACCCCGATGGCTTTATGCCGGCATATCCCGGCGAGCTGCCACGCTCCACCACGTCAATGTCTGCTAGCTTCCCCCCAATGAGCTCAACCAAGGGTTTCGACTCGAGCAAATTTCCTGAGGAGCCCGAGCTTCCATCCTCGGATGCCACCATCCCTTGCTCGGACCCAGCAGCCCATGACGGACACGATCCCCTAAGCATGCCTCCCCCACGTCAGATCCCATCTTCACCCCCCCCAACTGACATCCATTCCTCGCCACCACCGCCTGTCTCTCGTACGCGACCCTCACGCGACGATACGCCACCGCGTGCTCCACGCTTTCCCTCCAACAGTCGATCTGGTGGACGAAAGCGCAAGTTCAATGGTCTCGGTGACAGTGGTTATTACTCGTCGATCGAGTCGTCTGCAATCAAAGGGAATCCGCTTGGGCCACTACTCACTTCGGAAGCAGATCTCGATCGCCCTAACCTCAAACGTGGCCGCGCCGAGGAAGAAATCGCGCGTATCCGTGGCTCCTCTTATGACTCTCCTTCCAAAACTAGGCCTTACATGAAGCAGCCCAATCACGCGCATCTCATCTCATCGCCATTTCGCCAAACTACTAAGATAGATGGGCCACTTACTCCTGCCATTGTTTTTAAACGTCCTGCCCTTCCACCGGCTTCCGCGTCTCCAAACACCAACTTACGCAATCACCGAAACAAGATGCGAGAGCTTGTCGGTGGCTCGCCAGACAAGAACTTGGCCATGTGGGTCGACACATCCTTCCTTGATAATAAGACCTGGAGTCCGGCAGTGTCTATTCCGAACGATGAGAATGTCAACCTCGTCGGCCATGGCTTTGAGAGTACTTTTGATATATTTGGTGACTTCAACTACAATGAAAGCCCAATTAAGCGCAGCGCAAAGCGCCCACGATTGGAGCGTGCTGCTACAACGAGTGGTATACTTGCCGACATCACCGGCTCGAAGAGCAGCATGACCAACTCGCCTACGCCTAATTGGAAATTGTCGTCTTCCTTCCTCAACATTCCAAACTTGTCACCAGCGAAGAATTATTCCCCTTTGAAGGCTCCAATGCTAAAGCCTCCTACATCTAATCCTTTAGCTGGCTTCTCTCTTCCCAATGCCAATAAGGAAAACGGGCAATGCAGCCTGACGCCTCCACAATCTTGCAGCGCACCTGGCACACAGGAGCATCAGGATGATGAAGACATTTTTCATCTTCTCCACAGCGATGAGTCTGAGCCTGGCATTGACTTGTTGCAAGGTTTCGAAAAGATCGGAGCCCGTACATCTGCTGTCGCGCCAAACGGATCTCCACAAAAGGTTTCATCACGACCAGGCTTAACTCGCAGCTCCACAGTTCGATTCTAGACCTACTCTTGGCCATAACACTCACAACCAAGATGTCTGTTTACATCGTAACATACATTCTCTGCCTCCTATATTCCGGTCACTCACCTTGGTACCATGAAATATCTCTGTTCATCCGCTTCTCGATAACCTCCACATCATGTCAGCATCCCTCACCAGTCTTTAATAAGGCTTCTATCTTGATATCCGAAGAAAACTTCATCTACTCCTTTTTGGATGATCCCTTGAATAATCCTATCTTATGATGTTACGATGAACGATACCCACGATAGCGATGGCTGGCCCTTCTACGTAAAGCGCTTGATCTTACACTTCTTAATGTTGGGCAAGGCGTTGGAGGGCTACGTGGGCGTATATAAAGCGCTTGTCACTGTGCTTACCACGGCGTTTGGTTTCTTTGTTTACTATTTGCGATATGCGCGGTAATGATATCCTGTATTCGAGTGATGGTTCTTAGAGTAACCTTGGACGGGGCGGCGGGTGCCGACAGTCATTCTTAACATCGCTTGACAAGGATGGAGACGCGAACATGACTGAACGGCAGTTGATAGCCTTCTTTGCTTAGCGTAGCAATATGGACCCGATTCGTGACCTCCTCACATTCCTTGATCATGCCACTGTTCCCAACGCTAGTGACGTAGATGAGACCTTTGGTGCAAGTACTGGACAATGTATTGCAGTACATGCATGCTTGCGGCTAGCTGTTGCTATTGGATCTCATTGCACGGCATACATTACAACTTCGACACTTGGACAGCCGCAGCAGGTAGATTGCACAGCTTGCATATTTTGTTGCAAAATGAGAAGCAGCCTTTTGATATCCACTTTAGGTCTGACGAAGTGAATATTCTTGGGAAGCTCTACAATTGAAGATTTCTTGGGGGTCACAGATCTTCCAATTAGAGGTTCGCAAATAGCAGGTTCAACGCGAGCTCCAGTCTCGCGATGCCAACACACTCCGTCCTTCCCAGGTCGGTCATTCCACATTTGTGTCATCGCTCTCTCCTATCTGACTACCTTTGCCGGCTTCTACGCTCTCGGTACTGGGACGCTCTCGGTACTGGGAATTGGGGCGTCTACACTTTCTCCCCTTGTAATATCACAAACCAAGCGTACTGATGACAAGCTTCCAGATTCGCCATGTACGTTTGCTTTGTGCAACTTAGCAAAGATGTGAAAAATTAAGCCACACAGCCTGTCAGTGGCCAATATCTCATTCAGGAATCCATAGAGCATGGGCTACCATGGCACGCTTTCTTATCATACTTTCTGGCCATAATATCTGATTCTGAACGCACATTCGTGTGTAAAAGTCAAGGGGGTAGCTTCCTAGGTTACCTTTTTGCCTTCTTTCAGACGGGGGAAGACTGGAATGTATTTTCGAATTATATCTCTAAATTTGTAAGTGAATCAGGTGATCCGGGACCTGATGAGTAATTCCAGGATGGCCAATAGAGAGACTTGTGGAGTATAGTAAAGTGAAATACATCCCATAGGAAGCAGACAACGTAGGGACTAAAGCATTTATCTAACCGAATGAGATTAACGAAGCGGTCGGAAAAAAAACATACAACAGCGGATATTCACCAGTGGTCACCCACCTGACTACTAATCCGCAGGTCAAAGGCTCATCTTGGGGAGAGCGAACGGGATCCAGAGTGCTCCTTTACCTGTGGTCGTATGTGTTAATCAGGGCTAATGTTGGAATTTATAACGCGGGAAGATTGCACTTAGATAATGTGCTTGTTTTTGTTTTCACTGTGCCGCAAACCTTGTTGGGCAAGTCACAATATGTAGTTTTCAAGTCAAAGACACATTGCGCTGTTTAGTATAAATTTCACTCAAAATATTATTCAAAAGCTACTCTATGTGTATTGACTCCACCTTACGTTCTGTAATCACCATTGATTGTCACATACTCGTGCGAGAAATCACAGGTCCAGAACACTGCCTCTTCCTTGTACCGATTATTCTCGCTCAGCTTCACGTTAATCTCTAAATCCTCTGCTTCCAGGATTTTTGCCGCTCGCTGCTCATCTACTTGCTCCGGTTCGCCCCTGACGAGCAGCTTGAGTTCTTCGCTGCCATCTGTCGGTACGAAGCTAACACTTGTTTCTTCTGGAATAACGGAGTCAACGCCATCAGCGTATCCAGTAGCGCACAGGATGCGGCCCCAATTTGCATCTTTGCCGTACAGTGCAGTCTTGACGAGTGGCGAGCGGGCGATGGTGGATGCAACTCGATGTGCATCTTTGTAAGAAGCAGCATTGGTGACGCGAATTGTGACAAATTTCGTTGCACCCTCACCGTCCCGGACGACGAGCTTAGCGAGATCAATTGCAAATTCAGTAAGCGTCTCCTGGAAGGCTTGGAAGTCTTGAGTTTCGATTGAATTGACGGGCTGACCGCCAGCGGCGCCATTAGCAAGAATAGCCAAGGTATCGTTGGTCGATGTGTCACCGTCTATGGAGATACTATTGAATGACTTGGTGACCGCAGAGATGAGTGCTTGTCGAAGCGGATATGCGGCAATGGGCGCATCGGTGCAGACGATGCCTAGTAGGGTAGCCATGTTGGGATGGATCATGCCTGCTCCTTTCGTCATACCAGCGATATGATATTCCACCTCGGTGCTCGGAAGAGTAAATGTTTTCGAAATCAGCTTGGGAAAAGTATCTGTTGTGCATATTGCCCGCGCAGTTGCAAGCCAATGTTCATGTGTGTCTCCAAGGTTATAGTACGCGGTCGGAATTTTCGAGGTGATCTTTTCAATTGGTAGCCGCTGCCCAATCACACCAGTACTCATGACGATACTTCGACTCCCTTTGAGATCGTCCTCGCCATTGTTGTCTTCTATGAAGCACCTGTCCGTCACTTTTCCCATTGATATGGCATCTTCAATTCCGCCCCGCCCAGTGACTGCATTGGCACAACCGGAGTTGACAATGACAGCCCTGATGCCCTCACCCTTTCTTTTCTTTAGCATGTCCCTACTGACCGTCACAGGCGCGGCCTGGAATTTGTTGGTGGTGAAGACGGCAGCACCCGAGCATGGCGTGTCGGATGCAATGAGGGCGAGATCGTCGAAGCGGGTGTTCGAGGCCTTTACGCCCACATGCGCACTGCCCGCCTTAAATCCGAGTGGGTAGGTACCAGAGGTTGGCACATACTTCTTCTTGGCCGCTGGGACTGTGCCTTCGCCTGGCGCAGAGTATGATCGGGATTGCGATGTGAAGATGCGGTTTGCGCGGGCGAGAAAGTGTGGGTTGGGGCGTGCGATAGGCATGCTCAAAATTTGATTATACTAATAGAGTCGTCAGTATGTGTTGGATGGAGGTGATAGCTGCAAGCTCGCTCAACGTGAGGGAGGAGAGCGCGCGCAGTTCGAATGCGTACACCAATTGATTCATACAGCAATCCTTGAGTGAATCTAGACTTACATGTGAAGCTTGTCCACAAAAATCGGTACTGTGACTCACTCAGTAGACGTCCTGCGTCGCAAGTGACTGCTCGTGAAGCTGGCCCAAAATGTTGCAGGATACCGCCGTTATCGCTGCCGGCGATAAAACACGCAAGCGAACCCCAACCCCGGTCTAGATTGAACCTTGGACAAGCAAGGCACCCACCATTGAGCCCAAGAGATAGCAGACAAGGATAGCGTATCTAGTTGTTACGACGGAATCCGGTCTCGCGATATGTGGTGCCACGATGAAGAGTATCGCAGTCGTGGGCAGACTGGCTGGAATGGAGATGCGCAGGCCGCTGGCGAGTTGTGCAAGCATGACGGCGCAGTGTGTTCCTGGCGATGCGGGAGCTGTGTATAGGATGAGAAACTGTAAGGCGGTAAAGACAAGGCTTAGGATTAAGAGGACAGAATCTATCGCCTCGCGACAACATTTGCCGTGCATGTCCATCCTTTCGGCCTGGGTCTCCGGTTCTATCCTGGGTTCCACAACTGGTAGTAGGATCGGCTTTTCATTATATGTGAAAGACATGATGGGGAAGCGAAAGTGCTGCGAAGGATTCCGAGAAAAGTAACAAAGGAAACGAGGCTGCCATATACGTCGCATACCTCGTCTCCTCAGGCGCTCGTGAGACACTGTGACCTTGGGCTAACACCCGGCATCTTGAGTCGTGTGAAACACTAGCTGTTCGGCATCACAAGCACCATTGTTTGGCGCGAAGCTCGAATTCTAATCCAGACTTGAGGCCTGTGATCCAGCTTGTCGATATTTATGTCATTCATAATACCACACAACAAGCAGCATAAATGCTCTGGGCTAGAAGTGAGGAATCTATTAGAGTTGACAATTTCCTACAAATTTCATCATATTACCATGCGTTTTGTTTTCGGTGAGCTCTCTAGCATAAATTTCTACCTTACTGCATATATACATGCCCTTTTGAAAACACGCATTCCTTGCTAGAGAGGCTTCACTCCTTTCAGAGCCTCGTCAACCATGATCAGAAGCCCACTTGTGGGCTTCTATTCAATTCTGACCAATTTAGAAAATACCCAGTCCTGGGATCATCCCCACATATCCATCCTTGCCCTTCTTTTTTTTCATAACAAGCCATCCATCATCTGCCATCGTCCCATCTGGGAACCATACCCACTTCTTGGCCAACTCCTTCCCATCTGTTTCTTCTAGCCATTCCACGTTTACCCTTTTATTCTTCTCCAGCAGATACTTATCTGAGAACTGGATAGCAAAGAGCTGAAGGTTGTCCATTCGAATTCCAGCACCGAGAAGTTGGCGATAGAGCTCGTATTTTGTCCTGGTGCGATCGTTAGAGCCAGCATACATAACAATTCGCTTGATCCGGGACATATGTGCTGTCACTGGAGGCGGAAGGGCAAAAGCAGAGTTAAAACGCTGCATATCTGCTCGATATCTCACGACCGTCTTGTCTATTTGTAGATACCATATGTTTTCGCCATACAAGATCGCCAAAGCCTCATGATAAACCTCATGGTTCGTTCGTAGAATGGTGGGATGAAGTTGCTTGCCGGGACTGCTGACATCAGGCCATGCGGGCCTGTCGTGAATTAATTGAAGTGGGATTGTCGTAAGAAGAAGTTCCCGATATACCTCGTTTCTAAGCTCGGCGGGGAGACTCATGAAATGAAAAGTCCCCGGCAGGATTGGCAAGTTAGGACCATTGCCTCGACTGAGCCTGCGCCATTCTGAAGGAGAGCAGTACCTATACACAGCTATTGCACTATCTTTAGATTGCGTTCGTGTCGCCTCGTGCTTGAGGTCGCATTGCTCCATGAAGTCTGAATGGAGTAAATTGGTTGTGGCAAGAGTACTCTCGAGCGCTGACCCACTTCCTACTGCTTCGTTCGCCATCTCGAGAAACCCAGTTGCGCGAAGATGACTGGTCGAACTATCGCGATGGAAAGTAAATATATGAATCGGTGCTTTGTGTTGAAAGGTAGTAGTGACGATGGTGCTGGATAATAGCTTTTGCACAGCAAGATGAGGCAGCAGCCGCACCATAGGTGACGGCCATTCGGGTTACTGTGATTGGAGGCTGCAACAAGTGGGACGCATCACAATACCCTCAATTGTATCCAGAATGCAGGACTTCTGTGTTGTTCCGGAAGAAGGAAGACTGGTTTGAACAAGCGACGCAGGGAGCAGGTCAGTTAGCATGGGAAGGCTGAACTGTGCAACTGCAAGCATCGAGAACAGCAGTAGCTCTTTAGCTGAGTCTCAGCCACCGAAAACTCTAAGAGAGAGCGTAGCCGTACTTTAAGGTATGGATGCAGGTGCCACTTGTTTGCCGCCTTCACTCTGGGAGTCGACGGTCATCGGAATAGATACTCAGCCTTGTAAAACCGCCCAGAGCCGAAAATAGCTGCCTATCGAAAGCATTTGTCGCTAGCGGCATCGCCTGGCAACCATCGGGATTTGGAACTTTCGATCCTCGGACATGAATAACAGCATTCCCTTTTTGGCCTCCAACATTGCTTTGCAATGTCAAGTCATTGAAGCCAGGAGATGCCTAAGCAATCAGAATTATGCTGTGGATTTTCAAGTATGCATGCGCGGAATATGTCGGCGGCTGATGTGCCCTCGGTACGAATAAAAAGCACACAGCGAGCATGCGGTGATTTTCGCACGAGAAGAAACGTCAACATGCTGTTGGGTTCGAGTAGATTTCATTCTCTCAACTTGAAACAATAGGAGCTAAATCGTGGTGCCAACTAAAAGTGTTCCATGCCTCATTGCCATCCTTCGCCAAGCTGCAGAAACGAAAATGGTGCGTATAAATTTTCCGATACTAGTTTTGTGTTTCATCGATCATAGCCGGGGGCCAGCCGGAGTCCGCATACCGATAGAAAATGGTTTTGATGGTGTGCTGGTTGCCAGAAAGCAAGTAGGTGATACTCATTATATACAACGGGCACCCCGACCTCAGTCTCACATCTGAGTCCAGACAATCTAGAAGAACATCACCTTGTAAATTCCATCTATACACTTTGATCTTTCTTCAAGCACTGGCCCGTTTTGCGGCTTGACAGCAGCGGAAATTGTGCCCTCTGCAATCAACAATTATCAACATGAATCCGATCGCGCATTCAGTACAAACTGTGGTGCAGGTCCATTCCAAGTTTCCGTCTCCTTCGACATCGCGTAGGAGTCTTGGCGCATTGCTGACAACATCCATTCAGCAAGCGACTAGCTCGCCTTCCTCGTCAGCAACCATCCAGATGGACACTGTACGGCCTGCAATGGTGTCGCCCGCGATGGTGTTGCCCGCGATGGTGTCCGAAACATCTTCGAGCACGTTCAAGCGAGGTATGACCTCCGGAACAAAAATCGGACTCAGTATGATACCAGTCATTTCGGGAATATGCGCTATGTGGATACTCTTCCTTTTCTGGTGGCGAAGGCGCCGAGCGCGCAAGGCAATCCGATACGTGGGCTCACCATACGTCCCAGAGAAAGAACCATCTTTGTTCAACGAATCCATCGACAGTGGCCGCAAGGGTAGTAAGGTGTTCAGGATGGCTGCCTTTAGTACACCTGTTCACGATGGCCGGTTCCGTGAGGCCCGAGTCCTAGATCACCGCAAATGGGATGATCAAACAGCGATGGTCAATCAGCTCCAAAATAATGAACTTAATGCACCCATGGTTCGCCTCACAGACCCAGCGATGATCGAGAGCGGGTTGGATTCGCCGATTGATCGCAGCAGCCCTTTTCGATTAAAGCGTGGCGATACCGTGAAACGATGCAGCTTGGGAACCGAAATCTCAAGCCTCTGGCCGTCGCCCCCACTCCCTTCGGCTTGGGTCAAAAGAACAACCATCCCCGAGAGGGTCTTCACGACACCCTATCCGGGGGAAGACCGTCCTCGCGACCATAACAGGCCAGGGGTAACTCCTAGTAAGAGCGAAGTGCGCAGACAGACAGAAGTGTCGAGGAAGGGCGGCATATAACGAAGAAAACTTCACGAGTGGGAAGGGATTACAGAAGCCGATGACTGTAGGAGTTTCATGGTTTTCAAAGTAGACCGGCGTATTGGGATGGAGTACTGGTATACCCTCGGAAGTTTCTGGTGTTTTGTTCGAGGCACCTTCAATTTTGCATATTGTCTGTAAACAAGTTAATGATTGGATTTGATGTCTTGACCAATGGACACACCCTCTACTTCCTTTCCATTTGAGCTCATCACTTCTCCCTAACGTACTAGTATCATACTGGTGCACCCAAGTGCTACGCCGAGAGTTCTTGCCATGGCTTCCTTTCTTCAATTTCCTTGTTGACGCAGGAGCGCTATATCATTCGCATCGTCGAACAGATAGGTATCGTTGTGTACGTACGAGTTTTGCTTATCGTGTGTAGGCTCGTTTCTCAGTGATTTTGGGCAGTCGGTCGCTGCTTGCATTGATTATGGTATCTCGTTTAGTCGCTTGAAGCACATCCCCTACACCCACAGTTCACACATTGAATATCTTGATTTTCCTTCATCTGATCCTTTGGCACACGGCAGATACACGTCGAACGAAAGTTGGTCTCTTTGGTCTGGATGCAGCGCGTGCAACAAAGCTACCACAAGTTAGAATTCATCCTTGGCTAAAGGTTCGCAAGACGGTCTAAATACCTTCTCATAGCCCTGCTTTTTCCACTTCGCGATCAGCATGGCATCTGCATAACCGTTCTTGAGTAGATAGTCATACAGCTGCTTGCTGATGGCCTCCTTCTCGTAGTAAAGGTCGTAAATGTATCGCGAGCGCTGGTGGGTGATCTGGAAGATGGGCCACGTCATTTCGTACTTCTTCTTGCCCTCGTGCGAGGCATTTTCGGCGTCCTTCATCTTATTCTGGAATTCAAGGAGTGTGTCTTCGATATCTTCAAACCCTTCGGGTGGCGCCTTCTTCGAGGCGCGTGCCGTGCGGACTGGTGGCATGGTTGAGGACGGGCTTGTTGTATTACGTCGTCGTCGTTGCTGAGGATTGACTATAAGAGTATCCTTGTGGAGTCTCGTCCCTATCCAATCAGAGTTGAACTGGTCGTTAGCCGTACGTTGGTGAAGGTGGTGCTGCGAGGCAGAAGTTCATCGACAACTTTACAAATGCCTGCGGCGAAAAGTCGCGCTAGGGTCAGGTCTTGGCAAAAGCACTCCATCCGAGCCGCATCGTCACTGCACGTCAAGCTCCGCGAAGACTTGAGCTCCACAACACTGCCAACATGGTCATCAATCCCACATACCTCGCCCAGCGCACGCGATCTTGTAAGTAGAACATCTACACAACGCATTGGGGGCGAGGAGTGGCTAACAGAGTCGCAGCGGTCAACTGGAGCGATGCGAAGAAGCGGGTCATTCACAGCTACCGGGACTGGCTGCGGTCGGTATGTAACTCCTACATGTCTTACTTCGAGTATGATGGGATTTGAATGGCGTATTTGCTTAGTAGGAGCGAGAGCGAGCCACAGCGCGACATATGCGGGTAATGGAGCGGAACCAAGCGAATGACGACCTAAAGCAACGACGGAATGATGCTGATTAGCAGTCCTACAGGCGCCTGAGATTCAAACCATGTACTCACTAAATCTTCCTGTTTCGACACTCCGGACGAAAATGCGGCAAGAATTCGAAAGGCATCGATACGTGAATCAACTGAAGACGGTGGACGTACTGCTCTTTAACAGTCACCAGGAATTCCAGGTGCGCATCCAGTGTCCCTAGTCCCTAATGACCCCTCTGGAATAGCCCCAGCGTCATCAGAGCAAACTCTGCGCTTGAGCTAGGATAAAGGACGCTAGGGATGTGTGCATTGTGTTCGTACTAATTGCCTCCTTAGGAAACTCTCAACTTCTGGAAGCAGCTATCCCATGTTCTGAAATACTTCCGCGCCGAGGAGGAGCCTAACGCAAGATTGCCGAGCAATTTCATCAACGGCTTTCTGGCGGTATGTATCTATCCACCGCGTGCTCCATGGCCACTACTGGACGATGCTGACATGTCATAAGGGCCGCAACTGATCAACTTGACCATCCAGGGGCAGAATTTAAGGAAATAAAAAGGTTGTACATAGCCAGAAGCAATACCATTTCTCTTTCCGTGCACCAGTTTGAAATGCAAACAATGAACGCCCACCACAAATGCTTGAATTGAGCACTCCTTCTTAGATGCCCGTGTGCCTACTCCTCCATCTTGTTCACAAAGTCATCCCTTGAGATCTTGAACTTTTCCTCTACAACATCACACATAGCCATCAGGTCCTCGAGGCCCTTCTCAAGCACAGTGTATACACTGACGCCATCTATGCTGGACATTAGATCCTGTGTCTGACCGAAGTGACGGAACTACGTAAGGCTTACCATATGTTTGGATGCGCAAGTTCATCTTGGCTTCTGAGGGATGTGGAATTGAGTAACCACAGAACTCGACGTCAGGACTTTTGAGCAGTTAGCTACAATTCACTCTACGTACTGATTCCCAGTCCCTAGGAAACAGCAATTTGATAAACACCACGGTTTGGAAGGTGTTACACTCACTTCTTCATTATGGTATATCGGAGTGCATTTCCTAGCGTGTGATCCTCGCCATCAAACTGGAATGATGCTGCGGTTTCTGTTGCGCCAGATAGCTGTCTCGGATCAGCCTGTCGTGCTTGGTACCATTAATATGCTTGACTCACGACTCGTATTCTGTCACGGTCTACCGATGGGTCAATCTCCTCGTCTGTCGCTGACGTTGGGTCGAGAATCTGGACCTGTGTCTGTTCTTGCGTTGCGCCGGGCATTTTGAGAAGAGGTTGCGTGCACTTTAAACTGGAAGCTTTTGCGCATCCAGACTCACTCTCTCACACTTGCACTTATTGCGTGTATACTCTTTGTAGCGAGATTCGCTTTGGTGGAGGCGTACCTGCGATATCAAAAACTTTTGCGGCTTTGGTTCGGCGAATCGGTGGTTGGTCACGCTTTTCGCAACCCTTGCAGCTCTGGCCATGACGTGGGGTGTGTGGAACACCCCTCCAATAGCGCTCCACGGCGAACTTTTTATTCATTTCACTCGCACTTTCATACCAGCAATTGACTCATTTCAGATCACATACTCAACTACCCACAAACACTACACCATCGACCAAGGGGAAGCCTACCAATCGCTACGATGCCACGAACCTGCGCCCTCAACCGCGACACTAACGAGACGAAGATACAAGTCTCTATTAACCTCGATGGTGGCGAACTCGAAGCGTACGAACACAGCGACTTCTGGGCTGCTCTCGATAAAAAGAATCTCAACGGTGAAGGCGAGAAAATCGAGAAGGACCATGCCACACAAAAGTCGTCAAGTCAAGAGATTTCAGTTGACACCGGCATCGGCTTCCTCGACCACATGATTCACGCCCTTGCAAAGCACGCTGGCTGGAGTTTACGGATACGGTGTAAGGGTGACTTACATATCGACGATCACCACACGAGCGAGGATGCGTGCCTAGCACTCGGCACAGCGTTTAAGAATGCCTTGCAAGGATCCACCGGGTTAGCAAGGTTTGGACACGCATACGCGCCGCTTGACGAGGCGCTATCGAGAGTTGTTATCGATTTGTCCAATAGGCCGTATAGTGTTGTTGATTTGGGATTGAAGCGAGAGAAGATCGGAGACTTGAGCTGCGAGATGATTCCACATTGTTTTCAGAGTTTCGCGCAGGCTAGTGGGACAACACTGCATGTCGATTGTATACGAGGTGAAAATGATCATCATCGTGCAGAAAGCGCATTCAAGGCTCTTGCTATAGCCATAAGGAATGCGACGACGGTTGTTAAACAATGGGAGGGCGAGGTCAGGAGTACAAAGGGTGTGTTGTACTAGATGACGAACTGCAACTTGAAATTTCCCTCTGAATCCAAAAAGCAACAACGAAGACATGTTTAATTCCGATTGAATATCTATATATCTGTGTTCCTTTCATTAAGGTCGGAGCAGCGGATGACTCCAGTCGCATATCAGCTAACTTCACAGGCCCTTCATCTACCTCGTCTCCAGGACCGACGAAACCATGGAAATCTTACCTTCCGACCCAACAGACGAGTCTGGTGGCACGGTAGCCTCTAAAACTATGGTCAACTTCCCTAGACCACTGCTATTCTGACTAGCGTTATCAACCACAGCAATTTCTGATCCCTATCCTTTCTGCTTAAATCCAGGTCCACTTCTTCATATTTGCTGGACTTCTTCTCCTACTTTTGTGCCTCACTTATCCGATCTTGCCTATCCTCTTAAATGAGGTGTATGATGTTTCGCACTGCGTTTTACAACTTCCTGTGTCACTAATCGATCTTTATCTGGTGAGATTCGGTTCGTAATGTGAGCGCGCATGAGAAAACCTTGGAGATCCTGCAATGCTTCTAGTCTTCTCCTCGCCGGATGGTTTTCAAATCTGCCCAAAGGATCTACTTTTACCCGCAGATCCCTCTTAATCAAGGTTGAATCTTTAGTAGACTACTTTCCCGTTTACACAAATAGCCAATCATGCAGTGGCACTCAGTCGCCGAATGCCCCCTCATACAACAACCATATCCACCCTTTGGGTCTGGATTTGGTCAGTCTTCCCAGAACTTTCTGCATCAATTGAATAGTCCAACACTGACCATTGGTTATCATCATATCATCCTCTCGAGGACAGGCGCTCGTATCGTGGGTTTCTTTCGGGTCGGAGAACTTGGTCAACTTTAATAACACAAACCAATTAATTATCGCAGAATAACAGTTTTGGTGCGGTTTCACCATTGGTCAAGGATTCTGACGGTGGTTAAGGACTCAAGTCCATAGATGTTGGTCATCCAGTGCCTCGGCAGTTTGACGGCTGGCAACGAAAACTAATGTTGGACGCATATCTCTTGTGGAATTGTGGATGGAAATCATTTGTGGGTAAAAGCCGGTGCTTGATGGTGTTTGAACTTTGGCGTTGGCCGTCGAAGGTTCGTTTCAACGTTGTAAACAGACCTTGGGTGGATTCGCCACAAAGAAGACATGATGCACACAATAACTCGGCCATTTGACTATGTTGATTGACAAAATTTGGTATTGAGTGCTCCTGTTGATGACGCAAATTGCAGACTCATCTTCCAACCAGTCACTTCTAACGCCTTACCATTCTCCACTGTTCAATGCCAACACCAGTAACGGAACCGCGAGGCCGTTTGCATTCACGATTCAAGCTTCCCAAATCCGAGTGTACTGATACTCAATCATATTAAAGGGTAAAGCGGATGTAGCAATCAGTGAGTTGAAAGGAGCCTAGAATCGTTGCCAACTATTAGCACCTACTACCCCAAACACCAATCATATTAAAATAGCAAGGAGCCTCCTTGAGTATGAACATTAAATAACTAATTTTCTAAGATGATTTCTGTTTTTACTTGTCTCCTGAGGGAGGTCAGAGAAACTGTGGAAAACAGCTCATCACACTGGGTATTGAATCTGGCCAGGTTCACCATCAAATCGTTGAGGCCCTATGGCTTTCGCACACGCTTCTTCCTTTAACCCCGCTTCCCACAGTTTACAAGCTTGATTAACAATCTGATCCATAACTGATGGCCACTCATCAAGCACTTGCCCGGCAACCTGTGTTGCTACTTCTTTGTTTCTCTCTGCCTGGGTCTTCCCATTGGCATCTGACACTCTATCCTGTACGAAAATTGCTGCTACAGCAAGTGCTCTAGCCCAAGCTTTTCCGCTCTCGGTTGCGAGCGTGTTGTTTGAATCAAAAGGATAGCCATGAGCTTTGGATATAGACTGGAATAAAGCCGAAGTGGTGGTATTTTTGCAATCTTCGAGAAAACTTTCATACAGATTCCGCTTGGTGCGATAATCGGGGTGGTGGAGAGTGTCGGTTGTCCCAGGTACTAACTTCCACAAATAGACCAAGAGTTCCCTCCTACGGATATTGCGCACTGGGATGTCCACGATCTGGGCCCACGTGCTTTGATTTTGTGGCGGCATAGGTTCCTTGTTAATTTGGACCGAGGTTATAGTAGAAAGTAAGTTAGAATGCTTTGTGAGAGTGTAAATGTGCACACACGACTCCTATGCCATGTCTTCAGGCCATTCAAAGCACAAAATGGGAAGTACCTGTCGGAAGAGCTTTCTCACAAAATATTGGAGAGCAATATAATTAACGCTACAGTCATATAGTGACTTCTATGTATGAGCAGGTGGAGAGAAAGTGACATGTTGTGAGTCGGGCACCGCATTATCGTTGTCATACCTTTAGGAACGAGCGCAGTGAAACCCAAAGGAGAACTTACGGTTCGACAAAAGACATCCATTCTTCGAACCATCCTAATTGGACAATCCCCAAAGAGAATAGGTATACGCAGGATGTTTCTTATATATTTTGCTGATCAAAATACTGAAAGACGATGAACTCAACCAATGCCTGTTGAGCTGCATGACTCCTTGTCAGAGCCGTAGCAATGGAACTGTGCCACAGATCTATTCATTGCATTTACTGTTCTCGCATTCTATACAGTGATAGTCTTAAGTCGTTTAGTTGTTACATTGCATCAACATCTCCAGTCATTCGATGATTGTATGCAGCAGTATCCTCGCCAAATCTACCATATCGTTCAAGTTTGGGACACGTATTAAGAAATAATACAAACCAAGTTCTCGCAAATACGATCGCTCCTCTCCACTCCAAAAATCGGTCGCCTAGATCTCACCCTGATAGCTGGTAGAACAACTTCAAGGCAATTGCTCAGCCACGAGAGTCAAATAGAAGTCTGATTGCTTTGACTATTTCTTTTTTGCTGCAGCTCACTGGCATTTCTCTGAGCTTATGAATGCCTGCTCGCAATTTCGTCATTCTCGTTCATCACAACCCAAATAAAAGGCATCAAAACCTTCTTGTGACTGGAGGATTTGGTATCAATTGGAATATAATGTCACTGGTGGCGGATGATGAAGATGTAAGTCCTCGGGAAGGGTATATTATTTGGAGTCCCTGGCGCAACGTAGAGATGACTTCTACTTGGTTTCTTTGACCATCATGTACCGTTTGGGCGATATAACCTGTGCGTTCATTTGGCTCGACATCATAGACCCAAAACAGCAAAGGCTATAGATGATGGCAACAAGCTCAACGTGGTGAACGCAAAAGGCCCACATTGCGCCACAGGGCCTCTGATGGTAGACTAAAGGTTCGCGATAATTTCATGGAAATGAAGCACCGAACATTGCAATGTGAATCACAATTGTAGGAAGCACAGGAACGCGTGTCAGGAGCCAATGAGCAGCATTTGAATATCTAAATAGTGCCCAGAGAGAGAGAGAGAGCGTTCTGCAACTGTATAATCACTCAAATGCGAGTTGATAGGCTTGAATTGGTATGAGTAGTGGCCGCGTGACAATATTAATGTTTTGCATATCGTGCGATGCGGCCCCGCAACGCCTACAATGCAACACCGCTGATAGATCCAAGCATAGTTACAAAACAAATAATAATCAAAATCTGTAGAAGTTAGCGGAGAACATGTAGATGCCTTCAAGTGTAACGGCCTACCGTATCTCATAATTGCCCGCCCTCGTCATATACCGTACCCATTTCACACTGCTGTAGTTACTCTTCTCAAATACTTTCAAATATCGCACTAGCAGACCAGAACTTGTGAACATCAATAACGAGAAGCTAAGACTGAGTGGAGGTCTTGACCAAGCTTTCTGATTCGTCATGCTCGTCAAGCTCGCCTCTGCACTCAGCACGAATTCGCTCTGGCCCGTAAAGCGGGGGATTTTCCAAACAATGTTGTTGTGTTCGGGCTCGTACTTTGCTTTTCCCTGTGACGTGCGTTCGGTGATGCGTGCAGTATTGAGAGGTGTCGGTATCCGTACAACGACGTTTGTGGCGAAAAGCTTTGAGCCGTAATTGGCACGAACGGCGATGCTATACTCGACCTTGGTCTTGCCGACTTCATTGACAATGGCATGGACTTTGAATGGGAGATTGACGTTCTCAGTCGCACGGTATCGCATCAGCTCAAATTCGCCGTCTGGCGGAACAAAAGATATGATCCTATCTGCGTCGAATTTACCAAGCTTGACGCATTGGTGGAATTGGCAGTCTTCAAGAGTGACGCTGCCCGCTGCTGCTCTTGTTGCTTTTGCGCCTGCCTTATTGCCTGACGGCTGCTGGAGATGGTCTTCGCCGAGTGTTAATCGGTCGTTGAGCCCGAACTTGCATTCTGGTGTTCCTGATAGATATGCTCGCATTATAATCTGTCCATTCACATCTGCTCGTAGCACAGTTCCGGTCGCAGACATGAGCAGGTTCACATCCTCAATTACGTCGACAAAGGCTTCATTCTTGCGGTACTTGATATCGGCTCGTCGCCATGAGAGCGCACCTGTTGCTTGCATCGTGATCTTGGACGAGTCCTCCTGCATCAAGATTAGCGGTCGCTTCCCCACTGGGTATGGAAACACATAAGCTGGGCTTACCATGGCTCTTTCAGACTTGACACCCTCTGTTGTGATGTACATCTTCAGCGTGTCTGTCTCGGTATTTTGCGGGTATCCAAAGTCTAGAATCTCATCCAGCAGCTCATACACTAGTACGAAATTGTTCTTCACAGCCTCCTCGTCGAACTTTCCAAAATATGCTTTCCCCAATCCCACCAGCCGGTAGAGAAACTCGAAGACGAGCGCTGCATTCGCATTGCTCTTCGTCACCGCCACCAAATATATGTTCTCGTGCTTAACATGACTAAAGGTGGTCGAGCCAAGGGTCAGGATTGGCGAGCGTACTTGAGCGTTGGATATGACTTGAATGCGGAAGACGTCGGCGAGGCGGGGGCGGCAGTCATTGCGGAACGCGCGAAATATGAGATTCTCGCCTTTTTGATTGAATATGAGGATTCCGGAGAGCATGATGGAGGCGAAGAACAGGGTGAGCGCGTTGCCGCAGTGGATTGGGTGCGCCGCAATGTTTGATATGCTGATGCTGAGCTCCCCCAAAAGCCGCGGGAGTGAGGAGACCGGAGCCCTGTTCGCTAGCGGTATGCAAGAGCCCCCAACTGTTCTAAGCTAAATATGGACACGGCCAAGTTGCCTCATGAAAGCAGGTTCAAATACCAGACATGTGCATTTCTGGCTGGCGCCAACCTCTAGTGGCTTCTCGTAGGATGCTGTCTTCCATCGAGGAGCCGGCGTTGCGCGACTGAGTCGCCGAGTGCGTGAAGAAGTCACGGAAAACACGCTTGTACATATTAGATTGCAAAAGCTAAATGAACCACTTTGCGCCCACTGTCGCCCTGCGTTCATATTTTACATGGTCATTCCACACATAAATTTCTTCTACTGGGCTACAACAGGCAAATGCCGACACCATGAAAGTAACTGCGACATGAACTTCTTCAGCTCCGAACTTGGGTCTTAGGGTAATGACGGTCTGCAATGGGACAAAGCACAGCGGTGAGGAATCTATTCATTTACTGTTACAGAATTTGTACATGGTAAATGCAAAGTGGTTCTAGATCAGTCATTGAGCTTGCCATAGAACGGCAGGCCAATAGCCTGAAGGAGAAGTCGTGCATCCTTGTTGCTCGTGGCGTTGGTTCCAATGGTGATGTGGCACCCTGGTATCATCTTGGGTGGGTAGCTAGCACGAGTTAGCATCGACATAGCTGGAGGCGCTGCTCAAACTGCTTACGCGTCGTAATTGACTTCGATCTCCGGGAAGAGGGCAAGTTGATCTGGGGTGAGGCCGAAGGTCATGTTGCCGTGGCCGTCACCGGATGAGCCTGGCACGCCCTTCCATTCTTTAATCTTGGGCAAGACGACATCGATGAGTTTCGCCAAGAAATCTTGGGCGTCTTCTCGCTCCATGGTGGAGGTTACTGAGACGTATCTGCCCTGACGCAGCCCCCAGCCTACCACATTATGCCTTGCTTTGTGCGATACAGCGCGCACATTTGTGATTGCCTGCAAGATCATACCGGCAACGTGCATATTTGCGCTGTTTTCCTGCGCTTCGGGCACCATTGAGTGAATTGTGACGCTTGTGATTTTGGGGACGTTGCGGAAGGTGCGCGGTTCGTTGAGCAAGCGCAGGACTTCACCCTTGCCTCGGGGGGGCCGTAAGGGGCGGTTCTTGAAGTATGGCGAGTCACCAGTCCATTGCCGCAGCCTCTGCTCCGTCTTGGGGGCTTGGTAGCCCGGGGGGTAGTGCTGGTATGTGAGTGTGAGCAGATCGGGGGCGATTGTGCTCTGGTACGTTTGTTCGAGGCGGGGCAGACTGAAGGGGCCGGGCTGGAAGAGTCGCGACGATGGATCTGACTCTGGTGGGGGCTGGTGGGGATGAAGAGGGCCACGGTAATATTTGGGCGAGCGGTACTGGTATCTTCACCAAGTCAGCCGGCACCTTGGACCGCCGCATGCAAAGGACCTCGTACCTGCTGGGCGGGAGTTGCTTGTTCCCACGCCGCCTCAGCCTGCTCCGTGCTACGGGGTCATAGTCCTTCACCAGGTCTGCAGATGGCGGTGGCACCTCGAGCGACGATGAGACTTCCACTTGGCTGGCTGCCGCGGACGAGACATTACGGCGGCAGAGGGGCTGCAGGGCGCGAACAGCAGGCCTGGCATCTCTGCACAAGGCGCTGGTTGCCCGCAATGGCAGTTCGCGCAACGCCATGGCCGTCTGATGTCGATTGGGGATGGGGTTGCGCCGAGACAGAGAGCTCACAAAGTCTCGACTGCACTTTTGCAGCCATGCACGCGAGGCGCGATCGCCGCAGGGATCCGCCACGGCTCCATCTGCCAATAGACCAATAGGCTACCCCACTTGTCCGCACCCGCCTCAACACCACCCAGTTCACCACTTGTGCGGCTGACCGCGATCGTGCTACTCACACGTCTCTGGGGCCCCTTCCGTCGCCGTCTTTCTGCCCACCGGCAGTTCCACTCTCTTTGGGCTGCGCTTTCCCCCGGCTGGCACTCTCGACTGCCCCCCCCACCTGCCTCACCACTTGCCTGCCTGTTCGACGTCGAGCTTGCTGCCTACCCCGCTACCCACTCGGCCGCCCTTGTCACGCCAGCGGCCGCACTCCCTCTCCTGGATGGGTGTCAACAACCGCCGCCGCCAGCATAATGAACGGTGTCTCGCGATTCCTCAGCCGTCGTGACAAACACCACCATGAGAAGCGCGCCACCAAAACCACCCGCCCTAAAGTATGCTTGAGTTCCCTTACTTGCGTGTATTCAACAATGCCTTCATTACACTCGGCGGGCCACCCAGTGCCTTGCCCACCATCTCGTCTGACAATCTCATTCTGCAGTCTCAACCATCACACGTCTCGTCAGACCTCTACGCAATTTTCACCAATGAAGAAACCACGGCAGCAGTCGACAAGGATGTCGAGAAGAAGGTGCGTGGTTATCTTCGTTCCATATGCACTCGTTGATTAGCCCTAGGTCAAGATGCTCCTTACACGACTGCAGGGCGCTGGGATTACCGGAATTGGCGAAGAGCAAGCCTATCATGCCCTCTCATGGTACCCCGAAGACCTTGACAAGGCCTACAACCTCCTCATACTCGCAAATGAATCCATTGAAGGCGAACTGAAAGACTCCAACCCGAATGTGACCATGTTGGGCGCCATAAACAGGAACATGGTGACGTGCTATCTGGACGCCCTGCTCTTCGCCATGTTTGCCAGGCTGGATAGCTTTGAGGCAATGCTGTACGATAATTTTGATGATGAGCCGAGGAAGAAGCTTGCAGCCATCCTGCGGCTATGGGTAAATCTTCTACGGACTGGGCAGCTCATCAAAGTTGATCTCGTACGCTTCCAACTCTGACCGCCTTGACCCTCGCTAATGTACGCTTCAGACCAAGCACCTCCAAGATTCTCTGGCAAAGTGTGGATGGGAGGACGCTGCTCGAATGTGTCAGCAAGATGCATCCGAAGCCTTCACGTTCATCACCGGTGCGCTTGAGCTACCTTTACTTACCCTAAAGATGGACATTTACCATACTGGACGAGAAGACAAGGAAGATGATCATAAATTTGTCAACGAGCGGCTGTTAGAGGTGGCAATACCGGAGCAAGAGGGTGACCATGTCATCACCTTGGAAGATTGCCTCGAAACCTACTTCAATAACCGAATTGAAGTCAAGCGGTACTTGCAGCGGCAAAACACAATTGCTTCTATAAAGTCAAGAGAGGGGGAGTACATTGATAAAGACGCCGAAAAAAGTGAGATTATACATATCGAGACTATTGAGATATCAGGATCAGACTCCCCGATTGTCGCCACGCCAACATCAATTGGCCCCTCTACACCCCTGAGTCCCATCCGCCCTCATGATGGACGTCGGCGCGCCGACAGCATTTTTAGCCAGAGATACGCGCGAAAGCCACCAGACGTAAGCAAATTCGATGAGAAAAAGCATCTGGAAGACATGCTGGACAATAGCTCTGGAGGTCGGCCGCGGTCTGCTTCACTTCTTAGAAAGGAGATTCTAATGCCAGCCTGGCAATTCTTCAGTCTGATACGTAAGTGTCTCATGGCATCAGCGGTAAAAAATCTGACTCCCGTCTAGCGTGGTATACTGATAATGCCCCCAAGACAGACGCCCAGGTCGCGGCACACTTCTCCGTGAAGCGTCCTGTCCTGGGCATTTGTCTGAAACGGTACACAATGCTTTCAAACGGTGCACCAAAGCGCCTCGATACGTTTATCGATATCCCTCTAGAAATTGGCTTGCCTCACTTCATTTCTGATGAAAGGATGAAGGAGGAGGGCCCACTGTTTGGCAATTTCAAGCTTGTTTTACAGTCGGTGGTGTGTCATCGCGGAGAGTCGGTCGATTCTGGGCATTACATAGCACTTATCCGTGACGACGCCAATGAGCGTCCACATACATCACATTCCGACGATGAAGAACATCCAGGATCCTGGCTGCGATTTGACGACCTCTCGAACCCACGTGTGTCTGAAGTAGACATAAAAAAGGCACTACGAGAAGAATCGCCCTATCTGCTTTTCTATCAAGTGCAGCCAATCAATGAAGAGTTAGCGTTGCGTGGTGATCCTCCACCGTATGCGGAAGGGCAGGGTGAAATCCGTTCGTTTGATGCCTCACGAGAAACATTGACCTCAGGTCTTTCCACGTCCGCCACAGATACCGAAGCTGGTGGAGACTGGGAAAAGACAGCCTCGCCCGGTGTGCACGCGGATTGGAGTCATTCGGACGAATTGGTGGGCCGGAATAGCATATCAAGCAATCGACGGAGTAGCATCGCATTTGAGGATGTCGAAGGAAGCCTACATAGCGTGTCGCGTGGTCGCACCCAGCCGCCAACGCCCGAGGAGCAGAAGACAGGCTTCTTGTCAGCCTCTCGTCGAGGGTCCCGAACATGGATGCCTGGGAACAACAACAATAATAATAACCAAAGCAACAGAAGTCGGCCCAGCAGCCAAAGCGGGGAGAACCGTTTGTCACTCACTTTGTCGAGACTGACAGGCCGCGGGAGCAAGGACAAATTGCAGATCACCGAGGGGATCCCCGCTGAGGAGCCTACCATAGTCATAAACGAGGTCGAGAGTGCCGAAAATGTGCCACATGTCCCAACGCCTGTCAAAGAGAAAAAAGATTCTGGTATTTCGCGTAGCAAGAGTAAGAAGGAAAAGAAAGACCGATTCAGGAGCAAGAGCAGGGACCCTGGCGAAAGCTTGGAGAAGAGCAAGCACAAGGAGAAGAACCGACCAGATCGAGAGTGTATCGTTATGTGACTGACCCACGAGCTGTATATATATGTGAGGGTTGGGTGACTGTGTTTATTTTCTACACTATGTAGATACGGGAGTACGTGGGCGTAGCTCGCTCTGGGTTGCTGTTTGCTGTATGATGTATTAGCGAGGCGTTTTGAGAAGGCACGAAGCAGCTTCTTGGGTTTTGCATTTTGTTATTGTTTGGCAACCAGCATTCATGAGGGACGCGTCTAACGCTTTCCTCGTCAGAAGGTAGTTCTAGGAGGTGGTGAATTCAGACAAGGATAGATGATATTACACAAGTGCTGTGGAGAAGCCAGAGAACCACAACATGGGCCTGCTCAGCTATACCAGCATCTTTGGAGCAGGCTTATCAACATTGCAGGTGGCCAGATTCCTGAGTCTCTCACAGCCACAACATGTGTTCACAGAAGGCGTTCGATGCCCCTAGAAGCGTGGATTCCTGTTGCGGCTAGCTATGTGCGGGAAACCTGGCCTCTTGGGTCACGCTAAGACCGCCGCCCACCACAAAAGTCCGCCCGCTCAACCGTCGCCTCTACTCTCACATTTTACGCGCCTGCTTCAGCATCACAGGAATCGCCTGCAATCTCCCGCCATAGCGCAACCTACACGCCAACCCCGCGACTACCGCCCCAACCCTCACAATGGCTATCAGCCCGCAAATGTACGTCATTTGCGCCTTTGCCGTCTTCAAGACAGTTGCTAATCCTGCGGCGCAGTACGAATCTTGTCATCATCTTGTACGTGTCGCTTTCGCGCACTCGGATGCGATCCGATATCTAACCATTGCGCAGGGGGTTCATGCAGATCTCCAAAAAGGTTCCTTTCGATGATCCGAACGTGCTCAATGGCGTGCGCGCTCTCTACATTGTCTCCAATATCATCATCTTGAGCATCTACCTCTACGTCCAGGCCCAGATCAACAAGAAGAATGGTGTGTCCCCCATGCTGCCGGAAGCCGAGTCTTGCAGGAGCCTCTGACAGCTTTGCCACCCGACCAGACAGCTAACAAGCAAAAGACATGACCGTCGTCAAATACGTCGAGCCCGCCCCGATGGGTTCTGGCGAAGAGCCCAAATTCGTTGCCACCACGGTAAAAGCCTACGACCTCCAGAAGCTCCGCGAGCTCTTCAAGGCCCAGCTCATGGGCGTCGGCATGATGGGTGTCATGCATATTTACTTCAAATACACCAACCCGCTGCTGATTCAATCCATCATTCCCCTCAAGGGCGCTTTCGAGGGCAATCTCGTCAAGGTCCACCTTTTGGGCCAGCCAGCAACTGGCGATCTGGCGAGGCCGTGGAAAGCGAGCGGTGGGATGATGGGTGCCATGAGCGGAGGTGAGATTAAGACGGATAAGAAGAGCATCGAGGCTGCCGAGCGTGCCGGTCGTGGAGGTGTCAAGGACGAGTAAATCGTTTGCAAATATCTCCAGGCCCAATAACTTCATTCCGCGTGGGACCTGCACCGTCATTGGGGAGCGTGCATTGGCCGACCTCCGGCTTTGTCCGGACCATAAGTTTTCATACTTGCTAATTGTATAGTACCGATAAAATCTATGCCATTTCTATCCACATCGTCTAATTTCGTTGTCTGGTCAAAGATGAATGTGTGGGTTCTGCCAAGTATCCGGACTCAATTATGCTGACCCTGCGACATGCTTGTAAGTAGCAATGATAAAGGCAAGCGATGCGGAATGTAGAGGTTGTCCAAACGTACATGTAACCGCTCATTGAGCCAGCTTCAGTGCGGCTTTTCGCGTCGGCTGATGAATAGGAAGTATTGCATTGTCTAATTCCTGCATGACAACGCTCTTGTATTGGGAATTAGTTCTTAACAAACTCCGGCAAAACTGAGCAGCGCTCAGAACTAAACAAATCCATTATAAACCTCTCCGATAAAGAAATATCGCTCAACTTAAGTAGTTGGGCAATGCTCAAAAAGCGATCTTACAACACAACCGAAAATACCAATCTGTCTCCTCTTCAATCTTAACCTGCCCGTTCCCGCTCACAGCAAACACTGCAGAACCAGTCACATTTATCATCCGGCTTACTCGGTGTTTCGTCGCTGAGGAAAACACAAGAAAAGCTCACAAGGCAAAGAGAACATTAAGCATGAAGCAGGAGCTTTGATGTAGGACGCCAACTGTGGCGGCGATAAGGTGGATAGCGTGCTTTACAAAACTTTTCAATGGCTCTAGGACACGCTCAAGACTAGATCAGGAATGAGAGGGTGCTAGAATTAGATTTAGCGAATGGGCTATGCGTGTGGTTCTGAGATATGAACACGTTCTTGCAAAAGTGTTTGCGCAATGCTACTTGAGATTGAGGCATGTCATTTCCAATGAAGAACTGAGTAATTTCCTGCTAGCACAGCCATTGAACAAGGCTTCTTAGCCAAAAGGGTATTTGCTATGGGTCAAACATATCTAGCAATCTGTACTGCTAAGCATAGTCTCTAATTAAAGCCAGCCTTGTCCCTATGGTGATGGCCAAAACAACGGATGATAGTAAGCGATGAAGGCCGGGCAAATCGTTCAGTATGGTACTATAATCAATAGTCTACTAAGCCCCCGTGGGTATGTGTAGTAATTCATTGTAATGGTCGAGATCTGCCGGGGCCCGGCATGCATCCTGGTCATACATGTCATGTGAACGTCATGTCTAGTATACTTTTAGCCTCACATCCTTTAATGGCCTTGCATATCCACTTTCAGCAGCGATAAGACTGGGTGGCGCCTTGTAACCCATTGATGATGAGTTAACACTTGCGTGGGCTCTGCTGATCAAGAGACAACCTGTTCATATAAATTGCATCATCCACCACTTCCTGAACAATGAAACACCGTTGATCTATCATTTCGCAACATCAGCCAGCCTATTCAAAATGTCAAGCACCCAGAGTAACAAGCAAGTATTGCTGGAGCATAAAGTAATCCCAAGCGTCCTACCGACTGATGTTGATCTACCCTACAATTTGAAGCTGAAATGGCCGAACACAACGCTGGACACACCTGGTCAGGAGTTGGATCGCGAGGAAACTCAATCTGAGCCCAAGGTGTATCTAGAACCCCCTGTATGTGACCATGCCTCACTAAGCAACTGCTATACAAAAGCTAAAATGAAGGACCGTAGCCCTCTGGGCCAATCGAGAATCTTGTCCTGATCATGACTGATCCAGTAAGTTTTAAATTCAACCTAAACTCTACACTATAGCTGGCCGTAGCCACAAGCTCATGCAAAAGTACTAGGATCTTATGATGATCGATGACACCTACTTCGGTCAAGTGCGACACTGGCTTGTAACGAATCTATCCTCAAATGCAGATGGCTCTCTTTCCTCTTCTCACGCCGCAGAGAGATCTCCTTATGTTGGTCCAGCGCCGCTACCAAACTATGTATACCCTCGCCCCCATCGGTACGTTTTCATTCTAGCACGTGGGGTAAGCAAAGTGGAAGTCACGCCGGAAGATCTGAGGGAACTGCAGAAGCCGTATGCTGCTGCGATGGCGGGGAAACAGGGTACAGTTCAAGACTTGAAGGATCGATGGGGATTCAATGCGCAGGCCCTTGTTGAGAAGAAGGGACTTGAGATTGTGGCTGCGAATTTTATGCATGTCGGAGGCACGCTAAAGAGTGCGGCAACTAATATGGCTATGATGGGCCAGGCTGTTGCCGACAAGGTAAGAAGCACGACTTAGTTGTTATTATTTGTCCATGTTCGCATTTACTGATTTGTCGTCATATAGGTTATTGGAAGGTGATGATCCATAGAATAAGGTCTTTGGGGGCATGGCTGTGTGGAAAGGAGACGAATGAAATGAATGTCTAGTCGTTCCCTAGAATACTTTTCTTGACCAAAGTTTCCGTACCCTAATTGTCCATCCTGGAGCTATTCTTATCGATATCCCATTGTGCCTTTATATCACTTACCTTACTGAGACCATGAACTTGGTTCCGCGTCGTTTTGGGATTGTAGGATTCGTCCCCAACACTTTCTCTTCGAGGATAACAAGCTTCCATAGAAAGCAATTAACCTAGAACCGTTCGAACAGCGAGAAAAACAGCCTAAAGAGCATACAAAGCTGATTCTGACAGTGCCTGAATATGAAAACCAAGGCTTTGGAAAGTTACAATCGCACCTGCTAACGACTTCTACGATTGATTGAAGAGCATGGGTGAATGGGAAATGCGATATGCAAAATGCTGAACTTAATTAAAATGGTATGCTGAATCACGAAAGAGCCGGAAATGCTCGAGTTGCGTGAAGTAGCTGCACAAATCCTCTCACGCCAGACGCCTTGCAATGCATGTCCTGATCAGACGCACTCACCAATTATCACTGTCCACCAACTCTCCATCTGCAGTGACGTAGCATCTTATGTGCCACCCCTTTTCTTCTCAATTTCATCTTTCAGCTGCACCAAGTCCTGCTCTGTTGCCTCGAACTCCAGGCCCTGCTTGACCCACTGGTCCGCTTCGTCTAACCTCCCCATCTCTAGCAAACACTTACCCCTCCTCCACCATCCCTTTGCATTTCCCACCTTCTTCATCTCGACGCTCGCCTCCGCATCCACGGCGCCCTCGGCCCAGTTCTGTTGCGCCATATTCGCCTGTGCGCGATTACTCAACAAACCCGAAACCTCCTCTCTGACAAGGCCTGAAGGCTCCCAGTGTGGCCGACCCGAGGCCATCTCAATTGCAAGGCTATACAGCTTGACAGCTTGGCCATGGTTGCCTTTGCGGAACTCGGCATTGCCGGATTCGCGCAACTTGCCGATTTGTGCTGAGCGCTTTGGATTTACGGGAACAGGTGGGGGTGGGGTGCCGGTAGGTGTTTCGACGTTGAGGAGGCCTCTGTGGAGTGCGTTTAGGGTGGCGAGCTCGGTGGAGAGGGCGTTACTGAGGCTGTTGGTTGCGGATATGGCTTTAGTGGTTGGGTCCATTTCGAGTGGGAGCAGCGTGAAAGTATCCGGCGATTCCATGGCGTGCGTATATGTGTCTGTAGCCCAATCGATGTTTGATAGTTTGAGTGTGCACGCAGAGAAGGAGTGAGGGTAGAGCCTGGGCTTGGAGGTGGTGTCGTAGTGTGGAGGTGATCTGGACAGTTGGATATAAATGCGACCTTATCGATAAGCTGGGAGCGAACGTGGCGTTTGCTCCTTCACTCGACCACATACGTCCGACTTTCCTTTCCCACACATTCTCTCTACGGGCAAATTCATATCTCCCTACGTATGTGGACTCTATAATGCCGACAAGGTTCTTCACGCAAACCTCTGCCCAACCCACTTGCTGCACGCAAGCACACGTGATTGCGCATCTTTCTGTGAGAGCGCCAACCTGCGGTTCGATGCTAAGCAGGCTGCCACTTTTTGCGCAGGTGTGACCTGGTAGGGCTTATAAGACCAGCACCTTATTTTTTTTTATAGAAAGTTTTGGCCGCAAATAGTGCTCTCTTGGCCGGCTGCATGTGTGTGCCTGTTTGTATCGTTTCTCTTGCAATATATCCTCGTTTCTCACGTAGAACATAGTCGACGGTCACCCTTATTGTCGAAGGCCGACACTTTTGTCATGTTGCTTATCAATAGCAGTAGGTTTTAGCTCTGAATCGATGCGTAGGACTGCCATTGTGCTCGTCTCACTATCATATGACGATTGCTCTATATGCTTGTCTAAATACTCTAAAACGCCAGAAAATGCTCGCAAAGTTCCATGTTGACATGTGCCACGCCCAGGATCAATCACCAAAATACTTAGAGCGTGCGAGGGCATGCAGAAAGCTGTGTCAACCCTCATCATGAGCCTGATCTTCATCATCTTTGAAGGCCTTCGGTAAGTATAACTTCGTGTTCTCATAAACCACAAACGTGACGATTGTTGTTGGAATGACCCGAACTGTGTTGGGAATAACGCTACTCGAACATTAGTATTCTGGCGCTGTTATCGTTGCATCGGTTTGTGCAGGACTGACCCCTTGTAGAATGCCATAAAGCCCTCATTCTTGTACGTTTTGCGCAACACATCGAGAAGCCCACTATACTGCTGTGCAGCATTATACTGCTGCATCCTCGCCCGAATTGGTTGGTAAGGATATGTAATGGCGCCTGCAAGCAATTTGCTTCCGCCACTCATGTACACGTATTCCCAATTGCTCAATTTCTCCTGGCCACCGACCTGTGTCCCTCTTCGCTTCTTCATATTTTCGTATATACTAAACTGCACAGCGCCATGCAGAACGCCTAGAGATGATGGAACGAATCCGGCCCAGAGGCCCTTGAGACCACGTGTTTCGTAGACATGCCGCAGGCCGTAGGTCATGGATTTGTATGCGGCCGGGTGGTTTGCGCCGCGCTCAAGCATGCGAGTTTTCACAACCCAGATGGGGTTTGTGCAAGCGCCTGTCAAGAGACCTGAGAGTCGCGAAATTAGCAAGCGTTGTTCTACTCCTGCATTTGCATTGGAGTAAGCATACCGGCAATTATACTCGCAGAAAAGAACTCTGCACTGCCCAAATGCTCCCCCTTCTTCCGTCTACTCTGAAACAACTCCTTCAAATTCCCGTAAAACAAAAAGTACAAGCCCCATCCTAAACTATTACCCAATAAATTTGGCCACAGTCCTCTATAGAGAGCTGTTGCACCACCCTCATGCTTGATCACATTGCGTAATATGCGAAATGAGTCGCCAGGTCGGGATCTGCTCTGCGTATTGAGCTGCAACCGGTTCTTGAGGAGATCGAGCGGGTGCGCAGCGAGACATGAGACAACGCCAGCGCTGAATCCTGCCACACTCTCTATTACAGAGGCAGAAAGTGAGTTTCTTTGGACATCTGGTCTTCTCTCTTTGCTGTTCTGTTCTACAGGTGGAAATGCGCGGGGCATCGCGGGTACGGCTGGCTGATATTTGGTGCTTGTGATCGCATTCTTGAGTGTTGAATGACGAACCTATACTAGAGAATGCTTTACTGAGGCAAAGGCAAAGGCATGAGATTGAGGCGCTGTGAATTTAAAAAAAAAATAACATGCACATGTGCGTCACACATCGCGGGACAATAGAATGACGAGGTCGGATGTCGGAAGGGTCGACATTGGGAGCTTGGGCCCTTTGATGTTGACCCATGCGTCGTGGGGGGGCCAGACGTCATTAGCACTGCGCATTGTGCTTACGCGAAACCCATCGTGCAACAACTTTGAAAGCATCGCTTCGGTCCTACAAGCATTGCATCCAGATATGCTTGGGTTGGTCATAGTGAATGTCACTGCAATCAAAGACACATTTAATCCATTACGCTCCAGAGTCATACTGAACAACCAGAATTGTGGACGTGAGGCTCAGCATTGCAAGCCGAATGGTTGGACACACTCAAACGACTCGCTGGCTTTTGTCCGTGATTGGACAGTACAGGTAACTTGTTATATATACATGAAAAATACTATGAACAATCGCAGAATCAAACACCAGCGCCGAATTTCTGGTCCGAACAACACACCGCCGGTTCATGTTTCGTCTCTCCAAACGCCAACTTGCTTAATTTGTCAACCAGGGTACTACCCTGCTTAATGCCACTCGGTACACTGCAGTAACTCGGTGGAATATCGAGACATGGATTCCGCGTAAAGAAGTTGCGGGGCCTCAGGAGCAATGTCATTGGCTCAGCTGGCATGACGGGGAAATCCTCAGGAGATGGGAAGTGTGTGATCCCAAAAGTATGCCAGAGTACAACATCTGTATTGACAAGATCGGCGGATGGATTTGCCTGAATCCAGGCGGGGATGCCTTGAGAAGGTTCTCCAGAGGTTTGAGGAACGTGGCGGCCCGCTGGATGTATCTGCGCATCGTCGTCTGCTCTCTTGTCAGCCTCAGTGTCTCCGAAATATCCAATACAAGGACTTACACTTCGTGACATGTACCGCATGCCTCGCAAAACCCGCCCTCTTCCATACCAATCCTCCTGGTTTCGGTAGTAGCTCCGGTACTTCCCGGCTTACCAGCTTATAGCTCACAGGCTTCTTGCTGTATGGGTTTAGTTTGTTCTCATTAGACATTTCCCATGTCCGACTAGTAGCACCGTTATAGTCCGTAGCTGCTTGTTCTGGTGTACTGAGCTTCGTTTTCTTCGCGTAGAATGCGTTGCCGTACTTGTTCTCGGTGCTGCCGACTTCGCCGTCACCACGTGCAGCGTCAACCATGAAGACTGTGTTGTCAGGACCATCAATGTTAGGATCTATGCGTAGGCAGAACAAGTGTTGGTGGTTGTGTGCGTTGACGCCGGGATAGACTTCGGTGCCCCAGCCTTTCAGATCTTCGCCGGGAAGCATGGCATACGTATTCAAGATGCCGGTAAGCTTGATTTCCAACTGAATGGTACCATCGAGGTGCAGAATCCAATATACGCAGTACTCGTAATTGGCGGCAGTGAATATATGCGAGATAAGGAGTTTGCGGGCTCGAGTTACGGTGACACTGTCGTCACGGAAGTCCGTGTGCTTAAAGAGAATACCAGCATCCTCCTCGTGAATGCAAATGGCGTTCTTGATTGTGGTCGCTGCACCAGCTCGGTTTACGAATGCTGCATCCATATAGTGGATTGCGCCCTTGCAGTCACATCCCAGGCTAAGCGAGTTGGTCATGTAGCCACCCCCATACTCTCCTAAATCGAAGGCGTGTTTTCGTTGATGAGGGTGTTCTGGGTTCCCGTATGGAACGACCATTTCAGCAAGCGAAAGTCTCCAGAAAGTGTCTCGTACGGTGCCCTTGTCATTAAATGTGATATTGGAAAGAACCACGCCCTCACGATAGTTGAAGCCGACATGCAATTTCCAATTCGCCCAGCTAATGTATCTTCCATCCATCTTGAACGAGACACCCTCAGGCTGCGTGATGTTGATTGGCTTCAAATCCTTCCTGTACCCGCCCTCCGCCTCAATAGCAGCGGCATGGTAATTGTTCGGTGGTGCTTTATTCAGCGGTCTCCGGACAGGCGGAACATCAATATGGATGATCTCTTGGGTATCTGAATTGTAGATTGGACAGAAATCAAGAGGGTAGCTGTACTGGCTGTCATCGACGTGCGGACGATAATACATGAGAGCTTGCTGGAGACGAACTTTGGTGCCAAAGCGCTCGTCGTAGCCAATCGTCCATGCTAAATGCGATCAATGAAGTTCATTTTATTGTCTCGTCGATACTCACGGTCGCAGTAAACTTTGGGCATATCCTCTGGCGGAATTCCCACAAGACCACACTGCTCAATTACCTTAGGGTCTTTTCGTACAATAGTTTCTACAATCTGAAGATCCTCCATGGTGATCTGTCCGCTTCATTAGCACTGCACCAGACAGGAGACTCCATCTTTTCTATTCACCAAAGGCTGTACACCATCCGTCAACTCCCAACTGATGATCTTTCCTTCGTTCAGATCCACGTGCCCGTCATAGACCTTGCTTCCCCTACCGATACAAACGACATCTGCAACTCGATGTGGCCGTGGCGCGTGCTCTGGGTCTTTCGTCCATGCCATCATTTCCACCTTGCGCGGCTCCCACAGCGTAACAGCATTGAAGAAAACATTGCTATGCTCTTTGCGTATTGTTGCTACAGCTTGCTCGATCTCCGTTTTGCTAAGAGGGTCAAATGGATGTGGTAGCTCGCCAAGGCCCGTTAGATGGGAAGCTGCTTGCTTCAAACGATCGAGAGCCATAGTGTGTGAATAATGCGCCTGGGAACAGGAAAGAAGAAAGCTTAGAGTGCGGAGGCCCTCAAGGGTTCAGCGGGGTCTTAAAGCTCCCAAGGCCGATTCATAGCGGACCCGCGATGCGACTGAACGGGACAATACCAAGCGTTCTATTCATCAATTTCTCTTATTTCCTGCCAATGATATTCTTCTAGTCGCTTCTCAAAGCATTTTAAGTTGTCACTGATCGAGCTCTCAATCGCGGCTATCAACGCGATAAGGGCGCTGTCGGACTCTCGCACCCCTCTCGGTTAGCGCTTCCCCACCTCTCCATGCACATCAACTTCTGGCTGGTGGTCGCGGGTAAGCTGTCGTCGAGAAATAATGCAACGCGTGTTTAGTTTCACCCATCTTCGGACGTTTGCTGTATACATTCGGCTTGATGCTGCGGAAGTACGTGGAAGAACACCTTCACGCTTCTGTCCAAATGGGCAAGGTCCAAGCGATGCGACAGCAAGACGGGTTGAAACCTAAGGTAGGTCTTCTCGACTTGCTGCTGAGCTCAATGTCGGATGAACTCAACTAGCCCCGACTTCGGATTATATACCGTTGAAAAAAAAAGACCCCCCAATATTTGCACATAGAAGCCTCCAGCTGCAAGCAAGAACTTGATGATAAGAGTTATTGTCAATAGTATGGTGTACTTAGGTTCTTGGACGTTCGTGAATACACGATTCTGGGTGGTGAAGAGGAACCACTCGTAGATAACACAAGTTGAAGCTCGGCGTTAGGTCGGTAGGTTCGGGAAGCGGAAGTGTTGAGGCTGACAGGTCATTTGTGTGCTTTGGTGCAAATGGTTTTTTGGAAAGCTCTTGATCCCTTGTGATAGAGGTGACGGTATGAAAGAAAGAAGTGGCTATGTGAGCGATATCAATGTCATTTATATCAGACCGTAGTTGCGGGAGGCAACACGTTGTCAGAGTATGGTCACTCCTCTTGCTACACTCTTGCTATTACCAGATTATCATGATTGTTGGACACACGAGGAAGTCTTTTTTAAGATTTATATCTAAAGTATTATTCTCGTTCTATGACCGGCATCCTGGTAAGCCTTGCTGTGCTTATCCACGTCTTTATGAGAAGGTTGGCAAGTATGCGACAGAACTTCCCTAGATAAGGCTAATAATAAACTGGCATTCTGAGACGACGGCAGGCTGACTGGGTAAGGGAGTCATTGTCATCTCTACCTTGGTAGTTAACGCGACACGGCATTCTCTGCGGTCCGAAAGCTAGAATGACAACACACAGCCTTAAAAATTGTTAAAAAGACTAGTAAAATGCACTAAGATGAGAATGATCTGTATACTTATGCATCTTATCTTTGGCAGGTAGCGTAAAGAGCACGTTGGGCGAGAGAAACACTTTGCCTGGTGTTATGTCGCTAAAAAATGGACTAATCTTAAACCGACCTAGTGATTTCCATGTTCGGTCGATCTAAAAGAAAGCTAAGCAAACACACTCTACGGTCTTTGAGCGCACACAGCATCGTCTACGAGAGAACTTGACAGCTTCTGGGGTTTTGAGGCGTGTTGGTATGTTTTGTATCTAGGTAATAACTGCCTGTGACTACTTCTGAAGTTTAAGAGGCCGCGGAGTAGACTGCGGCACGTTTTGGGACTAAACTAATTTCTTCTCGTTGCGCGCGCGCGAGCCCTTGTCGATGCCCATTGAATAGAGCAGTCTATCAGATTTGCCATTCTCATATCAGGTCAGGATGAGCAATCCCTTGACTGAGGCGGATATAATCTTCCCTCATCTGTCCAATACCCCGAATATTTCTAGGACGCTGTCATCACTTCGCCGGTCGACACTATCGATCAGAAACCGACTTTCCTCCATATCGTCAGACAGCACGTTTGTTACCTCAGTTGCAGAAGCTTACAACCTTCCGCTTGTGGCGAATGAGAGGTGTGGAAGCTGGTACATCCCACCGCTTCTGAAATCCGAGTCCGTATACTTCAAAAGTACAGACGGCCATATGGGCGAGTGGGCATTTAGCTTGAGACGTTTGAACCTGCAACTTGTAGATATGGCGGTGAATTGGGGTGGGGCTGTGATTGTGGACTCGACTAGGAGGGGAAAGAGTATGCCTGATGCGTTGAGCAAGACGGTGCCCGTATGGTGTTGTGTTATCAATCGAGCTCTCCTCGGCAACGAGGCTGGTAAGCATGAATTATACACACCGCCTCTAGCTGTGTCGGAAAGTGAGCACGCACAAATTGAGCGGAGGATTGACGGCTTTGTAGAGCAGTTTCTGGTGAGTTTTCCAATGGTAAAATTAACACCGCCATGAATCGTCTAAGGCGAAATAGGACATCTGCAAACCCAACATTGCACAACTCCGCAACAAACTCAAGAAACCTCTTCGACCCATATGGGTAACTCAGCAATCATCTTTGCCAGACTCACCGCCTTCATTTCCCGATTTCTATCCAATTATTCAGTGCACTGCATCTCGAAGGGTCAGTGGCGCCGAGAGTTCGCAGGCTGGCTATATTCAAGGCGCTGCTGATGACCATGAATCATGGTCGCATGGACTTACGCCGACACTGTTTTGGGCGAATAAAGAGTTACTCATAAAGACCAGTGAAGAGGACGCGCCAAGTGTAATTGCTAGACTGATCACGGAAGAGGAGGGAAGTGATGCAATCGCAACGTTGATCATGCCGACAGAAAACGTATACATCGCATCAAGCGAGAATATTGGCCTGAAACCGTTCAACGTGGTAATCAGCTGTACACCCGAACCCCTGCGTCGCACAAGTCTTGAGGACGCGAAGATCAAACACTACCTTCATCTCAAGTGTCAGGCAGGCAAACTGGGGTCCCGTGACCTGCGAACTGAGCTCCCAAAACTCCTTGACTTCTTCGCATCCTTTGCATCGCCATTTTCGGAGAAAATCCTAGTGTGCTGTCCCACTGGCAAGGATCTTTCCGTTGGTACAGCCCTTGCACTTCTTTGTTTGTATGCAGGCGAGGAAGGAGATATCGACTTGAGCAAAAGGAAGAGCAGTGGCGATATTGGAAAGGCATTCATCAAACAACGATTGAGTTGGGTCACAATGAGCAACCCTGCGCTGAACCCGAGTCGAGCCACGCTACAGAGTGTGAATGCTGCTTTACTAGAAAGTCGGGCGCCGAAAGCGAATTTCGGAAGGAGTTCAAGTAGGTCAGAGCCAGAGTGTGTACTGGCTATGAGCGAATCAATATCGTTAGCGCAGGAATCCGAAGTGGAGCAGGGAGTAGAAGCAAAGAGTGACAGCAGCAATACCAAGGGTGGACCACCAGAAATCCCTTGGACGATCTTCAGCCACCTGAAAACCTCAGCCGACCGGCCCTGGACCTTTGTCCGTACTCTCTATTCCAAATTCGCCACACATCCCTCAGGCACTGTGACGGGAACGGCGACGTTTACTCACTGCACGGTCCCCTTGCCGTCTCCTCCAACGCTCCTGTACGCAGAGGAAGGCGAATTTATAACTGACACGGGCCTTCGATTCACAGCGAGGCGCAAATATGTTTATCGACTCAAGCCATCGGCTGAAGGTATGAGGGAATATGTCGTCGTGCACTTCTTCGACGACGAGAAGATGGCTCGCTCAGTGGTTGCAGATGGTGTAGGAGAAAGAGGCGAGGGCATTGGCGGGGTATTCGTTGAGATGGGCAATGTCAACATGAAGGAAGATGTCATGGAGGCAATGAACAGGGAACAACATCTTTGTGCTGAAGATGTGTATGCTGCGAGTTGGAAGTTTTCAAAGGCCATGGCTGACCCTACACACCAAGGGGAAGTGTGGTGGGAAGTTCGGTACGACGTCAAAGGGCCGAAGAAAGATTATGTGAGTAGTACGCGGTATACTCGGCTGTAGAGACCATGATTGCGTCCGAAAGAGATGAATTAGGAATATAGGGTATCAAGCCGTCTACCAACAGGAACAGCAGTAACAGCAGCAGCAGCAAAGAGTGAAAAAAAAAAAAAAAAAAAAAAAAAAAAAAAAAAAAAAAACACCGCCTACTCCTTCGCAGCTCGACATTACTTGATCCTCAGTATTCTAAGAATCATTGTGGCAAACTTGACAATAACATTGATGACCAGGGCGAGGGCACCGATAGGAACGAATATCTGCAACCACTCGTACCATTTGACGGGTCGAACTTCAGTTTCGATCCAGCCTGCGCCTTTCAGTGGTTGTCCACCGTTGACGTTTGGTGTGACACCGTCGTCGGCGGGGAAACGCTGATTCTCGACAAAATACTGGAGCAGGTCATCTTTCTCCCGCCAGCGAGCGAGCAGCCAGTCGCCAAAGACCTTCTCATCATGGGTAGGTATGTCAGCAATGCGGAAGCGGCGTATGTGTATGTTTACGGATTTTGGTTGTCGGCCCTGGAAATAGGTGCCTCGGAGGGTGAAGAGGTCTTGGCCGTATTGACCGACGCTGGCAGGGCGATGGGTCAGTCATTGTTTTGGAGCCAGAAGAAAGGGGGCATTGTAGACTTACGGGACGCCTTCGTATGCCAGAGTACAGTCGTACATGTAGTCAACCGTGGTCTTGAGCTCCTGTAGGCAAAAGGACAAGCCGGTGCTTCGGGGCAGCAGGGCATGCCTCAAATCGTCAATGTTGTTCTTGTCGGCCCACTTCTTGCTCGCATTGCGGCCGTTGTTGCTGAGATTGGTGCCCTCGGGGAAGATGAGCAGCCACATGGGATCAAGGCCGGTGGAGCCCGACAAGGGCCCGCTATGACTTGTGCTGAGTTTCTTGAGTCGATGGTGAAATCGCTCCTTGTCTGTGGACCATTTGCGCGAGAGGAAGATGAAGCCGTAGAGCATCATGCCGGTGCCGAGGATGGGGATGTATTTGATCGACTCCTTGAGGATAATGTAGAGGTGGCCGTGCATGGAGCAGGTGTAGGACACCCACCACAGGTAGACCCAGTCTGTGTAGATCTGTTGGGCGTGAGCTCTGGCTGGGGAGGAAGGCGGTGGCCGACGGAAGGGGAAGGGGGAAGGGACGCACCTGGTGGTTTGAGATGAGGACGATGCGGTCTGGGAAGTCGCACTCGAGGCGGCCGTCGGCGGTCTTGCGGAGCTGGCCCCTCACGCTCTCGTCGCCGCTGATTCTCATCTTGACAGGGGCCCACCAGTACGTCATGGTGGTGGTGACGACGCCAAAGTGCTGCTTCGTCATGGCCATCCATGCGTAGAAGAGGTCCTTGCTGTACAGGTAGAGGGGCGCGCCAATGTACTGGGTGAGGGCGATGCTGAGGCAGGGCGTTAGCATGCTGTAGGCGGGCCGTCAGCGCGCCGTGAAGAGGGTGTAGACGCACGCAAGGATGCTGCCGTTGAAGTACACAGCAAAGAGGAACATGCGGAGGGCCTGCTGCACGGCGCCATGCTTGATGTCGCCGCCCGGGTGTGTGGTGGGCTGGTGGACGGCGGGCGCAGGTGCGGGGGCCTGTCGGTGCCTCAAGCCCTTGGTGGCCATGGTGGTGGTTGTGTTTGCAGGAGCATGAGGGCGTGAGGCGGTGGTCATAAGCCAGGCACGAGCTGACTGCCGCGTGAAGCCGGTCAAGGCAGCCAGCCCCGCGGGCAGGGATGTTGGCTCGCGTAGCGGAAGCTAGGACGGCAGACTCACCTGCAGCTGTGCCTGTGCAGGGCGAAAGGCCGTCGAGATGCCATGTCTTCCCACCATGAAGCTGGCGCAGCCCCGCGTCCTGCCATGGCGCCCACGACGCGCTGCGCGCCTGCTCTCGTCCAGCGCGCGCCGCCGCCAGATCAACCACATCGCCGAGCTCCCCGCCCGCATCACGCCGTCGTACCTGCAGTCGCCGGCAAACACGCTCCTCAGCCTGCAGTGGCCCTCCCCCCCGCGCAACATCCTCGTCACCAAGAAGAAGCGCACGCCCAACATCACCGAGTCGGTCATCCACTTCACCACCCACATCCGCTCCACCTACCCCGCCATCAACATCATCTTCGAGCCCGAGTCTGCCCGCGAACTGCACCACCTGCTGCCCTTCCCCGTCTACTCGTACCCCTCCGGCCCGCCCGCGCCCCAGCTCCTCTCCGATAAGACGGACCTGGTCTGCACCCTGGGCGGCGATGGCACCCTGCTGCGCGCCAGCAGCCTCTTCAGCCACGCCGCCAGCGTCCCGCCCGTCCTGAGCTTCGCCATGGGCACCATTGGCTTCCTGGGCGAGTTCAAGTTCAACGAGTACAAGCGCGCCTTCCGCGAGGTCTACATGAGCGGCGCCCCCGACACGTACTCGGCCCTGGCCGACTCGCTGCAAGGGAACCCCCCGCGCCTGCCCGCCTCGCCCGACGACCCGCTGGACCGCCCGCTGAGCTACGCAGACATACGCGGAAAGGCCATGGGCACCAACCGCACCGCACGCATCCTGCTGCGCAACCGCCTCAAGGTGGGCGTCTTTGGGCCCGACGGCACCCGCATCGGCGGCGCACACGGCGACACATACGCCCTCAACGAAGTCACCCTGCATCGTGGCTCGAGCCCGCACCTCAAAATCATCGACGTCTACATCAACAACCGCTTCCTGACCGAAGCCGTGGCCGACGGCATGATTATCAGCTCGCCAACCGGTAGCACCGCCTATTCACTGTCGTCGGGCGGGAGCATTGTCCACCCCCTCGTCCCCTCGCTCATGTTGACCCCAATCTGCCCCCGATCCTTGTCCTTCCGCCCGCTCGTCCTGCCATCCGAGACGCCCATTACACTGCGCCTTGGCGAGAAGAATCGAGGCCGTGAAGTCGAAGTCAGCATCGACGGCAAGACCATTACCGAGAAACTGGGCACCGGCATGGAGGTTCGCATCGCCGGGGAGGAGGTTCAAAAAGCCGACCAGGGCTGGCAAGGCGGTGTTCCAAGCATCGTGCGCGGTACCACAGGGAAAGAGGACATGGCTGAAGACCACTGGGTTGGCGGCTTGAACGCCTTATTGAAATTCAATTATCCCTTTGGAGACCAAGAGCCCTAAGCGCTCACGGCAGCAAGGCGCATCAAAGATTCTAACGACGACTATGAGGGAGAGAGTGGGCACGTTTCATTGCTCATCGTGGCTGATTGTAAACACATATGTAAACCCATCATCTACAGCCGGCATTGCAATTCTGAAGCATTACCCGGCGTTCATAGGGGTGATAATTATATAAAAAAGATAAACACAAAAATGAAAACAAAAGAGTCCTGCAGCACGTTACATGTTGGCATCATGTGGGTTGGACAAAACGTCAACATACAAGCGCCACTAGCGCGCTAAATCCTCCTCCCCCCTCCCCCCCTGCCCATGGCGCCAACTGCGGAGTTGAAGCCACACCTCCGAAACCATGGTTCCACGACCAACATCCCTCCAACAATGTCCACAGCACATCGCTGCATTCGATAATGCCTGCCCAACCACATAGGCGTAGCACCAATGACCTTCTAAACTCTACAGGCTTTCTGGGAGCAACTGCCCGCTTCTGGCAGGTAGGCAAAAAGGCCATTCCGCGTGCATGCCAAACTTTACGCTAATGAATAGTACAGCGTTCGTACGCTTCCGACTATGTTGGACTCGCTATACTGATCAGCGGGTATATACTGGTAGATTGCCCAACAGCTATACCCATACAAGCCCTATCCCATTGACAGTCACGCGCAGATTCAGTTCCTCGCCGAACCCTTCCATCGCATGTTCTTCCTGGACAACCTCGCAATCGGATACCCACACGCTGAAATTGAGCGCGTACCTGTGTGTACGTACGCCTCGCAATACCCCGACCTCCCCGACCCCGACCCTCTATGCTTTTTACGCCCCAGTCTGCTGACCACAACTGTAGCATGGCTATTCATATACGCCGGCGCAGTCCCCCTCGGCATCCTTGTAGTATGGGCGCTCCTCGCTCGCCCCGGCACGCACAAAGCACACGTCACCATCCTCGGCTGGTTCATAAGCTTGATCCTCACCCTGTTCATCACTGATGTGATCAAGAATGCGGTAGGGAGGCCACGGCCCGATTTGATTGCACGCTGTAAGCCGGAGCCAGGCACACCCGCAAACCAGCTCGTTACATTTCATGTTTGTACCGAAAAGGACCATCATGTACTGCACGACGGCTGGCGCAGCTTCCCCAGCGGGCACAGCAGCTTCTCCTTTAGCGGACTGGGATATCTGGCGCTATTCATTGCTGGCCAATGTCACGTCTACCGCCCCCGAGCCGATCTCGCTCGTGTCCTGCTTGCCCTGACACCGCTCCTGTGTGCCGCTCTAATTGCTATATCGCGCTGCGAAGATTACCGGCACGATGTCTACGATGTCTCGGTTGGCTCCGTCTTGGGAATGGCCGTGGCACACTACACATACAGAAGATACTATCCCGCATTGAGGAGCAAAGCCTGTGCCACCCCCTACCCGAACCCTGCCGACGAGCCAAAAGGATTTGTCAAGGCCAAGGACGACGAAGAAAGCTTGAGAGGGGCACAGGAGTTCGAACTGGACGATTTCGATGAAGAGGACCACGAGCGGGAGGACAGGCCGTTGAATGGTAGAAGATAGTCAAAGACACTATTTCCCTACCCAGCCCTCCAAAACAGGCCGTCATTTCATTAGCCCCATGGCTGATGCAATCTCCTGAATACAATTAGGCCTCTACATGAAAATTCACAAACACTCGCAGCCTCCTCAAGCGTGCCAGCTTTTCCGCCCTGTAATCCATTTAAAGCTCGCGCACCAACCCTCCACTTCTCCCTGCTCAGCTCTCTCACACCAGCTGGACACCTCTTGTTGCGCAACCGCACATTCCGCCCGCACTTCCTCTGCCGTCCACGCCCTCTCCTTGTCGCCATATCTTGTCAAGAGACGCAGCAAACTCGCTTCAAACGTCTCCATCACAACCACGAGCATCAGCTTACCAATTGATCTCTGTGCTTCGTCTTGTGCCCACTGGCCAATGGGCACATTGACGTACGTTGTCCGAATGTCAGTGAAGCCTGCTTCTTCCAGATACGATGTGTGCATGTAGAATGTTCCAAGTGGACGGCCCGACTTGAAGGATGCCTCCATCATGGCCTTGTAGAGCTTGCGGAGAGTCGGCATCGGAAACGTGGACGGCTCACCATCCCCGACAGGAAGCGGCACTTGTCCTAGGTCATAGTCTGCGATTTCAACCCAACCTCCTGGAGATAGACTCTTGTAGATCTCTGCGTATACCTCCTCCCAGTGCGCAAAGCTCCCTTTCATGTTACGCAGGTGGATCAGCTCGAAACAGTCACTGAAATGCCAGCCAGGATCTGGTCGCGGGCTAAGACTAGATATGTCAATCGTCAAGTTTCCAACAGACGCTTCTGGGCCATGTTCAGGTTGGCCAAGCTCAGGTCTGGACCTGGACCTGGTTGGCGATTCGATGGGTTTTCTATGTGTCGTTTCGGTGAAGAAGTCGTACTGCGCGAGTCTGGCTACCAGGTCATCAACATCCGGCTCTCTGCCCCATACGTCCAAATCATCCAACTCCCACGTCACCCGGCAGTCGCCCAGCGTGGCTTCGGTAGTGTCGAGATCCCATTCAGTCATATCAATGCCAACTACTTCTGCTTGTGGATATTGTCGGGCCATTTCAACAGCCCAATGACCTGGCCCAGTTCCCAGATCAAGTATTCTTCTCGTGGATGGTAGCAGCCGTGTGGTCGTCAATCTTCCTTGCAGCGCATGGACAAAGATCTGATGTTGAAGGGATAAGCGATCTTGCTCCTGGAAGTCATTGTTTGGCAGGTAAACACATGGCAGGTAATATGTATCATTACCATAGGTACGGCCATTCTCGTGGACATATTCGAGATCATCGGAAGTCAGCGTACGGACAGAACGGCTAATGTATTTCGCTATCAGCTTTTACTCCAAACGAAGAAATGTACTAAAAAACAAGCACTCGGGGGAGCGAGATTTGACACGGGCTGATGGATCTGTGGGATACAACGAACGGGCACTGTGATGACAAACAACAAACGCTCTACACTCTCGGCACTGGTGTACTTACTTTGACTCAATCGACGTGGAGCTGCCCGAGTCAGCTCGCGCCCGTTTAGGTGGAGCAGTTGTGTGAGGTGCTACCGACTCTTCGGGCCTTAGCTTGATTGGTAGAGCACCATCTTGTGGCGGACCCGGGTCCATGGTAAGAAGCAAGCCTTGTAGGGCCCTAAACGACCTCACTTGCGTAAGTGAAGTGGCGAAAGATGGATAGATATATCAATAAAATAGTAGGTGCTTTTGCATTTGGCGTAAGCGCTGCATTCGTAATGTCCGAGGGTGGACAGTGCTAAACTTTGATGTTGCAGACCCTAAGCGACAAGTCGCTTGATACTGGCGGCGCGTGTATCCTTGGGTACACGGAGCATACAGAACAGGACCAGGGGGGGGGGGCAGGGGGATCAAGCGCGTACAGTCGGCCGAAAACCTTCTGATCGGTGAATCGGAGCGTAGATGGGCCTCGTAGTCGATGCACCAAGTAGTGGTTTGTTAGTTCTGCTTTTGTAAGTAGTCGATCCAAGCAGTTGAGCTGTAAAGGGGGTGGGGGGGTTTAGAAACAGTAGCTTCGGAGTAGCTAAGCAGCAGGTCTCGACCAAAATCCTGAGACAACAGACAGGCAGTCAGATTGATGATATGCCGCAGCTGTGGGTATGCAGGCTTCTGTGGTACATGTTAGACGCTCGACTTGACCACCTGGTCTGACACAGCTGAATGACAAAGCACAGCGGTAGCCAGTCGACCAACGAAGCTTGCACCCATCCAAACACTTGCTCGGTGGGGAATGGGAGGGGAGGCAGGAGACAGGAGGCAGAACCATTCGCGAGAGGTAACATCAAGGGTGATTTTCGCAGCGCAATTTCCGGGTCCGCGGGCTATCTCAAGACGAAGAGGCTCGTCAACTCGACCCTTGTATGGTGGATGAAGTACGAAAGGGGGGTTATCTGCACTGCTCCAGGGTCTAGTGTGACGCAGTGTGGTATATGCGCTAATTGTGCAATGCAGGCCGAAAGTCCAAGAGAAGCTTGGCTACGGCATGAGGCACGTGGTCTGTTGGAGGGTAAGGTGAGAAGTTCTGACGGCGCAGCAAGGAGCAGCCATGCTGTCGGATCAGGTACTTTTGGGCGGCGTGGCGGGCGTGGGGTCCCAAGTCTAGAAGATCGTCGCTCAACCAGATTGTCGGGGCCGATTCATCGACATTTCACAAAAAGCTGGCGAAATCCGAAGGGTTTTGCAGGGTACCGGCTAGCGTAGAGTAAGTGTGAGGGCGAATACAATGCTCGTCTCGTTCAAGCTTCAACCTCTGGCAAGTGCGCAGTGGATGCAACCACAACGGAACGAAACGGAACAGGAGATCCTAGAAGGTGCAGCGGGTAGCTGCGCGTCAAGCAGGGCTTGGTTGGAAAACATGACTCCGTGCTGCCACCACCAGGTTAGAGCTCTGCATCTGTCGTCAGGCGCCCGTGTTCTGCAGGTGGTCGGCGAGAATTGCATCCAGGTGGTTAGCTTCGATCATGGGCCTCGAGGTGCTGAGTGCACGAACAATCACTCGGAAATGATGCCATATGGAGAAAGCTGTCGGACCGCCTGCTACCTCAAAGATTTGAGCATCAAGAAGTCTGTCTATGCATTACGCGCTCGACGACCTGGTCGCTGGGTTGCAGGAGTCAGCCCGCCTTTGTTGCATATCTGACGTGGATTCAGTTCGCACCCGCGACAAGGTCGATGACTCAAAAGGATGCCATTGGCCGGCAGGCACCCTGGCAGGCGAGCCATGGGCATCAAAGAGCGTTGATGGACAAGAGAGGCTGTGCAGCATAATGATTGCCGCTTATGCAAACTGTGTCAAGAAATGTAAATAGTTGTATGGTTGTATATTTGGAGTGGTACTACGGCACGAGGAGCAGAGCGGTAGATGCCTCCCGACGCTTTCTTGCCGAGAGAATCGCGTCCTATCTAGATTGCACACACCAACACAGCACCCTCCAGCACTGATAATTGAGTTACCTTCCCAGCCTTTGCACTTTTATTGTTCTCAAGCACATGAAACGGACTGCACACCGCCTAGTCCACCTCCTGGCCCTCAAACTTGGGCAAACGAGCAGCTACATCTGCCCATTTCTCCGTGCCATTGACAAGGCTAGCGATAGCTTTGGTAATATCGTCAAGGCTAGCACGAACCTGTTCTGTAGAGTCACGGTCTCTTAGCGTGAAGGTGTTATCCTTGACCGACTGAAAGTCGATGGTAATGCCCAGAGGTGTACCGAGCTCGTCGTTACGCTATGCGGTGTTAGCCAACAGAGAGGGAAGTCATGTATAGGGACAGCATCTTACTGAATAGCGCTTGCCGATGGATGCACCAGAGTCATCAACGCGACTAGAAATACCGCTGTCTTGTAACTTATCGCTGAGCGTTCGTACAAAGGGCTTGAAGTCAGTGTGTGAGCTGAGTGGTACGATGAGGACCTTGGTGGGCGCCACCGTCGGAGGGAAGGAGAGAACGCCACGGGCTTCGTCCTGCTCACGCGTCCAGTAAATATGCTCACAAAGGGCCTAGCATAGTCAGAAAACACAATCAGACTCGTAACAATGGGGAGACTAACGTAGACTATTCGGCCTATACCGAATGATGGCTCGATAACGTTGGGCGTGTATTCGCGTACATTCTCGACCCTTGTGCGCTTCTCGATGCTAATGAGCTCCTTGGGAACCTCGACCTTACCATCACCAACACCAGGAACGTTGACAATGATCTTGCCCTCCTTTGCCAAATCTAAAGACAGCTTCTCTCGTACGTCCTGCGACAGGGCTTCGATGGCGGCTTCCACCGTTCTGCCGTCCTTCTTGAACTTGGGACCAAATTTCTTTTTGTCGAGGTCGCACTGCCACTCTTCGATCTTGAGCGGCTCCTTTCTCGGCTCGCGGACGACTAGAGGCGCGCCAGTCTTCTTCATGTGCACAGTCAGATCGTACGCACTTCGATCGGCGCAGCCAACACACTCTATCCAACCATATGATGTAAACAACTCTGCGTCCCAGCAGTCTGCCGCATAATGCGCCATCTCGTTGGCCATGTGTTGCCGAAAACGAATCTTCTTGGAGTCGACACCAATTTTGAGGAGGAATTGCTGGATACGCGCCAGGAAGTAGCCAAGCGTCTCGTTGTCGACAAGGCCAGTCTCGACGGCCTTGCCAATTTTGGTTGTCTCGACTGTGGTCTTTCCAGAGAGCTGGACTTCTCGGTTGAGAAGCTCCAGTTCGACGTCCTTGACTTCATCGAAACGGGGATGCTTTTTGCCGCCTTCGGGGTCGACAAAGTGCTCAATCTCGGCCATCAAGAACTCTCGTACACGAAGCAGCCCGGCGCGCGGGGAGATTTCGTTACGGAAGGACTTGCCGATAGACGCAGAGGCAAAGGGCATTTGTTGCTGGTTGAATTCGAGCAGCTTCTGGAAGTTGACGAATTGGCCCTGGGCAGTCTCTGGGCGCAGGTAGCCGGGCATGTTCGAGGACGGGCCAATCGCAGTCTGGAACATGAGGTTGAAAGCGACGGGGGGCAATAGCTCGCCATTAGTGGCGGGGTTCTTGATGTCGTACTTTTTCATGAGCAGGCCAAGCTCCTCGCCATTGTAGTTGTCAATCTTGGCCAGGACTTCCTCGAGTTCTTGCACCAGCGCATCGTCGAGCTTCACAGCGGCAATGTTCTTGACCTTCTTCTTCTTCTTCTTGGGGTCCTCCTCTTCAGCCTCGACTTTCTGGCCGCGTGCTTCCTTGTCGCCCTTCAGCCGAGCCTCCAGCACCTCCTCGACCAAGTGATCTGCTCGGAAGATCTCGCCCGTCTTGGGGTCTTTGCACATCCAATCGGCGAACTTGTCGACATGGCCAGACGTCTTGAGGACTTCGTGGGGGGTGAGCATGGTGCAGTCGACTGCAATCTGTCAGTCCACAATTCTCGGCATCGTCGCGTGCCGTCTAACCCTCGAGCATGTTTTCTCGCAGCACAAAGTGTTTGCGCCATGTGTCGACAATGTTGTTCGTGAGGGCACAGCCGGGCGGGCCGTAGTCGTAGAGGCCAGAAACGCCGCCGTAGATGTCGAAGGCGGGCGTGTAGAAGAGCCGCCGCTGCCATGGTCAGTTGTGACTCCACCGCAGGCTCTGGTGAATTTGGGAGACTGCATACTTTCATGAGAGACTCGAGCGAGGCCCTGTCAAAGGGCTTGCCCTTGAGCGTCGTCATGTCGCCGGACATGGTCACCTGGTCTTTCCGCTTGGGCACTTGAAATCTACAGTGGGCGGGTGTTGTGGTGAAGCTCTTGGTGGGATATGCCAGGCAAGGCGGGGCACTAAAAACGGGCGTGCAGGAACGCAGTGAAGACGAGCAGCAACTGGCGCGCAACAGCCGCGACAACTGGCGCATACACGTGCTGTCCTCTTCTATGTGAGAGGAGGACAGGGGCTAATGAGTGACTGGAGGCAATATATACAGATGAAGCCACGGCAGCGGTAATGACGCTCGAAGCTCGCGCCGCCCGAGTGCCATGCGACGCGCCAAGACGTGCCGGAGGAAGGAATCGCCGCCCCGCAAAAAAGTTCAGGACGGCGTCGCAATGCTGCCGCGCCAACTTCACAGGTACTGCAACGGTGCTGTGGCTATCGCACCACGCTCTACAGCCTGCGGAAAAGACTACGAACCATGGCTTTTACCCCGAGTGCCCCCACCGGCTTCAAGCCCAAGAACAAGCTCCGCCGACAAGCCGCACATCTCTCGATAAAGAAGGCGAAAGAGGCCGAGAAGCGCGACTTGAGACATCGCCGAAAGCGTGAGGAAGCAAAGAACCCTTCCCTGCGAGAAGAGCGCCATGCCCGCAACGTCCCTGCCACAATCGACAGCAAACGCGTATGGGATGACGAGCCAGTGGGCGATGAGGAAGATGCTCTAGGCTGGGCAGTCGATGTGGAACGGCTGGCTAAGAGAAGAAAGCTTGAGCAGGAAGCCGCAGAAGCGGGGCAGAGCGGGCATGGCGAGGAGGAGGGTGTACTGGCAAAGCTGAAGAAGCGGGAAGAGCAAGTAGATGACGGTGAAGATGAAGATGAAGACAACGCAGACAGCATGCTCGACTCCGGCTCAGAACTCGACGATTCGGGCCTCGACTCGGACGCCGACTCGGACGCCGACTCCACCTCCAGGGAACGCAAAAAAGGCCCTCCAAAACGCGCCGCCAGTCCTGCTACCTCTACAGCAACTAACCTTGAGCTCTCCCCCGAGTTCCTCAAGCAAAAGTTCCCCCAATTATTCGAGCCCGTCTCCGAACCCAAGATCCTCATTACAACATCGATAAACTCAACTCTGCACAAAGAAGCCGAGATTCTTACCTCCCTCTTCCCGAACAGCACATACATTCGGCGCACCGCTCATGTTCACGCACACAAATACTCAGTTCGCGAGATTGCCGAGTTCGCATCAGCACGCCACTTCACTGCTCTCGTCGTCCTGATGCAGGCAGAGCACGAGAAAAAACCTGATGGCATGGACGTTATACATTTGCCGACTGGGCCACACTTCCACTTCAGCGTGACAAATTGGATCGAAGGGAAGAAGCTACCGAGGCATGCGAATGATACCGGACATTACCCAGAGCTGATACTGAATAATTTCAAGACCCCTTTGGGTATCTTGACCGCGCATCTGTTCAAGGGCTTGTTCCCAGCCATGCCCGAGCTGGAAGGACGACAAGTCTTGACTTTACATAATCAGCGCGATTACATCTTCATAAGACGGCATCGATATGTCTTCCGCGATAAGCGCGAAACGGAGAAATCCATCATGGGTCCGGACGGGAAGCCGGTCAAGGGTGTTGAGCATGTCAAGGTTGGTATGCAGGAAATCGGGTAAGCCACTGCCGATCCAACGACAAACTTTGGGCATTTTTATACTGATGATACCTACAGGCCACGCATGACGCTCAAGCTTCGCCGCATAGACCGCGGAATTCAATTCAAGAGCGGCCAGGAATGGCAATGGAAAGGCAGAATGGACAAGAAAAGGACGCGGTTCAACATGTAGACTAATCTTCATACTCCCACACACGGAACATTGCAGACCGCAATACCGATTGTCTTGCCTACAAACCGGCTTCTTATATCCATGTCCTTGACAAAAGTGATGCAATGCTTGGAGTAGGTTGGCTACCCGCAGTCACCCAACTCTCGATGCTATCACCATGTCCAAAATATATCCGTAACATCAGAGTCGCAAAGGAAAAATCTACGGGAATCATGAGCGCAAGGAAGCGTTGTCCCGTTGCCTTCTGCAAGCAATGGTCCACACTCATAGCAAACGATGCCTCTACTATCAACAACACAGGCTTGTTCTCATGTCTGCTCGTCGATCATTCTCCCTTCATTCATTTCTCGCGCCGGTTCCATGGTCTGCTCCTCTATTTGCATGTTTCTCCTAGCTGCATTCACCCTCGTTCACCAATACCTCGCTTCTGCTGCAAAGATGTTCTTGCCGAACAACGTCCCGGGAGTTAGATTTGCACTTCAGGCACATGGTTTCGATGACCGTTCCCCAGATTCCGGGAGTATGATTTTGTTGCGTGGCTTGATGATAATCTGTATGGCGGAAGTGCAAAGGAGGGGAGCATATGGCTGATCGGTTATCGGTCAGAATTTCGATTCCGTAGTGGCGTACTGCGATGCTGCGGTGGTCTCTGTGTGTTCCCTGCGAAACGTATTGGAGCGGCAGCGTAGTGCTGAGTAATGCGATCAAAAAAAAATGGTGTGGAAGGACAGGAAGAGGATGATGAAGCGACAGTTGGCTATCTCTGCATTTTGGAGCCGGACTTTCCAATCCGTGCGCCGGGGTATCTGACACAATGAACTTTTGTTGCTCTACGAGGTTCTTCCAGTACAGAGGTCAAGTGGAATACAACTACTTGCCACCATAGCCCCCAAACGCTCCCGGAGTCATCAATCCTCCCTGTCCCGATGGACCTGGTGTTGTTGCGAGACCTGCGGGATGGTTGGTTGGTGTGCTCGGCCCGTCGCCTCCATGTCTTGCATTGCCTGGGTGAAACATCATTCCATTCATACCTTGAAATCCTGTCAAAGTTTGCGCACCTTGCGCAGCTAGTACAGCAGCTTGCGCAGTTGCGCTTGCGGGCGGACCGACCCCTGTGAGGCCCCACATCTGGCCGTTCATCTCGTCGGGAACGCTGCCGTCAAAGATCTTCTTCCTCATCTCCCAGAAGACGGTTCCGGTGAGCCAGGCATCAGACCCTGCTGTGTGGGAGTTACCTACGCGCTGACAGCCGAGCTCATCCGCAAGATCTTGTAGACCAGACTTTGTGCCTAGGTTGTTTAGAATGTTGGTCGCTGTGGATCCTATCACGCCGCGGCGGACCAGATTGTTTGCATGGCGCCATAAATACTTGACGTCCAACAGCCGGGGAAAGAAGACCTCAACAAGCTTGCGATATGCATCCTCATCCTCGGGCAATGGTTTTGAGCTGAGCATCTTCACCAAGTAAGCGAAGTCGTAGCCGGAGTGGAAGGAAATCCAGTTGACGTCATCAGTCAAGGTCATTCCAGATGTAATGAGGAGTGAGCCAAACTCCTGTGGATCAATGCCTTGATTGTTATGCTTCTCGAAATCTGCACCCGACTTTTTGAGCATTTGAATGGACTCCTCATTATACATGTCGTCTTCCAGAGAGAACTGGAAGTTAAATGTCCATGTACATGGGCATACAACAATGTTGTTGGCATAGCGCTGCAACGACTTGGGCTGGTAAGGTAGTTGTGAAGGATCGAGATGGGACGGCGGGATCTCGCCTTGCATTGAGAATAGAGTAACGCCAAGTTGTATGATTTTGAGGAGGTCGACATTACAACGCACTGTCTGGTAATGATACGATGCTTTGGAGTTGAAGTCGCCTATGGGTCGTGCGACAACGCCAGGGAACTCTGTGTCCTAAGCATCGCGTGAGCACAGCGTCTGAAGGTATGATAGAGGCACAGAATGGAAGCTACCACATGAAAATAATCTGTCGTGCCACCATTTATAGGACACTATACATGCATGCACCAATCAGAGACGGCGCAGACAGACTAGATGGCTGGCCGACACGTAGGGAAAAGGCATACTGACCATGCTGATGTAGGGATATTGGTCGATGAGCGAACGCAGCATGTCCATCTCTTGGTGCAGATTCGACCGCCAAACATCGCGAATCCGCTGGCCGGCGAGACCTTTTGCGCCGTCCTGTCCGCGAACAGCATTTTCCTGTAACTGTGCGCCGTGGGCAAACCGCATGCGCGCCTCGTGGCCGTCCAGCCCGGTGCCTCCGCCTGCCCCGCCGAGTGCTGCTGCGGCTCCCAGGCCACCACCTAGGCCTGCACCTGACTGGAAGCCGCTCTGGTGTTGGCCAAAGAGGTTGAGGTTGTGGGCCTGGCTGCCGCCGAAGCCCTGGTGCTGTATGCTCTGCTGGTGCTGCTGCTGGTGTTGCTGCGGTTGCTGGGGCATGGGCCCGGAGAGGTGTGCGAAGGGGTTGGAGAGGTTGTGGCCGGGAAAGCGGCCCCCGTGAGGCGGCATTGTGTGGGTGTTGGCTCTTTGTCAGTGGGAGCGCGTGTGTGGGTGCGGCGAGCGTCTGGGTAGCTACATTCGCCTGCGGCGTCGACGTGAGCGATCAAGCAACTGCAAGACACGAATCTCGTTCCCAATAGCTCGCCTATCTTTGGACAAAGGAATAGTGCAGTGGAGAGCGGGGGAGGGCCAGCTGCGGGCAAGAGTGAAGCATGTGTGTCGTCTCCAATGCGGACGGCCCGAGCTTGATGGGCGCGCCAAGACATGGACCGCAGCGTTGCGAACGACCAGCTCGCGCGCCAACGGCAGCCCCAATTCCTCCCAACGCCTGTCCTCAACTGCTTACAGAGGCTTTTCCAGTACGTCGCGTCTTACTCCCCTGCCAATTGCATCTCCTTTTGTACCGCGCAGCATCATCTGACTTGCACAGCTCCTTCAGCATGGCTCCACGCCCCTCCATCACAGGCTTTGACCCCAAGAAGTTCGCCGCCGCCTCCGCAAACGGCACAAAGGGCGACCCATGGGCACGATAGTACGTTTTCTTTTAACTCAGCAAGCCTGTCTGGCGTACTCATGCTTGAACAGTGAGCAATGGCGGTACACAGGCCCTTTCACAAGATTCAACCGCTTCAAGGGCTCCTTCCCCGGCCTCGGCATCGCAACCGTAGCCTTCGCCGGCTACCTTGTTGCTGAGCAGCTGTTATTCAAGGACGACCATCACTCTGGCCACCATGATGAGACAACATAGACTAGTTGGTGCAGGAACAGCGTAAGAGAAACAAAGGAATGAAACATTCGGGCGTACCGGTTACCTCAGGTCTTGACACTGTGACATTGTATATATGGAACACCACACATCACGACAAAGACCGAAATTTGATATGTTATCCTATCCTAGCTCAGTCTCCCTTATATCAGACAAATCATTCACAAGAAAGAGCTGCACATTCTGGGGACCTTTTGCGTCAAGACACGTCAAATTTGCAGAGTATCCTTCTTTATGCTCCTTGGTGTTCGTGGCATTGCTGTCTGTGGATTTCTATATGCCCTCTGTACCACAAATGACGCGCCTTGTTCACCGTGTACGCAAAAAATCGGCGTTGTCGAATTCGAACTACCTCAGTGGAATTAGAATCTTCGAGTATGTTGTCCTACTCCGTGTCAATAATGGCAGCAATTCGGGACTTTCTTGTCATCTCGACTCGGCTGAGTCGAGCGCTCCCAGCTCAAATTGACGTGCCAGGCTTGTTGAGCTGGGGCGGCAACGACAATGTCGACACCTTACCGTAATCCCCAAGTCCTAACGTAATGGTAAGATTTCGCATTGATAGTTGACAAAGCCACAACAACTCAGGGGCGGGTTTGAGATATCCAATAGGATGCCGCCTGTAGCTAGACGACAATCGACAGCGTCTGTCCTTCAGTACCTGCCGCAGGAAGCTTCCACCTTTTGACAACGCCACATCCAACAACAATGGTCCAGCGGCTATGTCCGAAATCTCCAGCATCTTTCTTGAATTTATATACTCATTCAAGGGCCACTACCCGACTGCGCATTTGAAATGCGCAAGATGAGTAGTAGATTGAGAGGTCGCTTAGGACGATGCTATCAGTCTGTTATGGCCTCATCATTGCAGTCTCAGCATCGATTTAGGGTACTAGGCAATCTTTGACAACCAATTATTCAGCAAGATACGTCGAATGAGATCGAGACCGGAACACCAAGACCTCCACCGCATGAAGGTGCTTTCATGTGCAACGCGTTTTCGAATGCAATGGCATACCGGTACTCCTAACAACAACTTTACAGCTCCTGATACGCGTTATCGTGTTACGCGCCATGTGAATTCTGGTGCGGACGGAAATAGTTGGAACAGGTCTGACTTCGGTGAAGGGTCCGCGGGATTGATGGAATTTTAGGGTGTCTAAGCTGTTCTCCCGTATAGTGACAACGAAGAAGCCAAATAAAAGCAGCTATCAAGGAATTAGATGGAGTTCGTTTTTGCGGTCGCACGAGAACCACTCATGGTGAATAGTTTACAGCTACCCTGTGACACATTGTACTCGCGATGTTGTCGGTATCGAAAGCTTAAAAAAGGCACTCAGGGGGTTGAAGCAAGTCTCTTTGCCTCACGACAGTCTACCGCGGCAGGAAGTTGTCTTGTACAATTCTAGAGTTTGTGTCTACGTATCTGCATCTAAGTACAGTTCGAGTGAAGAATATCCTATGCCTCATATCGGCAGTATAAACATCTGGTTCTTTGACGGAGTGGCCAAGGATGAAATGTGGATGCCGGCTCAATTTGCAGATCTACCGTAACCCAGTGATTTGAGTTGCATGCCCCCTGGAGTAGAAAGGGTCATAGCGTATTGGTGAGAAACGATCATTGGTAGAAGGATTTTAATCCCTGTTCGACGGGCCGTGAGCCATTCTGAGGTTTGTGTGGAGTGGTTTGAGTTCAAGCAAGGTCCCCCTTGAAGGCCACCTGCTCAAAACTTACGCGGCATACGGTCATATGCGATTGCTCTTCGTCTGTGCGACTCCAAAGTTCGGCCGTTTTCCAATGAAAGTTCAAAATAATGCCGCGAAAGGACTTCCGATGTCGAAAATTCTGCTTGGTGGAGAAATCCTAATGGGGGAATACAAGCTGGACAATTGGTGGACGCGCATGTGCCCTAGATTTTCCGCTTGTTTTGTCCAGTATGTGAGACAGACGTTATTTAAATCACCTCAAGCATTGTTAAGAGCAGTTTACAACGAAGACTAACAAAGTATTTAAGATTCCGACACTCGAGGGTGATAAATGCCGTGCAGCATCATTGACCTGCTGGAAAATGAGGCGCAAACTCAAGATGCGGGATAGGTTTTACCCCGGAAGCGAATTATTAGAAGCTTCTAACGGAGCGATCGTCTTAGAAAGCCTGCCCCCTAAAGCAACGGTCACACTTCATCAATGAGTTATCATTTCCTGCGTTCGATATAATTAGGGTCCGGTAAGTATTTGTTTGCGGGAGATGTATTAGCAATGTCAAGGAGCCAACACAAAACATACTGGACACCGTTGCAAAGTTCAAGTTCAAGAACCAGCTGAATGGAAGTCAACAGAGCAGTTGGCATTTCAGGATTCCAGACCTAACAAGTATGCCCTTTGGTGTGACCGACACGAGACCGATTGTTAGGGTTTTCCAGAGCTGACGGGAAGATGCCTTTCGCCGCAGAGCTCCGAATCGTACGTAGTTGCACGGCGATGAAGGAGAAGACGCACTCGGTTGAATATCCGGTCGCTTCATTCCATTCCGGGCACTTGGCTACAAGCCCTGTTCGCATTCTCGCTACCACTTCGGTGCAAAATGCTACGCTTTGTTAGAATGTTCAGCCCATAAAACATCGATGCAAGACATTCAATCGGAAGTAGTCAGAGGGAGGATTATTCTTATGCCATCTTCACATAGTGGAAGATAGACAAAGTTCAACTGCACGGCAAATGTACCATTAACAGGACAGAAAGGTGCCTCCATTTAAGGTTAGAAGATCGTCAGGTACAGTTGTGGCTGCAGAAGCGGCGTGATGCTTGGAGTACGACCACCGGAATCAAACGGACTATCAGTCCGTCGGGCGCCAAAATTTGCAGCCTAATACATTTGGGCATGTGGGCTCATTGAACCATTTGCTTATGTGTTTGCGCAGATGATGCTTTACCAGGTGTAGAGGTCGAAACAGAATGTTGATTATTGACTCACGGAGAGTTTGCTATCAACAATCTTATTGTAAGGTGACAAGGTTAGAGGAAGGCTTGATACTCTTCAGCAAAGAAACCGGAATCAATTAAAGTAGGCACAAGGGAGGCGAAAGCGTACTGCGAGTCTAAACCAGCTCAAACCAGCTTGATGGGTACTAACGATGCAAACAACACAGAAGATATGCAGAATGAAGAAAAAACTTTGAACTAGGAGAGGCCATCGTCTCGCGTATCATGTAGTCGATGGGAGTCGTCGTGGATAGATGTGAGAAGAGCTACTTGGCGAAGGCTGGCTGGTAACGAGCATTGCGACAGAGCTCGAGAGTGAGCCCTAGTAGACAGGCAGACATTTATATGCACGGGGTCTTTGCTTGAAATAAGTGTCGAGGAACTCGCAATTCGCGCATAGCCAGCTATTCAAAGAGGCTGTTCCATTAGGGATGGAGAAGAGTGTTGTGCTTGCAGGACAGCCATCCTCGCTTTGAGGTAACCTCTTGGCGAAAATAGCTCCAATTCCAGAGCAATATAGAGGTACGGGGAACACGGTGATTGTACCAACGGTATGTTACAGAAGGATGAGGTTTTTGTAGCCCATCACGAAACACAAAAATCGCCAGTGCGAAGGAATGTTATGAAAGGAAAAGAGCAGTGCACTTGGGCACACGTGTGCGACACATGGGCTAACCAACGCCCTTGATCGTGGCAAGTGGAGCCAGTTGGGTGGCTATAATTAACGAACTTGAGGTTTCCGCAGCAGCTTGTCTGCGTGGGTTCAGCGTCATGGATGCCTATGAGAATTGGCTGCAACGATTGTTCCCAGAAGTATGGGTACGCTCCACCTTTGGGTGCGGACTCCTGCTGGATAGGGCTGGTATGTAATTAGTAGTGCGCCGCCATAACAATTAACGCGATCCTAGGGCGAGGAAGATTTAGAAAGGAGAGCGTGCAGGCACTGTTGTACGGAAAACATGGGAGCACGCTGGTATTGCTACGGTGGCTGCTTGGTTGAGCAGAAAGTGGATGCACCGAGGAGATTCTGGCCCATGTGTTAGTGGGTCTCACAGCCTGCGGTCAGCACTGCAGGAACCAGGAGAAAGCGGAAAGCGAACCGCGCCATTGCCGGGCGTCGTCGCGTTCCTGCAGAAAGCATTGCGGTTGGGACGGGATGCTGGGTTGATGATGGATGACGTAACGCGTCGGTGACGCTGATCCTTCGCGTTATGTGTCCGCAATTGCTCCGAACACCGGCCTGTTGCTTCCGCGCAATGAAGCACGTGAGAACATGTGACGATGCGCGAAACGGGAAGGCTCCTTTTGGCGCCTCTCACCACCATCACCTCCACAGACTAGACTCATGTGTATCTGTGGGGGCTGCGCCTTGTCGACGATGGGACCTGCTCCTCTTCGGCAGGTGATAGTATGCTCTCGAATCTTTCGTGTCGCCGCAGAGCCATGTTGTGCGGCGTAGATTGACGGCCACGACCCTCTGCGCCAACACGAGGCAATATGCGTGAATAGTGGGAGCGCATAGCAGTGTCCCTATATTCGTCGTGCACGAAGTGCTGTCGGTGTGCTCGTTCAACGCCTATGCAGCTGCAGGCGGAGATGACTCCCACGCGGCTCACATGAATGTGCAGGAGATCAACGCTCGCGGTGACAGCAAAACAACCACCATATGGTAGTGATCGACACTTGCCACACGTTCCTGTTCACAGCACAGGTCTGACTACCGGTAGTCACCATTGTACAACGGCTGATTGCCCATGGCTCCAACCGTGTCACACAGACACGGCGTGGACTCGGCATTGATGACACTCAAGAGTACGAAATGTTCGTACGGAAAGCTCGAGGCGTTGCGTTGTTGGCTGTGCGCCTGTGCGACTGGGCTGATTTCATGCTGGTCACGGTCGCATGTGTTCAGTGCTTCCGAGAGTGACAGCCCAGTGTGATTCAACGGCTCGCGCCATTTGTCAGAAAGCTTGGACCTCTTAGTGTTTGGGAGTGATTTCGTCTGGCCGCATCAAAGCTGTTCCCGCCGGTCGGCCCATATCAAGGCTGTGTAAATTGAGACAGGCATGAGGCGGGGTTATCCAGTCTGTTTGGACACGTCGTCGGCGAATGCAGGCTTCTCGTCGGCTGTTTCATCCTCCGCTTGTCTCACAAACGAAGATCACTGTGGCTGCAACGGTCCTCGACCCCCCAAAGAGATTGTACATCGTTTCTGCCTTTCCAGAATGTGCAAATTCTCGTCTACGCCTCATCAAACAGCGCAGCGTTTGGGTACTTGGCTCCAGCTCGGCCAACAAGTCTTCTCACCCATCCTTGACCTCCTTAGGAATGCAACCAACCAAGAAGCGTCAAGGCTGTGGCGTCACGCATGAAGCGCGTTTGCAAGGCTCAACCCTGGGCCGCATCTGCAGGCATTCGCGCCCTGCCCGTCTGAAAACGCGAACCCGGCAACTGCTCGGCACTAACAACAACTCAAAGCTGCTAAAAATTCTCATCTGCTCGCGCCATGTACCGCGCCGTATCAGTCAATACATCCTACAGCTCTTTGTGCAATCGGGAATTCTCGATGGTGGCGAGCACAGCAGCACCAGCTTATGGTCATCAGCCCAAGACTGTTGTCTGTTATCGAATCCTTCGTGGTTGCACAACAACATGTGGCCGGCATCGAGTAAATGAAGCTCATGTACCTGCAAGCGGGCCTTGTTGCGGTCCTAGCACGCTTAGCACCATTTATCCGTTTATTCACTGCACTATCCAATCAACATCGACTACTGCTACCCCTGCGATGTTATATTGCTCACGCCGACCTGTCGGGCCGCATTCTCTTTTTACGCTGATTCTCAGTGGCTTGGGTTCTTGTAGGGCCTGGCATCCCTCGTCTTTTGAACTCCAGTTTCCGTACCCCCAGCCACTAACAGCCGTCCCCCAGCAGTAGATACCCATGGCATTTCTTGCGTGCAGCAAGCCCTGTCCTTGTGCATCCTAGCTGCCACTAACCTCGGTGGACCGTACTGAGCACTATCCATCTTTCCTCCACATGCGCTGCGCTCCTCAACCATGCCCGGCATGTACTTACATAGTGAGATCATCCCTACATTTGTTGCTACCTTGTCTGCCTCGTGCTTCGGTGTCAAGACATGAAATACCACAGAAGACTCCAACCGATTCCAAAATTTACTTCTAGACTCTGGTTGGGTACCCACACGAACCAATCTAATCCCACAGCATTCCTTCCCATATCACTGCAACGTTTCGTCTTATTCAAATCCCGATAACCCGCTGGCGTATCCTCGCCTCCATCCGTCTTCAGCATATCCTCGTCTTATTACCTTGGAAACAGGCAGTATCCCTTCACATCAGCCGTCGCCCTGTGGGATTGTGGTCCGTGACCAAAATCTGGTTACTCCCCTGCGAGTAATCCAATCATCTTACCGGGTACGCATATATTACGCATAACATTATTGCATTTCAGCTACAGCTCTGTCCTCGCGTTTTGTTACGTTCCTTTACCAAGGGTTAGCCTATGCTCTTTCATTTTGCGTGGCCCAACCCCTAGCCATAACTGCTTCCCAGCGCTAATGCTTCACACGAGGGTCATTCGCATTGACCACTGACACGTCCGCCAGGTACCCAGCCCGGTCCCTCCGCCTCATAACACCCGAGCTTGTGTGCGCGACAGGTTTCCCCAGAGTCTTCGGTTCAAATCGCCCCTTGACTGTTCGATGGTTGTGGACTTTAATACATCTACCGACCAGTTGCAGGGTCTTGCACGCGCCATACAAGCATTGCCCAACAATCAAAGCTCACAGTTGGACCGTTCTTTCCGCGCTTTCTCCTAATTAGCAGGCGATGTTTTCATTCCATAAGAGTGATGCCCTACCGCAACCTAGACCATCATCGATAGACTCCCTGGTCACTGGACCATCAACTACTTCCGCAACGCCTGATCTCTGCATGTCCCAAGGCTCTGGACATGCTTCACACGGTATAATGCACTCACCCGAACAACAACATAGAGCCCATCCTAATAAACGGAGTTCTGTGTTCAACATTCGATCGCGGAGTAACACAGCCACCTCTACAACGCCCTCTTTGATGTCCCTGGGTCATCCCGACATGGCTGAGCATGAGGCCTCAGTACATGAATCTCCTCCTGGATTTCGATTGCTCGGAAACCAAAGTCAATTCGAATTGTCCACGAATGGCACAAGAAGGTCACTGTTTCGTGGGAAGAAAGGGAAGAGATTAAGCGAGACAGTCGTGTCCAATATCAGTGTCATCGACCACTCAGAAATAGATGGCGGTGGGAAGCGGACGTCGGTCTTGCGGAAGGGTAGAAAACCAGACAATCAGTCTGAGCGCCCTTGTTAGTGGTATCTCTTTTGTTCGTGTCCTATCACTCACTGGTCTTACAGTACAAAATCTGCGACATCGTATATCAAGCCCCTTTGACTTCCAGCACCTTACACATACCGATCGACACCAATTTGCTGCGCTTGAAAAAATCCCTGGCGACAAGCTGGCTGCTGAGCTTTGGGGTGTGCGCGCGTCCCAACCACCCAGCCGAGGTCTCACTGGTATAAGGGTCGACGATCTCCACTTCAACAACTTTTCATCGGAGAACTTGGCGATATCGGAGAATAAGCCCACGACTACTTTGAACGTTGGAATGCCGCCATCCAGCCTGGAATCGCCACACGAGTGGCCACAATCGGACCCAAACACACGAGTAGAATCCTCAAAACCATCGCTTCGGTTGACAAGATCTGTAGAGAGTTTCTCTCAACCAGGCGTTAGTCCTCGACATCATCGCCATTCTCAGTCTGTTGTAGCTCCGCCTCGATTCTCTTCGCTTGTTCCTTTGGCGCCGATACATGACGGTCCAGATTCATTAGACCAAGAAGAAAAGCCAGTTCCACAGCCGTCGCCCAGGTCTAAGCGAGAGTCAGGTGTATGGGATTCGTTCGCGCTTGGGGCAATGACAATCACAGAGCAATTACCGTGTATACGAGGCCCATCGTACTTTGGGCATGCTCTCACAACACCTGACGACTCTGCCATCCTTGCGATGACGCCCCCTTTCAGTCCCAGCCTCGAGGATGTTGCCGAGGAGCCAGAGAGGTACACTAGTCCTAGACCTGCGCCGCAACCACCATTTCGAACACCAACCACACCCATATCACCTCACTTTGAGCCCTTCCCATTCAATAACCAACCTTCTCCATTGACGAGACACCGCGCTCGGGGAAATTCTCATACTTCACCCAAGCCTTCTATCCACAAAAGCCCTACCACGCGGCCAGTATCGCAGATGTCAGAGACTTTGGGCCCAACAGGCCTGTCAAGCCCGTCGCGCAGGGGATCTATCCTGAGATCTTCTCCTAATCGTCGCAAGTCCAACACTTGGCGAGCAATAGAAGAGTCTTGGGAAGACGACGTTGACTACATATATGAGAATGCATTGGAGGCCGATTGCGATTTTGCATGGGATCGCGCGTTCGACGACGAATCTCATGACTGCCACCAAACCGGGTTCGAACAGACAAATCGCATGGATCCATATGTAACGACAACAGAGGATTTCCAGATGCGGTCACTGCCCTACGACAGCGGGCATATTTCGCAGCACCAATTTCCTGTTGATTTCCGTACGTCTCTGCTTGTTCCAAGTGCTAGTGTTGTTCCAGAATTGGTTACTACATCCGCAGTTTCCTTCTCAACCATCGGCCCGGAATTGCCAACACCATCTGATCCAATCAGTGCTAATCGTTTCAATGTAGACGAAGGTTTTGCACTCAGCCCGTCACTCCTGGTCCCTCAAGAATACAAAGATCCTCGCGAGGTTACTTATGAAGATCTTCTTGACGAGTACGACGCTTCCGATCGACACTTCCCTTTGCTTGGTGCGAGCCAGAGCGCGACTAGTTCGGCCCGCAGCAGTCACATCCGTTCTAGCAGGCGAAGCTCGTACGATAGTAGCTTTATCTCTTCTGCCCAGAGCTCCGGTCTCTGGAGCTCTCCGATCCGGCGCTCTGCGAGTTCTGCTGGCAGCGTTCCAGAACTAGTGCCCTCTCGACGCTCGCGCAGAGAACCTGATTTTAGCTTCGTAGTTGACCAGCTCTCTGAAAAAGTCGCATTCCTCCACTCCTTTGACGAAGGCAAAGAAGATAACGACATTACGCCTCCGGGACGTAGTTTGGAAGGACGAACATTTTTTGCTTCTGACGATGAAACACAGGGCAGCGAAAGATGTTCGAGTGTACTTGAGTCAGAGCTCAAGGTTTCCCTCGAACTCGCGCAATACGGCTCGACTAGTACTGACTACTCTCTCGTCACTGGTGAGACGCCGCTGGGTCTCACTCACCAAGGTTCGCAACGCTCAAGCCATGCTCGTCGTCACAAGCAAGCGCTGTCTGATAGCGCAGCGAAATCACCTCCTGCAACCAAAAACTTTGCAGAGGACAAACCTACAAAGTTGCGTAATCGCGCCGCGACCACTATGCATCCTCGCCAGCCAATGTTAAGTCTATTCCCAACTCCACCACGACAGGCGCCTTCACCAAGCCGAACTTAATTCATCATTCGACAACAAAAAACTAATCTCAATTCATTGTAATTTTATCGCGCTACCTCTTGGACAGCGCCACATTCACACCGATTTTGCCCTGGAGGCTTTTCAATCCATGGCTGGCCATCGACTCACGCTGGCAATGACCGCTACACTTTCATTTCAATGTACATATTCACGACTCATGAGCATCTCATGCACTTCTTTCCACTGTTTCATTGCGTCTCTTATTGATTTTGTTTGGGAGGAAAGAAAAAATAACGGCTGGAGTTTCCCTTTCGTCAGCTTGTTGAGTTTGCTTTCTCGTCCGCTCGCTGGTGTGCACTCCGTCATGTGCATCACTATACCACCATTACCCTTGGGTTTTTGCAACACCTTCAGCGTGTATGCTACATCGTTTCCTTTGTCAGCATCTTCTGAAGCCGGTCGCCGCCGATATCAAGGCGTCGCAATAGTTATGGATTTACTCGCTTACTGATGTTCAAGAAGGAAGGGTAAGACAGGAAGTGGGAAAGATGACAGAGCTAATGCCTCTTTTTTTGCAACTGCTTATCGCATCTCACTTTCAACTAGAATAATGAGAACATTTACTTACACACGTTGCCCTGTTCAGCTGTTACTCGCCTCCACCTATGATCGTAGCCTGCCGTTATCTTGCCAGCTATTTTATGTTCTCCGGGGTCAAGTCTCTCATTTTGGTGATTCGTTTCTAACGTGAGCCCTGCGCGAGCGCCTTCTCCACTGCGTACTCGCCAGATAATCATACAAAGAAAGATTAATCACGCCAGAATTAACCCATGCTAGATTCATTTCCCGTATCATTGGGACCACAAGGCTCTAACAACATTATTGATCTCCAAGTGTATTTTTGATTACGCAATGGCAAGGGCCAGGAAACAGACTCTGTGCATACTTGTAGAACACCGTACCGTGACGGAACATAGATAGGTAGCCAGTGAAGGTCTCGGTTGTTAGGTCCCAGAACTGAGCCCTTGTGACACATTCACCACAACCGTCGATAGATGTCTGAAATTTTGCTACATCAAAGTTATCGCATATTTTATAAGTCCACCTGTCTTGGTGATAATGGGTGTCGTTGTGGGAAGGTTATATTTCAGCTTCTTATAGTGATCAATATACGCTAAACTTGACCGTATGGGAAGTGATGAACGCAAGGTCAGGGAATATAGCCTCTGCACTAGATGTTAAGGTTCAAAGTTGAGGCTAAAAATGCTAAAAAAAACTTCTCGGAATATTGCCAATACCATCTATAGGATAGTCCTCCAAGATAACGCCAAAATTTTCGTATGTAGCAAATCTATCCACCCATGTGAAACCCCTAGACTCTTTTCAAGCTCATATTTTTCTTCTTGTATTAATCCGTCGTTGCTATCTAACAGTATAAAAAAAAGGGCAATGTGACAAGCAGAAACCAGAATTGCTCGCAAACGCGAAATGGAGACACAAGCATTTCAAAGGAACGTCCGGATAAAACAGCAGCCCAAGAACCCCGAGCTACACAAATCGGTCATAGGTAAACATGATTCAGGAGGGGGTGAACGGTATATGTAGCTGTATTATATGACAAGTCAGTGGCTCGGGTAATTACCATGGTACGCTGCATGCGATACTGAGTGATTTTATCCGCTCGTTAACTGTTGACATCCGCGGTTTGCATTCATGCAGCCAGAAATTAAGCGCGTTTTAAGTATGGTCAATGGCAGACGATTGAATGCATGGCAAAAGACTGGCCAGGTGGACATGTTCAAGCTCCCCTTTGCATTCAGCAGTATGCATATTGGCGAACAGAAATCATGCAGTGTTCACGTGAACATAGAGCCGACGACCAGGGGGTCTGGCTTGACTTGACTGAGCCTAAAAGATTCTGAGATGCTCTTTTATGGATGCGATCCTGGAGCTGCTGTTTGGCATTCAGCCTATGCAACGACGCTTCTTTCCCTCCCGCTCAATAATTATCCCCCCCCCCTCCCAAATTGATGGGATTTCGAGGAAAGCAGTTGCTTCGATCTGAACTTCGTCGAACAGTGGCTATATGTTGTACCAAGTGTGCTGCTAGCGATGCACAGTCTGCAGCTTCCAGCTGCTCTCTCGAACGCCCCAAAAAATCATTCAAGTCGAATTCCATGCTATCATAGTTCCAAAATGATAGCCACTCTCAAGTAACTGCTACGGTCTACATAAAATGAGAGACTAGCGCTCGATATCTCCCGCCTGCTGAGCATTCTGATACGATTGTCGTAGTGACCATCCGCTGCAATACCACTCTGCTATAGTGCCGACATTTCGGCATCCCATTGGAGTTCCCTTAAGAGCAAATATCGACAAAGAGGCTATTCTCATATCGAATCAAGAAACTGCTGAAGCTAGCAGAAGCGCCTTGGCATTGTAGTCACGGGATTTTAATGTTTCGCCTTATATACAAGGAAAGGCTGGGGTGAGATCGACTACGTTCGCATTCTGGCCTACAATGACGTCTGCGGAGCCTGCAACCATTACACATAGCCTAGAAGAAAATCTTGAGTGTCACGGGGATGGTTTACAACATTTACAACTAACGAGAGCTCTGAACTAAGTGTAGGTATCTAATCAACCGCCTATTATGCGAAGCTGGCGACAAAGGTTCATAGACAGCGATCTGGGCCAGTTGCTAAATTCTCCCAACGCGAAGAGAGGCTACCCTTACACGTTTCTCAGTTTGCCATACATTGACGGAAATGCTGCTTGCCCGAGGGCAAGCTAGTCAGAAGCCAACTTGAGTTACAGAGTGCATTGAACTCGGAGCCGGGGATGGATAGGTTGTGAGCAGAAGGGAGCCATCGGCGTTTGAGATGAAATGAGGAGGACGTATATTATCCTACCGACTGATGTTGAGGTTGAAAGCTTTACCCTAGGAAGAGTCGGGCTACAGATAGTCATTATCAGTGATGACAGCGAATTTTTCAACCGCAAGATTGTGCATCTTTTGGAGCATCGCTCTTGAAATCTGACGTTACAATCTAAGTAGCTGATTGCCTTGGTTGAAAAAGTGGTATGAAAATTCCATGGTCTTATATTCGGTATTCTTCACGCAATAAACCAGACATAACTAGACCATCGACTTGGATGCCCGTAGATGAGGCCATCTTGCTCGTAATGCAGCCCTTCGTCATATATACATTTTCGCAGCAATCGTACTCAATCTTCTGTTAGTCTACTCCATAGGTGAACCAACTAGCGCGAGAAATTATTGTATAAATTCTTCTACTTTTCCCTCTAGATGTAGGATATGCCACAAATTAACACAGATATAATAATTTAAATATTTAATCTAGTGCAGCCGGTATCGTAACAACATTTATATACGTAAGTCAGTCCCGTTTCTAGCATACACACTATTTGGCAGTGTTCTCCCTGATGCCACCACTGGAAGCACGGGACACTGTAAAAATCTTGTACTCGTAAGCTTCTTACTTTACTCTATCAGAGATGCGTTGTTGATTGTCCAGTGGCACAGAAACACTGATTGGTTCGACCTTTGTACACATATCCCGCCAACTTTGGCATGAGTATCGTCGACACTCTTCATCGGCGTTCGCACAGCTACCAATCTGATAGCCATGGCTATTGCGGCTTCAGCTCTCTATCTCAATTGGTATCTGGGGTGACATGGCAGCTGTGAGCGCTGTTCTTAAGCTTTGAAGAATGGATTTGACCGTCGACGTACCAATCTTGATGCCACTGAACAGAAGAATAGGGAGATCATCAGGCACGTAGTTTCAGGTGTTCACTATGTTGACAATGCCAAACCATTCTCTACAAAATTTGTGGTGGCGTCTCTCATTTGGCGTCTCTCATTTGGCGTCTCTCATTTGGCGTCTCTCATTAGAGCGTTGGTTCAGACACGTATTACGCCAGGTAATTCCCATCTCAGAGCCTAGTAACTCACTTTCACAATTATCTCTTCTGTGTATTTAAACAGCGCCTGGACCGAAGGCTTCTTTCTTCGATAACATAAGCTCTAATACTCCTCAAAGAAATAGAGACAGATTAGGTGCATATTATAGATAAAACACAAGTATCATTGGTAGCAGAAGCTAATATTGACCTTCGGGACAAATTTCGAAAACAGATATTTTATAATGCTGTGCAAAAGAGACTTCACATATTGTTGGCTTTGCCTGAACGATTCATGTTTGGTTAAATAGATAGCTAAGCAAGCTTTTGTAGAATAATACCCCCTCTAGCCACGAGCTTGTAGCATCATCAGCCTCTCCATAGCTTTATTGGAAACCCCCCCCCCCCCCCCCCCCCGATACTACATTTATGCGTAGTAGTGATATATGTGATTCCGATGGGGGTGCTGATAGAAGGCGCTGCTTTACTATACAATAAAAGGTTCTGAGAAGGGTTAAATACTTTAGGGCCTGTCAATCAACTAGCTAAGTTCAGCAAAAAAATTTAGTCTTGTGTGAATTAGGTTGACCTCAGACTAGCCACTCGCTTGGATGCTCTAGCGCACTAACTGCTGAATTTCTCGCACATGCGCATGTGGGTACACGCAATATATTTCTTGACATCTACATCTGCAGATTAATCATATTGAACGTCTAGCAATTTACACACAGGATATATATGATGTAACATAGACGGAAACCATAAAACATTACTTGGGCTTGTGGTTTAGTGGTATAATACTCCCTTAGCATATAAGGACTCAAAAAGGGGCTTTAAATCTAGTTTGGGAGTGGTCCGGGGTTCGATTCCCCGCGAGTCCATATTTGTTTTTATGTTTTTAGAGTTCTTAAGTAGATAATTTCGTGTCTTTACTTAATTCTGCGTGCGCATATTTTTTTTTAGCTCTATATCTGTTAGCGTAACTATAAAAGTAGTATCTTTATTAGTTTATATAACAGTTAGCTCGTATAATTAGGCTAGTGAAAAAGTATAGGTTAAATTATATAGTATTACTATTTAAAGAAAACTACTGTGCAGGAATAGAGGCCTCAGCTAACTTCTCTCTTTTGATAGTAGCCTTACGCGCAGTGGAAGCAACTGAGCATCTCGTGCTGGTTTAGATGGTGGGATGCGGGGGGGTAGAGGGGGTAGAGGGAGGAGGAGGAGGAGGTAACAAGGTAGACAAAGGTAGATGTCAGGGACTATATTGGGTTCACTAGCATAAGAAGATTAGTTGGGCAGTAAAGAGTGTATTGCAGTAGTACGATAGACGAATCGCTGCCGAGCAGCGATAGGGTTCCACCCCCTTATGTACTCTTACTAATTCTACCCTAGCATAGGCTACTATAGGCTAGGTCGGCCTAGGCCAACCTATAGGGCTGATAATATCCCCCTTCTTAGGGCTAATCGTCTTAAGCAGCAACTATAACTTCGCCTGGGCCTAAGCAGTTCTACTTTAATATTTTTAGCGTAGGCTAGGACTGTTAGGCTAAGAAGCGCATATAGATAATAGTTACAGGCTATTCAGGGTTACTACTTTTTAGTAATAGTAATTACTATAGTAATAGTAATTACTATTTTCTAAATATAGATTTTTTTTATATTTATGTTTTATAGTACTATAATTAAAGTATTAGGCCTAAATTACCTTAAATAGCTAAGATATAGAGTTATACTTTAATATATACTCTATATAACTAACTTCTATAGTAAATGTTGGCGGGCAGCAGGCAGGAGGAACTAGGTTGATTCCTATCAAATAAGACACAAGGGAACTATATACCCTGTGGATGCTTATATAACAGAGCACGTGAGGAGCTAACCGTGTTGGCTAACAGTAAAATTATAGTTTTTATTTTCTAATAGTAATTACTAATAGTAATAGTAATTACTAGAGGGTTTAAAAATAGTAATAGTAATTACTATTACTATAGTAAACGGTAACCCTAAGGCTATTATAGCCTATAAGAGAGGGTTCTAATAGTATAGAGGCTCTGTAGGTATTATCTATACTAAACGCATAGAGCGCTTTTACTAGTAAAGGTAACCTTCCTCTCTCTTACTTTTATCTTCTTCTAGCCTACTATAATCCTAAGTAGGTAGTAGCTAGTAAGTTTATATAATAAGGCCTCTCTAGAGTTCCTCTTCTATCTATCTTATACCCTACTTCTACTTTTTTAGTAGGTTTTAAGGATCTCTAGAAAGTTTAATAATATCCTTAAAAAAAAAGAAGAGTAGGCTATTTTAAGCTATAATAGGGTAGAATAAAGTAAAATAGAGCTAACTAGAGTATAAGAAACTATTACTTACTAATTTAGCTTTCTATATACTTATTTTACTCTTTATAGATAGTACTATAGTTAAAAATAACTTTATAGAGTCTAGCTAGGCTACTCTGTACTTTTATATATACTATATTACCTTTTATATAGAAGAGAACTATAAGTTTCTAAGTAAAGTTAGATATATTATACTAGTAGTATTAAAAGATAATACTATACTAGGGTAGCAAATAGGCATAGGTTGGGGTTGGGTTGGGTTTAATTACATAAGACCCGTACCTAACCTAGCTCTATACCTATTTTTATACGCTAGTAATAGGTATAGGTTAAGGTTACTATAAATAGGTTAAGGTTAGAGTTAGGGTTATTAGCCTTAGGTACGTCTAGGTCTAACTAATTATGTCTTTTTTATATTAGGTCTAATACTAACTAATATGTATCTAAAATAGCTAGTTATGTTACTAATTATAGTAAATTATTATTATTACTAAGTAACCCTATGTTAGGATCTGGGATCCTGGACAAGGAGGAAGAGCCTCAGACACTAACAACTAGTCGGGAAGCGCTGGTGTTCCACTCTGTCACATGTCACGTGACCGCTCGCTCTGCCAAGGACGAGCGCGCTATATATATAGATTACTACAATAGACCCTTATAGATTATTATATTCAACTTAATATTATACTCTATAGTATAGTAATAGTAATACTAATTATTCTTAACCCTTAGTACTCTTTACAGAAGCACTATCTTACTATCTTAGTATTAAACCCCCCTTCTATCTAGTCTCTTACTCTATCCTAGAGAACTAACCTTATAATCTTATTAGTTATCCTTACTAATAGCTTTAAGATTCTTTACACTTTAAACACCCTTAAGATAAGTAACACTAAGATAGAAAACACAAACTATTATACTACTAGGCCAGGCAACGCTGTCGCTAAACTAGACCTCTTCTATAGAGATTGCTTTAAGCTCAAAGAGTAGTTACTTCAGTTCGACCTCTTCTTTAAGTTTAATACAACTACCATAGACAATAACAACTAAGCAGTACTTATATTAAGCTATATAAGAGGCAAAGCTGCTAAATAGGTGAAACCCTACCTAGTTAAGTACATAAGCGACGAGGAAAAGCCTTAAGAACTAATTATTATATTTAAAAATATAGAAAGATTTAAAGTATGCATGCGCTAAGCGTTCAGACTCCTAAACGTGGCAACTATTACAGAGCGTAAGATTTAAAATATACAACAAACTAAGTCTATAGCTAACTACACTAAGAAATTTCTAAGTTACGCTAGATAAACTAGTTAGAATAACAATACCTTAAAAACTATATACAAATAAGGCCTAAAAGCGGATATCTAGACTAAGCTTATGCGTACAGGCACGAAAATTATAATACTAGATAACCTAATTAATAAGACTATCTAACTAGATATAGAGCTCTATAAGCTTCGCGTACAACTTACAGAATAATAACTAGGATAAATAAAAGAAGATAAGAAACCTTAGAAAGATTATTATAATAAGCTAAATAACAGTTACCTATAATACTAGTATTAACTATAAGGAGTGCCTAGACAGTACATATTAGGGGGCCCTAAGGTAATATATCTAGATAACCTTAACAGAGGGAAATTAGGTAAGAGTAAGAAGAAAAAAGAAATAACCTATTTTAACTATAATAAGAAAGGCTATATAGCTAAAGACTATAAGAGTAAGAGTAAGGTAACCTCTTAAATTAATATAATAGTTATAAAAGAAGAAAATAATAATAATAAAACATAGGAAGTTATTATAACTTAAGAGGAAAGAGCTTAGAATATAGAGATATTATAGCTACCTCTCTAGGAACTTACTAGGAAAGGGATTCTAGGAACCTAGTATAGTAATAAGGAAGAAGAAAGTAACAGCTCCCTATCTCTAGTCTATAAAGATACTAAGAAAGACCTTAATAATACTATAGTACTCTTAACTAAGGATTAGAAAAAGGAAAACTTTTAGAGCTAATATTAACTAGAAACCCTAAGGCTATTAATACTTATAAAGGCGGAAAAAGATATTATAGAACTTAACTACTAATTATACGCGTAATATATATATAAAGTATAATATATTAATACGCTAACCCTAGAAGAATAGGAAGCAGCTATAAAATAAGGAATAAGTATAATTATCCTAGCTGAATAAGCGATGCAAGACATATTGCGGGAATACTACTGTTACCCTAAACATTACACGAAGGTAACATAAGAGTAGGCGGAGAAAGCTAAAGAAGTATAGCAACCCGCAAGCGTTAGGGAAGGACCACAGAAACTAGTACTAGACTACTTGATAGATCCACGCAATAAGCGACACAGTGTCGTCTACTAGTCTTTTTGTACCACAGACCTGTACGCGATCTATTATTTAAGTAAAACAGAATAGGGATACTTCCCTTACTTATTTTACTAATGCAAATATTAATAGTATAATTATCCTAAAGTTAAATGCGACAACTACCTGTAAGATAAGAGGACTGTCCTCTATTTTCTAGGAAATAATAACCTTGCAGCTACTATAGTAATGCAGCTAGTCTTTAATAGGGAATGTAATTAGCGATAATAGTAAACGTGCCTTAACTTAGATTACCTTAAGTATAAAGACGTTAAGACACTAAATAGGTATTAGGAGGAGCCTTTTTTAGAGTCGCGCCTACTAATAGGTAAGAATTATAAACTTTATATACAACAGGCGCATAAGGACTCTTTAAGCTAAATATTAAGCTTAACAGAAACTAGATAAAGGCACTAGTAGATTCTAGAGTATAACAGAGCTATATTTCTGCGCGAGTGATAAAGTAAGCTAGTCTTATCCTATTATTAAAATTAGTACTATATCTATTAATAGTAGCTAATAGATAACTAATACTATTAGAGTCTGTAATTATACACAAAGTATAGAGCGTGTAACTTATTATCTAGAACTATAAGGAAACGATTAACCTAGACGTCTTTAGACTATTATAATATAACGTAATACTAGGACTCCTATAGTTAAGAGAATATAGTCTAGACATAGATTAGAAAAAGAAAAAGTTCTTATTTAGATACTGTAGAATAGACGTAACTATAAGCAAGCCTATGCTGCAGCTGAGTACCTAGGTAGATAGGAAGATAATAATTAGAATCCTTACTTTAGATAAGGACAACCTTAAGATATAAGAGTCTAACTTAGTAGGTACTAATAGGAGGCCCTTAGACTAATAAGCTAGAGTTAAGGAGTAAAGCATAACTCTAGTAATCCCTAATAAGTATAAAGAATATAAGTTACTCTTTTAGGAAGAGATAACTATAAAAGTATTACCTAAATATTAACTTTAGGATTATAAGATTATCCTATAAGAAGGAAAGTAACTAACTTTTAGCCTAATTTACAGTTTATTAGAAAAAGAACTTAAAACCTTACGCGAATATATTAAGATAAACTTAAAAAAGAGATTTATTAGAGAATTATAATCGCTAGTAGAATACTCTATACTATTTATACTAAAGAAAAATAAGAAGTTAAGATTATGCGTTAACTACTAGAAACTTAATAATATTATAATAAAGAATTAATACTCTTTACTAAATATAGTAGAACTATAAGATTAACTAGCCTTTATAAAAGTCTTTATAGTATTAGACTTAAGAGGAGCGTATAACCTTATTTATATAAAGGAAGGCGAAGAATAGAAGACTGCGTTTAGAATACGCTATAGCTACTATAAGTATATAGTAATACTCTTTAGTCTTACTAACGTACTAGTAATATGCTAGGCACTTATTAATAATACATTAAGAGAATACCTAGATATATTTATTATTATATACCTTAATAATATCTTTATATACTCTAATAACTTATAGGAATATATTAAGCACGTTAAAATAGTTCTTACCTACTTAGGAAGATTTAGTTTACTGCTTAAACCTAAGAAATGCGAGTTCTATAAGAAAAAAGTTAAATTCTTAAGATATATAGTAGGTATATATAGAGTAAAGATAAGTAAAGAAAAAATAAGAGTAGTAAAAGAATAGCCTAAACCTAAAATAGTTAAAGATATACAGTTATTTATAAGATTTATTAACTTTAACTAATAGTTTATTAAGGACTTCTTTAAGAAATCTATCCTACTTACTAAGCTTATAAGAAAAGAGATAAAATAGGAATAAAGAAATAAGTAAAAGAAAGTATTCTAGATACTTAAAGAAGCTTATATTATACTACTAGTATTAATTATATTCTAAATAAGAGAACCTTTATAGTTTAAAATAGATACCTTAGACCTTATACTAGGCGCAACAGTAAAATAAGAACGCAATAGGAAATAGTACCTAATTACTTACTACTCTAGAAAATTTATAGACCTTAAGGAACGCTATAACGTGCATAATAAAGAACTTATAGTAGTTATTAACGCCCTTAACTACTAGCAGATCTACGCAGAGAGCTGCTTAGATCTTACGATATTTACAGATTATAAGAACTTAGTTAATTTTACTACTACTAAGACCTTAAACTAAAGATAGGTTAGATAGGCTAAAATATTAGGATAATATAAGTTTAAGATTATATACACGCTAGGAAAGGATAATAGTAGAGCTAATGCTCTTAGCTGCAGATTAGACATCGCAGGAATAAAAGTAATAGTTAGCGATGCTATCCTTTAAGTAAACTAAGATAGAAGCTTAGGGCCTAATAAGTTATTAAATAACACTATAATAATTACGTCTAAAGTACTTAAAGAATTATAAGATGTAATTATCTAATAATACTATAATAACCTAGTATATAGTTACCTAGGAATTAAAAGAATAATAGAACTTATATAGTAATACTATAGCTTTAAGAATATAAAGGCTAAGGTTAAATAGTTTATTAAAAAATGCGCAGACTATTATAAGAATAAATACAGTACCTATACACCCTACAGAGAAATGCAAGCTATAGAGCTACCTAATAAACCTTAGGCAGATATTTCTATAGACTTTGTAACAGGGTTACTACTGTCTAAAGATCCTGCGATAAGAATTAAGTACAACGCTATCTTTAATATAGTCTGCAGATTTATAAAAGTAGCAGAGATAATACTGTTTAGGAATAACTATAACACAGAATAACTAGCGTTTATTATCTTAGACAGATTAATATAATACTATAGTATACCTAAGTTAATTATTAGTAATAGAGATAAGCTCTTTACATCTAACTTCTAGTCTACATTAATAGCCGCGATAGGAACAAAGAGAAAGTTATTAACAGCCTATTACCTATAAACAGATAGACAGACAGAAAGAATAAACAGAATAATAAAGACCTACCTAAGAATTTACAGTAATTAATAATAAAATAATTAGGTCTTATTACTACTAATAGCATAACTAGCCTATAATAACAAATTATTAGAATTAACTAGAAAGACACTATTCTTTACTAACTACAGGAGATACCCTAATCTCTTTATAAAGTTATATCTTAGTAGAAAAGCTAAAGCAGCTATAAAAACAGCTAAAGAAATAAAGAAAATATATAAATAACTCTAAGAAAACCTTAAGAAAGTATAATATAATAGTATTTCTTACTAGAATAAGAAAAGAAAAATAGCACCTTAGCTAAAGAAGGGGGATAAAGCATACTTACTTACGAAAAATCTACGTAACAGGCGACTAAGTAAGAAACTTAATTACGTTAAAGTTAGACTATTTTTAGTTAAAGAATAAAACAGACTTATAAATTATATACTTAAGCTACTACTAGATATAAAGATCTACCTACGCTTCTATATCTCTAAGTTAGAACTAGCTAACTCTGCAACGCTACTATAAAAAATATTCTAGTATAAAACTAAAGAAGAAATAGAGTATAAAGTTAAGAAGATTCTTAATAAAAGACGCTCTAAGATCACGGAAAATTAATATAGAGAAAGAGAGTATCTTATAAAATAGAAGGACTACCTAGATTTAGAAAACATATAGGAACCTAAATTAAACCTAGGAAACTATAAGGAATAAATTAGTAAATACTACTGTAATAGGGAATAAAAGGAACTTAGGTATTAGAACTATAACTAACCTAGGAAGTAGGGTGGCAAATGGGTTACGGGTACCCGCTATGGGTATAGGTTGGGTATAGGGTTACAGATGAGTGGGTTGGGGTTAGGGTTGGGTCGCACGGACCATGGGTATAGGTTGGGGTTGGGTCGCACGGACTCTAGGTTGGGTTAAGGCTGAGGTTATAGACGTATGGGTTTAGGTTTAGTTATAGGTACCCACTAGGGTTATCTTATAAAACAGATAAATTACTACACCTAGAAAAGAAACTAAACTATTTTAGAACTATATTATAAATATAGGCCTAGAACCTTAAGGAGTACTCTGCTACATTTACTAAATTTATATAAGAGAAAACTAGTTTTATTACAGCTATTAATTACGGTAACGTGAAGGAGGCCGCACTATTCAACGCTTCCGTGGTAGCAGTTGTAAGTCCTCTTCCTCCTCTTTATCTGCGCTACTAATATTTATAAAACCCTCCTTAACGCTATCTAGATTATCTATCTAGGCTAGAAGCTTAAATAGATTATCTACCTTATTATAATCTCCTCTATCCTCCTCTACCTGCTGCTCTCCTTCCTGAAGGATAGCATGTTTAAAGAAAAGAATTAACTAGATTTTCTGAGCGCCTAGGCGGTGCCTTCAGTTACTAATTACGTCCTTAGCAGTATTAAAAACACGCTTAACACTAACTGTAGCAATCTAGATTAGTAAAATATCTCTTACAACCTAGGCAAGCTTAGGATAAGTAGCCTTGTTTGCTTTCTACTAATCTAGGACATTAAAAGAATTACCTGCTATAACATAAGGGGTGCTAAAGTAGGATTCTCCCTCTTAGCGAGTTTACCCTTTCTCCTCTTCTACCTCCTCAGGGTCTACATCCTAACTCTTGTTAGATGCTAACCCTATACGTAAGAGGCTACTTAATTGCAAATGAACTAGGGATAGAGGTTTCTAAAACTACTCTGTACTTTATAAACGTTAAGGATAAGTTAATAAGAATAGAGTAGAGCTACTAGTTTCTTAACTATCGTATTAATTAAGATATTTAAGAAATTATTAGCAGTAGTTATATTTATCCTAGGCATCCTACGTATCGTCCTAGAGCTGCTGTTAGATTATTTACTGTAATAAATAGCTGTAATAATAGTACCTTATACGCTGTAAGCTTCTATAATAAATCTAGGATAGTAGCGTAATTAAAGAGGTATCTGCGCTCTGCCTCTGTCTTAGAGTAATATTTACTTAGTTTTAATCGACCCTTTTCAGCTGCTGCCTTTACTACTGCTGGCCACTCTTTATTATCTCTATTTTCTAAATCTTTACCTAGCTCTTCTGTTATCTAGTCTAGGAAATTAAAAAGCTAGTTATATATAAGCTAAATATACTAAATTTAAGGCTTCTAGTTTTAGCTTAGCGAATTAGTTACGTCCTTAAATCTCTTAAGCATATTATAAATAAGCTTAAGGTAGTGCTATTTAGTTAAAGATAGCTAGAGTCGCTTAAGATTACAGAAATCTATGTTAGCACGATCGCTATTACTTATAACCCTCGCAGGTGCTTTCAGATTAATTTCCTGCTTAAGCTATTTATTAATATATGCCTAGAGCGTAACCGCACGCTTGCATATATTAAAGGTTAAGTTCTATTAAGTCTTTACATCCTATATAACTAAAAGTTATTCTTTTAGCAGTAGAAGACTCTGTATATTAATAAACCGCTCGTAGCGTTAAGGTAATTAATTAATAGCTTTGCAGATTATTTAAAGCTATCTATAGCTTAGTCTGTAATAAATAGCTGTAATAATAGCTAACTTACTTTATAAAGAGAGTTTAGGACCGATATTTTAGTGTATATTTCTTTTATATAGCGCTGTTATAGATTTTCCTTAACCTTAAGCTTAGTAGGAGCTGTTAGTTTAAGGTGCTAGATAGTATCCTAAATAATAAGATTAATAATATAAGCTAGGCATAGAATTATATTTTCTGTAGCATTCTAAATAATATCCTCTTCTTGTAATTTTGTTTAGATAGTACGAGCTAACGTGCCGTTATTACTAGCATTATCGCAGGTAATAGCTAAAAGTTGCTGTTTAGTATTTGTATTATTTAGAAGCTGTAATACTTCTACTGTAATAGACGCGCCTGTATAGCTCCTGCGGATAGGGATAAAATTAAGTAGTTTCTTACGAAGTTGCCAGTTATTCGTAATATAGTATCCTTTTACTGTAAGAAAGCTAAGGTAATTTCCTGCAGACTAGGCGTCTAAAGCGATTAAAATTTTTATATTTTCTCTAAGGTTGTCTAGGAGAGAAGCCCTAGCTGCCTTAACTTAAGCTTAGAAGATTAACTAGAATTTATAATAGGTAATTATTACAGGATTAGGCTAAAGAAACTAGAGAAAGTGTTAAAAGGACGACTGCTCTACTATTTAGAAAGACTAGTTACAATCTATTACTACCCGTACAAGTTCTCTCTTAAAAGTAATTATAGAGTATAGTAGAACTAATTACTCTGTATTACTATTTAAAGGTCGCGAAAAATAAGTTATAAGTAAAGGTGACTAAGTATAAACTAGAACTTAAGTCTCCTTATAAAGCTAAGATTTTTAGTAATTTAAAAGGTGCTTAGTGCTAATCGCATTAACTACTAGATGTTGAAGTATATATCCGCAGTTAAAACAGAATATATATAGTTAACTATTAATAATTTGTGCAGCCTCGCTAAATTAACTCTAGATTAGGCTATAACGTAAAGATAAGCCCTATAGTAGTTTCTTTAATAATAGGTCTAGCGCCCAGGCAGTTGTATCCTACCACGTTTTCTACTTTAAAATAATCTCTTATTGTATCTTATCCTGCTTATCTTCTATTATTAGATATTTAAGTAAGATAAGGGTAGTTTAATTCCCTTTAATAATCTAAGGAGTAGTAAGTTTAAATTAGTTAAGGACGTGCAGAAACTAGAGAGGTTAAGTAGTAAGTGCTATAATAGGAATATAGCTGTAATAATATATTATAATAAATATAAAGTAGTTGCTAGGCAGAGTATAGGACCTAGGATACTCTAATAGAGTGTATAAGTAATAATATTTTAATACAGCTTAGGAATTCGTTTATTTTAATATAATTATTTATATTCTTTACTCTATTTACATTCTTCTCCTATTAAATATAAAGGCTAGAGGCTAAGGGATAGAGATACTAAGAGATTATTAGCTGTAATAATTACTACTGCCTAAACTAGACTAATGCATGCCCCTAACTAGTCTAGTATTATTCCTCCTTAACTTTTAGATTAGAGAAGCCCTAGAAATCTGTCTTATTAGACTAATTACTGCTAGGTTCCTCGCTACTAGTCTCGTACTTATTTTCTCCTTTATTATATATAGCGTTAATCTTAGAGTTATAGTTAACCTCCACCTTACATTTATTACTATTATCGCCCATAACATATAGCATACTACTTTTAAGTAAGATATCTTCTCTACTAGACACAGTATCAAAGATAGGCGTAGGCTTACGTTGTCTAGTGTAATTAGCATACAACCGCTATAAAATAATATAATAAAACTTACTGCTACTCGTTATTAGCTACTACTGCTAACTCTTCTGTAGTAAGTCCTTTTATAAACTCTTGCTATTTAGCTTTAGCCTCTTTACTCTTAAAGGTATTGCTGTTAAGCTTTACTAAGCTATCTTAATAGGTTTTACGCATAATCTTTTCTAGGACACTACTAATTCTAAAAACTCGCGTAATTCTACAGCCTAGCTGCTATATACTTAAAGAGCGTTAAGTAGTAGTAGAGATCTTCTCTAAGGCTCTTTAGTGCTCTTAAAGAGAGGCTTTATAATTTAGCTTCTCCTATTTTAAGTGTACTTAACTAAGCTAAGATTCTAGCTATTTACCTAAAGACTGTAAGTAAGGATATGTAATAAATAACTGTTATAACTTACTACTCTTCTAATCCTTAAAGCGCTAGTTATAAAGTTTCTCTATCTCTTTATTAAGATATTATTTCTTTATACCTTTAAGTAGAGACGTATATTTAGCCTTCTTCTCTAGCCTCTTCTTAAGCGCGCTTTTAGCAGAATAATCTAAAGTATTAGCGCTTTTAATAGCTTTAGTCTCTATATCGCGAAGGGCAGCTTAATCTCTCTACTAAATCGCGCGGGTATTATTACTTAGTTCGCCTTTAAATAGTACTAATAGATTAGTAGGGCGACCTTTACAGGAACTAATCTAGCCACGTATAGAGATAATATAGTTAACCTCCTGCTCTTTAGAAGTAAACCCCTATTTTAATTAGTATATATATACTGTAATAATAGACTAGGATAAATACTGCTGTAAGCTTCTCCTATTTATTACTATTAAATCTAACTAGTACATTATGCTAAATATTTAGAAGTAGACCCTTAGGGCTATCTAGATAGTTAGTGTCTTTAATTAGCTCCTGTTTAATAGGTGTAGAAGCTATTACGCAGGAATTATAATAAATATACGTAATAGTTAAGTAGTAAGTAGTTTAGTGTCTGATAACAGAGATATAGAAGCGATAAGGGAAGCCTTTAAGTTATTATGTAGTAAGGTGAAGGTAAGAGTAAACAGCAGGCTACACAGGTGGCCTATGCGCTGCGCTAGCGAGTAGAATAGGTACCTACCCACGTATAACCTCTAAAAAAAGTTAGATTACTATAAAAATAGGATTAATTAAAAGCTCGTATTAAGTTCTACAGTCCTATAGTTTATTACAAAAGTTTATCGCAGCGTTGCTGCGCTATACGCTGGGAGAGCCTGTTTACTAGCTACATTAACTTACTCTTACCTTTACCTTTACCTTTACTAAAGGTGACATATTAGTCTAATAAGCTTAATTTCTGCTTTCTTCCTCTACCTATCTATACTAAATTTCTACCTCTATAATTAGCTGCGCTCTATTAAATTTACTACTCTCTATTAAGTTAAATATAATAGCTAGAACTAGACCTCCTCCTAAGCGTCTAACGACTAGCAGCAAGGCTCCTAGGAAGACTGTAACTGGCGGCAGTGTGCCTGTAAAGGATCTAGCTAGTAAATCTGCGCGAAAGATAATAACTACTTCTAATATAGTTAAGAAAAAGCGTTGCTAGAAGCTAAGTAGTAAGTTATTATAGTTTCTTATTACAGTTATAAGCTAATTATTTATAGCAGTAGTAATTTAAGAGATTAAAAGATACTAAAAGTCTACTAATCTGCTTATTTATAAGCTTCTGTTCTCCTGCCTTATCTATAAAATAGCCTAAGAGTTCTAGTAAGGACTGCGCTTCTAGAGTAGTGTAATTAAGGCTCTCTAAGAGTTAGTTAAGTTATTTCTAGTTAGTTATTTTAAAGGTAACTATTACCTTAATATTTTTATTATATATATACTAATTTTTAGTAGACTATATAATAAATGTAATCTATGTAAAGAGAGTTACTATTTAGTATAAGGATTCTGCGTTAGTAAGGCGATACTATAACAGGTTTCTACTAGATTTCTTCTAATAGGTATTAGTTTTCTCTAGGTAGTAGTCTTCTTTAGGTAGTAGATTTGTCTAGCAGTAGCTTTCTCTAAGTAGTTATAATGTATAAATTATAATTTACGATAGTTCCTAAATAACACGGCAACCCTTAAACTATAATAATTAGCTGTAGTAAATACCTAACCCTAATTAGTTAGTAGTAACCCTAATATAAAAAACGTGATTACTCAGACCTAAGCCAACCTCACCCTAATAACCCTAGCCCTAACCTTAACCTATTCACAGTAACCTCAACCTATACCTATTACTAGCGTATAAAGACTGGGTATAGAGCTGGGTTGGGTTTGATTACATAAGACCCGTACCCAACCCAGCTCTATACCCAGTCTTTATACGCTAGTAATAGGTATAGGTTGAGGTTACTGTGAATGGGTTGAGGTTAGGGTTAGGGTTATTAGCCTCGGGTACGTCTGGGTCTGACTAATCACGTCTTTTTTATATTAGGTCTAATACTAACTAATATGTATCTAAAATAGCTAGTTATGCTACTAATTATAGTAAATTATTATGATTACTAAGCAACCCCAGTGGGTACCCGTAACCAAACCTAAACCCATACGTGCATAACCTTAGCCTTAACCCAACCTAGAGTCCGTGCGACCCAACCCCAACCTATACCCATGGTCCGTGCGACCCAACCCCAAACCCAACCCACTTATCTATAACCCTATACCCAACCTATACCCATAGCGGGTACCCGTAACCCATTTGCCACCCTACCCTAGAAACGAAGGTAAGTATAGAGCCTGATTAAAAGTAATAAATAAAATGGTCTGAAATCTTATTAAATTAACGTAGCTAATGCACTAGCTACTTTACAAAATCTTAGTTTTAAAGTGAATTATCGTGGTGTGTGGTGCATAGTGCATGAGGTTTGGTGCATGTCGCATCTCCACGTCTTATCACCAAATTTCGCTGACAAAGAAAACCTATCATTACCTGATTGCCTAGGTACCCTGTGCAACAGCACAATAAGAGTTATTAGATAATACTTAGGTTAATTAAGATAAACGCAGTATCTCTTAGGGATACTAATCTGCCTCTAATAGCAGATAAATTCTCTAAGCGTTTTAGTAGATATTATATTCTATCTCTTATAGATCTATTCTTAGGATATAACTAGATTATACTCTATCTAGACAGCAGAGATATAACTACCTTTTATATACTAGTTAGCTTACTTTAATACTATATAATAGTTTAAAGCGCGACTAACTTAGTTATAGTCTTTTAGTAAGTAGTTATAAAGATTATAAAGGATTATTAGCTATATACTATTCCTTTTATAGATAATATTACTACTAGTAGTCTTAAAACTAACTATAGAGGAGAAGAAGTATTTCCTAGAGTAAGAAGATATATATTAGAATATATTTAATAGCTAGATAAGGCTCTAGCTAACGTAGAAAGAGCTAGAGCTATAATTTTAGGTAAGAAGTATTATTAGAGAGTCTTTAGATTAGGGGTAGTTAGATATAAAGTTACTGCGTAAGAGAGATATCTAGATTAATAAAAAGTAGCTAAGATTCTAGATTAGCTAGAATATAGAAACGTAAAAGAAGTAAGAGTATTTATAGTGTGCCGTTGCACAGGGTACCTGGGCAATCAGGTGATGATGGGTTTCCTTTGTCAGCGAAATTTGATGATAAGACTTGGAGATGCGAGAGATCTCAACGTCATGCACCAAAAACTATGCACCACACTCCACGATAATTTACTTTAAAACTGAGATTTTGCAAAGTAGCTAGTGTATTAGTTACGTCAATTTAATAGGATTTCAGACCATTTTGTTTATTACTTTTAATTAGGCTCTATACTTACCTTTGTTTCTAGCAGACTGCACAGGCAGGGCTGCTCCTGTTATTCACGCACGCTTGGATTCCAACGTTTCCTCTCATTCACAACACCAGAACTGCGGGATTATGCCGAACCACCTTGTTAACTCCACATATAATAGCGAAGCCTAAGGGGCACAACGGTCTGTTCTAGTTAGGCTATAGCTAATGAGAGCAGAAAGAGCCTATATGGCATTGAACTGTCAACGTCGAAAACACAAACATGAGAGCGCTACATTGCGATACAGAGATCATAGGATCACCTAGAAAGAGCTGGGTGTCTGTTTAACCCTAAAGAACCTTTGAGAGGGATGGCGCTGTTGCGGCCAGCCTTCGGAACTTTTGACAGGGATGGCGCTGTTGCAGCCAACCTTCAGAACCTTTAAGACAGGGATGGCGCTGTTGCAGCCAGCTGTTAGGATCTGGAATCCCGGACAAGGAGGGAGAGCCTCAGGTGCTGACAGCCAGTCGGGAGGCGCCAGTGTTCCACTCTGTCACGTGTCACGTGACCGCTCGCTCAGCCAAGGACGAGCGCTCGCAGCGCTCGCGGCGAGCGCGACGAGCGCGTTATGTATATAGATCACCACAATGAACCCTTATAGCTTATTGTGTTCAACTTAATATTATACTCTATAGTATAGTAATAGTAATACTAATTATTCTTAACCCTTAGTACTCTTTGCAGAAGCACCCTCTTACTGTCTTAGTATTAAAACCCCCTCTATCTAGTCCCTTACTCTATCCCAGAGAACTAACCTTACAATCTTATTAGTTATCCTTACTAGTAACTTTTAAGATTCGTTATACTTTAAACACCCTTAAGATAAGTAACACTAAGATAGACAACACAAACTATTATACTACTAGGCTAGGCAACGCTGTCGCTAAACTAGACCTCTTCTATAGGGATTGCTTTAAGCTTAAAGAGTAGTTACTCTAGTTTAACCTCTTCTTTAAGTTTAATGCGACTACTATAGATAACAACGACTAAGCAGTACTTATATTAAGCTACATAAGAGGCGAAGCTGCTCAATAGGTGAAACCCCACCTAGTCAAGTACATAAGCGATAAAGAAAAGCCCTAAGAACTAATTATTATGTTTAAAAATACAGAAAGGTTTAAAGCATGCATGCGTTAAGCGTTCAGACTTCTAAACGTGGCAACTATCGCAAAACATAAGATTTAAAACATACAGTAAACTAAGTCTGCAGCTAACTACACTAATAAATTTCTAAGCTACGCTAGACAGACTAGCTAGAATAATAATACCCTAAAAACTATGTATAAACAGGGCCTAAAAGCAGACGTCTAGACTAAGCTCATACGTACAGGCACGAAAATTATGACACTAGATAACCTAATTAATAAGACTATCTAACTAGATATAGAGCTCTATAAGCTTCGCGTGCGACTCACGGGACAACAACCTAGACAAACAAAAGAAGATAAAAAATTGCGAAAGGATTATCGTAACAAGCTAAATAACAGTCGCCCGCGACACTAGTATTAACCACAGGGAGTACCTAGATAATACATATTAGGAGGCCCTAAGGCGATGCATCTAGATAACCTTAATAAGGAAAAATTAGATAAGGGCGGGAAGAAGAAAGAAATTACCTATTTTAACTGTAATAAGAAAGGCTATATAGCTAAGGACTGTAGAAAGAAAAATAAGGTAACCCCCTAGATTAATATAATAGTTATAAAAGAAGAAAACAGCAACAACGAGACATAGGAAGTTATTACAACACAAGAGGAAGAGGCTTAAGATACGTAGTTATTACAGCTACCTCCCCTAGAACCTACTAAGAAAGGGATTCTAGGAACCTAGTATAGTAAAGATAAGGAAGAAAGTAGTAGCTCTTTATCCCTAGTCTATAAAGACGCTAAAGAAGACCTTAATAATACTATAGTACTCTTAACTAAGGATTAGGAAAAGGAAAACTTCTAGAAGCGACATTAACTAAGAACCCTAAAGCTGTTAACGCCTATAGAGGTAGAAAAAGATATTATAGAACTTAACCGCTAACTACACGTACAGTATATGTATAAAGTATAATATATTAACGCGTTAACCTTAGAAGAATAGGAAGCAGCTATAAAATAAGGAAGGAGTATAATTATTCTAGCTAAATAAGCGATGTAAGATATATTGCGGGAATACTACTGTTACCCTAAATATTACATAAAGGCAATATAAGAATAGGCGGAAAAGGCTAAAGAAGTATAGTAACCTATAAGCGTTAGGGACGTACTATAGAAACTTTAGAGAGCTAGATAAATATAGGTACTAGAACCTCTAGTAGTTAAGACCCCTAAATATCTATTATAACGCTAAATAATACTACTACTAACACGGGAAGACGCTTTCTACGTGCCTAACACTTAGGACCTAGTACAATAAGGGTACCTTTAAGTTAATTCCTATAGCGAAATCGTGCTTATAGATAGTAAGAAGTAAGATATTTATATACAGCTTAAACAATAAATGTATTAGGAGGATAATAAAGAGAATATTAACTCTCTCTAGTATCTTATAGAAGAAGAAGCCTAAGAAATATATAAGCACGCTAAGGCAGCTTAGACCCTATATACTATGCGTAAAGGACTATAGAAACTAGTACTAGACTACTTAATAGACCTACGCAACAAATAACACGGTGTTGTCTACTAGTCTTTTTATACTACAGACCTATGCGCGATCTATTATTTAAGTAAAACAGAATAGGGATACTTCCTTTACTTATTTTACTAATGTAAATACTAATAGTATAATTATCTTAAAGTTAAATGCGATAACTACTTCTAGGATAAGAGGACTATCCTCTACTTCCTAGGGAATAACGACCTTGCGGCTACTATAGCGATGTAGCTAGTCTTTAATAGAGAATGCAATTAGTAATAATAGTAAACGTACCTTAACTTAGATTACCTTAAGTATAGAGATATTAAGACACTAAACAGGTATTAGGAGGAGCCTTTTTTAGGGTCACACCTACTAATAGGGAAAAACTATAAACCCTATACGCAACAGGCATATAAGGACTCTTTAAGCTAAATATTAAGCTTAACAGAAGCTAGATAAAGGCACTAGTAGATTCTAGAGCATAACAAAGCTATATTTCTGCGTAAGTGATAGAATAAGCTAGCCTTATCCTATTATTAAAGATAGTACTATATCTATTAATAGTAGCTAATAGGTAACTAATACTATTAGAGTCTGTAATTACACACGAAGTACGGAGCGTGCAACTTATTATCTAGAACTATAGGGAAACGATTAACCTAGACGTCTTTAGACTATTATAACACAATATAATACTAGGACTCCTATAGTTAAGAGAACATAGTCTAGACATAGACTAGAAAAGAAAAAAGTTCTTATTTAAATGCTGTAGAACGGACGCAACTATAAGTAAGCCTACGCTGCGGCTAAGTGCCTGGGTAGATAAGAAGATAATAATTAGAATCCTTACTTTAAATAAGGACAACCTTAAGATATAAGGGTCTAACTTAGCAGGTACTAATAGGAGGCCCCTAGACTAACAAGCTAGAGTTAAAGAGTAAAGCGTAACTCTAGTAATCCCTAATAAGTATAAAGAATATAAGTTACTCTTTTAGGAAGAGATAACTATAAAAGTACTACCTAAATATTAACTCTAGGATTATAAGATTGTCTTATAGGAAGGAAAGCAACTAACTTTTAGCCTAATCTACAGTTTATTAGAAAAAGAACTTAAAACCCTGCGCGAATACATTAAGACAAACTTAAAGAAAGGATTTATTAGAGAATTACAGTTACTAGCAGGATACCCTATACTATTTATACTAAAAAAGAATAAGAAGCTAAAATTATGCGTTAACTACTAGAAACTTAATAATATTATAGTAAAGAATTAATACTCTCTACTAAACATAGTAGAATTACGGGATTAACTAGCCTTTATAAAAGTCTTTATAGTATTAGACTTAAGAGGAGCGTATAACCTTATTCGTATAAAGGAAGGTAAAGAATAGAAGACCGCGTTCTAAACACGCTATAGCTACTACAAGTATATAGTAATACCTTTTAGTCTTACTAATACACTAGTAATATACTAGGCACTTATTAATAACGTGTTAAGGGAATACTTAGACGTATTTATTATCGCATACCTTAATAATATCCTCGTGTACTCTAATAATCTACAGGAACACATTAAGCACGTTAAAATAGTTCTTACTTACCTAGGAAGATTTAGTTTACTACTTAAACCTAAAAAATATAAGTTCTATAAGGAAGAGGTTAAATTCCTAGGATATATAGTAGGTGCATATAGAGTAAAGATAAGTAAAGAAAAAATAAGAGTAGTAAAAGAATAGCTTAAACTTAAAATAGTTAGAGATATATAGTTATTTATAGGATTTATTAACTTTAACTAACAGTTTATTAAGGACTTCTCTAAAAAATCTATCCTACTTACTAAACTTATAAGGAAAGATATAAAATAGGAATAGGGAAATAAATAAAGGAAAGTATTCTAGATGCTTAAGGAAGCCTATATTATACTACTAGTATTAATTATATTCTAAACAGGAGAACTGCTACAGTTTAAAATAGATACCTTAGACCTTACACTAGGTACAACAGTAAAATAAGAACGCAATAAGAAATAGTACCTAATCGCGTACTACTTAAGAAAATTTATAGACGCTAAGGAACACTATAACGTGCATAACAAAGAGCTTATAGTAGTTATTAACGCCCTTAACTACTAGTAAATCTACGCAGAAAGTTACTTAGACCTTATAATATTTACAGATTATAAGAACTTAGTTTATTTTACTACTACTAAGACCTTAAACTATAGACAGGTTAGATAGGCTAAAATACTAGGATAATATAAGTTTAGGATCGTGTATACGCTAAGAAAGGATAACAGCAGAGCTGATACTCTCAGCCGCAGATCAGACATCGCAGGAATAAAAGTAATAGTTAGCAATGCTATCCTTTAAGTTAACTAGGATAGAAGCTTAGGACCTAATAAGTTATTAAATAATACTATAATAATTACGTCTAAAGTACCTAAAGAATTATAAGAAGTAATTATCTAACAACACTACGATAACCTAGTACATAGTTACCTAAGAATTAAGAGAATAATAGAACTTATACAGTAATACTACAGCTTTAAAAATATAAAGGATAAGGTTAAATAGTTTATTAAAAAATGCGTGGACTGTTATAAGAATAAACATAGTACCTACGTACCCTACAGAGAAATACAAGCTATAGAGCTACCTAATAAACTTTAGACAGACATTTCTATAAACTTTATAATAGGGTTACTACTGTCTAAAGATCCCGCAACAGGAATTAAGTATAACGCTATCTTAAATATAGTTTACAGATTTATAAAAGCAGCAGAAATAATACTATTTAGGAACGATTATAACACAGAATAACTAGCGTTTATTATCCTAGACAGATTAATACAATATTATAGTATACCTAAGTTAATTATTAGTAATAGAGATAAGCTCTTTACATCTAACTTCTAGTCTATATTAATAGCCGCGATAGGAACAAAAAGAAAGTTGTTAACAGCCTATCACCTGTAAACAGACAGACAAACAGAAAGAATAAACAGAACAATAAAAACCTACCTAAGGATCTACAGTAATTAACAGTAAAATAATTAGGTTTTATTACTACTAATAGTATAACTAGCCTATAACAACAAATTATTAGAATTAACTAGGAAGACACTATTCTTTACTAACTACAGGAGATACCCTAATCTCTTTATAAAGTTATATCTTAGTAGAAAGACTAAAGTAGCTATAAAAATAGCTAAAGAAATAAAGAAAGTATATAAACAACTCTAAGAGAACCTTAAGAAAGTATAATATAATAGTATTTCCTACTAAAATAAGAAAAGAAAAATAGCACCTTAGCTAAAGAAGGGGGATAAAGCATACTTACTTACGAAAAATCTACGCAACAAGTAACTAAGTAAAGGACTTAATTACGTTAAAGTTAGACTATTTTTAGTTAAAGAATAAAACAGACCTGTAAACTATACACTTAAGCTACTACTAGATATAAAGATCTACCCCTGCTTCTATATCTCTAAGTTAGAACTAGCTAACTCTACTATACTATTATAGAAAATATTCTAGTACAAACCTAAAGAAGAAAATAAGTTTAAAGTTAAGAAAATCTAGGGGTACTAACAGAATAGGAGAGTTAATAACCTAGAACTAAGCTTTAGTTACCTAGTTAAATAGAAAGGATACTTAAGCGTAGAAAGTACGTAGGAACTACTAGAAAATCTAAGAAACTGCTAAGAAAAAATTAGAGAATATTAGGAGAGGGAGGAAAAGAAAAAGAAGAAATAAACTTAGAAGGTAGAAGCCTGCCTAGGCTCCGCTAGGGTTACTAGTTAATCTAAGGCGCCTATAGTAGACTATACTATTAGAGAGAAACTAACTAAGGCATTAACAGCTAGACAAGGAGCTTCCTTAGTAAACTCTAACTCTCTGTTGTTATGCATCTCTAACGCAAGATATAACGCCTTCTTCTGCGCCCTTTCTTCTGCTTACTTTAAAATCGCCTTATTCTAAAGTAACTGCGTAATTATAGTTACTAGTAACTTCTTATTATTATCTACCTTCTTCTAGTACTTATTACAAGTCTTGTCTAGAGAAGCCTAGGATATGTTTATATACAGTTTCCCTAAATAAGTGTATTTAGCATACTTTAAGTTTAAATTTAGTATAATATAATAAATAATATTATCCCTAAAATACTTATTATAAGTAAATTTAGTAATAGTTTTAGTATAAAGGATTTTGTTATAAAGACGCAGATTACGAATCTAGGACTTAGACGATATTTTATCTTACATTACTACAGACGCGGGGTACGCCGCCTTTAAGCTAATCTACCTATACATTACGTGATTTAAGACGAATCCTAAAGAAGGAAGGGGATAGTGTTAGGATCTGGAATCCTAGACAAGGAGGGAGAGCCTCAGGTGCTGACAGCCAGTCAGGAGGCGCTAGTGTTCTACTCTGTCACGTATCACGTAACCGCTCGCTCAGCCAAGGACGAGCGCTCGCAGCGCTCGCAGCGAGCGCGACAAGTGCGTTATATATATAGATTACTATAATAAACCCTTATAGCTTATTATGTTTAACTTAATATTATACTCTATAGTATAGTAATAGCAATACTAATTATTCTTAACCCTTAGTACTCTTTGCAGAAGCACCCTCTTACTATCTTAGTATTAAAACCCCCTCTATCTAGTCCCTTACTCTATCCTAGAGAACTAACCTTGTAATCTTATTGGTTATCCTTACTGGTAACTTTTAAGATTCGTCACACTAGCCTTCGGAACTTTTGACAGGGATGGCGCTGTTGCGGCCAACCTTCAGAACCTTTGAGAGGGATGGCGCTGTTGCGGCCAACCTTCGGAACCTTAGAGAGGGATGGCGCTGTTACGGCCACCCCCTCTACATTTTTGGAGCCAAGAGTTGACAGGGACTAACTCTGTTGAGGCTGTATCCTTGTTATCTTGCTATAACAAATTAAGACTTCCTATATAATAAGCGGGAAGCTAACTTAGTAGTAGCAGGATAAGAACAAGAACAAGAATAAGATAACAGAAAACAGAAACAAGAACAACTATAAATAATTAGGAAACAATTCAGAAGTAGTACAGTATTAGATTTTAGTTAATTATTAGCGTTAGTAAGGAACTACCTAGTAGTTGTAGTCTCCTTATTCAGTTATACTAAAGGGCTGCAGCAGCCTATTTAGGATTCAGCCTTCAGCTATCCTTATAGCTAAATTAACACTAGATTCGCTGTTATTTAGATTAGATCTTACGCTAGCTATTAAGGTTATTAAGAAACACACTATAAATACTAGTAAAGTACTTATGCCTATAAGGCTAGCAAGGAAAGACTTTCTATTTACAGGAAAAGACGTTACTAAGTTCCTAGATAACTTTAATCGCTAGGCAGATAATAGCCGCTATAACAACTATTAAAAGATAAGAATCCTTCTAGATTTCTGTAACACTATGTGCAGAAGCTTTATTAAGAAAATAAGGCTATATAGGGCACTAGACTAGAAGAAGCTTTAAGAAGTAATAAAAGAGTATTAGCACGATTAAGATATAGCTTAACGCATAGGAACGCGAGCGTTCCTAGAGACCTATGTTTCTAAGACGTTAAGAAAATTCCTAGGACTATCTAAGTATTTAACTAACTTCGCAGCGTACAGTAACGCTTGCATTAAGACAGGCTAGCTGCATAGGATAGAGGCTAGCTTCTTTTTCGCTAGAGGCCTTCTAAGAGAAGACTAGGATATAATCTTTATCTACATATATAAAGGGCTAATTCTAAATAAGCTAGAGAGTTTTAATATTAAGAAGATTTACACGTATCTTAAGCGCGTGTACTACTAGAGAGAGGGGATAAAATAGATATCCCCTAGCTATGCAGAAAGAGAGGCTAAGCTTACACACCAGATCCTAGGTTAAGAAAAGAAAACATTAACAGCTAAGCAGCTAAAAGATGCGGTTAATAACTATAAGAAAAGCAAGGTTTAAGAAGAAGCTAGGCCTACTCTTCTACCTAGTATAGATCTAGAGGTTTAAGACCTTATTTTAGCCCTTAGCAACTAGAAGATTAGCCTAGCTAAGGTTAATAAGATAATAGTTCATCCCAAACTAGGTCAGATTCTAAGGAACCTAGCTACGTACGCGTACTTCATTAGCTAAGTCGTCTCAAGAGATAATGCCAAGCAGCCACTATCAGAAAGGAATAATAGCTCGTACATAACAACAGCTCCTTATAACTTAAATCCTTAGCAAGTGTTAGGGTTCAATCCTTTCAGGTTACTAGACGCAGGTGAAAGGGTTCAATCCTTCCAAGTTACTAGACGCAGGTGAAAGGTAACGATCCTGCCAATATAGGCAGCACCTCTCCCCCGAAGGTGAGAGGTATCTGCTATTTTGTCCATTTCCTTTTAAATTGAGTTTCTTTAACTAAGACCGTCCTAACTGTGCGTGTTGACTGCCTTACATAATAGCAGATTATACAGCGCTTTGGCTCCTCTCCGTAGTTAACACACAGTTACTTAAGCTGTTACCTCTTAGGTGAGTTTAATAGTAAGGTAGTACTAACGTACTAGGACTAGATCCTATCCCCCCTTAGTTAAGCTTTAGGATAGCCCTCGCACGATAGTCAATTTACGGTGCTATCCTCTGCTGCCAGTTTAGCTAAAATTTTGTAAGCTATTCCCCCTTAGTTAAGCTTTAGAATAGCCTAGAATTTACTAGGTTTCCTTACTAGTAACCTGTTTTATACCTTAGTACCTATGCTTTACGCTACCTAAACGCTAGGATTATTATTAACAAGACACGTCCTATTATTCCCTTCCTTAAATAGGAATACTCTAGGGATTATTCCTACTTTTATATACTATAGTCTGTACGTGTGTTTTAATTTCGCGCACGTGCCGCCTTAAGCACGCATTTACCCTCTAAAACTTCCTAATTAAGTAATTCTCTAAACTTAGCCTGTGCACGACACTCCTAAGTATTTCTCCTAGTCCTAGTAACCTTACCTAACTAATAACACTACTTAACTAATAGTTAAATCTTAAGTCTGCTTACTAAAGCTTAAGGATTCCCTCTAGTTTTACTTTAACTTTTACTTTTACCTCTATATCTACTCTTACTTCTATCTAACCTTCTTTATTTAGCCTAATAGCAGACAGCTCTTATAATAAAAGGTCCTCTAGCTAGCAGCCTAAATTTTAAGCCTATTAGAAAGACAACGCGTTAGCTAAAACATAAGCGGCTTATAATTAACTTAGAGAAAGGGCCTATTAACGCTAAGAGAAGAATAAGAATAAAGCTATAGAGGATTCAGAACTAGTTATCTTAGAAAACCCTATTATTAAAGACGTAGAGTACTCTAAATTTACGCTAACAAGCTCCTGTGCTAACTTGTTAACTAAAGAAGTTAACCTATATTCCTTCTCTCGCGATACAACACAGCGTGCTACAAGAGCTTATTAGATACAGCTACGTAAGGAAGCTGCTAATCTAGGTCTCCCTAAGGACTTTAATAACTATCTTCCTCTAGGTAGCCTTCTAGGTTTACTACTATCTGCGAGCTTAAGTCTACCTGCTTCTATTTAGTGATTAGCACCCTTAGGTATCTAGCTCGTAAAGAACTACCCTAGTAAGTTCTTAAGCCTTAAGCCTACGCAACTTATACGCCTGATAACACTATTTAGGTATGCCCTGCATGCTCTTAACAAGGATAAGAAGTTATTAGAGACATACTACCTCGACGCTTCTACTCTGAAGCAGAAACTAACTAAATAATAACGCAGCTTCACTTAACAAAAGGATAAGCTAGTTAAAGAATATAATAAGCTTAGTAAGTAGTAGAATAAGCTCGTTGCTAACTATAAGACCTTAGAAGGTTTGTTGTAAGAAATTAAGAACGAGCGTAACTCTGCGTTGCGCGACTGTCTGTTGTCTAGCTCTCCTAAGGTTTTAGGCCTTACTAGACTTACTCTATTACAGCCAGCCCTAGGAGCTATAAATAAGCCTCTACTAAGAGGAATAAGTACGCCTACACAAATCCTCTTATAAGGTAACGTAGCAGGCGGTATTCTTAATAAGTTTAGTTCCCCTTAGCGTGTTCCGCTCTTAACTAACCTTTCTCTTACTTGCGAATACTAAACATCCCTAGGTGACATAGTAACGCTAAGCCCTTATCTAACTAAGCTCTACTATAAGATTAAGAGGTTATATTAGTTCTTATCTATAAAGAATAAGTAAATTTAGGTGCCTCTAGTGTACTCTAGGGGTCCTAATCTTTATAGGTAGATTACGAAGATGCTTAACTATTTTAAAAATAATAAGTTAGACTAGTAATATAATAATATACGAGCATAATTTATCTTTTAAGCTACTAGCAGTTCTGCTTAAACCTTACTGTAAGAGCCTGATAGGTTTTTATGTTAATATAAGGACGACTTTAAGTGTTTTTATGTCCTTAACTCTATCTTTAGCGACTGCAACTACTATGTTACAGCAGAACAGTAATATAATACTTTAGTTTTCCTAGAACGTAGCTCGCTAGAATACCCTACTATAGTTAAAGTATAGGCTCTGTTCTAGATAGAGTTTAACGCTATCGCTACTTAGCTTAGATAGATTGCTGTAACTTAAGTGTATAAGCTTTAGGCTAAGCTTCCAGGCTATCTCTAACAGAGCCTTAGCAGCGCGCCCGCTGTCTATACCGCTGCTGACTTCTAATCTCTTTGTAATATAATTAATAATACATGTTAGAGCTACGACCTCTAGTAATTGCCTTAGTATCTCACTAATTAAATAAAGGGGCGTAACACGCTAGCTAGACTAAGCCTGGCACCGCCTTATAAATTTGTTCTAAGGACAGCGGCGGATAAGCCTATTAAGAAAGCTAGTAAGCCTGCTCTAGGCCTACGTCCGTCGTTTAAAGATAATAGAATAGGTAACCACAAGCTAGCTGACGGTCCTAAGCCTTACAACGCAGACCCTAGCTGTAACTAGTATTAAGGAAATCCGCGCAGTAACCTAGCTACTAATTATTACGTGCACGCAAGCCTAGAGACTAGTAACTCTAACTATAAAGAAGCCTCTAACAGCGATAGTAATAAAGCTAAGGACGTTATTTATTTAGGGGAAGAGTAACCCTAGATAAAAGTCCTTTGTCTAGGGTTAATAATTAGTCTTAGGAAACCGCGCTAGCTACTACTTACTAGGGCGGTATATATAAGCCTATAGCGCAGGCACTCTTATAACGTACGCAGGCTGTCTAGAAAGATAAGCTGTATCTAGACAGCCTAGACTAGTTCGCTTTTATAAGCATAATTAGATAATAAGAAAACGCCCCCTACGTTACCCAGACATTAGCAGATAATAAGGTAGATACAAACTTTATCTTACAGTAGTTCCTCTAGCTTACCTAAGGGTTCTAACTAATTCCTCTTATTACGCCTATTATGTGCGAAGGATATAAAGGCGTTACTTTAGAATCTATTACTTATAGGGTTAAATTCTATATAAAAATTAATTCCTACTTTAAGTACACTTCTACCTATATTCTTAACTAGTGTAGGGCCTTTAACCTAGTATTAGGATTCTGCTAGAGGAAACTGTACGTACTACGCTTTAATTACTATTAGGGTATAATTAAATTCCCTAACGTATACTACTAAATAGAATGCTAGTAATACTTACATACACTACGAGTCGTCTGCGAGCGAGCTACGCCTAACGCCTCTACACAGCCTAGTTCCTCTACAGATAGCAGGAATAAAGGTAAGACTAGCTAATAACAGGTAAAGTTAGATACTGCAGCCCTAGCAAAGCTAGACAACGAACACTAAGTACTATACTAGCAAACTAAACCTGCAGTAGGTATTAAGGTTGTCTTGCTACAAGCTATTCGGGCGTTTACTAAACGAAAAAACTACTCTCTGTTTATAATAGTTCGGCGCTTACTACTAAGAGCGTTATAAAAAATCTGTTACGCAGCGGTATAAAAGGACTATAATAAGTTCTTCGACCCTCCTAAGGAAGTCTTGTTAAGAGATATCCTGCCTCCGCACCTGCTTAAGGAATATGCTTTAATTATTCCTGTGTTTAATAAAGTAGCTGCGGCTAAGCTCCTAGATTACTTAGAATATAACTATAAGATTAAGCTTAAGCTAGGAGCTAAGGTGCCTAATTATTAAGTAAGACTATTTTCTAGTAAACAGTTTAAAGCTATTAAGTAATATATTTAGGAGATAGAGGCCTAGGATTTTATTTTCTAGGGACCCTCTGCTGCACGAAATAACTTACTTATTATTGCTAAACCTAGTAGTAGTATCTAAGTCTGCGTAGATTATTAAGACCTTAACAAAGCCTCTGTTAAGGATTAATACCTAATTCCTTTCTTCTGCGAGACTTTAGCTAAGCTTAATAAAGCTGTTATCTTTTCTAAATTTAATATTATGCACGCTTTTTATTAAATTCGCATAAAGCCTAGTTTAGAGTAGCTTACTGCTTTCTCTACGCGTTAGGGTACTTATTAATACTGCGTGATGCCTATAAGCCTCTGTAATGCTATAGCTACGTTTTAAAGGGTAATTAATAGCGCTCTTTTTAAGTACCTTAATAAGTTTTATACTGCCTATCTAGATAATATCTTAGTTTTCTTAGAATTAGTAGAAGCCTACATAGAGCATATTAAAAAGGTACTTACGCGCCTTAAGGAAAAAGAGTTCTATATAGACCCGCGTAAATCAGAATTTTATATAGACTATATTAAGTTCCTAGGTATAATAATTATAAATAAGGGTATTAAAATTAACCTAGAGAAGATTAAGGCTGTATAGTAATAAGAAATACTAAAGACTACCTAAGATATGCTCGCTTTCTTTAGGTACACTAGCTTCTCCCGGCGCTTTATTAAAGGCTACTTAAAGATAGCGTTACTACTTACACGCCTTATTAAGGCTACTATTATAGAAAAGAAAAGTAGCTATCCTAATAAACCCGCCTATAAGAAGGTTTATTATAAGCTAATTATATAAAGAGAGGAGGAAGTAAAAGCTTTTAAGGCTCTTAAAGCAGTATTTTGTGTAGGCGAGGTATTAAAGTATTTTAATCCTGCTAAGTAAATCTATATCTTTACTAATGCGTTAAGATAGGTATTAGGCGGGGTTATAAAGTAATATAATAATAAGGATGTCTTATAACCTGTTACTTTCTTTTTAAAGAAACACTCCTTAGCAGAGTGTAACTATAATATCTATAATCTTAAACTTATAGTAATTATATAGGTATTTAAGGAATAGGAGCCTAAACTTATAAGCTCTTCTTAACTAATATAGGTAATAACAGACTATAAGAACCTAGAATAGTTAATAATAACTAAAAAACTTAGCTAACAGTAAGCACGGTAGTCCTTATTTCTTAGCTAGTTTAACTTTAAGATTGTCTATACCCCTAGGGAAACTAACAGTAAAGTAGACGCTTTAAGCTGTTAACCTTAAGATACCTTAACAGACGTAGAAGACCCTTGTTACGGTACACGGGCTGCTATTCTTAGACCCTAAGTACTCTCCCTAGGTATATAACTAGCAGTTATAACAGCCTTACGCGCCTTAGCCTTTAGTTAACCTAAGTCCCTAGACTAAATATCCTAGGAATAAGCTAAGGTAGTGTAATTTTACTTTACCCGCGCTCGTAAAACAGACTTTCTTGTAGAATTTAATAATAATAATAATAATCTTACGCCTATTAACAGTATAATAGATCCTTCGCTGCCCTATTACGAGGACGACTATTAGTTAATAGAAGAAATCCTAGACGCTGTGTACGCTGACGACGCTATAGCTAAAAAGGCCTTTAAAGCTATTAATATAGAAACTGCTAAATTACTATTATAGTTTTATAAGAATAGCTACTATTTCTCTACTGCAGACCTATTAAGCATAGGTAAAGGAGCTTCCTAACGCCTGTAGATAGACAAGACTAGGCTTTACGTGCCTCCTAACTTATAGTTATACTAACGCATTATAGAGTTGTGTTACGATTATTAAATTGCTAGTTATAAGGGCCCTCGCAACACGTTCTTCCTTATATACTCGCGGTATTACTAGCTAAAGATGTACCTGTTAATTAAATAGTATTGCGACGCGTGCGCTACTTATTACTAAATAAAAAGCCCTTAGGACGGCAAGCATAGTTACTTACGGCTACTGCTAGTGCCTTATAGACGCTAGACGGAAATTTTAGTTAATTTTATTTAAGATTTACCTGCTTCTTAGCTAGATAGCTGTACTTTTAAGAATATCCTCGTTATTATAGACTGCCTTATAAAAAGACAGCATTTTTTTCCTACGTATAGCTATACTACAGCTAAAGCCGCTAGGTGCTTTATAGAGGTCTTTAAATTATATAGTATTCCCCTTAGTATTGTCTCTAACTGCAGTTTAAATTTTGTTAGTTAGTTTTAGAGGCAGGTCTGTAAGCGACTGCGTATCTAACAGCGCTTATTAACAGCCTATTACCCTAAATTAGACAGGCAGACTAAGCAGGTAAATTAAGCCTTAGAAATTTATCTTTGTTAGTATATTAACTACGCGTAAACTAACTAGGCTGCCTAGCTTTACGTCGCTAAGTTTTAGGCTAATAATATAGTTAACGCCTCTACAGGTATAACACTATTCTTTGCAGATCTTAGATATTACCCTCGTAGTAGCATATACCTAGGGGAAAACCGTAACGAAAAGCTTAGTAGCGCTGCAGCTAGTAATAAAATCTAGGCAGATAAGCTTATGAACACCTATGCGGACCTAGTTACTTATTTATAAGAATAAATGCTATAGGCTTAATAAGAATAAGCTTACTACGCTAACACCTCTTACTAATTAGTGCTAAAGTACGCTGTTAGAGACTAAGTTATAGTTAACACGATTAATTAGTCTACTAAATAAGAATTAAAGAAGCTAGACCTTAAGTAGGCAGGGCCTTACAGCGTTACGAGAGTTATGTATAACAGCTAGGCGTATTAATTAGACCTTCTACTAGACATGTTAGGCAGCGGAGTTTTTCCTGTGTTTTACCCTAAGCTTCTTTAGCCTGCGCCCTTAAAAGGGCTTCTAGATTAAGCGCCAGCTTAGCTAGTAGCTATTAAAGTAATTAATCCTAACAGCGAGGTTTAAGATAAGTAGCTTATTAACAATTTTCTTAATTGCTAGTAAACTAGCGTTAAAGGCTGCTAAAAGCGCGAGTAGTAGTACCTAATTAAATAGACTGGATACCTAAAACCTACCTAGCACCCGGCAACTGAGTACCCTAACAACTACAACGCTTATCTGTTTTATTAGTAACAGCCTAATAAGCCTAAGCTACCTACTTATTGTATGCCTCTAAATTAGTTACTACTTAATAAGGATAGGCTAGCTGCAGAAGAGTATCTTAGCGGCGACGAAGGTATCTAAACAGTTTTACTTAAGTTAGCGCGCCTTAATTTGCCTTAATTTGCGCGCCTCCAGCCTTAATTCGCGCATCTATAGCCTTAAGATTACTCGCCTTCGCCCTTACTCTGCGCAGTGCGCCTTGCTTTACGCGCTACGTCTAGGGACCTTATAACTAAATAAAAATTATAAAGGTTACTCCTATATATATCGTACGAAGGTCTTTAGGTTCTGTTTTCGCGTTGTAGGGTAGAAGTGTTAGAAAACACCTTAGAGCTTAGCAATTTTATATAGGAAACTGTTTAGACATACGCAGCGCTATATAAAGCCTATTACTAGATTTACTAAGTTAGAGGGACTTAGTAGTAAATAGTTTTCTTATATTTTATCTTAAATTTTTATCTCTTAGTTTAGAGGCCCTTACTATTTTAAAGGAGGGGGTCGTGTTAGGGTTTAATCCTTTTAGGTTACTAAACGCAGGTAAAAGGGTTTAATCCTTCCAAGTTACTAGACGCAGGTGAAAGGTAACAATCCTGCCAAGTTACTAGACGCAGGTGAAAGGTAACTATTACCTCTTACCTTTTACCAAGCTAGGTAACTAGATCGGGACTAGCCTGCTCTAGCTCATGTATATAGGCAGCACCTCTCCCCCGAAGGTGAGAGGTATCTGCTATTTTGTCCATTTCCTTTTAAATTGAGTTTCTTCAACTAAGACTGTCCTAACTGTGCGTGTTGACTGCCTTACAAAGGACTAGCGTTAAATAGATATAGTAAAAGGCTTAATAAGAGGCTATACGTACCTTAAAGTAATATATTACTTTAGCCTTAGTGTTAGTAAGTTCTAACTATAAGAATAGAAGTATAATTTTTATAGTAGTAGATGTAAGTAAGGAAGGCGCAGGCGCGTCTCTTAAATAGATTAAAGTAGACAGAAAAAGACATCTATATTAATTTAAAAGCAGTGATAGGAGCTTACTATTGAAAAATAGTAATTACTATTTTTTAAAAAGGTTTATATTAAATTACTTAGTAATCCTAAAATACTAAAATTCTAGAATAGAATACTACTTAATCTAAAGATTAGTTTTAGAATTTTAGAATTTCCTAAATAGGCTTAGTTCTTTAGGAAAAAATTTAAGAAGACAAAAAATAGTAAGCTAAATTAGTAAATTAGTAATTACTATTTAGCTTACTATTTTTTTTCTTAAAAATTATATTATTAAGGAACTAGGCCTATTTAAGAAATTCTCAAATTCTAAAATTAATCTTTAGATTAAGTAGTATTCTATTCTAGAATTTTAGAATTTTAGAATTACTAAGTAATTTAATATAAACCTTTTAAAAAATTTGAAAAAATAGTAATTACTAATTTTTGCCCATCACTGCTATGCACTACACACTACAATAATTTACTTTAAAACTAAGATTTTATAAAGTAGCTAGTGTATTAGCTACGTCAATTTAATAAGACTTCAGACTATTTTTGTTTATTACTTTTAATCAGGCTCTATACTTCCCTTCGTTTCTGGTAGACTGCACAGGCAGGGCTGCTCCTGTTATTCACGCACATTTGATTCCAGCGTCACCTCTCATTCACAACACCAGAACTGCGGGATTGTGCCGAACTACCTTGTTAACTCCACAGTGTTAGTAACTTTAGTAACTATAGCTGTATAGTAGTACTATGTAGTATACTAATAATTTAATTCTACTACTAAACTATTAAATTAAGACATCTGCGCGTATTTTAGTCTATTTCTTAAAGAATTTAGCGTTATAGTAGCATAATTATAATACTGTAAAGTTAAGGTAGTGTTATTGTGATAGAGCGCGCTGCACTAGCGCGGCGAGAACTTTTAGAAGGGCACTGTATGTAGCGGCTGTAGGTACAAGGGCTCAGATCAGAAAAGACATTGACGCGCCGCAGGCAGCCTTATAGATGGAACGCAGACATCAATACAGTCGTTGTATTTGATTGTCATCTGTGTTTACAGAGCTTCTTACTTTACTAGACAGCGAACGAAGCCTACATTAGATTAGTCTGAGGTAGGCAAGTAGCCTCTCTCCCTGAACCATTGTTTCAAAACGTCGTTGAATCTATTCGAGTCCGCCTGATGGTGCCAGTGCCCTGCAGCTATGACCTCAACCCTATCAACCTCTTCATTAATCCCAATCTTCCTCTCTGCGTCGGCTTTCCTTTGACCCGCGCACGACACCAGTCTAGGGATGCCTGTCCTCTCCTTCATGTATTCAATCCCTGTTTCCCATTGTCCTAAGTATACAGTAAGCTGTTCAAATACTGCAGTAACAATGTGCGCCGGCACGCCCCATGTGCGCCGGCGACGCCAGGCCTTCAGCCATGATGGTGTCTCTGCTACATCTGCCTCCATGTGCTCAAAGAATACTGCTGCAGCCCCTGGTGCCGCCTCTGAGGAATCTTTTAACATCTCGACAAGCTGCTCAGCTTGTGACGTCGACTGGTAGTATGCTGGATCGACCAACACAAGGGCGCGGACCATGGTCGGGTGTTTGAAGGCGAGCTCCGCCGCCACAACCCCACCAAGACTGTGGCCCATAACAATCGCAGCCTTGGCTTTGTTATCGCCGCTCCCAATCTCAAGGTGTTTCAGTAGCGCAGCCGCATCATCTGAAAGTGTTTCTGGATCGTATCGAGAAGCGCCCACGTTGTCTGATTTAGCTGATGATGGGGCTGAGCTGCGTCCGTGGCCGCGCTGGTCGAGGGCGATGACTTGGAAGCCATGACTCAGGAGGAACGGCACTTGGAAGATCCAGTCACTTTGATCGCAGGTCCAGCCATGAAGAAGAAGAACTGGATCGCCGGAACCTTCGACAGTGTAGAAGAGGCTAGCGTTGTTGTGGGTAAAGTGGAACCCACCCGTTTGGGATCGGCTGTCCGGGAACGAGCTATTCGTTCGGGCTACCATGCGTCAGCGCCGCTGAAAAAAGAATTCACCTTCAATGGCAACTTACCTCCATTGACATTATGAAACTCTCCTACTGCTTGGCTTCCGTTATTCATTGCGAGGCACTGATATCTAGGCTCCTTTCCCGCAGAGGCAAAAGAAAGTCCTGCAAGTATAACAGTCCAGATGCAGGCAAACTTGATAGCCTCTATTATTTAGGGAGTTGTCAGGCGTAACAATTTCTCAATTCGTCTGGAAGAGAGAGAAACTAAACTTTAAGACAGGTACAGCTTTTATATGGGGTTGTGACCAGGTATTTGATAGCAACCCTAGATAGCGTTTTCATCCCCTAGCTCTCTCTAGTAAGATTTACTATATTAGCCTTTGCCATCCTTACGTTAAGTCGGACCTTCTCCTCTGATCGGGCAGAATGTAGCCAGCAAGACGTACTATTCAGCAGTATTTAAAAGGAATTTGGATCCCTTGATAACTAGATACTGTACTAGACAAATCTAGCAATGGTCTTCTGTTACACTTGCTTTCCAATGCTAGCCTTGCGAACAGATTTCTCTGAGTAACTGAACTGAGTACCGACTTTTGCAGGAGCACTTTGTAGTCTTAACGCTAATGAAACCTAGTAACAGTAATGTTACGGACGAATCTATGCTCCGGACGAACCCGTGTTCTGGACGAATAATGTGAAGGCCCAGGTTGAAGTCCTCAGATATAGTACGTAGTCGGTTAGGGGCTAAGGTAGGTTCTTAGGGATGAGTGAGTGTGAACGATACGGAGGTTTTGTCACTAAGATAGTAAATGGTTAATTTCTGAAAACTGATGCATATTCGGTCTGTACCATTTCACTATTCGGCCTACACCTTGGAGCACGGAGGGGGCTTGGGCCCATCGTTTTGGCATCATTCCCCATCCAGTATCGACTCTGGGGCCTCCTAGTTTAAGCCTCAGGCGCCAAGTCGTTGGCTAATTGTACGGCCAATCGTACGCCAAATCGTCTGACGCAATCAATCCATGAGGGATGAAGTTATCAACAATCAAGCGTGGAATGATGCATGGAGAACTGTCAAGGGTTGGCCCGAGCGGCAAGCGATTTCCTAATCCCGGTTAGTTTTGGTATCCTGGCCATTCAAGAGCGGAATACTAGAGTACACACTTCTCTTCAGCTATTTTGAGCTTGTACAATTGAGCAGCCTTCTTAAGCTTTGCTGTTTTAGCTTTTTGGAGTTGTAGCTCTTTTTCTTCTCGCTCTTTTTCAACCCGTCGAGTGCGCGGAATAGTGATGCGATACGTTACTCCTTGTTGCAACCGAGTATTACTTATCGAAATTGTCTTGGCGAATGCAACTGCCTCAAAGAGAATAGATCGGCGGTGGATTTGTGGACTGAATGAAAGAGGCGGCGACTGAGTTGCTGTCAGAGTCCGTCGGACCCGACTCAGTCCGATCCGACTACGGCTAGTTAGTTGGTTGATTTATTCATAGACTACCGTAAAAACTCGTCCTCTTTGACAACCGCTAGTAGGGACCTGTCCCACTAAGATAAACTTAGATTAGATTTATCCAGTAAGATTGTGATTTTAATGGAGCATTCTTCTACTTCAATGGAGTATCCAAGCGGCAAGGCTGGGCTAGGATATCACCAGGCGGTGTTGATAGAAGGCATCATTGAAAGGCTTGCGTTTCCGGCCGGACGGTCCTCATGTCACTAGTGCCTATAGGTCAAGTCCTTCCGATTGCTATTGTTGGTGCACTTCTGACCCGCTAGTATCATAAGAGACGAAGATAAATAAATGCATTCTAATCGCTGGAAGCTCTAGAAAAGTTTCGTACCTCACCATTCAGCTGCTAGAACCTGGAAAGGGTGTCCAGGGACGGTTACCAAAGGACGTAAAGGACTGGCGTTACGACCGGACTTCCTAGTATCGGAGTGATTCGGCCGCCTTCGAGTCTAAAAACGCGACAAGATGATTTCGACGTTATTATTATCGGAGGTGGTTACTGCGGTCTCAGCGCGTATTTCCTTTCGATCTCAATTCCCTAAGCATGACAACATAAGCTGACTCAGTGTTCATGGAAAGGATTAAGAGTACTTTTTCTGGAAGCCCGAGACCGCATCGGCGGGCAGTCGTGGTCGTCCAGCATTGGCGGTCATCTATTTGAGATGAGTGGCACATGGGTCCACAGGGGACAACCGCATATCTGGCGGGAAATCTCGCGGTATCAGATGTTCGACGACATCATCCCATCATACTGTTTCTCAGAAGATCTGAACAAGTAAGTTCCTACTGGTCAACAGCCAAGGGACGCAGAAAATGGGCCACGACGAAGAGGTGCGTTGCGTCACTCTCTCCGCAAGGCGAAAATGTTTTACAGAACCCCCTGGACAGATCGGCTAACAAGTTTGTAGGATGCCTTGATGGAAAGTGCACTTCGCAAGATTGTCAACGTAGATGGTAAGGATGGGCGCTCAATCATGCCACTCCCACACACAGCCAAATACTCTGCTGTGCTGCTCTGTAGTGGTGGAACGCTCGAAATTACCAGTTTCTTCGAGTTTCTACATTGGTGGGTTCTGAGCGGATGCTCTTACCGAGGAAGTACCTCGTGAAGTACAAGATCCATGGTGGACAGTCAAGCTTCACCATCAAATTTTTCGAGGAGGCGTTAGCTACGAAGAAGTTCAGCTATGCCTTCGACTGTCCGATTGCAAAAGTGCTATCAAAGCAGAATGCCGTCCACGTCACTGCTCGCGACGGTCGCCAATTCAAGGCCGCAAGACTAATCTAGGTAATGCCCTTGCATTCGCTCAGCTCGGTGGAATTTGAGCCCCTCCTAACACCTGAGAGGCGCAAAACACCTGAAATTGGTTATGTGAACCAGTGCATCAAGGTCCATGCTATAACCACAATCGTGAACTCCGATTGTGGACTGGCATCAGTTGTCCTCACAACCGGACTCATTTACGGATTTGGGGATGGAACTGTGCCGAGTGGATACACACATTTGGTGACTTTCGGTGCGCAACACAATCGCTTTGAGCAGCTACGGAAGCGCAGCTCCTTGCTGTGCTGCAGAGGTGGCATAACATCATTGCGTCTACTGTCTGGGATCCTCACGAACGGAATGAAAACCTCGAACAACTCATTTTCCATAAAAAATTCATAGTGTCGCAGGCCGGGCATGCTCTAGCGAGCCTCAGGAAGCAACTGTATTAGTAATCTGGCTGTGATGTTGCAGGTAAATCTGCGGGTTGGAGTACCCCATACTTCAGACACAACATCAATCAAGACAACGCTGCTGCTTATTATCATTATCTCAACTTTCATCGTTTATCACATTCAGTGTGACATCTAGACGATCATTCGAATAGATACAAGCAAGTTCTGGTCTTTCTTATATCTCCGACCCTGGCTTACAGGACAAGTAATCTTTCGCCGACACAAATCCGGATGGCAATTGATGCGAAGAGAGTTGTGGAGGAAGACTACAATCACTTACTCTCACTATCCTGTCGGTTATCATCAAGTTATCAGGAAGCAATTTCTACTCTAGTCAGCCGTGCCGCGATTGCTGAGTCGAAGAAGCAAATCGATCTTGCGATAATTGTAGGACGTGTTCTGCTGTAGCAGGTAGCGCTCATTCTTGGCGCGGAGACGTCGAGCAGGTCGAAGGCCTCTTATAGAAAGATATGATTCTTGTAGAAATATCTTGGGAATCTTTTGTATTTAATACTGAATGGCACTTTAACATTGTTACTTTTAATTCGAGTCTGCAAAGCAAAGATCATGGCCAAGCCCGCTTGGGCATGTGCTGCTATGGATGGAAGCGGGAAAAGCCCACGCCACCAACCAGGACGTTTGCCCTTCTTTGCGTACCAGCTCATGGGAACGCGCTCGTACACCTCGCTGCATGATTGGTCACGCCTCGTTCCCTCTGCTTCTGGCCCTTTCCGCGCCTACACCATCCTCTCGCTATTCCTCTGACTCTGTAATCACCACAACCTCGCTCAGCGCCCCAAGATGTTTCTCTCCTGAACTTTGCGTTTGCCTTCACCACGCTCTGCTTTATTTTCATTGTCGCCAACATCGCGCGGCAATTTTCCCCGAACAAAATGGAGCCTCCCATCTTCCACTGGATCCCTTGGCTTGGAAGAGCCGTAACTTATGGCAAGGACCTGTACAAGTTCCTGTTCGCCTGTCGGGGGAAGGTGTGGCACTCTCTCGACGATCTACACACACCGTACCAACTAATACACAATCTAGTATGGAGATGTTTTCACGTTCATGATGCTGGGTCGCAAGGTAACCGTGTACCTTGGCGTCGCAGGTCGTATTCAATGGCAAGGAAACGGATGTCAATGCCGAAGTGATCTATAGTCCTCTCTGCAATACAGTTTTTGGAGAGGACGCCGTCTATAACTGCTGTAATTCCAAGTTGATGGAGCGGAAGAAGTTCGTTAAGTTTGGCTTGACTACAGAAGCCCCTAAGTCGCACGTGCAGCTCATTGAAAAGGAGGTTATTAACTACATTAAAGTGTATCGAGAGCTCAAGGGCCAGTATAGCCGCATTAACATTTCCCTTCGTCATGGCCCACATCACCATCTTCACCGCCGGTAGCGCTTTGCAAGGACAGGAGGTGCGCAGCAAGCTCGCCAACGAATTTGCTAGCTTCTATCATGACTTGGATGGAGGCTTCAGTCCCATCAACTTTGTTCTGCCCCACGCACCATTTCCGCACAATATAAAGTGGGACCGAGCCCAGCGGACAATGCGAAAAATTTAAGAAGCCATTATTGCATACCGCCGCACGGGCAAGTCGCCTCTAACTACAGACATGCTCTAGAAATCTTATGCAGTGTTCGTACAAAGATAGTCGCCCTGTGCTAGACAAGGAGATTGCCAACATCATAGTTACCATTCTGATAGCTGGCCAGCACAATTCCTCCAATATTAGTTCCTAGATCTTGCTGTAATTTGCTAGTCAACCCCGTATTTGTGAGGAGCTCTACTACAAGCAACTCGACCAGCTTGCTGACGAGAATAGGAATCTGCCGCCTCTGCAATTTAAACACATGGAACAGCTCCAGCTTCATTCAAGTGTCGTTAAAGAGACTTTGCGCATGCATAATACCATTCACTCCATCATGCGTCTCGTTAAGCAACCGCTTTCTGTTTCCTGTACATCGTAGGTCGTCCCTCCAGGCTATGCCATCCCTGCATCACCCGGGGTCAGCAAATAGTAATAAATATTTCCCTAACCCTACCAACTGGAATCCGCATCGCTGGGATAACCGCAAAAGTAAGGAAGATAACGAGAGCGAAATAGTGGATTATGGCTATGGGCGCACGTCCAGAGGCACAAAGAGCGCTTATTCTCCGTTTGGTGGAGGCCGTCATCGTTGCATTAGCGAGAAGTTTGCGTACATCAATCTTGAGGTTATCACCGCCACCATGGTGCAGAATTTCCGCTTCAAGAACGTCGAAGGAAGGGAGGGCATACCAGGCACAGACTACAGTACCATGTTCTCACGCCCGTTGGAGCCCACTGAGGTTTGTTGGGAGAGGCGGCCCGCAGATAGCATATAGAGGCATTTAATGGGACAACGAACAAGGCCCTGTGGAAAATACTGATATAGCGTCGCCATGGTACAACTGCGTTGGAATTGCTCTCAATCCACCCAACAAGTGATCTCCGGAGCTTCAACTTTCTTCGACGAAACGTCTATTTTTGATCGATAGGGCTTTTGATCAGGTAGACCATGTAATCAGACAGGCCAAACAGTGGTGTAACAGTATTTCTCTACTGCTCTGTCTCAGATTCAACGTTGCACGCTGTTCATTAATATCACGCTGAGCCGAGTAAGCGCTCGGTGAATCTCAACAGTCACGAAGTGTGCAGCTAGATCTCCGAGAAACGAAGCGAATAACGAACCGGTACTCAGGATGGGGAGTTGCACCAATATTCAGAGTAACAACAGCTGACAGACGGAACGTTGGCATCCCAAGCTACATTGTCACCCTATTTCCCGATCAACATGTGAATATGAAATGGCGCTACTGCTCTTGATCTCCAAAAAGATGCTACGCAAATATCCGCGTTGAATGCATCCTGTGTTGTCCACGAACATGTCCTCAGAAGCAACTTAATCTATACCATATGTGGACTAATGCCCTTAAAGGCATGCAAGCATTTTCAATGCCGCTTCTCTCGTCAGTGAGTGTAGTATGGCACACGGGCCCAATGGGCATCTTTGGCGATGGCGGGGCTGACCGCCAGGCGTTTGACACTGGGGGGATACTCTTAGTACGGAGACCGATGCGCACAATAGCTAAGTTAGGGCAGTGCGGCGTTGCAATCTAACTTTTCTCACGGGAAGGACAGATCTCGGAACTACCCAAAACCCATGGCTCACCCAGGGTGCGAGCGCCGTAGGGTCGCTGATGTCGTTTGAGCTTGCCTTCATTTCTCCTTCAGTGTACTAATAAAGTCGATATGGCGGCTATGGGCGACCTGTCTGCTCATTGACAGCCTCATAACTCAAGCTATTGAGGCGTTTAAGGATTTTTCGCTTGGAACGCCCCCAGCTATATATGCGTTTTCTTCTCGTTTCGCTTCATTCATCTGTTATATGGTGTGCAGGGCGTCGAAGCAGATTTCGAGAATCGCCAGTTTTACGGGTATCAAGTCCTGGTTACTGGGAGTGTGTGTCTTTCCATCCTCGTTTTTCTCGTCATTAGGGCGTATGTGAAGGTGTTTTTGTTCAAACAGGTTACAATAGATGAATGTGAGTGAAAGACCTTGTGCAGAGTGCGGGATAAATAGGTATTGATGTGGTTGAGCAGATATTGACTGAATTGGATGCGTAAGTAAGTGGGCGTTGACGTACGACAAGCTCGTTTTGCTATTTGTCCTTTTCAGCCTTCTGATATGTCTTACGTCGTCATGGCAATCGTAGGTTTGACTGGCGCTAACATTTGATCCTGTGCCCTTCATAGCTTACGAATATACCAAGAGTCATGGACACCAGTAGATACATATCTGGATATCACATCCGGGAAGTGCATCTTGGAGTAGTGGCGACCCGGATCATGATGGTAAAGTAGCGTCGAGTAAGGCCTTGGAAGATAAGGACTTACCATCTTGTCAGGATGCACGCACACTCTCATTGAGCCCGCTGCTCTGACTGCAACTTTACCCTCTTCTCTATGCTGTATAATATCTGTTCGCAGCTAAGATGGATCGAGCCCTCCACCTCTGGGAGTGCAACCGTCGTCGGCCTCATGTGTATTAGCAACTCCATAATTCCAGATTTCAACTGCGGTCCGCGCGGCGGAAACGACATTTTAGCCTATTTTAGAGGGCCTTGCCTCGCCCGCCTCTGCTGGGAACGGAATCGTACTTAGGCACAGCGTCACCACCGGTGCGATGACAGTCTTGGTAGAACTATACATTTTATATCTCCCCTTGCCGTCCATCTGCAAGCTGCAAGTGTCCCCACAAACAAGAAGGTCGGTGCATCTTTGGTTTTTGTGGCAGGTCTTACGAAATTGATTACTGTTTTCCCTTATTGCTAACGGACGCGCATGCGCATTGTCTGTTGCAGGAGATGCAATGGAGCAAGACATTGAGTACGACAGAGCTAATATATGAAAATTATGTAGGATTTTCACTCCTCTGAGCTTAGCCATGCGCAATATACTTCGCAATTTGTTGTTCTACCCGTGGAGACACTCTATCGCAAAGAGTCAAGGGCTTTGCCAAGGATAAGAACGCTGTCTACAGATGATTTCTAGCCTCCTACTTGCAGGTGTCTTTTAGCTGATACAGTGCATTGTAAGCGCCAAAATTATGTCTGTTAAATTCTCACAGTATTATGAACCGCCATCAAATCCGAATAGTATTAATATGGTCAGCCCGACGTTCAGAGCCATAAAATAATGTATTAATGATATGACTCCAAGCAGACATGCGAAGGTATTGAAGCCTTTAGATCAGCGTCCTTGTAGCCCGTCTTGCTTGCTTTCAAAGACTCTACGCACTCGAGTTATTCATGCAAAGTGCTTAAGAAGTTATACCGCGGGTAAATCTGTCCATAAAAATGTTCTCAACTTACATGCGTCAAATGAAGCACAAGCACATTCTCCGCATGCAAGACCGATTGATCCAACCTTTTATGTCTTTGCTTTGTAATATAAATCGAGTGCTACTGAAAGTGACATAAGTATTTATTCAAATATTCAATACAAAAGTCGCAAACGTTTAATATTTGCAGCCTATCATGACTCCATGGACACAATTTTATTGTTCGCCCTCAGCAATGGTAGAATATCAGCAGGAATAGTTCCACACCTCGACTGGATAGGAAACTTGGAGACCTAGGGTCAATAGAATAGAGTATATTGAGGTTAGATAGTCCTGCAATGGGAGTTATAGCGCCTCCTTGTGCACAGATGGACTATACTGAGCCTCCTATTTGACTACCGACGACGTCACTTCAGCCCATTGCTCTCGAAACGTCCTCTTCATGAAAATTAGGGAAGCGAGAATGTTCCACTGAGATTGCTCCGAATTCCTATGTATGATTAGTACCAATTTTTTTGTCGTTGGTCTACCTTTGTCTTCGATACTTTCCTCAGAGAATCCTATGCTATGACAGACGCTTGTAGCTTCAGCCTGTCCCGAGTAAGAGTGGCTCCAGACCTTGGGTTTTTTATAAAACAAGTTTGACGTTCATCCTTTCTTCGTCGGCAACATATCCTCAACTCTAGCGCCCGGATAGAATTGCTGAATGGTTTTGTTCATAACGATGGTCACTCCATCTTCTCATCTGCTAGATGGCATTCCTATGCTTACTGAGGTATTGTCAATGTCTTTATATCCTGGTAGGGATAGTATCGAATATTTTAGGTGATCTCAACCGTATAGCAGCACCATTTTTACATTGCAATTTGCGGCCCAGAATTAAGTGAGAGTGTGTTTGAGCTCCCGTTGTCGTGTGGCACTTGTTGGCGTGGCATCGTGGACTGTGGTTACGCAGCCAAGCGGTAGACAGCGGTAACAGCTGGATGTTTATAACATCTTTAGCTCTATATACTTATTAAGTTCTTATAATCTTAAATGTACTATAATATCCTAACAAGTTACTAGTAAGACAACAAACTTTTAAAAAAGTGTACAACTTCAAAAAAATTACATCTTACTTTAAACTTTAAATTTGTTCTAACATTAGGAACGTAAAAGTCTGTCGAAGTTGGCAAATCTAACGAAACTATCTAACTAGCTGGACAGTAAACTAACAACTAGCTAGCAGCTAATTGAAATCATCTATTAAACCTACTCTACTAGACCTACTGGATCTATCTAATAGAAAGCACTATCATCTATACTTTTTCAAACCTTCATAATTAAACCCCTGAACAGTGCTCAGCAGCCTTTATGCAACAAGAGATACGGGATGCATTATGATGAACTTTCGAGATTCCAGCGCAGATAATAACAGGCTTCCAGACGAAGATTCCGCCGATACATCAAATTCATTGACTTACTATACCCTTGAGATATCTAAGACCATGGCCCCAAGATTCTCAATCTCTGAAATGCCTGAGTCACGCTGGTTCAAAAATGAGGGTGCTGGAATGCAGCGGTGCTTTCTAGTTGAGTGATACTATCCCTCCGGCAGGATGTAGCGTACAATCGTATGCATACGTCCACATCACCAACGACACACCCACTGCAGGTCTCGTCGGCAAGGTCTTATTGCAGCACTTACCCTAGGGAGGCAGAATAGCTTTCAAGTTGTCGCCATTCTCGAGATCGCAGGGCGTTGCATCGCTACGTAAAGCTTTCGTTATGCCCTTCGAGTTAATGGCCACAGAAAAAACTGTATGTGAGTACGATACAGAGATTGTATGCGGCCTTGGGGAAGTAACCCCCCTTCGGTGGAGGTATGCCCCGAAAAAAAGCGAACTAAGAGTTCATTCTAGAATAAAGTATATGAAATGTTGTATCGAGTGATTACTTTAAGACACGAAAAGGGAACAAATGCATCACCATTTAAGCTAACGCCAGAACCCCTGGCATCTAGGCATAGTCCTTCAGCTTGAGAACGCGCGGATAATTACTGAGAGGAAGAAAAATCGCCAAAATTATCACCAAGATGAAGACGTCGACCCAAAATATTTACAATGGCATGATGGAAGGTACTGGGCCCGCTGGCACTATGCCGTTCCCAGCAGTAACAGAAGAGTATCCTCGTTTGATCTGCTAAAGTCAGCGCATAGGCCAAGTATGATAGACGTAGAAGCCTACCAAATCGAAGTGAGTCGTGCTCTTGAAAGCACCCCTGCCTGTCTCTGGACCTTCGGTCCAATATAAGTATCTTAGCCAGGCATGAAGCCGAGGATAATCCAGTCGAATCATCTTCATGTTGCATTTGAAGAGGGCGTAATATGCAACATCAAACCGGACCAGCGTAGTGTAGAGACGAATGTCGGGCTCGGTGATATACTGGCCGAAAAGGTAGGGGTGGTGGCCAGGTTGTGAAAGGTGATTCTCAAGACGGTCCAGGGACTGGAAGAGCTTGGCAACGTGCTCATTGTAGGCTATCTGTGATATGGCAAATCCCACCTTGTAGACGCCGTTGTTGACTGTATCGTGTACCCAGGCATTGAGCGTGTCGATTTCGCTGCGGAGGTGCTGGGGAATAAACGCAGCCGCGCCTTTGTTGGCCTCACGGAGATTGGGTGGCAGGAGGTGGTCGAAGGCCTCAAATAGGATGCGAATAATGTCGGCACTCTCGTTGTTCACCACGGTATCTGAGGGCCCTTAATCCCAGCTCGTCCAAGAATGATAACTGGGTGATTGCTTACTGTGCTGCTTGTCCCACAACAAAGGTATGGTGATCCTCCCCTTGTAGTGTGGGTCGGCCTTGTAGTACAGCTCTTTCAACCACCTCACACCGTAGATCGGATCCCGCTCTGGACCTCTCAAGCCTGAAAAGTACCAGCCATGGGCGGGGTCTCTTGCGTCCACCTCAACTAACTGCACAATATCCTCCAGTCCCTTGAGCGCGCGGACGATGACGGCGCGATGAGCCCACGGACAGACATAGTTGACGTAGAGTAAGTAGCGACCCTCCTCGGCGGGGAAGCGCTCCGAAGGAATCGAATTTCGGAAGTTGATCGGCATTCGGTCGCACTGTCTGAGGGCATCGGCGGTATCGCGGCACAGAAGCTACGCAGCGAAGACGTCAGTACGGGCAGGCCGATGCAAGGAGATTGGCGGGTGGTATAGTGAAGGTCTCACCTTGGACGCGGTCATGGTGGTTTCTTTAAAGAAGTCAGTAGCGAGCGAACACACAAGGGCACCCAAGTTGTCCTGATAGATGGCGTGGGGTCCATGGCATGATATAATGGTTCACAAAAGAACGTGATTCCTCTGGCGCTGGAATCCGTATGATTACAAAACAACAGACCGCGAGCAAGGATGATTAGTAGGAGCTACGGCGCGTGAACCTATCTTGGCACAGAGAGCAGCAAGAATGAAAGAAAACGACAAGCTAACGCTACTTTGCAGTAGCCGCCGGGCTGGGCTCGTAGCAGAATGCGGTTCGCGGCCATTGTGAAGGCGTTAGATGCTAGGGACAGCCTCTCTATTCATCCATGCCCAGGCTTAGCCGAGGCTCGCTTACTATGGACGGTCCAGTCACTGGCGGCCTGCCACCCTTGTCAGCCTTACAAGGGGACTTGCTTCAAATTTAGCGGAACTACAATGCCGTGGGAGCGGCAGCTTCTTAAAATCTTCGGCCGCCTATCGCTCACTACCATGCTTGCGCACGATATCGCTCTCGCATTGAGTCCTCGCGAGCTTCCGATAGTCCGTTCAGCCTACTCTCATTGGGCCATTCCCTTGACTCACAAAGACTCACGATTTGGATAATCTGTCTAGTAGCCATACCGATGCTTCCTTCAATCATTTCCTACCCAGAATTGCCTTGCTCTGCCCGCACCTCGGGTGTCATATCATTAAAAAGACACCGCTAGGTTTTCCCTAATGTACTAAACATGCGATGCGTAGATCCAAAGAACAGAACGCCTAGCATAAAAGCTCTCTGTTAAGATCGTGATTTCAATATCTGCAGCACTGGGATGGCTTACCTTGCGACGTTGTCGCGCCGTCCTTGCGCAGGAATATTCGCTTCTTCTATTTAATAACATTCTCAGCAGCGGTGTTATTGTCCGAAGAGGAGCCCTAAGGGAGAAGAGTATGTCCTATTTGCGGGTTCATTTGAAACCCACTACTCCAGAGCTCTGTTTGCTGCGTGCACCACATAGTACTACAGCCTGTCTGAGCTCACACAGATGTATGCCAGAGATAATGCAAAGACGGCGGCGGGAGTGAAAGACCCACCAGTGACCCTTGGTGCCTTCGTGCGCTGCCAAAATCTTCGCAGTTTATACTGTTGTACACCCCCTATGACCAGAATACCAGATAGGCTGATTGAATCAAGGTTCGGCATTGTCGAAAATAGCATGTTATAGCTGGTTTCTTACTCCTAGGCGAGATTTTCAGAATATTCAGGGGATCTGGTGTAAGTGTTCGAATGGTGCATCACATATGTATGTGAAAAGCCACCATTATAGCCACTGTCGTTGAGAAGTGAACCCTTCGGCCATAAAAGCACGTGAATCTTCACACGAAGTAACATCATTAGCATCAGCATTAGCATTAGCATCAGCATCAGCATCAGCATAAGCATCAGTATCTGCATCAGTATCAGTACCAGCACCAACACCAGCTTAAGCCATACTAGCGTGCGTTTCCCTTCTAATCTAGAATCGATGTAAACTCAACGTAAATTTCCTTTACAACCAAGAGCCTACGGAGTTGGATCGAAGTAATTTTTGAAACACGAGCTACCAGCCATTTTATGCTCTGACGTCGTCCTTCGTCACAGGAGTCTTTAGGGCGAAGGATTCGATAACGGTTATGCAAACCTGGAATAGACTTTACTGGAAGATACGCATACCATATGCACACACTTCAGTTCTAAATTACACATACATAAATTTCTCAGCTAACCTTGTCACGTTGAAGGTGTCCCAACAACTCAAATTTTGTGTGAAGCAGGACATCGATGCACAGCATGAAGGACACAAAGAAGGACCACGGCGGGTTTCTACCTACTACTAATTTGTGAGGTGAGCCTCAATTCCTGGGGTCGCGCATGAAATGGGATCGACCGTGTGGTTTGCTTATGACGTCTGGCGAAACCGCTCAGCTTCACTTGTACCGGCTTATACACAGCAAAAACGTCATGGAGGATAACACTTGGTGATCCCAAGTTTTGGGCAGTCGTAATCTTCTACAATCATACCAGTGTGCTGATAAGTATTTCCCAAAATGATGAGACAAATCGGATTTGCCAAGCAATGCATCAGTTGTTTGAAAGCAGATAGACTGATTACATGCACACATGGTCTGATTCCATGTATATATATATATTCCTCGAAAACAGCTAGTGGAGACTGACATGTTCGACCTACAACTCTGATTGAGAAGTATAGCTCAATTCACGGGTGTAGCCCAGTCAGTCTAGTGATGGTATTAACGATTGTTCGTGAATGTCAAGCTGCCTTCCGAAATCCTCCAGCGTACTAGATTGGTGAAACTGCAGAGCTTTATAATAATACTCGAGCATTTACATATTGTGCTCGAGGATGACGAATCCCTTTTTTGGTTTCATGGATTCACTACATAGATTGCGTGAATCGATTACAAGGACACCAGAAAATGTACACTTAGAGGGTGAAACGGACAGTAGAAAGCCAAGCCAACTGCCTTTCATCCGACATGACCATGCCTTGATTGATGAATGCGGTGTAGCTAAACGAAATGGCTGCTCTTGCAGGCACAGCAATACTAATGCTATGTGAAGTCAATAGACTGTGTGACAGCAAATTACACATACATTTTGGTCATAGTCCCGTACGTGGCAATGTTACTTTTGCTCGTGTAACGTTGAAAAACTTATGACAGCAAATACGTACATGGGTCAACCAAGGGTTCATGATAGGAGGAATCACGCGGTGAATGATGTCGTATGGACACCCAGACAGTACTCAAGATCGGAGATGATAATGTCTGGATGTTGCTTCGAAAAGGCCTTGTCATTGTCATTGATAGGAACGCCGCTACCAGGGAGTGAGACATATGTCAGATGTTGAACGAGAAAAGTGAGTCGGCCATGATTAATCTAGAAAAGAGTGGACACTGTTAGCATTCTTCTAAAGGACAACACGCGTCATCAAAGGCTGCAAGATGCCTGCCACGAGAATAATTACTTTGTGTTTAGCATAGTAGAAGGGATGACACGATGCCATGCATTGAAAGTTCGCTAAATCGCAAGACAAAGGGGACCAAGAAAAAACCCCATGCACACAAGAAGTCCGCTTATGCACTCAAGGAATACAATATGCTCAAACACGAAGACATATTGAAATGTCTCAAGCTGATCCTATTGCTCATCTCACCGACCTCCACCACTGAAGCTATATCCACTTCCCGTTTGCTTCCCGTCGCCACCTGCGCCAGGAGCACCGACCTCCCGTCTATAGTCGTCGTATCCACCAGGACTCAACGCATCCGAAGTAGCCACGGGTCCATCCCTGTAATCTGCATACGGTGGCACCGGCCTGCCATATCCACCAGACCTCTCTTCACCCCAGCTCAGCGGCCGCCCAGGATGCCGACCCTCGTCCGTTTCAGTAGAATGCAAAAGTGCGTATTCATCTTCCTGCTGATTGCCACCGTGCTCAGTGTGCCGGTCAACGGAGTCTGTGGACTCGCGGTGTCCGGTTTCTATTTCCGTGGACCATGCGTTATCTTTTGATGTCTCTCCAGAGATATGGTGAGGGTTCGGGGCAGCGGATTCGTAGGGTAGGACGCCTTCCTTTAGGAATTTGGAGAGATAGTAGGAGCTCACAGCGGTAGTTATGGCGAAGAGAATACTTTACCCTGTTAGTATGCTGGATGGATGGCTCTCATTTCTTATTTAGATGGAGGGGAGAACGTACAAGACTGCTGCGCCGACTCCGACAGCCGCTTTACTAACCGTACACTTGCTCTCACTCCCATATTTGAACGTGGTGCAATTTCGCTCATTGTCTGGAATCTTTCTCTCTTTTGCACCCTCCTTGATGCCGTGGCTGTTCCACATAGCGACTGCTATAAACGCAGCGAACCAGAATATGGTGTACAGGGCGTCGACGGCAAGGAAGGCATACGCGTTGGCAAATCGCTGTGCACGCGTCCACATGGGGACCATGACCAGGTAGATTATCGCAGGAATGGAGAGGAAACACTGACGTTGGTGTTAGCCTTGTTCCGCCCGACCCGCCGCTGTGCAATCTTTTGCTTGTTGGCTCTGGCTCTGCACTCCAGAAGCCAGCGGAAGTAGAACATACCATGGCGAAAAAAAACCTAGTAGACCCGCCTGTCGGCCCTTCCTTGGCCATGACAGAAATCGTAAGACATGCGGCTACGAAGATGAATACGACCTGAAAGACGTGTGCCACGACCTTGCATTTCTGTATGTAGCTCTGTGGCACCCGCATCCTCGCCCTTTATTCTCGTTATGGCCGTTTTGGTGCGTTCAAAGTCCCGGTCGTCGGGGTCGGCGAGCAAAAAGGGTGAGGGTAAACAGCTCCTCAGCCCAATAGAAATGAACGGTCTGGCTCGGATGGAGCTTCTATGAGGCGCCGTGCGCAATTGGATGAGGACACGGAGACAATCGAAGAAGAAGCAAGACACCAAGTACTGGCTGAATCGTGCAAATAAACGTGGTAAAGAGCGTGGTGAGGGAACAAGACTGCAAAAGCATCAATGTCAGACATGTTTGAGTCTCAGCCTCAGCTGTGGATCCGCGCCAGCTTGCGCAGCCTCCCGTCCCCGCGCCGCCACGGCTTTTGCCTAACCCGGCAACGCATGCTCACTTGGGAATCGCCGGATCATATATTTAGACCACATGTTGGCGACAAATCTAATGGCGTTTCCATTCCAGCTGTAGCCTGTTCCTCAGAATCTGTCGCTCGGATTCATGTTCACATCCCTCCCCCTGCTTCTCATCTGACGCGAATTACACGTGATCTTCGTGCATAAGATATTCGGTCTCATCTTTGATGCTTACTTCAACGATAAAATACATGTTGGGCTTTGGGTGGCTTCGCAATAGCGCCTATGTTGCGCGGCGAGTCCGCCCTGCCAGCCACTATTTCTTGCTCAGCTCACAAACCCTTCGGAGCCATTGCAACACGATTTCTCACCGGTTTCTGCTGTGAACACAAATATCGGCGTCAAACAACAAGCTTGGTCAAATTGGGCATTGTTTAAACTACACTATTATCCAGCCAACACTCCTCGCGTTGTAGGCAAATTTCTCTTCCCATCTACACCACCTGAATATGCCTCGTGTGGACCAACATGTATACATTACCAATATCCGGTACCGTCTCTACAAGGTTTCGTAGCCTTGCTGAGACTGGCTTCATCGTTGCGCTCTAAGTCAGATCGCTTTTTGACCGGAGCCAAACTAGTATACCGGATTGTCTTGATTTCCGTTATCGGCCGTATCTGAGTCGGGTACATCAACAAAGCTCGCACAGTATAGGACACATTCCGGCCCAAATACTCTATGGAGACTTAGTCTCGTGAGAAATCCGTTCGTTACACCTCTCCGGTATTCTCCTATCTTGCGGGCGACTTCCATCACGAGCAGTTGATGCCAATGGCAGGGCGCTGTCCAGCCTCAATGGCTTAGTCAGGCGATCAAGTAGTGAACTGTAGACTTAGCTTGCATCTTGTTCCTCGTCAGCCAGTCCATGGTGGAAAATAGCTGTCTTGCAGAGGCATCGCAGCCGGCTCATTCTCGTAGTTGAAAGGATCGCCCCAGAAGCCCTGATCTAGTCAGTCAACAGAAAGGGTCCGTCGGCCGAGTCACTCACAAAATCAAAGTCTGGAACAATACCCGGTGTCGGTTGAACATCTCCCACGATATTGTTGATATTGTTCAAGTTGATGTCGTCCCAGCAAGGGGCTGTCTGATCTTGCATGGAAGCTATAGGCTGTAGTAAATCCGGTGCGGGCTGGACTTGCTGCAGCTGTACTGGTATCCTCTGTTGGGTGTTTTGGCCAGATGAAGTATGCAAAGTATAGCTCGGTATGCTCTCCATTGTTGGATATACAGAAACGCTGTTGTTCGATTGATTTTGCATCTGGACAGATGTGGACATTGATACGGGAGGATTAGCGAATGAACTTGAGCTTTGTTCTTGACTTCTCAGGGACGTATCGTGCTCTGCTACAACCTTGTCAATCATGTTTCTAACAGCTTGCCATGCCTTAGCACCATTGTTTTCGCGAAGAATGCGCGACATCTGCAAAGCTCTCAGTGCACGTTGCCGGTCTGGAGCATCGAATAGCGGATTGCGAAGCTCCGAGAGGACGTGCATAATGGCCTGGAAAGAGGCGATACCACCTTAAACCATTAGCAATTGAAGATTTTCTATTAGGATAACAAACCAATGTGCCATTGAAAACGAGCCGCATCCACATCAGCAGCAGCTCCATTCAAAGTCTCAATGCAGTTGACAGACTTCTCGAAAATACTATTTGCGTGCAGCTGTCAGCCTTTCCACGAAAGAAGGTCGTGCAGAGAAGAACTTACGACCGACGTATGTCGTCTGAGAAAACGACATCGCGGTAAGCGCGCGGCATGCGAAGCCAAAATAGCAAGTAACACCGCCACTCCAGAAGTGAGGCCAATCCCAGCGTTAATCTCTGCATCGGTATCTCCGGATTAAGGTATCGTAGATACTTCCTTTGGTTCTCCTCATGGGCCTCATCAAGCATGACTTTGATCTGTTCATAGAGGTTTCGGAGTTCCCGCGCAGGATCTGGGTGGGAAGTTCCATGGAGCCCAGAGTCTAACATGCGTCGCTCCAGACGATATGTACTCTGAACTATCCGGCGCAATGCACGCATGCCCATGTACCTGACAAGTTGAAAAGACATCGAAGTGAACTTCTCTTCATCATCATAAGGCGCTGGACCAGGACTTGCTCCATCGATAAGATCCTCGTCGTCTATGTTGCGCGGAAATAGTGTGGTGTAGAAATCCTCGGATATGCTTGGTTCCTGACCTTTACATTCGGCCGCGCGAAACTCTAGGTGACCTAATTGATGCCACATTCGACGACGTAATTCAATAGTGATGGCATCCATTGATCCAGCTGGAAATAAAGATGGATCCCGATGAAGACCTTGATTCAGAGCAATGCGAAATGCAATACCAAGCAATACCCAGGCTTTGCCTACTCTTGCTGTAAGCTACGCAACCTCAATTTGTGGCGGTAGACTTACCCATATCTTCCTCTTTGGTGATGCAAGTCAGCCATAAAACAAACCCCTGAAAAATCTCAAGACTCGAGGTCGTCAGATAGTTTTCCCTGGCGAGCGATATTTCAACACCAAGCTGAAAACGATCCAAAAGACCTTCTTTGCTATCGCCAAATTTGTTCTGCACAATTTTAGGAGGCAGAGAGTTGATAGCGGAGAAGAATATAGCAAAAGCGATGGGATGAGCCTCGCGGTTGTACGAGGAGAATTTGCGAAGCACTGTAGGTTTATGTGTAATTCTCACCATTGGATCCACATTCGCAAAGTAAACGTCAAGCAGGGTATCGCGATGCTCCTGAGTACTTGGTAAGAGCTGGTTAAGGTCGGATCCCGCGCCTGCACGGCCCAATGAAAGTAAATCCACCAGACTGCTTTGTGGCACCTGCTTCCTTTCTTCGTCACTTTTATCGCCCAGTAGAGCTTTGATATCCTGTATCTTCAATATAGTTAGCATGGATCAGTTGCGATACTTGATGGAACTTGACGTAGAGGGGGAGAAATCCTAATAGCTCCACAATGGACAATGCTAGTGGTAACTGTAAGTGATATGAATCACACTCACCTCATCGGCGAGCAACGCGTAATGCAGCGAAGAAACAAATTGAGACTGGCCGCCGTCCAAAAGCAGTGTCCCATCGCCATCGTCGGACGCCATACCGCCGCCATGGGAAGTTTGACTGTTCGAAGACGGCGTCAGTTGTGCGTCCAGTTCTCTCCTCTCAAAGTCGACACTAGACCTGACGGAAGGAGCCGGATTTGTGCCCTGTCCAATGACGGCCCTTTCTAACAGTAATTCAAGTCGATCAAGTCGCGCCTGAACGTCGCTGTTCTTCACGGGCTTCCCATTACTGACATTCATAGATTTCGATACTCTTCCAATGCCCGTGGACGCTTGTAGTTGATCCGTCCACGTGCAAACATGATTCCCTCGCGTGCAAGAACCGCAGACTGGATGCGCATGGTCACACTTGACCTTTCGACGCCGACATGTGAGGCATGACGAGATGACCCGTTGTCGTCCCCCGCTGGGCTTTGATGCCGAAGTAGGCGAGTGCGGTTGCACGCTAGGCTTCGTTTCGACCATCGTCCAGTGTGTGGTCTACAATCTCAAGGTCTGTGGTGAGGTCGATCGGAGTTCGGCATGGCAATCGACTCGTTTGAGCCCAGAGGGATGATTCTTATCGCCCCGCACGTGAAGTTTGGCGTTTCCCGTTTGAGTTTAGTTGCGAGCGTCCGTCGTCACTTCAGCTGCAGTAATTACCATTCTAGAGTATCGTTCCAGGAGAAGTGGATCGAGCTTTATGAGCAACGCTGCAATACATCATCGGTGGGTTAGAGATCTATGATATGACCTTGTTAAGTTTTTGAGCCAACTATGTAATGACACATCAATGGGCATTCAGAGTATGCGCTCTTGATAGAGCAGAATACCTTGTTTGAGTCAATGTATTCAGCCATAATCTTACAAAGGTGGGCGGTGCTAGCGCCCTTCATTGCCTTGTTGGACTCTTAGTTAGCCACTGTAAGTGCCTTGAAGAAATTACTCAAAGGTGATTATATGTCAAGATTGGATTGGGGTTAGCTTTGAAATCAAGTTCTATATGCGCATGGGCAATACTTGACTTCACATAGCAACTTTAGCTGCGGCTTGACGTACATATATATATTAAGCCACAGCGCAGATTCTAATGCATACCAGCTTGTGCTTACCCGCTCCTAGGACTAGAGTTGGATCGGATTCATCTGGAGAAAAAGAAAACATCGCACTCCCTCTGATATCTGTACTGCTCCAAAGCCACTGTAACTCAGGAAGTTGTCCTTGTTTTGGCAATTTGCGTTCATTCAGTGTTAATAAATCTATTTATTCCTGTGGGAGGCCATATCTGTCCAGACAGCGTGCAAACTGTATCCATACTGGAGCTTAAGGGTTGATCTTGGGAACGGGCTTGTGTCCAGCCTGGCAATCACATCCAATTGGCAGCATTCTGCTTACTCCAGAACTAATACATTACCCATTACGGATATTCACTATGTTTTGTTGTGAAACATTCATTATCAAGCTAAAAATGCGGATAAGGATGTGAGCATCAATACCAAAAGTTTGGAATAGCGCGTGCCGGAACCACAGAAACTTGTGCTCATCGTCTTTGGAATTGAAGTGAAATTTTAGAAAGAATTAACAGTGGAGCCCTTCTCGCTTCTGCATAGTTCTGTTGATATTAAGCGGGGTTTGTGACAAAGAGATATGGCCCGAGTGGTGGGGTGGGGGAGGACAGCGGCCTTGTAAAGGGGCGAAGGAACAGACCTCAGATTGCTGAGGGTTGAGAATGCGGATCATATTAAGAAAGCTTACGTCGTGCTCGAAATATTTCAAGGAAATGCACCCACTTTTCATAAATCACAGGTAATTGGCAATCCAACCCCCTTTCTTGCTACTCTTTTTAGTGACAAAGCATCTGTGGTCACGAAGTATTACAGGGACCGGATAGCAGATAGCAGACAGCAGACAGCAGACAGCAGCCACAGCTATATTTCAAAAACACTACTTTATGGCAGTAAAGCACTTCATCATGCTATTATCGTGCTAGAAGCGCAGACTAGATATTAAGCTATAGTAAGTCAAGGCAACATCGACAAAATCAACTTCCAAGCACTTTGGAAACCCGGCCTCTGAAGCTTGTGCCGCTTGAAAGGGTAATGGCTGAGATGAACCGCTTCGCTGGTTTGATGGACAACCATTCCTGCAATCTGGGGCTGTAAGACCAAAACTATGGCCCAATCTATCAGTACTATGCAGTGGTAGTATAATCTGGCTAATTGGACTTCCGCATTCTCATCTGGGTGGACAAATACGGTTCTAGATGAGCAATAGTTGGAGACGGACGGTATTTGTAAGGTGTGCTACCTGTTGTCTGATAAGTCTGCAAAACCAGTATACGTAATAGTAATATTCAAGGGTTTTTCGCATTATTCGATGGCTGTGTGTGTGTGACATCGTTTAGGCTCTGACATCCGCTTTGGCTATAAGGTTGCTGTCGCTTCCGCAGTTTGAAGTATGTTCATCAGTAATGGGTCCGAGAAGAAACCCATTGAACTTTATCAGATTAATGAAATTGTGAAGGAAGTTGGGTTCCCATGTTGGTGTTATCGATAGCACTACAGGAGACGGCAAGCTTGGTGGGATGGCTCGTCACATGAACGTTAAGAGGCTTTCATTGGGGTAAAATTTTGCTAGCAGGAACTTATAGGAGCTTGCTACTAAGAGATGTGTTGTCCAATTGCTGCAATGACTTAAGAACTCAGGATGGCATAAACTCAAGCAGCAACCATCGACGCCTCAACCCCTAGCACCGTGTGACTCCCAATCTCTCATTCTTCTCAATTACAAACCCTGAGAAAGAAGTCCAAAGGCACAGCCAAAACCTCATCTGTAACGCAAGTCTATTCTGTATCGCCGCGTCTCGTGTCCTTGTGAATGAGCATATTGCTGCCGAGTTCTGAAGTAGCTGAAAGGACGACTAAGATGGTAATTAAGTACGTTGAGAGACTAGCAGGTGAAGAGCAATTTGTTGCGATATCAAGCCAGGGTGAGAGAAATGCTACAAGAAAGAAGTTTCGGGAGACAATTGTTTTTCAGAAGACCGCTTCGAGCACTCCAGTCACGCCAAGTCAATATAGTGAACGACCCCAGCTTCGACCTCGTTCCAGCGATGTCACAGGTGCAACGTCACACATTTTCCACATTACGGAGCATTTTGATGCAGGTAACGTGAATATTAATCTGTTTCATGAAACGGAATTGAGTCGGATTTCCCACGAGTGTCGCATCTCGGCTTAGCGAACTATGTCGATGCAAAGGGCTATCTGAATGAAGCAGATTATCCTTCTTTGTTCGTTAAACAAACCAAATAGGAGATGGCCTGAAATGCTTGACACGTTCATCGTGGCGATGTAAGGAATATCATATCATCGGATATTGACCATAAATGGTCCATCGCTAGCCTTTGATTTCTGTTTCTCGCATAGCCTGGTGCGCTTATGTCGATTCCTTTGGGGAATATTTGCACAATGGCCCTGTGCAAAATAGTCTCGCTCTTCGCAATTATATAACTCTCTTCCAGTGCCTCTTCCGGCATCGACTAGTCGGAAAGAGTAGGCATGCTGTAGAAAAACCATTTGATGAGAGTGATTTATCGCAAAAGTTCTAAGCAAGACTCGACCTGCTCCTAAGATCTTACCAGCCGCTATCACAGCAAGTGTTAAACCTTCCGAAGACACCGATATGGGATTTAGCGACAGCAGAGCCCATATGCAAACGGGAGACCTGAGGTCCCCTGGCGCAACATTTGCCCGTGTTCCAAGTTGATGGAAGAGGATGCAGCCCAATCAGCATGGAGAGGGACGTGCGTCCCCCCTGCAGGCTATCCAGGCATCGCCACACGTCACCAGTGTGACTGGCACCTCGTCCCGCTGCTCCCGGATCTTAGTGGTCAACACAACCGCCAGGGCTGCTCTTCCGTGCAGTGAGGCTGGGTCAACCCGCACCAAGCTTGCAATCTGTGATGCCGTCCTCCAGAAAAGCCTTTGCGGGGTCTCTGCTCCAGATGTCACCAATTCCCGGATTTGCAATTTGAACGCACTGCCGCCCCCAAAAAGGCTGTTCATAAGCGATAGCTTATCCAGACTGAGCCAGGGACGAGATATTAGACACGGTCACCAGCATTGGCGGCTAAGGGAGCCTCATCGCCCAATCGTTGGCATTGCCTGGTATCATAAATGTCGGTTACTCGTTAAAATGGCGACTTTATCCCCAGGTGCACATCAGCCCTGAAGCTATCGAAAACCAGCGCGCTGACGGAGTTGTGCCAACAGATGTTCGCGACTCAACCCTCAGGTCTCTCAAACTGACCTGCCCATCCGCCGAAGTCATCGGCCACGAGCTACCATCCGCTTCGACCGTCGACTCCCCGAATATGGAGCCCAACCCTTTCGTTGATGCGGACGAGGAGTGGTCAGATGAGGAGGAGCTGATCCCGAGAAGTAGGCGAAGAACACAGTACGTACCGCCGCATGTGAAAATCACGGCGACATCGGCCGAAACATCGTCTGAAGAATCCAATTCAACTTCACCCAGTCCAAATCGACTGAGCGCAGTCGGCAGTCCGCTCGTGCCGCCTAAGAGTCCGTCGCGGCCTGATGTCAGGATTGGAAGCAGCCAGGAGGATCTGGTCCAGCGCTTCTACCAGGTAACAAGGGAGCGAGATGCGCTAAGGAAAGAGCTGCAAAGAAAGAGCATGGGTCCACATGGATTGCCGATGAGGGCATCAGTAGTATACAAATCAGAAGAGAAGACGCTTATTGAGGAATTACACGCCTTGCGATACGAAGTTCGGATCTGGAGCGAGGAGTATTTTAGTGGATTGATTGGAGCTCGAAGCAAGCGACCACATCTACACAGGGCCAAAGAGCTCTTTGGAAATTTGACCGACAACTACCCAGCATATCTGAAGAACTCTGAGGACCGACCACTTCTGATTCAAGCGTACGTCTGGTCAAAATTGCAGCAGAAAATCTTCAGCAATTGGCAGAAGGGCTGTGGATACGTGTGGGCCGGGAAACTGGGCGACAAGAAACTTCGACCTATCAATGACACCCTACGGAAGGCGGTCAAGAACGAAACACAAGCTGAAGAATACCATCATTGGCGGTCAAATACCGTCAACCTCCTTGTCCCGCAAGTTGACGGCAAATGGCGACCCACTTTTGATGCCGCTCCTGTTCTAAATCGCATATCTCGTTTCTGCAGCCGCATACGGCGCAAACTGCGCCCGTGGTCTACCCAGTCCCTACGTGCCGGTAAAGAGCAGCTGCACACCATCGTATCTGCATCGGTAGCGCTAGATCTTAAGATGAAGAGACAACGAGCGGATTATCGATTTGTCACTTTCACTGGGGGCAAGAAGGACCAATATTGGGGGTATGGATACTACGAGAGCGAGATGGAGGATGTCTATGAGGATAATGATAGGGATGGAGTAGATGGGTATCATAGGTCGAGTGTGAAGGGGAGGAGGGTGGAGCTAGCGCTTGCTCCTGCACTCGAGAGATGTGGGAACGCGAATGGGCATGTTTTTGACCAGAGCTTTGTTCTAGTGAAAGCGGATGTAAGTTGCAGGAGGTTGGAGAAGAAGAAGTCACAGAACAAATCAAGAGGAGGCAGAGGTGGTACAGCAACGAATGGCATTAAGCGTTTAGGAGGGATATGGAACAAACATACTTGAGTGCAAACATGGCCACGAGGAAGGCAAGCAAATAGTTCATCGTGGTCTTGCCATTCTCTTACTAGCGTTCTGCCAAGACAATCGATGTTCAAACATGAGGCTGCCCCACGGACTCTGTGCGCTTACCCTACATCTACATGTTCTCGTGAGCAGGCTTATACAAGTAGCCAATTTGCATCAGATGCGCATGGAGCTGGTTCGCTCTCACCAGAATGGACTCACGTTCTTGAGTCGTACTAGATACCAATTCTTGGAGAGCGTGGCTCTTTGGATTTGGCCGGGTTCCAATTAATATTATAATCGTGACCAATGCTTGGAGGAGTCTTTTTGATAGGGAGGTGCATATCTTTGAGCGCAGCTGAATACTCCATCCATGGTGTAGCACATGCATCTCTCTAATAACATGTATCCGAAACCTGTGCTGAAATGGTATCAATGTTATTGGTTGAGAAGATCTTTTCAGTCCCTTGATTCCACCGAGCTCATGTACAGCCCCCAGTTTGGAAGGTCTAGCCTCAAGCTACAGAGTGCGATAAACTTAAGACATCAGCTAATAATAAGGATCTTTGAGCGTATTAATATCCTATTCTTAAACACAAATTGCTACCAGAAATACTGGCTCTCTGATACACCATTTCTGTTCTACTTTAAGTTGTTTACGTAAGATATAACAATAGCGGAATATATGCAAGAAGATCTGAGCGAGCATACAATAGAGGTTTAATTGGCAAATTAAAATGCTTAGTACACATGAACTGGAAAATTTGAAAGAAACAAATTATACTATAAAGCTACAAGGATTGTTTAAAGTGCATAGGCCTTAGCCTTTTTGGAGTATTGATGCACACTTTTGTACTGCCTAATACATATCTTACAGTTTTTTATTTGAGACAACTTTGCATAGTTAGATAGTTTGAGGCACTACGTGAATCTCCCAGTCAGCACCGTACAAGCCTCTAACCTTCTTTCGCTTTTCCGCGTCTCCTAATGGCCCAGCGGCACTAGTCACATCGTTTTCTAGAACACCTTTTTTGTATCCTGTCTGCAAATACTCGAGAAATTGGACAGAAGTACTTATGTACTCTCGAAGTGCAACTTTAGAGTGAAGTGTTGATCCTGTAACGAGTTTCATGATCCAAGGCACAATTAGAGGCGCATCCGTACATGAAGGGTGAGCAGTACCAGCTAGTAGATGTTAGCGCTACTTATCTTATGAATTCCTGCAACAAATACATACTCAGAGTCATGAACCACCCTTCCTTGGCACTCTCCACGGTCTTCCTCACTACGTCAAAATGCCAGCCCTGTCCATAGAACTCCGTCTGTTTCTCTGTCCATTCACTACTCTGCATCACCAGGACTGGAACGTTGATAGCCTTATTCAATGGCCCAGATCCCTTACCTGGATCAAGAGCAATACCGCCATTGACCGGCATCTCCATAGTTCCAGCAGCCCTCAGTGCCTGCATAGCGCCTGTTGCGCCGTACGAGTGGCCAGCAACGGTGATTGCAGAGAGATTGAGGCGATGCTTAAATCCAGAAAGAGATTCATGAGGCGATTCAGGCTTGAGATTGACGATAGGAGCTTCACCAGCGTGGAGTTGCTCAAAGAGTTTGATTGTTTCGCTGATTTCAGCTTCCCGGAAGGCGAGCTGAGCAGCTTTGAGATCTAGTTCGGTCATCCCCGGATTGGACACAAGGTCCTTTAGCTTCAAATGCCAAACTTTCCGCTCGGCCCCATGAGGATAGTGGATGATAGTGCCAGGTCCGCTTCCATCTCTGTGTTCAACTGCAGCTACTACGTATCCGTGGCTTGCGATACTCCCAAGGTAATGCGAATAGCTTTGACTCATCCCTGCCATGCCGTGCGTGAAGACCACACACGGAAGGGTTCCAAATTCGTCATCACGTCTGAGCTCCTGGCGGTCATGCTCAGCAGCGCTTAAGATATTGCCCATGCCGTTAGGACCAGAACTCGTGTCGACTACGACTTTTTCAGCACCTGAGAGGATGGATGCGTCAACAACGCCTGGAATCACAGTACTCGATCCGAACAGCCAAAGGGCAAAAGTGAAAACCGTACTCCATTGAGAAGCGCCTGCAAGTCGGGCATAACCTTCCCCAATCAATGAGACAGGCTGGGGAAGCCACGGTCGTGCCCATGGTCGCGAGCTAGGTGGAACAACGGGTAGGGAAGATGGATAGTATAATGTAATAGCAAGAGTATTAAGCTCAAATGGTTTGTCTCCAGTTCCTTTCAACGTAGCGTTATGTATGACCCTCTTTTCAACTGCAGTTTCAACATCTAGGATACCCACCTCATGCGGTCCGGTGTATGGTGGTAGTGGCGAAGTTATAGGTGTTAAGGTGAAGACGAATACCCAAAAGGATAGGAAGGCGGACATGAGGAACATGACACGCCGCCACGTAAAGTGGTGAAGACTGTACACCATAGTGGCGAGTATGCACCAGTGACCAGGCGGGAAAACGCGGATTCAAGGACAGAAACAGGGAGGGCACAGGGGTACAAAAATGGATAATGTTGGAAGCTCCCAGGACAGTGAAAGTAGAAGAATATTCAAATGTCAGTGTGACAAATGTGGCTGAGAATGCACTGTGAAAACGAGGTGCAAAACGTAGTCTGAGCGATGACGTATACGGAATGATTGTGGCGTTACGAGATGATTGGTTGAGATGCGACTGCATTTACTACCTCACAGACTGTTGAGTCGATGTCCTTGTGAATGATATTTGTCCTGCCATGTTGGCCCTCTGCCAATTCAAGACAAAATCGTTTCATTCCGCGATATCCGGTGTTCTGATATACCGGTTGGTAGGGTCGAAGAAATGATCATTCGGAAACCTTGCAGCGACAAGCGAAGGTGACAAGTCAGCCGGCAGCTATTTGTTGCAGCATTTTGGGCACAAGGCCTATTCTTCATGCTATATCGGTTGCTTTGTAGAAGCCAAAGTGAAAAAAATAATCAACGAGAATTCTGTCGGTGTGACTTCGACTCGGCCAGATCATTTGGTGGCATGGTTTCTGATGCCGAAACCCCTTCCTTATCGTCGAAGTACTTGAATCACTTAGTATTAGTATGGCCTTGGCATTAAAACATAGAAAGATGCTAGGCAGGGTTGTCCGTGCCGTGAGGGAGCTTAATGAGACGTGATGCACAGCTATTGCAGCCAGACCCATGACTTTGCTCACATGGGATGGCATCCTCAGTATGGAAGCCTCTGCCCTTGAGGGCTTGACATTATTGATTAAATATGTATGTGGCTTGGTGAGCACAGGCGGAGAGAATTCGGCTACAAGATGATCCATGAGGTCTTGCACAACATCAGACTTTGACTATTTCGTAATCCAGAAGGGACTTCTAGTGTTCCGTGCCATGTTGTGGTTCAACACGTGGACGAGCCGCGGTTTCGTGAAACCCGCAAGCACGTTTTCTTCAATGCACGCTCAAATGACGCCGTCGCGTGGACACTTGACAATTTCTCCTCTGTAACACCAACCAAAGATGCGCCTTCTCCCGCTGCGGTTCGCCATGGCTCATGGCAGGAATGCCGAGATTTGGTAGTCGTCTGACATCCCTTGCATTGGTTTTGGGGCATGAACCAAGGTCACGCGTCGGCGGCTTTTAAGCCCTGTGGGCTTAGCTGCTAGACGTCCAAGCTTCCTTCCCGGACTCATTTAAGCACGATGGACGCGCCTGCTATGCTTGAAGTATCCTCGCGGGGCGTTTCGAAGTGGCTTCCTACGACGCCGTGTCGCCGTGAAGAATGATGATGAAGCCTGCCCGCTACGACTTCCCGACGCGCCCTGCCGCACACCCTGATGCCATTGTCGCCGGGGACAAGTACCGCTTCACCATCCTGACGGACGGTCTGCTGCGATTTGAGTGGGCCGAGGATGGGTGCTTTGAAGACCGAGCTTCCACCTTTGCGATCAACCGCAGATTAGCCGTTCCCGACTTTTATGTCTGGGACCGCGGCCACGGAATTGAAATTGTGACGAAGCGCCTCCATGTGGTATACGACAAGAAGAAATTTAGCCCAGAAGGCTTCAAAATACACCTGAAGGGTTCTGTGACAGGTACATGGACATACGGGCAAGAGCTCTCGAATCTGGGTGGGACTACCCGCACATTGGACGGAGTAAATGGCAGAACCAACCTGGGCCCTGGTGTCTTGTCAAGAGATGGCATGGCGCTCTTGGATGACACTAAGTCTATGCTATTCGACAGCGATGGCTGGATAGCAGGACGTAGAAATGGCGAGCGAAGTGACCGCTACATTTTCATGTATGGACGCGACTATCGCGAAGCTATCCGGGCATTTTACGCAGTATCCGGCAGCCAGCCCCTCCTGCCACGGTACGCCATGGGCAACTGGTGGAGCCGTTATCATGCATACGATGAGAAGGAATACCTTGATCTGCACGATCACTTTGACCAGGACGATGTACCCATGAATGTTGCCGTGGTGGACATGGATTGGCACTTGGTGTGGAACCTACCGGATGGTATTAACGGCTGGACTGGCTACACCTGGAACAAGTCTCTTTTCCCTAATCCAGATGCCTTTATGAAAAAGCTTCACGACCGTGGGATGAAACTGACACTAAATCTCCACCCAGCGGACGGTTTCAGGCATCACGAAGATCAGTACCCTGAAGTTGCAAAGTACCTTGGAATTGACCCCACCTCAAAACAGACTGTTCCCTTTGATTGCACCAATAAGAAATTCATGGATGCATACTTCGACATTGTACATCACGAGCATGAAGGTCGCGGCGTTGATTTCTGGTGGGTAGACTGGCAGCAGGGTAACCAGTCAAAGATCCCAGGAGTTGACCCTCTCTGGGTGCTCAATCATTTCCATTTTCTTGACAGCGGTCGTGGAAGTCAACGGCCTTTGATTTTGTCTCGTTTCGGGGGGCCAGGCGCCCAGCGTTACCAGATAGGCTTCTCTGGAGACGCCATCATTACCTGGGACTCATTGCACTTCCAACCCGAGTTTACAGCGACTGCTTCTAACATTGGTTATGGCTGGTGGAGCAATGACATCGGTGGTCATACTCATGGTTATAAGAACGACGAACTGTACACTCGATGGGTGCAGCTAGGCTGTTGGTCTCCTATACTGCGGCTGCATTCAGATAATAATCCGTTCAATACACGAGAACCCTGGCGTTTCAACGAGGAGGCACAAACGATTGTAGAAGACACACTACGCTTCCGCCATCGCCTCATTCCATATCTCTACACCATGAACGCACGGTCTGCATCCGACGACGACCCGCTCATACAGCCAATGTATTGGGACTATTCCGAGGACGATGAAGCCTACAACGTCCCCAATCAATTTCGCTTCGGTAGTGAGCTTATTGTCGCTCCAATCACACAACCACGGGACAAAGTCACACACCATGGAGCGGCAAAGATGTGGTTGCCATCTGGCCGCTATGTTGACATCTTCAATGGAGTTGTATACAATCGTAAGGGCGAGCTGCAAGTCCACAGGCCCCTGCATTTCACTCCAGTCCTTGCGTCAGAAGGCTCTATCATCCCCTTAGATGGAGCATGGCGACCCAAGAGCGGGTCTCCAAACCCCGAGACTCTAGAGATCCTCCTCGTAGTAGGTGCAGATGGCGCCTTTACCCTAATTGAAGATGACGGTACAGGAACACACGTCGACGACGGCGGCTTCCGCATGATCGATGATGAAGGCATCGAGTCTGTTGATGAAACTGTGCGCTTCAGCTATACCCCTATCACATATAAGCAATCCACGGGAGTCATAAAGATTGGCCCAATGAGCCCAGTTGACCCTTCCATTCCAAAATCACGAACCTGGAAAGTCCGTCTCCTCGCCCACACTCCCACTTCTGCCACAGAAATCCGGTGTGTGACCACCTCTCCGCATACAAAGCGGCACGCAAAAGCGATGCCTCACACTATCACTGCTGGATCCAACGGGACTGTCATCACACTTGACACCGTTGCAACAGATCAAACATGCATTATTGAGCTCGGCTCAGGGCCTCAGCTTGATGTCATTGACCCCAATCCGAAGATTTGGGATATCATCGATAAGGCGTGGATCGAGCTGGATAGGAAGTGGGATATCTGGAATTGCGTCAACAATAGCGAGCCTGTGCTGAACAAGGTTAGAGCGTTGCAGAACAGAGGGTTGCAGCAAGAGCTGTTAGACGCAATCTTGGAACTCTTGCTTGCGGACGAGCGCTACGCGGGGGAAGGGCTTGATGTGGAATAAGGCGAAACTTGACGAGGGGAGTGGGTGGTGAATTTGATGAATACGAGTGTGTCATGCTGTCTTTGTTCATGCCTGCTACTGTTGCATTGCGAACCGCGGAGAAGATGAACAGCAAATGTTTGATGACTTTTCCCTCACTTGGAATGCCTGGGAAACGCCGATACGTACATGTTGTACACTTTGCTATGCTCACAGATGCTGACTCCAACACATGCAGTGGTCCACATATCCTACAAACGGGCAGCCTTATGGCCTCAGCTCCACCTTGCTCTTATGCTCCTTCATGGCTTCCTTGAATCCCTTACTTTGTAAGACGTCATCCACCTTCTGCAGCACCGAACCTTCTCTTCTTCTACTGTGGTCACCCTCCTTGATCTCGTATCCTGCGCGTGTAGCCGTCTCCAAGCTTTCATACTCCCAGATATTCGCCTTCATGCCCACTCCATGGTACTGGTGTTTCTGCAGAAACGCCAACCAGGCCTTGACGACATCTGGATGCCCATCTTGGATCTGGATGAGCCGGCGCATGGTAATCCTTTCAAAATTCTCCTGCGACTTCTTGAAGATGAAATTTGCGCGCGGAACGGTCCAGCGCTCTGTTATCCTCGGGAGGGGAATGGGCCCTCGTGCGGGAAGGCCCATGTAGTAGGCTGCGCGGACGGCAAAGTCGGCGAAGAGCTGTAGGTTGCGGATGCTGTAGGTGCGTAGCTGAAGGTCGCACACGGGCACGCCGTGTTGGGGAGTGCGGCGGAGAGGGCGCAGGTGGACTGCTCGGACGTTGATGGGGGAGCGGAGTTCATCGAGTGCGGCTTGGGTCTTTGGGTCGAGCGGGGCCTTGTCGGTGGGGAGCGTGATGCCTCGTTCTCTGTGCAATGGTCAGATGCCGTAGGAAGGGAGGTGGCATGGAGAGACGCACTTTGCGACCTTGATTGGCTCCACTCCGGCCCTCTTGTACATGTGCAGCAGCGTCAGATGGTCGGGCGTCGTCTGCATTTCCTGCCATCGCTGCTGCCCTTGGTCGCGCGTCTGTGGCTCCCATGCGTCCACGCGCCTCGATGCGGCTTGTTGGCTTCTCCACAGACTGCAGTCGGGTCAGCGCCTTGCTCCCCAAGCTTGGGAAACGGCCAGGCGTGTGTATACCTCTTGTACTCGGCGGGATCAAGGCCCATGTCCCCCAGCCGCTGGTCGAGCGTCATGTCTCCATGCTCCATATCCGCTCTCAGCTGCTCCATGAGTTTGCCGTCCCTGTCCTCTCTGAGATCCCGGTCATTGTCCTCGTCCGCCTTGGAGCTCTTGGTCCGCGAGAAAGTCTGCGTGCACGGTGCGAGGGCTTGTGTCATCTACCAGCGCATCAGCACCCGGGGGAAAGACACCAGAGGCCTGCTGTCAGCAGCGACATACCTTGACTCTCTTCACTGGGCCCAGCAAGGAGACCATACACCGTGGTGCCGCCATGGCTGATGATGTCGCGTCCAGGGCGCCCGTACCTCAGCCTGTGCAAAACCACGGCACTAGCACGGATTCGCTTACCGCCCAGACTGTCGGAATCGGCCGCGCCACAAGCCTACCTTCCCTCTCCACCCTAGATTGGAAAATGTCATCAGGCTGCCAGCCAGCTCTTCTAGCTATATACATGCCCTTTCTTTGCCTTCGTTTTGGACTCTTCAACTTTCAAGATGGCGACTGATCCGGATACGTTGGCCGCACCCAATGCCTATGCTCGTGCCACCGAAACCGCCCAATATGTGCGCTCGCAGCTACCCGAGGCCTTGCAGAATCCCAAAGTGGCCATCGTCTGTGGCTCTGGGTTGGGTGGGCTTGCAGAAACAATTGACCCACAACCAAAGGTCGAGTTGGCCTATGGAACGATTCCAAACTTCCCTCAGAGTACTGGTAGGTAGTGTGCACGTTTCACTTCAAGAAATGAGCGCGGTCAGGTACAAGACCTAGGCTTGGAGCGAAGATGCTGATTGATGCATCCACAGTCCAAGGTCATGCCGGCAAGTTTGTCTTTGGCCAGATTGGGCCCCAGAAGACGCCAGTAGCGCTTCTTGTTGGCCGAGCACAGTCAGTCACTGGACCACCTTGGCCAACACGTTGAGGTCAATTATGAGTACTAAACACTGACTTTTGTAGCTTCTATGAGGGCCACACCATGGATCTTGTCACCTTCGCTACCCGGGTGTGCAAAGTCCTAGGCGTGGAGACAATCATTGGTATGCCAAATCAAATAAAAGAATCACATTGTAGCTCTGACAATCATGCAGTCACAAATGCAGCCGGAGGTTTGAATCAAAACTACCGTGTTGGAGATATCGTGTGTTTGAACGATGTATGCCAGGCCCTGTGGATAAAAGCGCAGGCAGCCCTCACTGACAATTCTAGCACCTTAACTTGGCTGGCCTTGTTGGGGTCCACCCGCTGCGTGGCCCTAACATTGAAGAGTTTGGCGTGCGTTTTCCACCGCTCTCCGACGCCTATGACCTTGACCTGCGAAGACGGACACACAAGGCCTGGGTAACACTAGGACTTGATCAACAGCAAAGGCGGCTGCACGAGGGAGTATACGCATTCGTGGGCGGACCAACGTACGTCCGCACCTTTATTCTCTTCGTCTCCGACGTCTTCCCTCAACAATCAAATGCTAATATTCCAAAGCTATGAAACCCGCGCTGAATGTCGAATGCTCAGCATGCTGGGAGCTGATGTTGTAGGAATGTCAACGGTCCCGGAGATCATTGTTGCGCGGCATGCTGGTATCCGAGTCCTCGCTTTCAGTCTTGTAACAAACGTTGCTGTCCTTGAAGCCGGTTCTCGCGGGAATGACGCTGAAATACAGACAATGAGTAGGGACGATTTAACCGAGCATCTAGGTAAGGGCAAAGCCAACCATGAAGAGGTGTTGGAGGCAGGCCGTGAGGCAGCAAAGGATATGCAGGCGCTGGTAAAGCAAATCCTGTCCGATTTGCATCAACTGTAGTCCAAACAAATACTTTTTTACCTACAGGGTAGGCATGGGTCAGACTACCATAGATAGCTCAAACCCCGAGCAAAACTGTTTCTCCAAGGCTACAGTAGTCCGCATTTCACCATAACATAGCATGTCAGGCAGTCGCTGCGGTGTAGCTAGTTAGAGCCTGGATTCTGGTCGGTTCTTAGACTTGTCAATTGAGCGCTCGCCCACGACTTGCATCAGTCCGAGTAATGCGTTGCTCAAGGCTTGACGATTTTACCCTTGCTTCTTTTCGCCTTGAGTGCTTTGTAGAAGGCTTTTTTGCCACTAGACTTGGTTTTCGAGATGTCGTTATACTTCCTCTGGAAACGACCGCTATCCTGCTCCTGAGTAACAACCTCGTCGAGGATAGTCTGCTTGCGATCCTTCTTATTCAGGCGGCTGCTATAGAACTCTGTAGCACCTTCGATGATAGTGCCGACCTGTGAAAATGCTGGGACGTCGTTCTTCGAATTATCCTTCTTGTAGTGGCGCTTCGGGTCGAGGACATTCCTCATCTTCAGGAGTTGTAAGTCTCGGCGCAATTCTGGGGTGAGCTCAGTCTTCGGCATATTAAACCATTGGGTACCGGCAGTGGCCTTCTTCTCCTGTTCAAGCTGTTAGCCCTTTGCAAGCGATAATCTTGTGGACAGAGCCTTGTATAAATAGTGCCTCAGTGTAACTATGAACAAATGGAACCTCAGTGATGCAGGAAGACACCCAAGACGGGGCCCGAATCTGCTCAGGAAAAGATTTGGGATAGATATCATCACAGGCGATGAGCCCGGGATGGGAGGACGCAATTACTCAGACTAGAAATGGCTAGGTGTGATCACTCTGCAATTCTCTAGCTGAGTGTTTGCGTGTCCCCCACCCAGACGTCAGTCGACAATCAGTTGGTTGCAGGTACGTACCTCTTGTTTCTTCAGCGTCCTCATACGGAGCGGGTCCTCGATCTTCTTGATGCCGTTCGCAAGTGCCTGCTGATTTCTGTCGACAAGCTTGGAATGATCCAGACGGGTAATGTTACCGTCGGTTCTCTCAAAAGTGTCGGCGATATGGCCGGGCCGTAGTCTCGGGAGCTTAAAAGGCACCTCTGTCGGAGGAGTGACGGGTTGAGTAGCCTTCGCCCGCATGCGCTGTGCAGCCTCGTTGAGCAGCTCCCGAATTTGCTCGTCAGACAGCTCTTCATCGGTGTCATCCTCGAAGAGAGGATGATGCGCTGGCATCAACTCCATGTTGGCGCTGGCAGGGTGGGATGCGCGAAGAGTGGAAAATTTAGGTCGGGAATGGTTTTGAGCATGCCAGCACGAGCCACATCGGCAAAACTAAGACGCCGTTCTCGATGGCATCCCGCCGCCACGTCAAAGGTGACCATTGATGCTCTCGAGTCCGCTTCATTTTCTCTCGGTCCGCGTCCCGGGGAGTAGCTATGATGCCTGCGTGCATATGCTGGCGCGGTGGAGGGACTCGGAGAGGGACAACTCATCACTGGCATGGCTTGCTGCTGACACAGCCAATGAACAGTGAGCATGCCGTCCAATGATGGTTGCGTCCCGCAATATGCGCCAGCTCTTGCGGGACGGGATGCCTCGAGAGAGAGTGCATGGTCAACTGTGTGGTGCTATGCCTCGGTGGGTGCAAGTGTGCTGGTCTGGGAACCTGTCCCGTGTAGCAGTGATGCCGATGCGCGCAAGTCTGGCGACGCCGTGGGCAAACCAAGTGTGACGGGCCCGGCAGAGGCATGCGCCGCAACTGTGCTGTCACTTTTCCCCAGGCTTTTGGAAAGGCGTGGTGCGACGTGCAGAGGGGTGCATATAAGCGTAGCGGGAGTGACGATGGCAAAAGGCTTCTTGTCATGGCAGAGGCCTTCTGACTGCCGCATCTCTTCGTCGACGCTCGCCGGGCTGAGCTTGAATGGTCGAATCTTGCAGCATTTCCTCTCCAACAGGCTCCTCTTGTGCCTGCGTAACGTCGGGCAGCCCTTGCTTAGTCGCCGAAGCGTGGTTCGTTGACTCGTTAGAGGAACGTGGGCATCCACCAACCAAGCATCAACTCCGCGAACATATAATCGCGCTGGAACTTGATTCGCCGAAACATAGCACAGGTCAGTCGCATTTCCCATCAACCTTCACACGCGCTGGTGCAATGGCAGGAGACTGATAGACAATGGCAGGCAGCACACAGCAGCGGGCTCACCGGCTGCACCATCGCTCCTCACGGCCTTCCCCGCCCGCGCGCTTTGCACCTTCCCGGCCACTCAGACCGCATCTTTGACGCAACCACGACAGCGCGCTCCCTCCACCACGCGACGGCAACAGCAGCTTGAGCAGCCATTGGGCGTCGCGCATACCTTTCTGCACCTCTCCGTCGCCTCGCCGCAACTTCTGCCATCCTCCAGCACCCGGACAGACGCGGACCCTGCCATTGCGTAACGCTTGCGCGACACGCCCGCCGCCATGGACTCAGTCAACCTCCAGCACGGCCAGCAAAAGATGCGCCAGGCGCCCGCCGCCCCTCGCCGCTACGACGGCCAGGCCGGCAACCCGCTCTACGACCCTCAGCAGGGCGGTCACTACGGTACGTTGTGTCTTGCGCGCTCCCACTGACGCGACACTGCCCTGCCCTGCCCGCCTTGCTGCACCTGTAGCTGCTATTGATCCTCCGGCTGACTCGACTTCCCAGGCGCCTCTGCATCTGTATGTGCTCCTGGCGCGTCCGCGCCCATGCCGATTGCTGGCTCCCAGTCGCTGATATTTGGTCCAGATTGCCGCACAAGGCCATGCTCCCGACCCCCAGCTGTTCACCGGCTCGTGGCAAAATGTACGACGACATGCCCGCCTGACTGCGCGTGCAATACAAGGCTAACGGCAGCAGGTCAACCAAGGCCTCACGGGAAACTACCGTGATATCCTCAACACGTACTGGCAGCAGCAGGTCACCAAGCTTGAGACGGACGAACATGATTACAAGTTGCACCAGCTCCCCTTGGCTCGTATCAAGAAGGTCATGAAGGCCGACCCGGAGGTCAAGATGATCTCGGCTGAGGCACCCATTTTGTTTGCCAAGGGCTGCGACATCTTCATCACAGAGCTGACCATGCGTGCCTGGATTCACGCCGAAGAAAACAAGCGGCGTACGTTACAGCGATCCGACATTGCCTCGGCGCTATCCAAGTCAGACATGTTCGACTTCTTGATCGACATTGTCCCCCGCGAAGAGGCTCACCCCCACAAGAGGAGCGCAGGACAGAACGCTGCTGTCCAGTCATCGGCAGCCGTAGTTCCTCCTGGTGGAATGCCTCAGCCAGTGCACGCTCAGCACCAGATGGCTCCTCCGGATTACGGCATGGGCCAGCAAATCCCTCACGAGGACTTCCAGCAACCGAGCATGTATCCAGGGCCTGTACAAAGTGACCCCAGAGCCTACGGACAGCAACAAATGTTTGACCCTGGTGTCTACGGGGGCTACCCAATGGCACAACCGCCGGTACGTCATTCCGTCTCGATGAGGTAACAGTCGGTGGTCGCGCGGATCATGGACTGGCTTGCGACCCCCATGGGCATCAAGTTCGGGTCATACCATCAATCCGGCCATAACTGAACCCGCTAACAATTCGCAGCAGATGTACCCAGTCGGTCAGCGAGGGCCTGATCCCGTTGCTGGCGATACCCAGGGTTATCGTCACGAGGAGGCTGATGCTGATGCTGAGGGCGAGCGAGAGGACTTTGGCCAGTAGAATAGGCCGGATTCTGTGTCTTGAGAAAAGTTTGCCAGCGGAGTGGTGTGGAGTGCTTCTGGCTTCTGCACGAGGAGCTGGCAATGGGCGAGTTGCTTCTGGTCAGGATTGTTGGCGTTTCGGTTTGTATGGAATATGGGTCGGCCGCGGAGGCCAAATGGCTGGGCGTCATGAGGCAGATACCAAACACTTGACTAGTAGCAATAGAGGGTTTCTCACATGAATCACGCAAGCTGAGGTTCTTTCCGCGTCCGATCCATTCCGGCAATCGAACAAGGGTCCGAACCACCGAGGTTCTCTGGTGTGCATCGCCGTCATATGGCTTCACTGGAATCACGGTGATATAAAGATGCCCTCGCGCGAGCTAGAGTTGTCCCTTGACCCGCATCCACACCATATCGTCCCCACGTCCCTTACGCATCTCAAACCTCCTACCCCGCCATCGGGTCCGTGCTCCTCCTACCCAGAGCCACACAGCGGTCCCGTGGCCGACAAAGCTCCTGCATAACTTTCGAAGCCTCCCACCCACACTCTCTGCTTTTTCTCTCACATTTTCTTCAACTTGTGCCAGACAGGTTTTGGTCGCTCAATTGCACTCTTCGCTTCTCAATCGACATTCTTCCCAGCTTCGAGCTACCCCGCACTCCCAACACCTTAGCTAAACAACTCAACAAAATGGTCAAAGCGGTTGTTGCTGGTGCGTCTGGAGGTATTGGACAGGTACTTTCACCCCATGAGCTGTTTCAATATCATGGCTGATCTCAATTAGCCTCTGTCCCTCCTCTTGAAGTCCTGCCAGCTCGTTGACGAGCTCGCCCTGTACGATGTCGTCAACACCCCTGGTGTCGCCGCCGACTTGTCACACATCTCAACTCCAGCGGTATGAGGTGCCCGAATTGGACACACGAAGAGATACTGAAAGTGACCAGACTGTAACGGGTTTTCTACCCAAGGATGATGGCCTGAAACACGCCTTGACTGGCGCTGACGTTGTCGTTATCCCCGCCGGTATCCCTCGTAAGCGAGCCCGGGGCGTTTCTGCATACACAAACTGACGTGACATAGGCAAGCCTGGGATGACCCGTGATGATCTTTTCAAGATCAATGCCGGCATTGTTCAGGGCCTCATTGAGGGCGTTGCCAAGTACTGCCCAAAGGCTTTTGTCCTGGTCATCTCCAACCCTGTCAACTCAACCGTTCCAATCGCTGCCGAGGTCCTCAAGAAGGCTGGCGTCTTTGACCCCAAGAAGTTGTTTGGTGTCACCACTCTGGATGTTGTCCGTGCCGAGACCTTTGTTGCCAGCATCACCGGCGAGAGCAACCCTGGAAAGCTCAGTATTCCTGTCATTGGCGGACACTCTGGCGAGACCATTGTTCCCCTGTTCAGCCAGGCCAAGCCAAGCGTGAACATCCCCGCTGACAAGCTGGATGCTCTCGTGAACCGTACGTGGCGCATATTGTGACTATTCAGACCGCGACTAACCTCAACAAGGCGTACAATTTGGCGGTGACGAGGTTGTCAAGGCCAAGGAGGGCGCCGGCTCAGCTACTCTGTCCATGGCTTACGCTGGTTACCGGTGCGCATCACGCTATTTATGAGAGTGTCTCCACTAACTCGAGGTAGATTCGCCGAGAAGGTGATCAAAGCCTCCAAAGGCGAGAAGGGCATTGTGGAACCCAGCTTTGTCTACCTCCCTGGTGTTGCTGGTGGCGATGCCATTGCCAAAGCCACTGGCACTGAGTTCTTCTCCGTTCCCATCGAACTTGGCGTAAGTGGTCTTGCGAACCTTTGACACGTGCTGCGCTAATTTTCAAACAGCCCAATGGTGCCGAGAAGGCCATTGATGTCGTCAGCAGCGCCAATGACCATGAGAAGAAACTTCTTCAGGCTTGTTATGAAGGCCTCAAGGGTAACATCTCTAAGGGCATCGAATTTGTTCAAAGCCCTCCCACTAAGTAAGCGAACCATGCGCGTTATGGCGGCAATCGCTGCTTGAGGAGAATGTCTAAGGAACACCCGGAGGACAGGTTTGGCATGGAGTGATGGACGATGAAAACGAGAGCAATACGAGTTATGTCCTAAAATATGCATCAAAGCATGCATGATATGAGCGAGCTAGATCTGGTACCCGTCTTCCATACAGACAATGCAAGCTCATGACGAAGCATACATTTGTCTACTTCTGGCCCTTGAATATCAGGGAAACTGTACCTCTAAAGCCATGAACGCCGCCCAATGACGCTAAATTGACAACAGAGTGTTCTTCTACTGTGTGCACCCTCAATTCTTCGCCCCTGCGGTTCGTATCTGGAATGTCGCAGCAGGTAGTGCAGCAGATTCGGCTGTCACCGTTGCCGTGATGCCTAAACTCGCAAGACAACCTCTAATCACGCCTGCAGGGAAGTAGAGAAATGGTTGCACTCTGGCCTGAGTATTCGCATCTCGTCCTAAAGCTGGGTCACCGGTCTGTTGCAACAATGCTGCCTGCATCGCCGCGTCGTACTTTTTGGTATCGAAGCTCATTCGTGTGAGAGGTTTGAACGTATTGTCTGTGAGCACATAAATGCCTCGGTGATTGGTTTTCAGGTTGTCGATTTGCTTTCTGAAAAGTAGGGTCCACAGGTCTTTGCAAAGAAATTTGATAGCGTCGAGTGGAGTTGTTGGGCGAGGGGCATCGCGGGAGAACCTATGGGAATTATGTTAGTGAAGGTTAGGGTAAAAAGTAGATGTCATACCGTTCCACCACCCCAAGACCAACCCTGTATCCCAAGCTCTCCAATCTATGAAATACGGCTTCCCTCGCTTCTTCTTCATCCACCGTCGCTGTGCCTCCTCCAGCTGTTCCCACGACTGGACCTCCGGCGCCTGGTCCACCCACCGTGCTACTCGCATCATTGCTCATCCCGGACAACCTTTTGTTATTCGCCTTGGATGATGACCCTCGTATCCACTCTTCCTCTCGCGCAGCCAAGTCGGCTGTTATCCGGTATGCCATGGGCACAAGTTCTATGAGGAGGAGGTCGAGACATGATGTGTTGAGAAGCGAGAATGTGGGGTCGACATAAGATGTGGAGGGCTCAGTAGGCGCGGAGGGGGCGGCTTGCGCCATTTTGTGTGACAACTATGTCAATAGGTGTTTAGGAGGTTGGCCAGGAACGTATTGTTTGCAGTGTGAGCTGCGCAGACAACTCGACGTTGAGAGGTAATCGGAGGCTGTCGTAGCACAGATAGATTGTGATTCGCTAGACTGAACGTTGCTATTACCAAGTAGGGACGTCAAAAAAAAACGAACGCTGGAAGAGTTGACAGGTGCTTGCTTGCGGATGTGGTGTCAGACCCAATCGTGAATTGCTTTGAGCCCTGGTCGATCATCCTGCAAGGTGCACCAGATCATGGCTTGGCACATGTCCGTCGACTTCACTCTTGAAAGCATCTGCGCAAACAATATGCTAATCATATACAGTACATCGTTCAACTGCAGAGTGTATCATCGAATTCGGTACAAAAATTTGCATGATTTGACCTATTTCCAACATGTTTTCCACGTTTCATGATCTAACTTATCTCAAATCTCATAGCTAGCCATTCCCACTGCACTCAAGGAACCCATCTCGGCTTCTCTCCTTTATAAATTATAACATTCAGCTCCTGTATTACGCCCATGAAATTCACCACAGCGTAGGCCCCGGTTCGGAACGTTGAAACCTGGCCGAGTGTGCGGCTTGACCTTCATCAATCAACTTCCAGTGCACGTTCAGTGTCTGTTTAGTGAAGTGCACGCAACATTGGAAAAACGCGTGGTGGTGGCTATACTTCAAAGGGGTGCACGTACTTCAAGAAGCTCTCACAAAGTGTGCAAATATTTCAAGAAGCCATCCCTAGTTTTGCCGTTCATTTGACATGAGTTGCCATCGGATTAGATCTACACGCCAACAGAACTCATCACAACTTTAATTTTTCAAAAACTCGCTGACCAGGCCCATCTCTCTGCAAATATCCGATCGGCGCCTTCGCAACCATCAGGTGTCCCTCAGGTTGAAGATGAAACATCTTCTTCTACGAGTCAGGTATCAACCAGTGTAGCACGTCCCGAATAATGCCCTTATCCCCGACACTTTCCATTGTCTTGATTACAAAAACTTCCTCCATCTCACTTATTCTCGATGCCCCTTAATATCTTGGTGACCCGTTTCCCAATATCGCCTTGCGAGGACCCCTTCAGCATATCAACACCAGTGCAATTCTGCAGCTGTTTCGTCTTCTCCAGTGTCAACAGTGCCGCATTCATAAAAGACAAGGCCACGACGGTTAGATTTAAATTTGAGAAGACCAGCTTCGCAATATCGGCACCCTACTACTTCAATCAGAGCGTTGTAGTCGTTGGAACTGAGCTTTGGTCCTGTCGCTGCAATAGCTTTCCGAATATTGGCATACACATCTCGAACTATGTTCAGTTCCATTCGCATCTTGAGCTTTAGGTCTTGCTTGATCACTTCACATCTGTCCTTGCCGCTCATATGACGTTGTCGCAAGCCTGATCGTCTACTCCACGGAAACTTGTGTAATCCGTGTAGTAAATGCCGCCATAGTCGCGGTTCATCTTTGATTTTGATGTCTCGAGGAGCACCGTGGCACTTGTATACGACGGAGTCGCATTTCTGATTATACCTTGTGCCTCTTCTATTGACTTTGGCACGCATTTCCAGCAGACATGTAAAATTGACAGACACCATTGCTTAGTATGAGCATCCGGCTGGCAGGATTCCCGCCGGCAGAGCTGGCTAGAAGATCGAGGCCATCTTCTAAGACTTCCATTTTGCTACTTAAGAACCTTGGTACTGGTGACTTCGGGGCAGGCTAAGAACTGGTGTGCTCAGTCTGAATCAGCACCAAGTAGGAGAGAGTTTGTATATTCGGATACGACGGTGCATACCGCAAACACCACTAATTGAGGCAATCTCCGAAGTTAACCCCAGCAGGATACGAGTCACTTACTGATGCGTACCTCTTCAGCCATGAGAAGCTGATAGTCATAAGCAAAGGGGCTTTCGTTGCAACGGTGTGAGGGACTATAGTAGAGAAATGGTGGTCACCCATGCTGCTACGATTGAAGGTGACATCATGGAATGAAGATTAGCAGGATATTCTTAGCCCTAAGGGGAGTTGCGAGATTTACGATAGAGGAAGTCTCCAGATGTGAGCCTTGAAGATAGAGAAAACAGTATACTGGCAGCACACGCTCACGTTTTAAGCCAGGTCGGCGGGAGGAGCTTGGTAAGGCAGAAGTCGAGCAATGTAAGCTGACCAATTTGGTCTGCGAGCGCATACGCCCCGAGGTAAAGGTTGAAGAGACATGTGTCAGAAGAAAGTCGGAGCGCGAAACACGGACACCAGACCTTTGCTACTGGATTGAATTACGTCCCCGATCGTCACAGAAGGAGCGGCGATATGTAGGTAGAGACAATGTCGATTATAAGTGGGAAGCATGTTGAATATCTTCAGGAATTGAAAATGCGACTGTACAGTTTCTCATGCCTCCCAACCCAGAGATCCATAACCGGAACACTCTGTCCAGCATCTTCCACCGTCTTATGCCATGCCTCGTCGACCAAACCGCGTATTCTGGCCTGCAGCTCGGTACTCGCCAACACTGCTTGCGCTTGATATGGACCCATGACACTTGCACGGACAGCGGCACTAATGACAGTGCGCGCATGCGAGAACAAGAAGAGATAGGCAGCGTCGTGCGGCGGAACGGACAGAATCTTAGCGATCAGCCCCCACAGCGGCGCAAGATGAGCGTTGGTGTGTTCTGACGAGCGAAGAGTAGACAAAAAGGCCGTGAGCGCCCTGACGGCTGCGTCGTTCTTGTGGTACTGCGACTTGAAGCTGCGATCCCAAACGGCGAGCAGCGCGCGGCCCTGGGCTATGCTTGCTCTTCGTGCAACTGTGCATGGTGTGCTCGCATCCAAGTCGTTGTCCAGCGTCTCGATGTCCTCCGGGCGCCGATAGCCACCGAGGACATAGGGAATGGCGGTGCTTGCGAGCGTTGACAGTGAGAGGCGAAGGAAGGTGTGGAAGGAGGCCAATTGCGACGCAGACGGTGAGACTGGTTTGTGATGGGCAAGGTACGACTCCAGGCCGCTGCTGAAGGCAAACGAACCCAGTGGCAGCGCAGAGTCGGCGAGAAGAACGAGGGCGTGTAGCGCGGTACTGCTGTCAGGCGTGCTGGGAGAGATGCTGCGCGATAACGAACCGGCTACCCCACCACCATGATTCAACCGGGCTTTTGCGTCTCGCAGACGCCGCTCAAGCTCTGCTATCTCATCTTCCAAAGATTGCCGGGCTGAAGTTGTCGAAGTCATCGGAGGGCGAGGGCGAATACAGACTGACGTGTACAACACATGGACTTGGCGAAATTGCCCTAGACAGACCCACAGCACTGGTACGACGCAAACTCATGTGCAGTTGAATGCCTTCCCGAATCACATCATATCATTTTATTCATTTCATTTTCATATAATACAGTCGCAATGTCATGTAAATCGTGTCCCAGGACTCCAAACCCATAATGATCCTACGATGTCCCTAAACACTTGTTGTCCATGTAGTGAATGATTGTACAACCGTGCATACGCGGTATTGGCCAAAGGAAAGCAGCCAGGGCATACGATTACGCATCCTCGTCTTTTGCACCGTTATTCTTGGGTACGTCGGCGAACATGGCTGTGCCCTTGGCCGACTCGAACTTCTTCGAACTTGTCTTTTTAAACAGCGTCTGCGGCTTCGATCTACGTCTGTGTCAGGCTATCTCCTGCACACACACTAGGGATTATGCTTACTTCTTCATAGCATGCTTGTTCTTGAAGGCTTGTAGCTTCTGCGTGGCGGGGGACTTGATGTCGTCGGATGGAGAAACATATTGTTGGGTCCTTTCCGTTTGTTAGGTGATGCGCCGCCTCAAATACCATGCTTTACATACTGCTCGCCGTCCATGCGCGACTGCAGAACTTGACGGTGATACTCGAGACTCTTTGGCTTTTCCTTCTCAGGCGATGGACTTTGCTTGAGCTGCACATTGTTGTCGCGGACGGTGAGTACGTTTGAAGACATTAGTGCTGTCGGATTTACCGTGCTTGTGTGATTCAACGTGTTTTTGAAACCCAAAAAAGGTCTGATTCGTAGCGAGTTGAGGCCAGAGTTGATATTTGAAAGTTTTCCCAGTATGTTGTGGCTATGATCATGGTTCTTCAAGAATGCCATTTCGCGGCTGTTTACAACTGCCCGTCGCACGGGCAACCACGACTGGCGAACAAACGCGCTCCCGCGTCACAGAGCCCAATCCTCTTTACCAGGGGCCATCCTTTCACTTTATCAAACATTCATCTCCGCATTATCATAATTTGAATCGCGAACAAAGAACTTTGGAGTGTTGGCTGAATGTAAGCCGTCCCTGTGTGCTCATTTTGAAGATGTGCTATGAGCCTGTTGAACCAATCTCCAGCAAAATATATACTTTCAATTCAAAAAACATGTCGGGAATATACAACGACTTTTCTGATTCTCCTGTACGCGTTTGGTCGTTGTGCTAACTCTTCCACGTACGCGTCAGCTCGTTCAAGCGCGGCAAATGGAAACGATCCCAGTGCTATAAACACCAATTTCACCACTTTCAGACGGACACCAAGTAAATGGTAACAATAATTGTGGAGTTCACTGAATTTGCTTTCTCCCTAAAATTCGTACCACTACCGCCGTCCGGCTCACACGTCGCTACATCTAACTACTAGGATTTCCGTCAAATGGAGCTAATCGAAAGGCACAAGTTTTGAAATCTAGTTGAACAAGCCGACACATGTCCTCGATTGACATGCGTTGCGAAGTACATCGTACAATAGTGATCGCGCCCTGCGCCCAGCACCGTGCGCCACAATATATGGTACTCACAAAACGCCAACAAGAGCAAAGGTACCGTGCCGTGCTTATGTGAATGACCGCCGACTCGGTGCCGAACAAGTAATGCAAAAGGCGATATCAAGGGAATAGTGGTAATGTACATGTCGGAATGAAATTTGTCCAAGCGAGGAAACTGTCAGGTTCCATCACTTAGAGATGCACGCGCATCGTATCGTTGCTGCCAAAAGCTTTGCCACAGTTTGGACATTTCCTTGCGCGATTCGTGAGACGATCCTGGACGCACTGATCGCAAAACATATGTCCACATGTTTTGATGACCGTGTTTTTGAACTTGCTCTTACAGATCTGGCACTGGATCATGGACTCCATAATGGCCGTCTCGGAACTCTGGTTTCCTGTGCTCTTCTTCTTCCACATCTGAACCTGCTTCTCTAGTCCAGCTACTTGAGCAGTCAGCTTATCTCGCTCGGTTTCCGATTCGCGTTGAGAGTGCTTCGCGGCAAGACATAGCAAGTCCTTGGCTTCGACGACCTTTTTGAGCTCGGCGATCTGGCTGACTTGACCTTCTGAAGAGATTGCGTTTTCGCTGACCTTCTGCTGTAGCTGGCGATGCTGCACCGACAGTTCTTCCATTTGGGTTCGCATCTCAGCAGTCTGTTTCTCTAGCTTGTCTACGAGTGACCGACTCAGCGACTCCGCCTCTTTGAGTTGGGCAACCACCTCGGTGGACTTGGTGGACTGAGCGCGCAGGATTCGTATTTGCTGTTCCAGTTCCCCTTTAGTTTTCATCGCTGCGAAGAATTTCTGGTCGGCTTTTGCCTTATCAGCGTGCGCCTTTGAAACACTTTCTTCCCAAGCAGCAATCTCGGCGATCTTCTTACTCGCAATTGCCTGGGCCTTCTTCCACGCTGCCTCCATGGACGGTAGCTCGTTGCTCAATAGTTTGGACTGGTTCTCAAGGTTCAAGATCTTCGAGCGCAGCTGTTCCGGCGTGAGGTCGTCTGATTTCGTTGCTTCTTGGACTTTGCTAGTTTGCTGTTCTGCGATTTGAACCCGCAGCCGCTCACATTCAGACTCTAAAGCTGCGATTCGGCACTCACACGCGCTGACAAGCTCTTTTGATTGCTCTGTGGACGCATGTGTATTTTTGTGACTGCTCTCCAGGACGGTATTTTTGGCCATGAGCTCGTCCCGAGAACTTCTTATGCGGGCGAGGTTCGCTTCAGCAATTGATATATTGCTCTCAGACTCTGCCAAAGCGGAACGGGTCTCCTCGTCGATTTTGATGCGGTAAGCCGTCCGCTCTGCTTGGTACTTCTGCGCTTCTTCCCGCAATTGGATGTTAGTTGCCTCCAAGTTGTTGATGCGCTTTATGACATCTTCGTGTTGAGTTTTCAACGCTTTGAAAAGATCCGTTTTGGCGTAGTCATCATCCGTGAGTCCGGTAAGCTTCACTTTCAAGGCGGTCACCTCTTCGGTGAGCTTCTGATTCTCCTGCTCGATCTGCTCAAGCTGCTCTTTCCGTTTTGCTGCCTCGGCAACCGCCTGGTTGCGGGAAGCCTCCACTTCTTCACTAATTGGGCCAGGAGAGCCACCGTTGACCACCTGCACTCCATTACCTGCAGATGGAGCCTCCTCTTTCACAGTGCTGCTAGCGACTGCTTGTTGCTCGAGCTTCTGGACTTGATGACTTTTCAGCCGATCAATCTTCTTCTCGGCAACCAGATAACGATGAGTAGCGGTGTCCAAGCGGTCTGATAATTGTTCTTTTTCTGTTGTGAGCCTTTGAAGCTGCACAACGTGATCCTTTTCAGTAGCCAAAAGAATGGAAAGCCTCTGTTGCAAAGGCGCAACTTCGGGGCTGCTGGCAGGAAATCTGGCAAATAGACCGGACAGAGAAGCTAATATCTTCTCTTTGCGACCAAGCAGATGTTTTTTGAGGGTCTGACTATCCTCAAAAAACAGCGTTGCAGGGAGTGACTGGCTGGATGCCGGATCAGCTGATGTTGCAGGCAATTTTTCTGCGCCCAAGACTTCGACTTCATCGACAAGCTAAGGAGCTATTAGCGTCATCTCAATCGAAATCCAAGTGCATACTGACCTGATCAAACCAAGCATCTATTGTCCGCAGGTGGTCGTCGTGGTGCTGCGAGCGTCTCTCCAACTCGTTTAGCTGAGACTCGAGGGTGACCTTTTCTCGCTTGAGTTCGCGCATGGACCGCAGGATGGCATCTTTCTGATAAGCCTGTGTAGCATCGTAGGATTAGCGTCTGTGTTCGCGTTGTGCGGAAGGTGGAGGGCGAGTGGTTATCGGGGGGCGAACCTCGATATCATCTTTCCATGGCAAGTCAGCGTCTGGATGCGAGCGGGCACCGTTGACAGTCACGGCTTGCCTCTTAGCAGGAGGAGCAGAATCGTCGGCAATGGGTCGCTTGCGGTCCTCCATCTTGACAGCGTCAAGCGATGGGGGTGCGACGGTCCTGGCTTCGAGCCTCATCGAGCAGGCGACGATGTTGCGTGAGGGGCACGGCCGACAAGCGCGCCGCTCGGGATGGGGCAGAGAGATGAAGGGGGGAATGGAAGGCGGCTGAACGACGGTCGAGCGAAAGGCGACGGGGCGGGAAGTCGTGCGAGCCGGTGGTGAGGAGAAGAAGCCGTGCAGAAGTCGAGAAACGCTAAGGCCAGCGAGCCAAGGGCACGTCACGTGCTGTAAAGTGTCATGGTCCGTGCGCGACGTCAAGCCTTGACGGCCAAGTGCGACGAAGAATTACTGCGACTACCAGTGACAGCAATGTGTAGACGACATCTCTGTGGCCAGAGTCTGCCTTGAGTCCGAATTAGCCTGCAATGGCTGCAGAGGAAGGCCCTGCGCAGCCGTCCAAGGCAGCAGCAACTTTCACGTCCTTCATCAACAGTGAGTCGTGCCCCGTGAAGGCGTTGCGCCGACTAAGCCTTGGATAGAGAACACGACGGGCAAGAAGTTTGCCCCTAAAGCTGCCCGACGAAGACCAGGCGCAGTCCCAGTAGCCCCTGCCCCGGCACCCAAACCGCCCATCGTCGAGTCGCAGGCATCACAACTCGAACCCGAGTCGCCCAGCACACCCACCGCAACACATGCATCTGCTGCACAGTGTGCTCCTACCGCCTCTCCCGCACCCGAAGCACTTCATATACCAGCACACGCGCGGCCAGAAGGTCAAGCCAGTGGGCCGCCGGAAGCGGACACTGCGAATAGAATAGAAGCAGAGAGCACAGCACAGCCGATACAGCCTCAAGAGAGCATTGTTGCAGAAGACCGACTCGACGAACAAGTCCTCTCTACTGTACAAGCGCCAGTAACCGAGACCTGGGACGCAGCACAAACTACAGGCGAAGATGCCCCAACCTCACAGCCACCAAGGAGTCGCAACTCGCCATGGGTGGCGGTCAACCACCTACAAGACGATGGGAATGACGCTGCCGCCCCAGTCCTCTTCAAACGGGCCCGCCAGTCCACCAAGAGCCGAGGGAGGAGAAAGGCCGTAGAAGACGCAGATTCACACCAGCAGGTCGGTAATGAAGAGGACGAGCCTCAACCAGCGCAAAATCAACCCAACACCAAAGCTCGTAGAACGAGAGCACAAACTATAGCGACAACCGAAGATGATGCTGAAACGCAACCGCCCCTGAAGAGGCTACGGAGGCCGAGGAAAGTAAAAGACACAGACCCTACAAGGAACGGTGAGGGTATAGAGGGAGAACTCCAACAGGAAGCAGATCATGTAGAGGAGGTCGTGCCGCGTCGCAAGCCACGCCTGCTGAAGAGGAAGAAAAGTCAGACTGTCGAAAATGCGCATGGCGAGGGAGGCACCCAACCAAAACGAAAGGGACGTCCACCACGAGAAGCTACACCATCAGATGCGGAAGACCAGACCATTGATCCGGAAACAACTTTCATGGACGGTCTAGCTTCCCGAAATATCCGCGTTGGGAAATTGTCTAGCCGCGAGAAAGAGATGCGCCAAATAGATTGGACAGCAGTTAGGCAACGTCGAAGGGAGGAAGACTCTCGACCGATCAAGTCCAAAGAGGAACAAGAAGCAGCGGACAAAGCTCTCGCTGAAGCTGGAGCCGGCCTTGCTACTCAGCAGACCGAGATGGGCCCTCGATTTCGCGAGGTTGACGGCCGAATCGAGATGATACATGACTCCGGCACGATCAATCGAGAAGCCGCTGCCGATTTAGAGATTGCAGAGTACCAAATCATCGAGGATAGGGACATCACTTCGCGCATCACTTCGCGCAGCTTCATGAAGAACAACAAGCGGTTTCCAAATGAGTTCCTTTTACCCGGCCAGGGCAGACGCTGGAACAAGGAAGATACAGACATCTTCTACCAAGGGCTTCGGTCCTTTGGCACGGATTTCCAGATGATTTCGCAAATGTTTCCTGGGTCAACTCGTCGCTCCATTAAGACGAAGTTCACACGCGAGGAACGCGAACATCCTGACCGTGTTCGAGCAGCACTCCAATGCCGTAGCGAGATGGCTTCGCACTGGGACCACTTTCTTAAGGCATCGCAAATAGAGGAAGAAAGCTTTGCTGATGTCGATGAGATTAAGCGACAGATGGAAGAAGATGAGATACGCATGAAAGAATTAATTGCCGCTGCAAAGGAAGAGACACGGCAGCGGAACCTGCAGAAGGCAGCTGCTGGGGTTCTCGATGAGGAGATTGAAGGAGTAGTTGCGGGAGACAAAGAGAATGACAAGGGGAACGGGAAGAAGAAGAGGAAGGGAAAGGAGAGACAGGTCACTTTCCAGCAGGAGCAAGGCGTAGAGATTGTAGGCTCATTGGAGGACGATCCGACTTGGGGGCAGCAGTGATCTCAATGAGACAGCCGTAAGGGGCTATAATACCAACAGGTCAATGATTGACGAACATGATACCCAATAGATACTGCTCTGACACGAGCGGGCAAAATGCGATGGACAGCACGAAACATAGAATAAGTACCATATGCGATATTTCCCAGTTCAAGTTCTCGCATAGTTTATCACGACTAATATTATCAACGTACGTTAACTATTAGAATGTGGGTATTGTGCGCACTATATGAAACATGGTTTCATGAATGATGGATATAAGGAATAGTGGAGAGTTCAGGGTGAGATAGGGCAAGTATCCTCGAAGCCGGTACCTAATAGACATCTTCCCTACACATGCACGGCCATAGAAGCAATCCCAACGAATAATTACGTATTCCTCGTCACCGATTGGACCAAGGAGTAATAGTATGATTGGTTTCGTTGCTGTTGCAACCTTGCATCTACCTTCGTGGTCAGCAGCCATAACGACAGAACCCTGCTCTTAGTCAACGTCGACTCGTATGCATGCATGCGCTATATATTGTGGTGTGGGGTATGCAGAAGCAAGAGTTAATTGCGTGAGATACGTCTGAATGGCCTGTCAACTGTAGACCGTGTTCTCCCACTTGGTAGCATCACACGTTAAGGGGAATAATGAACAGAGTGCCAACATAATAGTACATTATTGTGAACTTCTTTGGAACCATCCAACCACCTTTCTTTTCATAAAACACGTTATATTAAACAGTATCAGAAATTGAAACTCATGAACAGAGAAGTAAATCAATGCTATCTCTTCGAGCCCACTGTCCTTCATGTCTCTGAAGTCTCCCATTTCATCGCTTCTATTATCTCCCCAAAGTCATGCTCAAGATTGCCGCGTCTCTATTTGGCGGCAAACTTCGATCTGGATCTCAAACTCTCGCCAAAGAAGAATAGGGCGTAGACTCCAAAACTGCAGCCAACAGTAAGACCAGCGAGTAGCGAAACACCGCGGTCCACACCGAGATTGTGGAACATTGGGTAACTGAAATGAATTGCTCCAGCCGCCAACGCGCTCCTCGTAAAGTCGTTTCCAGCGAAAAGGCTCGCAGCGTACTGTGGATAGACTAATGGTAAGTAGAGGAATATGCATTGAATGATCAAGAAGATTCCAATTGTAGTAATCACAATACCGATGCAAGAAACAATCCAGTGAATTGAGGGATTAGATGTCCATCCAAAGATAAATAGGCCCACGGGTACAAAGAAGGTGACGAAGAGTGCGGGTATGAGACGGCGCTCGGGCGACCCAAGACCATTGGCGCGAATGTCGGGCTCAACGCGGTAGTAAATATACCACCAGTACCAAGTTATGCTGATGATGACACCAACAGTAACTGACAGAAATGTAAGGCCCAATTGACCTAGATTGAAATGATACATTTCGTTATAAACCAGCGGAAAGGCTTCGAAAAAGCTGTAAAAGATGCCATAGATGATAGCGGTGTATACGGCAGTGAAGGCGATACTAGGATCCAGGAGCATGAGCTGAAAGGGGCGCCAGAAGGCTTCGATTGCGACGTCGCGGGGAGTGAGATTCGCCTGATCGATCTCAGATTGAGACCTGAGACGATCATCGCCCGTGAGTTTCTGGAGGCGCTGTGCGCGACGAAGAAGTATATTGGCCGATGAGGTCTCAGGGAGGAAGAAAAATAGCGATAGGAAAATTGGGCCATTCATCCAGAGCATTTCCCAGAGAGACCAACGCCAGTTTTCGGCTGCGACTGAGAAGCCGCTAATAATAGGACCGAGTGCAGGACCACAAGTTGCTGCGAATGCCCAGAGCGAGAGGACATAAGGAAGCTTGATGAGGCTATATACGTCCTGAAGTGTAGCACCGCCAGTCGCCAAGCAAGGACTACCAAAGAAACCCTGCAAGAAGCGGAGGACGACCAGCCCAGCGAAGTTATCAACGAGGGCTGTTGGCACCAGTAGGATGACGAATATGGCATACGAGATGATATAGGGCGGGTTACGACCGATAATGGGAATCTCACTCAGTGGCGAAAAGAGGAGTGGCCCAATACCGTAAGCAAGCACGTACATGGAAAGCCCCAGTGAAGCAGCGCCAATCTCGACACTGAAGCGCTGCATGACACCCGGGATGCTGGGTGAATAGATGGCGCTACCCATGTAGACGCCCATCGTATACATCAGAATCTGCGCAAGCACAATATTCTTCTTGTTGAGACTCCAGTTCTGCGGATTGTCCACGTCATCTGTATCGTACCAATCCACCAGTATTGTGCCATCGTCAAGCGTCTCGGGTTCAATTGGTCGGCTCGGACCTCTCTCCACAGAAGCAAGTGAGAATTGCTGTTCAAGATCTGCTCGTGAGATTGACTTCTGTAGCGCTGTCCGTGTGCCGACGCGGGAGATCTGCGTTTTTGCTGTATGTTGCGTTCGTGCTGTTTGGATCTTCTCGAGTTCCATACGTTCATCTTCGCTAGTGGTTTCTAACTTCTCAAGATCGAGGACTGTGTCTGGATCTGGGGAGACAACTTCTTCTGTTGCTGGACCTTCTGGTTCAACATATGGAATTTCGGTAGCATCTGTGCTGAGTCTCTTAGGGAGTGGGCGTTGGTGCCGTGTGTAAGCTACTGGGATTCTGAAATCTGGTCGTTCTTCTGGGTACTGGAGAACACGGTTCCTGGTGATATATCTGACAATCTGCCCAAAAGGGGCATCACGTATGAGTGCAGCCACCATCTCCAAGTGGTCGATTTGTGTATGGATGAATTTTCAGGCGTAGAATCGGCTTATCAATATGGTCGATGGAATTTAAATGGTAGGTATTGGAGCGAGACGAAGGGATGATCTCACAGTAGGTTACCAAACATACTTATCTATTCATTTCCACCTACTATTCATGCCAATGGACGAAGCGCACCGGATATGCTTGCCAATGTCCATTGGACTGAACTGCTGTATCTCCATCAGTAAGCCAGACATCTCACAAAGCAACCGCGAGTTACAAATCAATGCACGAAGAACGCGGCGCCAGGGATCTGAAGGCTAACCAGAGCTTGACGACCACACAGGTACATGAAACTGCATCTTGGTAAGGTTGTGACTGCGCACGCAATATGGTTGGAGTGTGAAATGCGGGCTTGCTCTATAAGCATCCTGAGTAATCAGTTGCCCGGTTCGCTTAATTCAACCACTGAGAGCTCGTGAAAGTCTTTGTCTTTTCGCTGTTGAAAGCTTAGCGCAAAGGCCAAATGAGTTTAGGTCTTACGCTGCTTTTTAATGCCGACTATACCTCCGCAGCGACGTCATACCTTAAAAGTTTGTTCGAAAGTCGCTGCCCGCTTTGATAATGTTTCGTCCGCTTGTAAATCATATCAGCGGGCGAAGCTAAAACTCACAGTCTTATACTGCTTCGTCCCACTGTGACAAGTAAGCCCAAAATATATTGAAGGCGTTGTGATAGCGGATGTGCACTACTGAATGATAGGGTTCTACGGCTCGCAAGCTGGAAGTGTTTTTGCAATGGACATGCTGTTGTTTTTCAACATTGTGTTGCCTTCTCCTAAAGCTCCCATATATTCCATTTAACTAATTATACAAACTCCGGACACTAGCAGAGGTAGACGTCTCCTAGCCATGCATGATAATTAAACCTTGTCTAATGGTTCGGGGCTTGAAGAACTCAAACTCCATGCTAAAAATGCCATCCAAAAATTTTGCTCGAGACAATCGCTCGGGGTATCGTAAAATCTCAACGCCATGCAATGCAGATATAAAATTAATAACAAGAGTTCTCAAAATTCCTTTCGTGAACGACGTTTCTACCGTCTGCGCTTGACTTCCCCGTGTGGTTGACCCTGATCTGTCGGATCCCGTGCTCTCTTTCGTCCATCGTCGGCTCCTCCGCCTCCTCTGCTGCGTCGGTCTCGCTCATCGCGTCCTGGCGCTCGTCCATCATCTCGAGATCCGCGCTCGCGTCGGCTACTCTCACGCGGTTCGCGCCCAGAGCGCTCTGGGTCGCGGTTTGATCGGTCACCTTCTCGCTCACGCTCACGTCTACTGCTTTCTCTATCGCCGCCTCGCTTCTCCCGACCGCCACGATCTCGATCGGAACCGCGCTCTTGTTCTGTCAGGCTTAGTCGATCGGTGAGTTGGTTGCGACTGCTTCGATCATCAGGTCGCTTATCACCTCGATCAGGAGAGCGCTCACGTCCTGATCGATCGCTACGCCTGCTATCTCTATGACCGCGGGAATCTGACCGTCCCTCTTCTTGAGGTGTGCCTTCCATCCGGCTGAGTGGGTTCTCTGTCCTGCTACTTCTCGAATGTTGACCATCGGCGCGGGAGTTGGGTGTCGAAACGTGCGATGGCGGCGGCATCGGGCTCGTCATGTCACCTGATCCTTCGATAGGGCCATTGGCACGAGTGGCACCGCGGCCACGAATCGGAGGGTTCTGTGTAGCCGTGCCGCGTTCGTTCGGTCTATCAGTAGGCGCATTTTGTGTTAGTACACTATTGATTGCCCGTAACGGATTTCCGGTGTTCCTGGACCCTCGATCTGTAGCTGCAGGACCTGTGGGAGGGCCCCGACCTATTGGTGATGACGGGATTGGTCCCTGAGGTGTCCGGACTGCGCCCCGCGGACCACTTGGCGCATTCGGTATATTAGTTTGAACTGGTGGACGACCTGGCCCACCGCCTTGTATGTTCTCTAATCGGCTGGGATGTATGCCTACTGAATGAGAAATTGCGGGCCCCGAGGGCACGGTTGGAGTGGGTGGTTGAGACTGAGACTGAGTCTGTGGACGCTCACCTGGTTCTTGTTTTAGCAAAAAACCATCAGAAGTGGCGAAAGTCAACCTACTCCGTGGACCTGATGGGGGAATCGAGTCTGAAGGTTGATTGAGCCTTCCGTAGTTGGGATCTTGGGCTTGATGATGCGATGATCGTGGAGCCTGCGTTGGCTGGAACATCTCGCGGGAAGCTCGAGCGGTTTGGGTGCCTTCGCCTCGACCTCCACGCGGGCCTGTGGGAGTGTTCACAACGGGCTCATCCCGACGGTCCCGGCTAGCCAGAGGTGGCCCTTGTGAGGAGACTCGCTCATCATGATGCTCACGGGCTATCTCATTGCGACCCTGATGCCCTGGAGGTTGACGTTCCTCAACTCGACGACCGTCACCGCGACGCTCCTCACCACGCCTATCTTCACCGCGACGAGGCGACTGTGGACGTGGATCACGATCGCGACGGCCATCACGATCGAGCCTTGGCGGTTCATGCCTCCCATGCTCGGCTTGATTAATCAGTGCAGCACGCGCTGGGTTCACTGTCGGCCCCTCCGTTGCAGAAGACCCCACGGTTGGCGATGGACGCAGGTGACCATGTTCTTCCCGCTCTGTGCCTGACCGGGAATTGGAGAGTGGCATGTCTCGTCGATGTGACGCATGTTCATGGGCCGATGCTGAACTTGGAGGCATCCGTCGAGGCTCCATCGCCGTTGGCAGAACGTGGCCTCGAGAGTCGGATCGCTCACGTGGATCTCGGGTATCCCTTACGTCTCGTGGGTCCCAAGTCGGGGGCGGTCGCGCTGGAGGACCTCGTACGTCTCGTGGTGGCGCACGCATAACCCGTTCGTCATAATCTCTTGCCTCTCTTGCTGTCCATTCACGATCGCGCGGGTCGGCTGCAGGTGGGATTCGCTCAGGTGTTCTTCCACCAGGGATTGGTCGGGGAGGGCGGCGGCCAGGAGATGGCTCACGTTGGCGTCCAGCATCAGCGGAACGGTCCAATCGGCCGTAGTCGCTTGAAAGCCCTCGACTATCATATCGATTATGTATTCCATGCTCCAATGGACGATCAATAGGAGGTCGTTCCGATTGTCGAGCCCTCGACGGCTGCGAATCCGGCCTGGTTGGTAGAGTGTGCGAAGATCTGCTACCGGGTGTGGTCTGCGTCGGTGTGCTTCTGCTATCTGGACGGAGAGGTACAGAAGATGCGTGCATGGGAGGACCAGGCTTGGGCATGGCTTTAATGGCGCTTGGCTCCTGGTGTGATGGAGTGGATGCTCGAGGCTCCGGCAGCTGTGAGACTGATCTAGCAGATTCTCTGTCCCTCGAAGAGGGCGCAGGCGTTGACACAATCCGCTTTGTCGCGGTATCGTCCACCTTGTCCATTTGACCCTTCCGCACTCCGTTGCTGAAGCAATCGATCAGTCGTCGTTGAGAGATGGTCTTGAGGTACGATCACTTACATCTCGTTCTTCGGTCTGAAAGCAGTCGCAGTCGCATTGAGCTTCGTATCTTGCGGCTGTGGGGTTTCAGCCTTTTCCGTAGCCGCTTTGTCAGTGCCATTAGTCGGAGTTGGAGGTGCCGGGAGCTGTGGATTGTTAGTCTACATACGCGCAAAAAAAGAGTAGATAAACCTACATTGCGGAACTCGTGCTCCTTCTGCCAAAATTTCTCGGTCTTGTTGAACCCACCAAGGATCGACTGTAAAGACCTCTTCAGGTCTAGCCTCTCCTCTGCCTCTCCAAGTTGCGTAATTGTCTGTCGCAATTCGTTCGCCATGGTCTCCACCCTGGGAAAGCTTGGGTTCAATGCATTCAGCACAATGATCGAGTTACGGATCTGCATGTAATTTCCGCTATCAATGCAAGTTTTGATTGCAGTGAAGAGCGCTTTATGCCACTTGTATAAAAGCATGCAAAACTCCTCATACTTGAGGAAGTCTGTCGCATGTCGATCAGAATCGAAGCGCTTGCCGAATCCAGGCACTTTCTTCTCCGTCCCATGGGCACTCTTAGCGTATGCATCATTCTTGTTCTCGTGCCACATTTGCAGTTCGCGCAGTATCTCGCTTAAGAAGCGACCGAAAGTCCTTGATTCTTCTTCAGTATACATGCTGATGATGCATGTGAGCTTGTTGCTGTTGAAAAGGAGATCCAGTAGCTTGATAGTACGGAATCCAGGAACGCCAGACTTGTGCATAAATTTTAGCATCGAAGACGCAAATTGGGCATCCTCCAGAGACAAGCGGCTGCGGGGAATGAAACAGTCCTGGAGGAGGGCGTTGTGTAGTGCGTCGGACCGTGAATCGACCATGGGGATGCCGTCAAACCATCGCCGCATCTCGACACGCAAACTGTCTTGGGTTGCAGCGTTCGCTCTCGTAACAGTCTGTTGCTCTTCCTTCAACTTTGCAATCTCGACTTTAGCCCGACGTGTCTCTTCCGTGTCTTTCCTTGGAATGTTGGGTTTATAGCTGCGACGCTCAGGGATAGGGGGAGGCAACTGTCGCTCGAAGTATCCAATCGTATCCCGATATTGTTGATTAATGCCGTTCTCATCAACATCTGGTAGCGAGAGTTGCCAGAAGGTCACATAAAAAGATAGACAGGGGTGTCCAGCGAAAGTGTCCGGTAACGACCTTCGGAGTTGATCCGCCAAATTCTCAATCTCAGGGTTTGGCACATCCGGTAATGAACGCTCTACCTCGGAACTTAAAGCGGGGGTAGACGAGCTTTCTCCTTTCGTGATAATGTCCGTGAGTTGAGTGGATTCTTTCATCTCAACATCTTGGATCGTCGTTGTTGCATCTCTTCTCCCGGCCTCAGACAACGATCCATTAACAGAGGATGTCTCGTCGATGCCACTCATGGAAGTATCGCCGTTAATCGGAGTTTCAGTCTTGATGAGCTTACTTTGTTGTTCGACTCTGAAGGCCTTGGCTTTCGCTGCTATGCTTCCACGAGCGACAGTAAAGGCGACATCTGGCTCTATGCAGAAGTCGGACATCATCGCGATTAAAGAAGGGAAGAGAATATCGAAATCGTCTGCAGAGAGATATGCCCGAAGAAGCTCCAGGTACTGAATGAGGTTAGAGCGCAATTTGTCTACGTTGAACAGTACCACCTTGTCTGGAGTATCTTGTTGGTCGTCGCGATGAACATATGCCTCCACATGCTGTGCAAGTGCAATGAGGATCTGTGGCGCCAGACCTGTATCTTTCAGGCATCTAACCAGGCGTCTTGCAGAGGAACCAGCCTGGTGGCGATGGTCCGCAAGATGGTGCTGCAAAGTAAAGGTGCGAAGAACAGGCCCAGCACACAGTGCCAGTGTCATCGCCTCAGATACAGATCCACTCAGACTGATGCCGCCCATGGACTTGATCATCTGCTCGAGGACGTCGAGCATATACAATTCACCTTCTGTACGCAGAAGTTGATTGGTAGTGAATTGTAACACGGGAATTGGGTCCATGAGGTGATACTTCTGGTAAGCCTTGCCAACAAATGAAGCAATGTTTTTAAGCCATCCGGCTGATAACATGCCGTCGTCTTGGGTCGACCCTTTGTCCGGATTGAGAAAGAATCTTACCAAGGTCCAAGTCAAACAATCGTATCCAAGCAAGGTTAGGTATCGACTACATTCAACAAGAGCGTCGATCATATTGGGGTAGGCGACTAGTTGTTTGACTGTCATCTGGAAGACGATGCCAGGGCTGGAATATGATACTTTGGCTATCTTTCTGCCATACTCCTTCGTGTTTGTAGCGGAAATGCGGGAGAGCTCATACTTTGTCCTGCTTTGCACTTCTGCGAAGGCAGCTCGTATTGCTGGCTTACCAGCGGAGAACCATTGCTGGTAGATGTTATATCTGGTGGCTGTATCGAACTGCTTAAAGAGATCCCAAACTTCGTTTATGATGCCCGGATTCCGGCCCGTGAACGAGAGTGCGGGTGCTATAAAGGTGGCAGAGAAATTGATCCAGCGCTTTCGATTTGCGACTGATGTATCGTCGATCAGACTCTTCTTGCCAATGCGCACAATCTTCGTTAAAAGAACAATGTCCTGGCCGCATTCTGGTCCCACTAAGCCGAGAAGAGAGTTGCAAAGCTTGATAACATCATCCACCTCTTGGCAGACAGGAACATTGTCTACCCAGTCCTCCCAATAAAACTTGTAGTCGATTCCATCGCCGGCATCTCTCTCGTCTGGCTTAGCCCACCGGAGCGTCCGTCGAGGGATATAATCGCTTGGCCTGGAGGCTGTCCGGAGACCAGCACCTTTCGTAAGAATGGGTATGGGTTCGGAGGGGGCAGGCTTCGCTGTCTCATAGACCTTGCTGAGCGAATGATGAGCCACTCGAAAGATGAGTTTCAGCAATTCGGGATAAGCATCAAGCATCCAGGAATGGCGTCCAAGAATGAACAATGCTTCTGGTAGGGCGCCAATACAGAGCAAGCTTTTGAGAAGCTGAAACTTTTGGTCTGCAGGTTCAGGAAGTGCCTTCTTCTTATCGGGAATATCGTCGGTTCTAGTGGGTGTGCTCCGTTCTGATTCCGACTTCGATTTGGTTTCAGCATCCCGTATGCGGGAAACAGCTGGTGGTAGTGTATCATCTGGTAATGCACCGGCCATGGTCAGCGCATTAGCGGCACCACCTTTATCTCTCTGTTCCTTCTCCTTCTTTGCCTTCAAAAGCTTGTCCTTGTGTGCAGACATATCCTCCTCCAATGGGTACAAATGTGGATAGAGATCCAATATAGAAATGAACCCAATCTTGATTAGAAGGGCGGCAAGATAGATGAGATTGTCTGGAAGAAAATCGGAAGAATCGCGTGTATCGGAAGCATAGAAACGAAGCTTGAAACCAAGAAGTTGGGCGGCAACGTCATTGCCCGGCGGAGGAAGGGTTCTGGTCTGTTCCATCCATTCATCTGCCCATTTCCGAGCGGCTTGCTGTTTGGATAGCGGTGCACCTTCTGCGGGCATTGTCTGGTCTGGTTGCCGATTGTTTGCAATTATGCGGGTACCACCGAGTTCAAAGAAGGCTTCGATGCCAGAGCGATCCCCAAGCTCTCCTACGCGCTGCCAGAACTTCCGGTCCCGCCGCTCTCGCAATTGCAATTGCTCATCCCTCTCTTGATCGGAATAATGCCACAAGGGTGATTCAGGTTGTGCCCATTTGGGCAGGGCCGAAACATCTGCGCCTTCCCACTCGATTCCCTCGAGGCCACGCAGCTCTGGCCACCATGAACTTGACCGCAGTAATTTGACAAAGAACCTTCCATGCTTCACCAAAAGGTTCGCGAAGACGTCTAAGGTTACATCAAGTACCCTACCAATATCTAAATCAAATGCACCGATAAGAGCATTGACTCGCTGATACGTCTCGCTCACGACTTCCTGGGTGGGCGGTTGGCTGTTGACCGTTGTGAAGTATTCTGTCATGAGTTTCGAATAGCCCTCTGTCTCTTCGCGAAGAAGGTTGTAGTTTGATTGGCGGTATAACGCGTGGGTTGCTTTACGTACAGCCATCTTGCCGAAACTGTCCCGAACCAAACCCAGCGAAGTCAGAAGCTCGTTTTCGAGCTCGGTGCGCATCCGGGAGACGTCGATGTCTGTCGCGACAAGCATCTGCCGCACCAGCGCTCGTTTCTCTTTGTCTTGTGTCAACGAGCTCAGTGTATCGAGGAAGGTGGACACAGGGTCCGCCAGGTTGTCCGCAGGCGCAGCGACAATGTCTCGTACTATGGAGCCTAGCACTCCCGAATCCATCAAGCGGTCAATGGCCGCCTCGATGATCTCGTGGAATATGACAGAAAGTGTGAGGATATCGCCATTGCGCTGGGCTGCGCGAGCGGCCTGCACCACGGCATCCCGTGCCTCGGCGTTCCAGTGGGCGATTCGCGCTAATGTAAGGTATTCATTACTCTCTGGGACTTCGCGAGGACTTGAGAGTATCGAAGGCTGCTCGGAGGGTGGCGCGGGGGTCGATGGAGTGGGCGGTGCTGGCCTGTTCAGTGAAAATGCGTTCACAGGCGGGGACATAGCCATGGGAGATGCGTGTGAGACATTGGGGCTTTGGGGCACGCTGGAGCCACCACGCCCGCTATTTCTGCTTTGACGCCTACTGCCACTACCACCGCCGGCGCGAGGACTGTTGGCCTGCTGGTGCGCATTCGCGAGCGCAAGGTTCTGAGGGCGATGGGGCGACGGTCGGGAACTACGGTCATCATCCTGGGAGTAGGTGCGATCAGGTCGCTTCCGCTTTGGGCCTGGAGCCATAATGGTACCCTCTTAGAATCGAGAGACCGGCGGGTGTTGAAGACTGATGCGATGTGTGCGGAGCATGCAAGAGACTGGTGAGGATGGTCAACGGCTCGTGGCGGTAGCTCGCTGGGATGGGTTGGATAAGAATCGGAACGAAAGAAGACCCCGCGATCTAATGGAGTCGACAACGGACAGATGGCGCGATGTCGCGTTGTGGTGGGCGCGGTTGATCGAGGTGAAGCGTGTCTCGAATCTGAGGCTCAAGAGCTTGAGCTAGCGACGCCGACTGCCAAGACACAGCGGTCCATGCACTTGCGAATCGACATTCACTTGCGGTTCAGAGCGGCAGGTCCATGGGCTTGACTCAATCGTCAGCACCAGCATACACTATAATAGACATCGCCGCACGGGGTTGAACAGAAGATCAGAATTTGAAAGAGCACCACGAGGCAAGATGTTCAGGAAATTGAGTCACGCATAGGTAGGTGGGCAAAAGAGATCGATTGCCTTATCACCACTTGCAAAGCTATCCAAGGTCTCAATACAAAACGAGCGACCAGACCTGAACCCACCACTACTCGGCTCCAATAGATCTAAGCCGCAGCAGCAACAGCCTGGGCTGTCACCTTACGCTCCTTATCTAGCACAGCTTCCAAGACAGCTGTGGCGCCGTGGCCTGCCTTGATCTCTTTCAAAACAGCATCGACCTCCAATTGCTCGTCCGTCCAAAGAGGGGCTTCATCCTCCTTTCCGGTCTCACCAACGCCAATGAAACCACCCTCGGCAGCCCACTCACTGGTGCGCTTAATACCGAGCTGCTTCCAGACAGCATCGAAAGCGTTAACGAGGTGCTCACGGTACTCACGCACGTGCCCTGGAGTAGGCGTAATACGAAGGCGTTCCTGACCAACAGGGACTGTGGGATAATTGATGGCCTGGACGTAGATACCCCAATCTTCGAGAAGCAGATCGGAAGCCTTCTTGGCAATCTCTGCATTTCCGACCAGAACTGGCACAATGTGACTGGGATTTGGGATGACTGGGATGTCCTTGGCGTCAAGGGCGTCCTTTACTGCGCGGGTATGTAGTTGCTGCAGGCGCCTGTCCCCCTGGTAATTAGATTGATACTCAATGGCAGCCTTGGCGCCTGCCATTGTTGCAGGGGGCAGGGAGGTGGTGAAAATGAAGCCAGGAGCGAGTGACCTAATTGTGTCAACAAGCTTGGCGGAGCCAGCAATGTACCCACCAACACAGCCATATGCCTTTCCAAGGGTCCCTGTGATGATGTCTACACGATCCTGAACGGTTCCTTGAGGCCTTCCAGCTTTGTGTGCTTCGTAGTCGAGATGTTCAGCCACGCCAGCACCATGTGGTCCATACATGCCCACAGCATGTACTTCGTCCAAAAAGGTAATCGCACCGTACTTCTCTGCAAGATCGCAAATCTCTTCAATAGGCCCGATGGACCCACACATACTGTACACACTTTCAAAAGCGATGATCTTGGGATACTCGGAAGGAATTGACTGAAGTTTTGCCTCAAGGTCGGCCACATCGTTATGCTTGAATACCATCTTCTTCGCACCAGAGTGACGAATACCCTGGATCATCGAGGCGTGATTCAAGCTGTCCGAGAGGATCACGCAGTTAGGCAACTTGCTGCCGAGAGTTGCGAGGGTAGCATCATTGGCGACGTAACACGAGGAAAAAACCAGTGCCGCCTCTTTCGCGTGAAGCTTCGCAATGGTGTCCTCCAACGCCACCGCATGCTGATTGTGACCGGAGATGTTCCTAGTTCCTCCAGCACCAGCCCCGTAGTTGTCGAGGGTCTCGTGCATAGACTTGAGTACATGCGAATTGCGGCCCATGCCAAGGTAGTCGTTGGAGCACCATACGGTCACCTTGTCTTCCTTGGACTCCTTGTGGGCACGAGGAAACTCTTTGGCCAGGCGGTTGATGTTGTTGAAGTAGCGGTACGATTTGTCCTTGTGCTTCTTGTCCAACTCGTTGTGGTAAAATCCCTCGTAGTCAAACTTAAGGGCTTGCGGAGCAGGCGGAGCACCAATATGAGTAGTTTTGGCAATCGCAGGCTTCTGCGCTGCGTGCGGGAATGGTATGGGGTCTACATATTGGTTAGTAGACCAATCATTTCAACTATGTCGTGGCCTCGGAACAAAGAGTGTGGATGATGCAATAAGTTCAGAGTTATCGGAAACTGTGACCTACCCTGCTTGCCTCTCAAGTTTTCAACATCGACAGCATGGGCCTCCTTAGGGGTGGAAGTGTGCAATTTAGCACGGTTGACGCGGGAGTGATATGCGCGCACACCGCCAAAGGCACCGGCGAGGGCGCTATTGCCCATGCGAGCGCTCTGCACGGCAAGAGCCTTTCCCATGATCGGGCAGCGACGGCCGAGTACCTGGAGGTTCGACATGCTCCCAGCGCCTGGAGAGACATCGTGACCGCTGGCGGTCGTGGAGAGCGAGCGGAGCGTGGCGGGGGACGTCTTCGAGAGGAACGGGCACATGGACCTCGACTGGCGCAAAAGAGCCTCCATGGGGGTCAATTACACGGTGCGTATATGTCTGGGGCTGGTCCTGCAGTAGGCAGATGTGAAAAGTCAGAGCAACGTAGAAAGGCGAGGGAGCGGGAGGATGACTGCAAATCGTGTTCAGAGACGGACAGAATTCATTCATATGCGGAACGAAATCGAGAGCTAAGCAGGAATAGCTCCGTAGACTAGGATGCCGCTCATCGGCATCAAATAGATGCTTTGTGATTGGCCATACGCAGTTAACATGCCGACGCCAGGTTAATAATGGTTGATTGCTTTGACGGTTCATGGCTCTGCAACATCCGCGAGAAGGCGTACCCAAGGGCCTCCGTCTCCGGTTGTAGAAACAAAGAGTGGCTACCAACCTATCAGACGCTGGACGATTGAGCCCATGTCCTTCAGCATCACCACGTTCTCAGCTGGCACCGTCTTCGGTTTCGGCGCATGGGTATCGAGGCCTGACACTGCGTCAAACTTTGGTCATTAATTATATTGGTGCAGTTCACATTGCCGCTTGACAGCCGAAAACCGGGGACGCAACCAACGCAGATCGGAAACAACGCCATCCGTGACCGCACCGCTGATCTTTCAACACACTATGAACAATCGGTTGTCTTACGGCGAGACTAAGCAAATTACCAGAAGCGCGTAACCTATAGAATCAAAAGCCGGAACTTGTCCTCATTTGCACAGTAACATCTGTATTGATCATCGTAACTTGTTGTTGCTATATGAAGCATTCGGCAAGTAAAGGCTACTACATTGCCGAGGCATACTTATTCATTACGGCGCCGTCAACTTCAAGTCGGCATCTTCATTTTACATCTCCTGGCATGAGCGGGGGCTACTGACAACACGTGAGCTACACTGGAGGCATTCGCAGGAGATTGTCACGTTCGCCTAATCATTGCTGAAGTTAGAGATTTATAGTTCAGTACGTGACTGTCTGACGATGCAACGACTATGAGCGGTAGCCACGCCCACACGCAAGAAGACTCTATGGCCATGCGAAGATTTGATGCAGAAGCGAGCTAGTGTTGGTTGTATGCCTGTTTCTTTGGGAGCTAGAAATCATAGGTTTTGGTTTAGACAACTCCACCGCAGCACGCTATGGTCGTTGGTTTGCAATGTCCCAACACTCGTTTTTAATCAAGAATGATTGCGGAACTCTGCTACAAACCCTTTGGTATGTGCTAAATGCTCGTCCGCTGCGTAGCTGGCCTATGTGTTGGCCCTTCGTCATCATCCGAAATCTCAATAACCTCAGCTTGAGACGGTCGCTCTGGATGTCTCATAGCCTCCACACTGAACGTCGTTGACATAATAGTGCTGAGGTAGCCACGGAATGTGGTTGGATCAGGAGAGCCTTCTTTCAGGCATTGTTGGAGCTCTTCCAGGTGCGACTGGGAGGGCTCTTTCCGGAAGTAATTATCACAAAACCACCACGACAGGAACAGCCTGGTGAAAATCAAAGACTTGGATAAATCCCGCGGCTGAATGCCTTGCAGCTTCGACTCGCCCTTTGATAGCATTTCTATGCAAGCCGCAATATCCTTGGACATGTTCACCTTGCCCACATGTCCTAGTTGGGTACGGATTAGCTCTCGATGCTCAGTCTTCATCTCGTTGACAGCTTTGGAAACAATTCGTTTGCGGTCTTGCCTATCGACCAAATTAGACCATCTCCAACTTTGCACCGAAGCGATTGAAGCGTTCTCGGGCTCATCATTTTGGCTCAGTTTGGAGCCCGAAAGCTCTTCACAGTTCACTAAATACGGTACCACATGGGTGTTTAATGACGAATCAATATGATCGGCAATGGAAAAATCCAGTGCATCGGTCCGATGGGGAGTATTTGAGTGATCTTCACGCATGTTCGTTGTAGGTAGTGTGGAATGGTCGATGTCCTCTTCTGCCCCAGATGATTCTGGTGGCGAACCCAGGTCGACAATTTGATTGTCGGGAATCTCTTCGCTGTTACTCACAGGCTCTAACCCGTAAATTGAGGATAACCACCGTGCCAGCTCCATCGAGTCAACTGTGACCTCAAGATTGTTACACTGGCGGCGCACCTGGCTTGCGTTACTCCCAGGAAACTTCAGAATCTCGTCACAAAGTGTGTCTAGCCGATGGCTGTAGTAGGCCAAGTCCACCTCGTATTTCTTCACAAGTTGCTGTCTTTGCCCTGCAGCTTCTGCCTTCTCCCACATAGCCTCCAGATCATATTTGAGTTCTTCGCCTTTGACTACTCCCTTGTTGGGCGTCCATGAATCAGTGTAGAACTCGATGCGTTCATTGATAATCTTCACAATGTGGTCAGAAGTCAGCTTGCTCTGACCTTGCATTTGTTCTTCCAAATTTTCGTCATAGTCAGGTGCATCGGGTGTAGCTTCTTCGGTAGTTGCCCCAGCCCCATACTGATCTTCTCTCTCGAACTCATCCAATTCTGCCAAGTCTATCTCTTCGTCACCATGAACCTCTTGCCACCGCAGCAAGTGATTCCAGAGGCTTTCTCCATCGGTCGCTCCTTTGGCGACAGGACGATCAAGCACCCGTGAGGCAGCTTCTGGCATTCTCTGGGTATCAGCGGGTAGTATTGCGTTCGTGACGTGAGATGCCTCTCTCTGCTTCTAGTCTGTCTCGTCAGCAAAAGTGACATCACTAGGGGTATCATTCAGATGTAAGAAAAACGTGTCGTTGAGATCCAATGACTCAGGATTTGTACTGGCCGCCATTTGGGGGAAGTGTGGACGCGAGTGCACGTGTGAACGCGTCAAGGGGCGCCTCACCTGAGTCCCAGGATTGCAGATCGACAGGGTCGTGTTGTTGGCAATATTGTTCTCAGTCTTGTCAAAGAAGCATTCGTAGGAGATGACCTTATTTGTTCGGCGACAATTCAAGTACGCTCGCCTAAGCTGGAAGCACGACTGGCTTTAGTTTTAGGCCAAGGTTGCCAGCGTGATGGCTTTGAGGATCATTTCAAAACTCGACTTTTGTTTGTCAAAGCACTGAGGCTATCGAAGGCCCACCTGAAAGTGGACTAGAATGATGGTACAGTTCGGCACTTGGTGGGGTAAATGAGGGAATCACTAGCGCGGGGAGCTTCTGTAATACGGTAGTGCTTCCATCAATTTCTCAAGCACAAAGCACCTCATCAATAACGACAGAATATTTTAGCAAGCATGGCCTCGATAGCACACGCAAGCTACCCTCCAGAGCTGACTCAACAAGAGAAACAATACCTCCTCACGAACCTCAAGGACTGGTCGATAGCCCATGGGTTAGCCGTCCGCCCTGCTCCATCCTTTCTCAAACCATCACAAGATCCTTCTGGTGTACTTGCCACGACGGCACCAGTCACGCTTTTTCCAAGCCTGTTCCCGCGGTCCTGTTTCAGAGAAGGCCTCGCCATCCAAAAAGCTTACAATGAGCTCTACTCAGCCATAGCGAATGACGAGGCATGGCTTCAGAGCGTTGTTGAAGAGCTGCTCGACATCGACGACTTCGTCGCAAAGCTGTGGCAGACGCACCTAGAGGTGAAGAAATCAGGATATGTTCAAGATCTCTCGCTCGGACTGTTTCGATCGGACTACATGGTGCACCAAGACCCCTCACAGTCCGACTCTGTGCCCGGCTTGAAGCAGGTAGAGTTCAACACAATTGCATCTTCATTTGGCGGCTTGTCATCTCAAGTATCCGCTTTACACAGACACTTACTCAAGATTGGTGCTTTTCCATCTATAAGCTCGTCCATCATCAAGGCTGAAGCGTTGCAACGAAGCAAGTCGGCTTCCTCCTTGGCAAAAGGCCTAGCTGCGGCACACAAAGCTTATGGACCTTCTCAGACAAATCATCCCTTGTGCGTGTTATTTATCGTTCAAGATCCGGAAAGAAATGTTTTTGATCAAAGGCACCTAGAGTTTTCGCTGCTGGAGGAGGATGGAGTTCGCTCTTTCCGCCTACCGTTTGGAGAGACGCTCTCTCATACCAAACTCGCTTCTGATCGAACCCTTCTTTATACGCCGCCAAGCTCACCTTCGACATTGTATGAGGTGACGACAATTTATTTCCGAGCAGGATACTCGCCTGATGATTACACCAAGGACGAAGATTGGACTTCTCGGCTTCATCTCGAAATGAGCCGGGCCATAAAGTGTCCCAGCATTTTAACTCACCTGGCTGGCTGCAAGAAAGTGCAACAAGTCTTGGCTACACCACGCTCTCCACATCTGAAGCGTTTCCTCCACGACAAAGAGGTCGCAGATCGAGTGCTGGCGACCTTTGCCCCAATCTACCCGCTCGACGACAGCGAAGCAGGAAGGGAGGCAAGGAAGCTCGCCTTGGAATCCTCCTCGGCTGCGCGGTATGTTCTGAAACCTCAACGCGAGGGAGGTGGAAACAATATCTATCGAAAAGCCATCCCTCCATTCCTGGAGAAGCTCCCAGAGACACACTGGCCTGCATACATCTTGATGGAAATGATCGAGCCACCTCCGCTGAGAAATGCAATCCTTCGCAATGGAGAGCTACAAGAAGGAGGAGTCATTTGCGAGTTAGGAGTGTATGGAGTATGTCTATGGAGAGGCGCAAATGGAAACGCACAGAAGGGCGAGATCTTGGAGAATTGGGAAGCGGGATACCTTCTTCGCACGAAAGGGGACCAAAGTGAAGAAGGAGGAGTAGCTGCAGGGTTTGGAGCGGTGGACAGTTGTTGCTTGGTAGACGGCTGAGGTTTTGATAGCCAATGCATGTGCGGTTCGGTGCCAGCTCCGTGATTAGGCCATCGTCAGCTCAATTTCTAAGATTTCACAAATTGCCACCACACTCTCGATAGACTTTGTCCACCCACCGAGTTCTCCTCAAGACATCACACATCATCATATTGTGTTGGTGGTCTTCAACACATTCAAGTTATGACTCAAGACGGTCTTAGTCTCGGTGCAATCGATGCACGATCATGCATTGGATCGCAGAGCCAACGTTCGCAAGCCGGCAGCACTATCGTCAAGGGTACGAAAATTGGACGTGCTGGAAGCGTTAAGCCACCGCGTCTGCTGGGAAGCACGAGCATACCATACGCGTTCCTGCCGTGAGACTCGACTCGCATTTAGTTTCCAGTAATTTTTATTTTTGGTTAATCACGATATATTCATTGCAGCAAAGAAACGAGTCTAGGGACCATTGTGTTACGTGCGGAATTGCTCGCGTCTCATGATTGTGCTAACTATTGGCAATCTTACTTGGGCCCGCTATGGTTCGCCATCGGCTTTTTTGGCAGGGTGTACCATTATCAGACTTGCCTTGCACAACGCTTTTCCTGACCTTGAAGATGAATATCAAACTTGAAGAATAGGGACCGGGTGGACTTGGAAATAGGAAACGTACAGTACAGTCGCGTAAGACTTGCTTGCGAAGGTGATTTGGAAGGAACGCGATCTGTTGGGCCATCATCAGGCACGCCATGCAGCATTTCTCGGCGAACGGTACCTTTTCGGCAAAAGCGAAGCGCAGAACTGGATCGCCGGCAGCGGTTAGCAGATCATTTTATTCTAAGCGATCCGCCTGTGCTGTTTTCGATCGTGCACCCCTTTGGAACGAGAAGCGCTTTTCAGTATCGCTTTAGTTGATCATTTGCTTTTGAAGCAGGAAACCTGATAGCGATATATATACACATACATCGAAGGCAACATCCTTGTACTTGTAACACAGTGACAACGAACCATCTTACACGAAGGGGCTACGTTTATGCATTTTCAGTGCACGGGTAGCTTGTAAAAACCCCGGGTCCAGGATCATGGCCCTGCCAATAAGCATCATCAGTGACTTGATTGGCTTGCGACTCCTCTTTTCGCGTCCTCTCAACGCGTCTCCTTTCGTCAACTTCACACCTGGGCAGATTGGCGCATGGCATGGCTGCAAGCTCAGCTCCGGGGACCACCATTCAACATGCATGGATGCGCAGGCTCGCTTTGCTGCTACAAGCACTTCAGCCTGTACGAAGCGCTCACCAGGGAGGCAGTTATTGCGACCCAGACAGGCTTTTGCCAGCACCGCGTCTCCTCCCTTCTTGTCTCAGTGCTGTGTTCTGACCATTGGACCAGTGGCTTTCCGTTCTCAATGGTGTTTCTGGTGGATCTGGTGGAGAGAACGAGGACTGGATGGTGGCTGTGACTGTAATTTCCTTCGATGATTTCCAAGTATCAAACCACACCACTTCGAGCATAGATGATCCTAAAACAGCGCGCCGTTTGACGCCGCTAGGTTCCGAAAGCTCCCCATGGTTCAGCTTCGCTCATTACAGGACGGGCCCAAGCTCCTGGGTGCCTCTCGCTTCTTGCAACTCGCGGGACCAACGACGATCTGGTGTCAAGGCGTGCCGAAGCTCTTTTATGGCCGATATGCACCCTGCACCGTCCCTGCCACTTTTCTGCACACTCTCTTGCATCAAGACCTACACGCCGACTGGCTGTGTGTCTGGGCCGACTTTCTTTTATTCGTTCGTTCGTTCACTCTGACCAAGTAATAATTGACACTCTTTTAAGTCATCTTTGGCTTACTCTTCTTTCGTTCTGTGCTTTGCTAGGCGCACATCACTCTACCAGCCCTGCCTCTGGATTGTACCTTCTTGTTTCAAGCACCCTATTACACCTTCCATCACGGTCTCTAAAAACTTAATCATAATTCAAGGTTCGATGGCACTTGTCTTCTGCGACTGAATCGCACCATCTGTAAACCTTCGCTATGCGATCCTTCCGCTACCTCGTTCTTTGCCTCGCGCTTCTTCTCTGCCTAACGTCTGTGGTTGCGGTTCCTCATACCGCTGTGCGTCGACAGGATGACAGTCCATCGAAGCAGACGTCATCACCATTGGCAAGGGAAAGTGCTTCTCCACGGCCCTCATCTACGGTAGCGCCATCTAGTGGATCATCACCGTCGAGCACTGATTCTGATCGCACATCTTCCACGGTAGATACCTCATTCAAGCCCTTCGCAACTGCCAGCACTGTCATTCAGGCACCAGCCACGACTGCGACCAATCTACCGCAATCCACAAGCTCCACTGGTGAGAACCACTTCTATGGTTTCAATGTGAGAGACTAAACAGCGTTTTTCAGAGCTTGATTCAGAGAGTCCGCTACCCATTCATCCGAAGCTCACCCCAGCTATCGGAATAAGCGGCGTACTATTGCTTCTCACCGGCCTGGTATATGCTGTTATCGGAATCAAAAACAAATGGTAGGTGATATGAGTCGATTAGACATCAGATACTGACCAAGGCTAGGATATATGTATTTAGCTCTGCTGCATACCTGACTACTCTCGCCGTTACAGTCCTCATCATCTACTTAATGAGTCCACCTGTTTCAAACGCAATTCAGGGGGCTTTCTTTGTTGCGGCCTTTTTCACTGGAGTAATATTCGGAATCCTATCTCTAGTCTTCTCGGACATCACTGAGGGCTTTGGGTGTTTGCTTGGCGGCTTTTGCCTTAGTATGTGGTTTCTCAGCCTCAAGGACGGTGGATTGATCTCGTCGGCGACTGGTCGTGCAATCTTCATCGGATGCATGTCAGCCGGAGGGTATTCGTTGTCTTTTAGCCACTACACTCGCAATCATGGCCTTATTGCATCAATTGCATTCTCGGGCGCGACCGCCACTATACTCGGTATCGATTGTCTCGCCCGAGCTGGCTGGAAAGAGTTCTGGCTCTACTTATGGAGTAAGTCAAGTATATTTCCAACGTCGTTCGCTACTGACGATCGTAGACTTAAATGATGACATCTTCCCGCTCAATACGAGCACTTACCCTGTTACCAAGAACATCAAGGCAGAATTAGCAGGCGTTGTCATCATAGCCGTCTTCGGCGTTGTATCACAAATGCGCGTCTGGAAGCTGGTCAAGGAGCATCGTGCTAAGAGTGCTGCTCAACAACTTGAAAGACAGCAGGATCAAGAGCGCGAGGAGGAGGCACTGGGCCGTAAAATTGAAGACAACTTCCAAAAGGAACGCGCACAGTGGGAGGCTGCTTATGGTGGCAGAAGTGTACAAAATTCCAGCATTCGATCTTCCATCACAGGCCCTAAAGGTTCGACAAGCATCCAAGAAAAGGAAGTGTACGGCACTGACAATTTGGAAATGGTCAATCTATCTAAAGGTGGTGTCATGCGGTCGACTAACAACGATATGCCCACTGGCACAACAGTCACTGTTAGTGTACTCCAAGACGACGATATCCAACGAATCGATGCCCAAGGAAACCCAATATCCTATAAGGAAGTTGAGCCTATCGTATTGCCAAATGTCAGCGGTAAAGTCCTGCCAAAAACCCCAGGAACCGCGCCCTCGGACGTTGTAATGCCAAGCGTTACAAGGAGGACCAGCCTCCGTCCTTCTGCGCCCCCGCCACCTCCTGCTGTTGTGCCTCTGCCATTTACGATTCCGAAAGAGGATGATGCAAAGAGTGAAGCAGAGGACAATGCGTCTGTATCAGCGGTACCCGAGACTGATCATGAAGTTGATCTTGATCGTAGACCCATCTCGAAACGCATATCTGACATGTCGGCCATGAGGCAACGCATTTCGCGCAATATCTCTGAGTCTCAAGAAGCTCTTATTAATGTCCCACATGTTGAGGACGACCGAGCATCGTCAGTTGCGGCAACTTTTGATGGTGATGACGATAACCACTCCTTACGGCAGCTCTCCCCTCCTCATTCCCCCATAGGCACCGAACACGATGTTCTTCCGGAAGCTTCTTCTGTCGTGGTGAAGGAGTCGGAGACTAAGCCTCCTCAGTATTCTTCGACAAGTAATAGTGCAAGGCCTCAGACTGCTGGCAGTGATAATTTGGATGGGACAGCAGAGAGCCGGCTCACGATGGCCGATAACCAGCCACACGCCCCGGATATGCCTAGTCAGAATGAAGAACAAGACGTCCCAAATACCACATACACAAAAAACTTTGCATCTTCGCAACCAGCAATCGGCCAGTCCCTCACCACCAGTACCGATCCTAAGCCTGACGAGCCACAGAAGAAACGTTTGTCTTTGCGCGATGCTCGGATGCGAGCTGACACACTTGTGTCTAGCACTAAGGGAAGTAAAGATAGTCAGCAAGCAAAATCGGCGAAATCGGATGCTCCTTCCCAGGGCTCGCAAATCGAGCCCGCTGAGTCACAGGTTGGCAGCCTACAAGACGGGTTGCTCACACAACGGCTCTCCAAGGTTGCCTTATCCTACCGCACCAACGAGTGGGCAAAACACTTGGAGGTTGCGGAGAAGCCCGAGTTAGACGATCTCGGTGTACCAGATCCACAAGGTTTTATTGTAGACGAAGGCCGTCAAGAAGTGGTAGCGCCTGTCAGCGAAGAAATTGCGTCACCGCTCATTGGAAGTAAGGGAAACTCGCGAAGAGCATCAATAGAGAGCAGAGCAAACAGAAACAGTGGTGTTGCTCTGAATAGATCAGCTTCCACGTTTTCTCAGGAGTCGTTACTGGATCAACGTTCTTTCACTCGATCGCCTCCTGTCATGTCTCCAGGCGTACTTTCGCGTGCCAACTCGGGGACAAGACTGGATGCTCTTTCACCTCTTCCAAGCAACACTCTCATGGGCCAGCGCGAGAACCTGATGAAGAATCGGATATCTTCCCAGTCACTGACGCCGCATACATCGTCGGCGAATCTATTGGCGGAACATGGTGAACAAGAAAATATGACGCTGGCACAACGACGACAATTGCTTCAGCATCAGACATCGTCGCCATCTCTCCAGCATCATACATCTCTGACATCGCAACGGAAGGCGCCCCCTTCAACGAGCCAGAAGTGGCAGAACAAGGGATGGGCTATCAAAGGGGCACCGGCAGGGTTCGACTCGCACCAGCCCAAGCGAAGCTCGAGCTCGCAATCAAATCAAAAGCGTGAGGAACTATATGCTAGTTGGAGAGACACTATGCGCGACGTTACGCCTCCACAGACGGCTGCGTACATGGCCGAACAACAGCGCACAGCGTTGATGAACGAGAGGCGGCAGAAAGAGGCGGAGAAGCAGCAGCGCGAGATTATGCAGCAGCAACGGGCATCACAAATGGACAGCATGATGCGAAGTGGACAGATGCTCGATGCGCACCGCGAGGCTATGCGGAGAATGCAGGCGAATGCGAACAAGCGGGCATGAGGACATTGCGGTTGGAGCGGGTTGGAGGCTTGTACATTAGGATAGCGGTGGATGCTATCACTTAGATTTTATGACCAGCCACATGGCTACTACACTTGCAGGAATGGACATTTTGAGTCACGGGGGATGGACTTGTCGACAGCCATGGGAAAGGGAGCAAGGGTGGTGTTGCGCGACGTGTGCCAAGCTTTTGCTTTTAGATTTCTGTGCCCTGTAGGGCGTTGTGGTAGCGCGTCGGTAGCCCTATAAGGCTCGTTTGGAGAGATGTGTGGCTAGTAGGCAATATAATGTCGAAGGCAATGTAATGTCAAATGCAATGACGATGACGACGATAATATCTGCCAGCTCGGGATGCAAAAGTGAGTGGCTTTCAGGGCATTGACCAAGGATATGCAGGTTTTCTGGGCACGGTGGTGTTGATGCACAGGCGTGGGAGAGATGCACTCGGAACATGTCTCCGCTGTCATGCTCGGATGCAGGTCAGAAAAGGGGCATAGCGGCATAAGGAAGGGGGCTAAGATTGGATCTCAGTGAGGGGGGCCCCGGGTGGAGCAGGCGAGCAATTCTGGATTCGTATGCAAAGGGAATCCCGGCAACGCGGAGGCGGGTTCGGCTAGGGTGGATGTGGCGCGGTCTGCATCAGAGAGTGAATTGGACAGGTTCTTCGCGGGCGTGGTACATGTTGGTTGCTGGAAGGCGTGGGTGTCCCCTTCTCCAACAGGCAGATTGGGAGGTTGTTGGCGGCGGATGGCGTGGCAGTGCTCGGCAGAGAGGCAAACGGTTGGCATGGCGGTTGGCATGACGATGGGCTCTCTGTGTGTCCGTCTCCGTCTCCGTCTACTCTCGGTGGGGGCAGGGGGTTGTCGGTCGAGGACAGGGCTAGAGCCAATGCTGCGCGGACACACTTTTTTGCGCACACGAGCCACGGAATAGGGCGGACAAGGCTCGTACAAGAAGAAGCAGCGGCCCAGGCAGGCGAGCATAGATTGGGACCAAACTTTTGATGGCGCTGCCAGACGTGTGAGACATCCGAGGGAAGCACCAAACGCGCACTGCCGGGACCAGACGATACATGACACGGGCTGCCCATCTCCTTGCCATTTCGCTCGCCGTCTCCAGCGACAGACTACCGCGATACAGTCGACAGCCAGCGGTTTACACCATCTCCAGTCGCCATCCCGGGCCATCTTCCTCTGCGAGCGAGCTCTGCTTATGCACGTGCCCCGCGACTTCTCTGGCTGCAGACGCTCGCCCTCGCCAACATTCCAGTCAACACGGCGCCTCCACGCCCGCCCTCCGCTGCGTCTGCGCCGCCGCCTCCGTCGCCAGTGCCTGCCCGCTGGTCGCTCACCAACCGCATCTTCAATCTCAATCTGCGTTCGCTGTACCAGGGCCCGCCGCGCTTGCCCGCCTCGCGTCTGTGGAACCCCGTCAACTCGTCCCCACGCACCCTCGCCGTCCACCACCACCACCACCACCACCACCACCAGCCGCCAGCGTCAGCGCCCCGCGACGACTTCCCCAATCTCCCCGTCCAGGCACCGCATGACGGCCCCCGCGACGACTACCCTCTGCTGACCCTCCCCGAGCGCCGCCAGAGCCGCCAGAGCCCCGCGCCCTCGTCCCTCGCCGTCGAACGCTCCACGGGCGACGACTCCCTCAGCCGTCGCACCAGCATCGCCCTTCCACGCGACCGCAGGAGCCTGCACACCAACTCGCAGCCCCCCACCCCGGGGCCCTCTGCCATGGCTCCTCCTGCAGATGCCTCCCCCCAGCCAGACAAGGACCTCGAGGCCGCCATCAAGCCCGCAACCTCGGAACTCTCCCGCGTCTCGCTGCCAGCCTCGCAGCGCACATCAATCGGCTCTCGATCCGCCGCCTCTGCTCGCGCCCACGGCGATGACGACAACGACAACGACGACGACGACGCCGACGCCGACGCCGCCTCCGAGTTTCCCTGGGGCCCCTCACATCCGTGCTTTCCCCATCCAAATCCCCATGTCCCCCTGAACTCGCCCCTGTATAACACGACGCGCATCATTCGCATCAAGCGCGACTGGATGATCAAGGGCGATCTGGCCCCGACCTTTGCCAATCTCTACCCGGAAATCCTAGATCCCATGATCAATGAAGACGATTTCAGGCTGTTGATCAAGAAAATCAACGACACCCTGACTGATGCATTTGACCCCTTCACCTGGCGCGCCTGCATTGACGCCGTCATGGGCGTGGCCACCTTTTGGTTGTGGGACGACGCGGGCCTGACGGGTGTCAAGCGCCAACTTGCACAGCTTGAGAGCTGGATAGAAGACTGGAACCACCGCATTGGTGCAAACGAATCCGTCAAGATCATCCCGCTGCGCCGGACTGGCTTTCTGACGGTATGTTCTCGTCACTTCGACCGCCTTGATGAATGAAAATCGCTAACACTCGCAGCTTGACATCCAAATACCAGATCCGCATCTTGGGCCCGATACCGGCACCCGGCCCCATACGCAGGAAGATGACGCTTCACACAGTCCATCCCAGCAGCACAATCATCAACTACCTTATTCTATCGCACCCGCGCTTCAGATCAATTCGCAGCCACCCCTCGTCGAAGCCCATTCATAGCAGTCGTATGGACATGTCACAAATACGTACGTAGCTCTACATTGGACTTAACAGCTATACAAGCTGGCGACCATGCTTGCGTAAGTACAGAGTCGTCCTAGTCTCTCAGATAACTACTTGTGTTTTTTTTTTCTTCTATTAGTTTACACTTGCAACGGATAGGTGGTGTTTGGTGTCATTCTACTTTTCCTTAAAGAGTGTCACGATTAGACTACACACTTGCTGCAAAGCAGAGCATAATGTTTTGTTTGTTTGTATTTTTCTTTCAATCTCCGATTCGATACCCAACTGCACTGCTTTTCTGTAGCGACGCGCAATTCAATCAAATGGAGCCATTTTTTTTTGGCCGATATATTAAGCCATCGCCACGTTCTATTTTGCCCTACTGACTATTCCGCATCCGACCCGTATTGATTGCTACACCATCTCTGACTCAAGCTGGGCTCATGGTCGGGGCGCGCATAACCACGTCATTTCCACGATGACGCCGAGCGCTAACTAGGTAGGGATCCTGTTCCATGTAGGATGGCTAGTTCAGCAAGCAAAGCATGACTTGATCGACATGTTCGATTATACCTTGTTTCAAGTGGCATCATGCCATTGCAAGGGTCTCGAGACTTCTGGAACATTACTATTAGTAGAAATGAGAGCGACTTTTTTTTTTTTCAAATACATTGATTGCTTGGCAAGTATCTCGTTTGAAAAGGGAAAGATGAAAAGTAGTACCAGGTTTGTCATTGAAGGAATGACAAACTACTCTTCAATTCATAGTCGCCTCTCTCATTTTGCAACAATACTAACCACATCTTCATCGCTGACCGCATGCCCCAGGCCCACTCTCTGCGGTACATGCCTAGCACTCGCACCCCATACCATCGCATATTTGAACGTCTCCTTTAGCGTGCGGTGAATTTGGTCACACACATCCTCAATGGTACTGCCATGTCGCACAATCAGGGCTTCGCTAAAGTCTGGGTCGATACCTTTCCTCTTGCTGCAGAATGTCAGCTGCCAGGCAAGACCATCACGTAAAGACTCGAAGAAAAAGGTGACTCACGTGTAAATCCTAATCAATCGGAGTTCTTCCCAACACCTATCTACGACGTCTTGAATCCCAAGATCTAGCTCGCAGGACATAACGACTGTGTGTGGTTCTCGGGCGAGCTCGTCTAAATGCGGTAGTCCGATGCTATCGATCTTGTTGTAGACATAGAGGCATTTGATGTACTTCCTGTGGTCTTTCATGATCGTGTCGATGACTGGTGTACTCATATTAGCACGCTTTTGAAACTCCTAACATTAAAAACGAGGAAAATATTTTGCACGTCAAGATTAAGAGATGCAATGTTGCAAGAGGGAAACATTCTTACAATCATCAACCGTAGCATTTTCATCTCGGACCAAGACTTCGCAGTTCAGCATTTTATAGTCCTTGAGGATGTTGTAGACCATCTTCTCGTCAAGGTGCTTTGGTGGCACTTGAAAGTTGATCTTCATACCACCCGCCTTTTTGGGCTTGAGGTAAATATTCCTGGTCATCTTGTCAGCCGTCCAAGTTTTCAGAGTAGTTGAGCGGAATGGACAAGCGTACGGTGGTTCTCTATTCAATCTAATGCCCACAGCCTCCAATTCCGCTTCAAGCAATCTCCTTTGCTCTGCCTTCTTGGTCGCATCCAAAATCATGCAAATGAGATCACTCGTCTTCGCTGCCGAAATCACCTGCCTTCCTCGGCCTTTACCTTCCGCTGCACCTTCAATGATACCTGGCAGATCAAGGACCTGGATTTCAGCGCCGCCATACTCTAGCACCCCGGGAATGGCTGTCAATGTTGTGAAGGCGTACGAGGCAGCTTCTGACTTTGTCTTAGTGACACGTGAGAGAAAAGTAGATTTCCCAACTGAGGGAAAGCCGACGAGAGCTATCCTGGCGTCGCCAGATTTGCTAACATCAAATCCTGATCCGCCACCACCGCCTGCGCCTGGAGCGGGCTCTAGAAGTTGGGCCCGAAGACGCGCGAGTTTGCTGGAATACGCTTAGCATAGTACTGTGAAAGCAATTTAAACTTATACTATACCCTTTGAGCAGACCAAGATGATACTCTGTGGGCCTAGGTTAGTGTGTGATGATCAAGTGCCTTCAAACGCCAGATATATCTAGACAAGCTTTGATCCCCATACCTGTAGCCTTGTTCTCTGCTTTTGTTAGCGCTTGAAATCATCTCCTGCTTTGATCGCACTCACTCTGCGTCCTCCGCATCTCATCCTCAATCCTGGCGGGGCGTTAGCGCTTGCCAATATCAAAACTTCAAGCTGCCCCACTCTTTGATCTTCTCTGTGATGTTGACCATTTTGACGACTTTTGAAAGCTCTGTGTACCGAAGAGAAGGACTGAGTTGAAGTTGTGCTACTTGATCAAACCTGCGGGCTCTTGCAGGGAGATAGTACGATTGCGGAGGGTCGGTGTTGCACACAAGAAGTTCAACAGTCTTACCCTTCCCGTCTAGCGCAGGGCTTAGCGAATGCAAGATCCAGTGCGTCATCCTTAACTTCTACAAATCAGCCACGATGATGGAGCTTGTTTGTGATTAGAGTGCTTGGTCTGCTTCCCTTCATCAAGTTCGGTGAGCTGCAAGATCTGCTTCTTCTGTTTCTTCTTTTTCCTTTCTAGCATGCTCAAACCTCTCGGTCCTTGGCCGCAGTCTCATCACGACCTGATAGAGTACTATTATGCCCAATACGACAAGCAAATCGCAGAAGGCGACTATAAACCCTTTCTTTACCCATGGGGAACATTCGGCGCTCTTTTCGTCATCGTATACCTGCTCATTCCTCACCACAATATGCTGTGGCTGAAGAAATGTCGATACCTGGCATGTGCTTGGATTGCTGGTTTCGCCGCGTATAGCACCATGTACACAAGAGCTAGAGGAATGGCCCCAGCGCTGGGAATAGGCTTGATTAGTGCGTGGAGTGTGGTATGGGTAAGCGCGGTTCTCGTCTGCAATGACGCACAAACGGACTTTATGAGAATCGAGAGGACGGGGGGTGCATTTGGCAGTGCGAGGAGAGAAGTGTTGAAAGATAAGGTTGAAACTAACACGAACATGGAATACGATCATGAAGCCAAGATGGGTCGATGTCATTCAGCAACGAGCGAGATTTCCAATGGCAATGCGGGCCCGCGCGATCGCCACGGCGAATTCGCATGGCAACCATACCCTCTCTCACCCTTCATTGAGCGCTTAGATTGGGTTTGCGACATCTTCTGCAACTTTCGTGGCGCAGGGTGGAACTGGCGGACATCAGCACTCCCTCCTCCGCCGAAATGGGTGCAAGAGCAACTCCAACGGAACTCTGGGGCTGCCATACCCAAGCATTCGTACAGGATTCACGCTGGTCAAGCGAAGCTATATGATTCCAGAGAGGAGCTCTTGACAGAGAACACCAAGACGCTTGTTGTAGGGTATCTGGTGCTAGACGGGCTGAAGACGGTGCTGATGTGGGATCCGTATTTCTGGGGCATCATGGACCGCGCGCCACCGTCCTACCTTCCCTCCCTTATAGTCTCCAGTCGGGCTCTGATGCACATATATCGCATGACTCTTTCCATGCTCGCCATAAAGTACGCTCTTCAAACCGTCTTCTCCCTCGCACCCGTTGTGTTCTCTGGCCTGCTTGGGTCCAAACGTCTCGGCGCACGGGCAGAGCCCTGGATGTACCCGGAGACATGGGCATCATACGCTGTGGTGCTGGATCGAGGGTTGGCGGGCTGGTGGAGCAGCTGGTGGCATCAAACATTCCGCTTTGCCTTTGAACAACCAAGTCAAAAGCTCATTGAGGTGCTGGGAATGAACAAAAAGAGCCCGACGGCGAAATTGTTGCAACTTCTCGTTGCCTTTGGACTCAGTGGTGTGCTGCATGCTTGTGGGAGTTATACATGCGCGGGAGATACGCGACCACTGAGAGGTCCAATGGCATTCTTTCTCCTGCAAGCCATGGGCATCTTCGCTGAGGTGACTATCACGCAGGTGCTTCGCTCTACAAGCATCCACTACCGTCTCCCAAAGCGGGTCATGCAAGTCTTCAGATTCATATACGTCCATGTGTGGTTCTTTTACACAGCGCACCTGCTATGCGACGATTTCGCAAGAGGAGGCGTATGGCTGTTTGAGCCGGTTCCTGTCTCGTTATTCAGGGGATTAGGATTTGGTGCTGATAGGAGAGATGGGTGGTGGTGCTGGAGTGGCCAGATCCTGAGATGGCATCGGGGCGACAGCTGGTGGACAAGCGGTATTGCCTTCTAATATAAAGATGATGCTCAGATTTGGTCATTTTAGATGCATAGCGTGACGTACAAGATCACTTGGCAAATCAATGTGGGAAACACAGTAGTGCCAAATGTTTTGTGACGGAAAAATAAAAGATGGTATATTTACAGCAAAGAATGATAGGAAGGATTAATCCGAGCCAGTCCCACCACATTACTATTATCCTACAGAGGCTCAATGCGCCACTGTCCTAACCTTTTTTGCTCCTGAGCTCCATAATAACGTGTATTACAAGTGAGGCCGCCTTTGCGGCTGGCCAATTGTTCCCAAACAATCCATGCAGCGAGCGCAAAGAAGGGTATGTACACTAGTCTATTTCTCAACACCAGAGCAGTGCAAATCGTCCCAGAATCGAATGCTGGCGAAGCTCTGCTTTACCGATGTGCGCGTATTCTATGCCACGGGGTTTGTTCATAACGGCGTGTCAAGGGTGGGCAAGATGGTCTGTCTAGCGCACCTTCTTTGGCTCGTCTGGGAGGTACTTGCGATCGTCCTTACCTTCGACTTCCTGGACCATCTTGTCGACGGCCTCGGCCTGCTTCTTCCACTCGCTCTGGCACATCTTGAGCTCCTTCTGGAACAGCTCATCATTTGGTTTGCGGTAGCTGCCGCCCAGGCGATCCCACAGAGTGGTGAATTGGCCATAGTTGTAGTTGAAGTACAAGTGGTGCATGGTGTGGCAAGCGGCGCCGTTGATGATGGGCGAGTTGTGGGCATATTCGCCGTCGTGGATCAAGACGGTCCAGATGTTGACGAAGACGAAAAAGGCCACAGAGGCGAACTTGGACAGCGGGAACAGGAAAGGGAAGACGTGGTAAGGCAGGCCCTGGGCATAGCCATCGAGGGGGTGGAAGGCATGCGAGGCGAAAGGGGTTGGCATGATCCACTTGTGGTGGGGCTTGTGGATGTACTTGTAGACGTTGGGATGGTGCAGGCCGCGGTGGATCCAGTAGATGCAGAAGTCGGTGAAGATGACGAAGAAGGGCAACTGGGCGTAGTTGTACCAGCGGCCAGGGCCCTCCTCTGTGGTATCATAGAGCTTGGAGTATCCGCGGACCTCAGCCAGGAACCAGGGCACGGTGAAGATGGCCATAATGGGGAAGGCAATGTTGGCCTGTTTCATCTCGAGCTTGATCTGGTGTTTGAGGTATCGCGGGTGGTTGAAGGTGGACTTGTCGAAGATGAAGAAGTAGGAGGCGCCTGCAAAGATGTAGTAGACGACGACACCGAAGAGCCTGTGAGCGACGGGTTAGAGGGAGGGGCAAGGGAGGTCTGGGGGGAAGCAAGGACGCACCATGTGATGAGATACAGCGTCAATGCCTGTCTCTGCCACTCGTCGCGAGACCAGCGGCTCATGTAGGCATACTTGGACGGCTGGATGGAGAAGTACTTGGTCGCGGGTTCGTATTGCCAGGTCGCATGTGGCAGCGCGTAGCCGGTGGGCTCGGCCTTGATGCTCGCAAAGGTGGCATTGGCGGCCGACGAAAATGCGCGGGCAGGGAGGGCGGTTGCATAGAGGGCGTCGAAGAGGAACGTGTCTGCGACCTCGAGGACGATGTCCATGTTGGGCGGTGGCGGCGCGAAGGAGCCCCTCGCGGCTTGGACAGTCAGGTACCAGAGAGGCGTGATTCGCGGTGCTTGGCGAGATTCCAGCCGAAACGAGAGACGGCCGCGACGAGGGCTGCAAAATACAGGCAAAAGCAGAGCAGGACGAGCAAGACGTGCAAGACGTGGGACAAGCGACAACGAGAGGACGGAGGCGGTGGCTGCTCCCTTTGAGGACTCGGAAGCGTTGCGGCGATAATTTCTCAAGCGCGCCGGGCTGCGCGGTCCCTGAGAGACTTTAGCAGCTTGTGGGTCGCTGGCGCTGCGTTGATTGGCAGCCGTTGCTGATGGCGGATCGTCCGCGCGCACGGGAGATGAGAATGCCGTGCAGCCCGGAGTGGACTGACAGGCCCCCTTTATCAGATCCTCTCTCACATCATGCTCGGATGCTGCTCGGAACGCCGACATGCCAACATGGCACCACTGTCGCCTTACCGTCTCTGCCATGGCATGCTCAAGCACCGCAAACCCAGCAAACCCAGCAAACCCAGCAAACCCAGCAAACACTGCAATTGTCATGGCTGGTGCCGTCTGCCTATGCAGAACCACCCTCTTTGCCAGCTGCGAACATACCAGAGGCACAATTCATCTAGCTTTCCCTCTGACCTGCATCATCAAGGACTGGTGACGCAATCTACCCGTCGTGTTCAACTATGGACAATTCTTCTGACGCAATTTCCGTCCCGCACAAGAGTCAAGCCAGGCTAGGAAAGGAAAAAAACATGGTCGCTACCTAAGACATCAATACATTCGGATCCAACACTGTCCTCACTTACTTCTTCAGCACACATAGCCTCATAGCATCAATGCCACGCTCGTGATGCCTCCATATTCGCCAAGCTTCATGTCCGATCGCGGAACAAGCACCGTCCAGCTTGGAAATCGACTGTAGCACCTGCAAGTGCTGTGCATGTCTCTCTTCAATACAGGCCGCCCTGGCTCCCGAATTCCTCGCGGCGCTACGCGTGACTGCCGCCGCATGCGAGGTTCCCCTTCGAAAACTTGCTGCAGCTTCAAACACAGGGGCGCCTGGCTCCCGATATCCCTGAATATCGACAGGAATCCAAACGACCCGACGACTTCATTTGTTTCCGATTGTAGCGGGTGTGGCACAGCGCCTATGTACGCTACAGTTGAGGTGGCTTGCATGCAGACGAGTTTGAGGCTGACCGTACCAGACCGTGAGACGTGCCCACTGTGGCAACATTGAGTCTACGGATTGAACAGCCACAAAAGGAAAAGCAGCGTGAGAATGAATAAGTTGATTGTGTGCTGCCGGAGACGAGGAATGGGCATTCGGGCGGTTGTACAGCAGTGGATCAACAGCAAACGATGCATGCCGACGAGCATGCCGCATACATGCATGTGATGCTGTCGACGAAATGCCGGGGGAGTCGATAGCCAGGAGTGCTGCACACTCACGCTTTGTGTAACAGTGAGATTGATCGTGGTTGCAGCTTGCATCCTTTCATGCCGATGGCCTAGCCACGTTCATCATGTCACCCAGATCCTGCAGCTTAGCGAGCTAGATATCGTGAGCCCGACACGTCGGGAGGTGCGGTTGCACACATGCATGGCCGCCTAGAAAAAATGGTGCTACTGGTCCCGAAGAGCAGGTCAATGGGTACCACCTTTTCTCACGAAAGTGGCCGTGGTACAGGGAAGAAACTGCAATTTGTGAGAAAGGGGGTCGAGGCCGAGGCGGCGTGGGTGGGTCGTGGTGTTAAGATGAAGGAATCTCTTGGGCCAAAGAAAGAGTACGGACTGAGGTGGTCATACAAGCCATGCTCTCGTGTGCCATGCCGTTGGTAGTGAGTGCGGAGAATTGCTCACGCTTCCCTTCGCCATGGCCGGCAGAACTTCAGAGCCGTGTGAGGCTCTCGTCTCGCATTCACCTGAGCATGTGCTCATTCTCTCTCAGTCATCGTACATATCAATTGCTTTTGCAGCAATTCTCCGAAAAGCACCACAGGACGATATGGCCAGCGGCGCCCGGTCGAAAGCGGATGGCGACCCTAGTTAGCGAAATGTCATCTTTTGTGCAACAAACACATATTTTTCAAACCATATACGTTCGCAGCGCATGGTGAAGCCCCACACCAGGCCTAAGAAAGCGGGTGCGCGCATTGCATATGCAATGTTCCAGCAGAGATCTCGGGAGAAGATGGATATACGGGGATCTGAGGTTGCTGGGATCGGATGTACGATGGAAAAGAAGCGTCTTCGCCGGCATGCTTCTGCGAACGTTCATTTTGCAGCGAGACCAACGCTTGCGTGTCAAGGATGTCGATGGGACCAAGCAAGACGGATCACTCCGCCCACTTGCACCACCGCTGACTCTGCTGTTCGTTTCAAGCGCTCAAAGGCTGTCGCGGGAGGGGACATGGTGCGCAGCCACAGTTCATCAAGAAGCCACATGGCGGTCATTGCATGCACGAGCCGAAGTTGATCACATCATTGCAGGCCATCTATCCCCTTCCCCTCCCGAGAAACGTCGGGATGCCCAATTCGCGTACCTTGCGGGACAAGTCTCCACCCACCAATAGAGGATAAACTTTTGCATCGAGGGTCGATGTCACCAAAACTGACTCGATGTCCCCCTTTTCAGCAAGCCAGACATTGAAGATACAACATGTCCCGGGGAGGCGGTAAGCAGCCTTCGGGGGATTTCAAGCGAGAGATCTGGGGGGGAAGTGGCCAGCTGAGCAGCTGAGGATCTGATTCTTGACGGGAGGAATGTGCCAGGGTCGGGTATCGGCTCGAGCGGGTTCGCATTGCTGGGTGGTCATGGCGATTTTGGGCGCTGCCGGGGACGTTTGCGAATGCGGGCCGCAAGCGACAGAGAGTGCAATGGAAGATGGAGGAAACAATACGGAGAACACCAAGGGGAAGCATGCAACACGCGGCCTCGTACCAGGCGGACTAACCACTGCAGGCAAGAGAATATAGGTGAGGTATGAAGAAGCGCGAGAAGCGGCTGATACGCTACGAGTAACATTTCCGCGGTCTCGTCTCCTTCCACAGCATGTTTACCTTCAGGACGTTGACAAATGCCAAAGGGCCACTGGCTTTTGCAACGTGCAAAGTGCTCCACTCGGATCAGACGTCCGGTTGCTCATAGCAAATGTCATTGCGTAGGGTTCCGCTTCCCCGGTGTTCAATTGATGAAACCTCAGCATCGCCCTTCACTGTAATGTTTAGGTGTCTGTGCGATAAGCACACCCCGCTATCCTTGCAGCATCCCCACGGCGCGGCCTTGACAACGCCCACGAGATGCACTCCCTACCCAGTAATCTTGCCCAAAGCGACTAATTTTTCCTATCAAGAAGCCTTGTCAGGGCGCCGCGCCCCCCCCAAATGTCGTTGAATGCTGGCGGATAGACGTCATATCCGCTTCGGGCTCTAGACCTGCAAAGACAATCAGATCGACAGTGACTCGTCCGCAGATCATGCCCTACTGGTGCGGACGTGTCCGCCCGACGCAAATCTCCCTCAAGTCCCCTTTCCCCTTTGGTGGAGACAAGCGCATGAAGTGAGGCTTTGTGCATCCTTCGCCCCATCACATCACATCTGCCATCACATTTCAATAATACAACACAGCCGCGTCACGCATTTAGTCACCCAAGCATGCTTCTGAATGCTGGAATTGCCGCGCGAAAGATGACGAAAGCTGCGAAACAATCTGGCGCTCGGAGTTCGGCCCCTCGCCGTCGTCAAATCATGCTCATTGGCTGCCCATCCAGGCATATATCCTGTCTTGATTTGGACACCTGCATAGGTTTGGAGAACCCGGTCAGGGATCTGACCGCTGGAGCGCGGGATGTGCATCTTGATGGCTCCAATAACGCATTATTTGACCAATCCGATCCGCGGAGAAGTCCATTGGGAGAAATGAAGCGAGTTTTTGAGGGTCAGCATGACCGCCATTAACCCTCCCCCCCCCCCCAGTGCAACTATTGTTGAAAGAAGACGTCGTGACGAGGCCGCAAGTGACTTTGTGGAAAAGCGTTTGGCGTCAAGGAGAATTCTGAAGATCTGCACGAGCATCATGGCCTGGCTAGTACCGAATTAGTTGTGAGCGTTTGGCGCGGATTTGTCAAAGCCCATACGGAAGAGCGCCCGCTCGTCGTTCCGTCTACTCACACAAGCTTGTTTTGTAGCCGGGTCGAACGTGGGTAGCCTCAACCTACTTACCACGACAAATGCCTAGAGCATCCACAGTACACGGCACACAGACCGGGAGTTCCGTCGCCGGTACCAAGTGTCAATCTTTGTAGTTGGTCAATAAACATATCAGCGAATCTACTAATTGGTGTTTGCCAGATAGCGCAGGTGCAGTGGAGCGATCGACCGAATCTATCATTTTACGATCTCAAGATCTTATCACATCTAAGCTGCACTGCAACACGAAAGGGTGTGGTATGAAGCGAGTGGGTAGCCACAACGGACGGAACGTCACTGTCATCTTGCAGCAAGCACGCGTAACAGCATGCACACGCCTCAGCCGTTCACATTTTTGATCAGATTGTGAGTTGAGCGGTGAGTGACATCTACACCGCGGAGTTGCATGCCTAGGATATCCGGTTGATTGAGTGTTGCACAACTTGACAAGTCGCAAAGATGTTGAAATTGGAAACATTATCATTGGTCAGTCACCAGAGTAGTGTTACATTTTGCGGAAGCAGTGTCCGAACATGGTCCAAAGTAACGAGTGAGACAACTACAGACCTTCTTCCCCCTTCGCAAGGTCAGGTTTACATGAGAGTAAAAGTATACAAGGGATATACGCAATGAGCGCGATAAACTTGGAACGTTTGTGAAAGCCAGGAACAATATTACGCAGACACCCAAGACGCCAACGGTCGCAAAAGCAGAAGACCAAAACCCTTTCCCACCCAACCCCGTGAAGAAGAAAAAAAAGTCTTACCCGTCGCTGCGCTAGCTTGGGTACTGTACCGTCTGTAATCCCAAAGCCCATCCATGGTGAGCCTAGCGCCACTATCCCCCCCCCCCCCCCAAACTCCTGATAATCCAGCCGTGGGCTCGTATTCTAGTGCTGCCGTTCAGAAATGTGCATCTTGAGTAATCGTGTTCAAAACAATTTTCGCTCTGGGAAAACCATGTCGTCATAGCCAGTGCTTTGAGGCTGATGGTATCCACCCTGCATGGGAGCGTTGAAGTCGTAGCTACTTTCCGCTTTGTTGGTAGTCTCTGAAGACATTGAAGAACTGCGACTGCTTCTGTCACTTCCATGTTGATGGAAGGATCCAGGGTAGCTCCGGGGCAGGGAAGTCATTGGCAGAGCAGCATACGATGACGGGTGCGAAGCAGCTGATGACGGCACCGCGGAAATCCTCCGGTCCTTTCCTCGACCCTTGATACCTTTGTTGGAGTTCTTGTACAAGGACGCGAAGTACTCCCAGAGTTCTTTGTCTTCTTGTGACACGAGGACGCCTGGGATGATGGTTGCGAATTTTTGAGTGAGGTACCTTATAGTAGCAGCGTGGAATTTATTCTGGTGAGACTGCTGTTTCTTAGCAAAGTGATTGAGATGTTCGCAGCGGAGCGACTGACCTTCAGGTTGCCCAGCTGAGTGAACTGCTTGCCACAATCATCAAGCTTACACGTAAAGGGTTTGATCTGCTGGTGCACAATCTTGTGTGCACGAACATTTCCTCGCTGAGCAAAGGTCTTGCCACAGATTTCGCAACTGTATGGTCGTTCTCCGGTGTGTCGCCTCTCATGTGTCTACCAGGCTTAGCGGTTGTCCCTAATGAAGGTCATCCAAGGACTCACCTTAAGGTTGCCGAGCTGAGAAAATGACTGTCCACACCCAGGCGCCTTGCAGTTCTGTACTCTTGGTCAACGTTGTCGGCCTTCTTGCGGCAGAGTGTGGACTTACAAACGGTTTTGCACCAGTATGGGCACGAATATGGATTTCAAGGTGAGTTTTCTGATAAAAGCTTTTGTTGCAATTAGGCATATGGCATTGGTACCGCTTCCTTGGTTTCTGTGTGGCCTTGGTCTCCTCTACCTGTTACAAAGTAAGCAAGTGACTCCAAAGAGGTGCTAGTGTAGAAGCCTACCTTGGGTTCCTGTCGTTGGGGAGCATTGGATTGCTTGGCCTGAATAGCCTTCATAAGAGTATCCACATCGGTGGCGAAATTGATGCCGCTGCCCTCCGATGGCTCAGAGCTGGATCGCTTGCAGTCCGCTGCGTAGGATGTGTCGCTGAACATGGGGTTTGACTGGATTGGTGAGGCACTCTCAGACTTGACCATGGGGTCTCTATCGACGAGAAAGGCATTTCGAGAGTCTCGTACGGTAGGAAGCGGCTGGACGTCCGAAGCTGGTGCGTAGGAGATTGAATGGGCGATATTAGGTGAATAGTAGGTGGTTTGCTGCATATTGTACGGATTCACTGGAATGGAGTCGAACGCAAAGGCCCCAGACTGGTATGGAACCGAAGTCGTGAGGCCATTTGTCGAGAAGAGAGGCATGTTGATGTCCATGTGAGTCGTCGTAGGCTGGAAGTTCCGTGATACTGGGGGGTTTGTGACTGTTCGTGAAGTATCGTACGGAGTGACCAAGCCGGTGAGGTGCATGTTCGAAAAGTGAGTGGATGGTTCTCGTCGTTGTTGCCAAAGACCAGCGTGATGAGATGCAAGGACGGCAGCCATTGTAGATAAAGAAGCTTGAGCCACGGGTTGGGGGGGAGGGGGTGGGGTGCGAGTGTCTATATGGTCAAGAACAGTGTGGAGGTGGGAGGCTGGTGGAGATGGGCAGCAAGAGCGGCTTAAGCCGAAGGCTGATGCGAAGATTGTCTAGGCAAGACAGTGCGGAGAAACGATATGCTGGTGATGGAGGCTAAGATTGATTTGACGTGGGAGCTATGCGGTCATGAGGTATAGATATGCTCGATCGATACCGTGTGTGGGTTGTGGGAGATTATGGGGGTTTACATATGGATGAGCCAACCTGAAGACTGCTCTGAGCATCCCGCGAATGGGCAAGGATGAACGATTGTTGTGGAGCAGGCCGAAGGGGCCTGGGACAGGGAGGGGACTCGGAAATCGAGACCAATACAGATGCAGCAGGATGGACAAGGAATTTCGCTCTCGCATGCAGCCAAGTAATGATGGGTGTAGGCCACAGATGTTGCTCGGCATGAAGGTTTTAGTGGAAGCTGACCGGGTCTCGAAAGAGCAGGGGAGGGGTGGACCATCTGCAGAGTCTTGGATGGGGGCACCGGGGCATTGCGGCGGATCAGGGATACAGTGTGAAGGCGCCAGCAGTGTGAGCTCACAGACGCCTGTGGTCGGGACGGGACCGGGGGGTGTCGGTCCAAGTGTGAACGAACGGGCAGTGGCTGCACGGGCTTGGTCTCAGGTGCATCAGAGTGTGGGGGTCCGTCCACTCGAGACAGACGCCTAAGCCGGGTTGGATTGGGCGACCCTGAGGGTCGACGGTCGCACGTATTGGAAAGCTGCCCCCAGTCCATGGTCGGATACGGACAAATGGGGTGGTCCGGGATGCCGATGTCACGACTGGGGGGGCATATTCCAAGGTGTTCGGAGAGGCTCGCGTGCATTTACCGGCATTCTTGCAGCCTTGCCTCGATCCGCAGACGGGCTCAGGATATGCGGCGAGGAAACAAAGATCCGTCCAGTGCTCGGTAGAACCCTGGCGGGGATCTCATGTGGGCTTGACTTGGGGCTAGGCGGCGCTTGTCCCGTCGCAGGCGCTTTCTCGTGCTCGCGCTCCCAGCAGACGGTCCAGGACTGAGCACACGTGGGTGGGGAAAGACAGTGGGCCAGCGACGGCGGCCGTCGCGGGCAAGGGCTGCTCCCGTGGCCGTGAGAATCGCATCTTGAGGGCCCGGTCGCGCATCTTGGTCCCATTGGGCCAAGCTCAATACGCCTCTGCTGGTGCTCCAGCGGCCGGGGGCAAATCACAAGCCTCACTTCGGGTGACACCTTAGGTAATGAGGCGGTCGCGGCGCAGACGAGTTGCTGAGCGGGCTCGCTGGAGGCGGCTAGTTCGTAAGGAGAGCCCAGCTTGTCATGGCTCGGGGAAGTGGTCCTCTCCATTGCGGACATGCGCCTTGGTGCGCACAGTGTACCTGCAGGGGTCGCCTCTCGCCCATTCTGGCCGCCACTTCGCCGACGTGCGACGGCCAATATCGAGCATCGCAATCTCGAGGGTTGGGCAGCCGTTTGCAGTGGCCCTGCAAACGGGCGCCGCGAGCAGCTGTCGTGCTGGCGACGGCGCGCTGGTGTGCGCGGTGGAGGGGATGCGACGGGTAGCTGAGGCCCTCGCATCCCACCAGAGCGGATACCAGTGCTCGATTTCGCGTAATTGCATTATGCCAGCCACGGGGGCCAATGGGCGCACAGCGTCTTGCCCGGCAGTCCGGATGAGATCGCATCTGCCTCAAACACCACAAACGCCCATCTCCACCCCGTATCACTCCCATCTCCCCGCCGCCCTACTCACACCAGCCCACCGCTTTTGGAAAGCCATGCAGCCGCCCTCGCCCACGACGCGGTTGCCGGCTCTTGCACGACCGCCTAACCGCCACCTGCTGTGGCCCATGACTCCATCACCGACCACCTTATCGTCGCCGACGTCTCGCGGCGCTGCCACACATTGCGCAGGATCCCTGGACCCCCCCCCCTGGCCGCTCTGGCCCCTCTATGCAGCCAGTGAGCTGCCAACGGTGGCCCAGTACCATGGCCTCAACCAGCCTGCATCGGAAGCACCTACGCCATGTTCCATAGCTATTCACGCCCCTCCTTTGCACCCCTCGCCTTCATCCGTTTGCTCTCATTGTTTCCTGTGTACCTTCCTGAACCATGTTTGGTTCTTCTCACAGCCCTTTTCGTACCCCCTACCCTCCCCAAATTTAGCAATCCAAATCCAATCCCGCAACATCATGGTTGAGCAACTTTCCCAGCTACTCTAGCTGCCTCCGTGTACGGGCACCCACGAAATCCCCAAGCATGCTGCAGGGGTGCCTCCCAGGGATATTGGGCTCGACGCCGAGATCAGCGGCCTGCTATGGGTTCCGATGTCAGGAAGACGGTGAACTTGCCCTTCGGCCCATCCCAAATGCCCGCCATCATCATGTTTCCCACTCCTTGGACTTGAGCCCTGCGCATCATGCGACTGCAAACCATTCTTGTGTCTTGCTCGTTTCGCCTGTCTCTCTGCTGCTTCTAGCTGACTATACCCCAGTCACGAACAAGCCAAGGGTAAGACGACGACAATTCCTGTAGCAAATCTCCTTTCGACGTCCTAGGTCGCTTTTGTCTTTGTTCTTAACCTTTCCAACAAGGCATTATTAGGCCATAATCAAGCATGGATGCATTCTGCCGGAAGCTTGCCTGCTCTCGTCGCGCGGATTGGTGGATACCAGCCGCTAAATTCATTCACATGGTGAAGAGGCCCAGGGTGCATATTCGCGTTGCGGCCAGATGTCGGCCGCAGGATCTAGGCAGATGCAAATGACGCAGGTGGGTGAGGGGTCTTGGATCGTTGGGAGAGCTTCACATCCAGATCGGTGGACCTGCAGTAGCCTCAAACACGTATAAGGCACCATCGTAAACATGTTCAACTTCAGCCGAGCAAACCTCAAAGTGTAGCATGCAGATTATGGCCAGATGCGCGGCGTGAGACCGGACCTTGGAGCGAAAACCCCCAAATTCCAAGGTCTACACCATCAACATCTGCAACTATCCAAGAACGACAAGGCGAGAGTTCTGTATGTCATTGGGACCCAACGGGAATGCTTGAGGCTGATGGGTAGTAGGGAATGAGAGGATGAGCAAGACGTGGCGCCACGCCTCTCGACCAGAGAGGAAGGCAACCCAGCTCTTTGCTTAGCGACTGCGACTCTTTACTCCTCGTGATCGTTTGTGGCCCACTGACTCCTCAGTTGTTCGTCTCTGACCAATCTCCACTTTGATCCGCACGGCAGCGGCACGCGGAACTGCGGCAGCGGCCCTTCTTCGGGATCGACTCGCTTGCCGTGGCTCATTACACTATTGTCGGCGTTCAAAACTGTAATAGTTCAGCGACTCGAACATAGCTGTGGTATAACTCGATGTACTATGAAAAGGGTGAACAAAGCGGCCGCACTATACCTGTGGCAACGACATATTGTTGTTCCAAACCCCACGCTGCATTGGTTCCCAATGTTGCAGCGCCAAGACGTTCAGCCTCCCCTGTCAGACCCGATTAGGTTAGAGTACCAATCCACCGGAGAGCCAGTTGTCCACACGGATGCGTCCGATGGTCCCTCCCTGCGAGTTCCATCACCCACGTACCTTGCGATCACGTTCGGTCTCCATCTGGTTACAGTGTTTGGCGACATTTCTATTCTGGTACTCCCCTGATCTCTGCCAAACGGAATTGCATGGTCGGGGGCTATTAGACAACGAATACAAACAAGATACTTATGCACGGGGGCTTCTCCTGAAACATAGGTTCAACCACTCCATGATGGCGACCTGCATCAGTGAGCACACTGGTGCTGTCTCTCGTCTACCACTATATGCTCTCGATACAGCACCCAGCTGGGATAACCAGAAAGCTGTTGAGGTTTCAAGAGGGCAGCCGTCCAACCCAAGCTGCGACACCAAGTTCGATAAGGGTTGGCGTTTCTTCTCAAATACTACCCCACGAACTCTGAAGGAAAAACTCCATCGCATGACCATAAAGGGATCGGGTGATTTGAACTGCTCGTAAAAGCCTGATACACCATTGGCGCCAAACACTCTGGGTTCGCATCTCTACTCCTGTGCAGGAGCTCAATTGGCCTAAGTACCTACAGGTCAATTGCCCGAAATATGCCGGATCCATCATTTCTAAACAATTCATGTATAACAGGTAAACAAGCTCATGGAGAATCCCTTGGCAACATATGAATATTGCGTTGCTGAGCCACCCATTGGTATTGCACTTATGGTGGGAACTACAGCTACCAGTTAAAATCAAGCACCGCGCGTGTGTCGCCAAATGGGAGCCAATCGGCCGGATTGCCGCTAATGCGACGAAAGGTGCAGGTGCTCCCCACATTGCGACACGACGAACTATTGGTAGATTTATCAAGTGAAGCCGTTTTCCAATCACACAAATAGCTTATAGCATGTTCGATACCAGCGATGGACAGGGCTTGGATAATCCTCCCAGTATTGGCATTTCATTACTATGACGTTGAGTTGAGTATGTTCGATCGAATCGATTATGAAGTCATTCCGTCAATCTCTATTGTCAATATTCGCATTGGTGCGTTGTTCGCATCACATCCCCGCTCTCACAATGTCACATGCCCATTTTGTACCAGAGAGAGACATGCGCCAAGGCAGGGGTTTCTGAGAAATTGACGAACGAACCACATCGCTTGCCAAGTTTAGCTCGGCCAATTCAGCAGTCCCGCAATTGTTGAGAGGCTGAAGGCCCGGAAAGCTGGCCTCAATCACGGCAGGCATGTCGCCGAGATAGTGAGATCGAAGCCTCATGTCAGCATGCAAGATTTGGCAGACAACGGAATCGGTAAGGCTCGTAAATGCTAGACAAAAAGGGTCGAGGAAGGGCCGATCCTAACAGGCGTTGATCTTTGTGCGACGCGGACGCAGGGCCTGGAGTGTTGCTTTTCGTCTTCTGAAGAATGGAACAGCCGAGTGAGGCGGAGACAGAATTGGCGGCTTCGGAAGCCAAACCCTGGCTAGGGTGTATTGAGATTTGAGCTGTCGTCGCCGCCTCGGAAGAGGTTTGGGGGGGCGGGGGGGTTAACGAACAAACTTGAATTCGAGTTGGCAGGCCAGTTAGGGGCGATGGCGACCCCAGGGACACCAGGATGCCACCATTCTGTTGCACTCACAGCGATTGGTGTTGACACGATCTAAGTTGACCAATCAGAGCGCGTCCAAGATAAGATGCCATGCATGCAGCATCTCGCGAATCTAAGCCTGGTGATAGTACATCATCTACCAGCAGATGTGACAAGCCATCTCTTCTTCGTATCCCACTGCCCACTACACAGTTTCTATCTCGCAGTATCGGATGCCCCACCTCATCGAAAGCATCGCTACGCTTGTGATGAGACTGTCAGTGCGTTAGCGGCTTGACATGATTACTGCATTAGGCGCTTTGCAGGAGATGCTGCAGCGCGTCCCTAACCTCAGACTCCAGATGCAGAGCTGCGATGTCTGATCAGCGGGGCCTGAGAGCGAGTGGTCGCCGACTTGCTTCGGCACCAGGCTTGCACCTGTGATGGGTACAGCTATCAGACTTGGAGGGGTGTGAACAAGGGCGAAGGCCATGGCACTAGACTCCTGTCACCGTCAAATCGTCCTCAATGCGACCTGTCACTTTTTCCTTCTCTTCCTGTGAGAAAGCCATGGCGTCACCCGTGCCATCCCCGCCAACTCCCGCTACCACTGATTGTCTTCTACCACATTTTGTCACGAAAGCCCACTAAACAGACTATTCCTGCACCTCACCGGATTTGTACGCATTCTCCACCTCAGCAGCTGACCTGCTCCTGTTTCACGCACACGAGTCGCTCAGGATCCTGCCGTTTCCCAATATCTCACCGCTCTCGCGAGCTGCGCAGGAACCACCCAATGTATACATCGGAATCGCTTTCCCAGATCCTGCACGATGCTCCCGTTCCAGTCACAGTCCCGCCGCATATGCTTGAGCGTATCTGGACCCACTCCAACCCCCACTGGGCATCAATATTAGCAAGCAAAGCCCTCGTCATGCATACCTCGCTGCCTGTATCTACTAGCCTGTAGCCATTGGAACTATGACAAGACCGTATGCATGGTCGACCCTGAGTCACAGCATCAGGCAGGATGCCGCAATAGCTTTTGACATCAGGTTGAAGAAGGGCAAGTCTTTAGCTGCGTTCCTGATATTTGTCCCTTGGATGAACTGCGACAGTAACCTGTACGAAGCTGCTTCACAGTCTGCAGTGGACCAGGTCGGCGTAATTCTGCGCATTGAGCCACGGAAGTCTGCTTGATGAAAGCATTGTACTGAGTTCGGACAAGTGGAAGCTCACCTTCGCCCACTATCAATGGTGCAATCAATTGAGCAATGCCATGACAAAGAACCGGGAGATTGTGACTCAACCTCCGCCACTGAAGGGGTTGAGTCTGCTCGTCCGCCACGCTGGCGATATGGAAAATCCTTCGTTGATGACATCTAGTCCTTGGTTCAAACGTCACAGCGTGATCCTACCCGAAGCTGTGCCAGGACGGGCTCACTGGAAACGCAGATCCCAGAGCCTCCATCTCCGCAGCACTGCTATCCACCAGTAAGACAGTGAACGAAATCTTGGACTCCTTCAACGTGGACTAGGGTATTGACTCGCGATTTCAGGTAGAAACGACGTGTAGAATCTTGCCACTCGGTCGCTCAAGGAGATTGCCGAGTCGCAACGACACCACTACGTGAAACGGGAATGATGCAGCGAATCCATAGAAAGGCAGGCGCCTAAAGTAACCGATTCCAACTTGGCTCAGTCAGGTCTGTTCGTTTCCTGCATCACCCTTGCACCTTTGACCAGCAGACACACTTTGGGCAGAAAATTCTGGTCTCTACATGAGTCGGCTCGTCAACTCCTTTTCTCTATCAAGCAATCAGAATTGAGACAAAAGATAACTCGGGTAAGATGAAAGGTCATGGCAATCCTTGCCATTACTTCTTCATTCGTCATTGTGTCATCAGAGCAGGGGCAGGGGCACTGGCAGTGCTTCTTGTCCGCGTGGTCTGCCTCTTTCACTGAGGGCCAAGGTGGCACAAATATTTGAAGCACATTACTAAACAGTGAAACTTAAACAGCACCTGACAACTCACGCTTTCGCCAGGTTCTGAGCTGTTCACAATCCGTGATATGAAGTCGTAGTTTCTAATGGTGTCCCCCGTGGCTGTCAAACATACAACGATGAACTTGTCTTACCAACCATCCCACGTCAACTAGCAGCAGGAACACGTCTCTATAACTATCACCACAACAAATCTAATTTATCAAGGCCTAAAGCTGCAGATCCGATCTTTACGCGAGTAGTTGTCATGTGAAGTCCATGCCATGCGCAGCACGTTTCTGCAAGATCCTGCAGTCCCCTGTCGAACTAAAGCTACAGTGAGTTCATATCACAGGCTTCGAGTTACCCTTGCTGAAACATGAATGAGCCCCAGTAGATCTCACTACAATTATGTAGCGAGCTAGACAAGGGTAAGACATATGTACCTCGCCCAGAACATCAACATCTGAATTTGCGACGCCGATCGGAGATGCTCCGTAATAGATGAGAAGTGCATCTTCATTCTCAAGGATCTATCCGTGGCTTCCGAGCCTATGCCGAGCCGGACGCAAAGGGCCGTTTACTATTGGCGGCAAGGGCTTACCCTTGTCTACATCGTCCACGAGATCTACTGTGACACCGAGACCAGATTATTCGTTCAAAATCTACATGAATATGTACGCGGAGTCTCAATTACCTCACTCTAGCACATGATCCTTGACCTTGTGCGATCTTTCACGCCCGAGCATCGCCCTCGCTAACCCCAGCATAATCTCTAATCTTTCTTGGGCGATATACCCCAAGCCCTTCATCAACGGTTGAGCAAGCACAGTCTCGCATCATCTGTGAAGGCACAGGAGCAAAGTGAAACGTGGTGACAGGGTAAAAAAACTGGTGACAGATATCGTGGACACCTGGGTTGATCTTGGTAAGGTACTATGGTAATGATGATATTTGTTTGAGAACGTTACTTGGCAACAATTGTACCCTTGCAATCTAATTAAGCAGCCACATCAGCTTCATTTCCATGCATCTCGTTGGAAAAATACTGACTCGCAGCAAAGTCGAAAATCGATCTCAAATCGCCTAATTTGTCCAGTCTGCGTGGGGACTTGATTTGAATGGTGGCGGAAATCCTTCATACTATCCCTGCATCATCATGCCGCCATCTATTCGACGTTTTGGCAAAAATCTCAAAACAGGGACGCTACGACATGCAAGTCGCCCAGAGAAGAGTCTAATTCCCCCGTTTTTAACCCCCCTCGGCTCCAATAAAAGACCAAGCCCAGCGCTTATTGCACCTACCAGTTTTCCCAGTTTGAGCTGCTCGAAACGTGATGCCCATGCAGCTCGCCCAAATTGTCTTTCTTCTATCACTTAGTGCTAGCACACCAACCCACCCCAATGATCTCAGGGCAGCTCGCTTGAACCGTCTAGGCCCCCTCTGATGCAAGATGCTGCACATGCCCACTACCATCCTGACACACATGAAATTCGGCCCTATGCTCCGTGGCGGCTGCTTCGTTTCCACCTTCCATTCTCAGCACTGGCGAGGTTGGGCGGCTTATGAACAGGTTGGAAGGAAGATCGGGTAGATGCGGTAGACGATGGTGATGGAGATGCACGACACACGAGAGAAGCGTGAAGTGAAGGTTCCCAGATAAGTACCTAATTGCGAGTTTACGCCGAAGGATAAAGATGGAAGGAGCCGAGCACCTAGGGGCATACGCGGCCATTCGCATCAGACAGCCGTGATTTGGATTCTCACGGATATTGATAATATGTGTGAATAGGAAACGTAAGCCGTAACCAAACAAATCCACCAGTGGAAGTAGGCACGCGAGAGCAATCTGACAGGTCCCCAACATGGGAACAATTCATGTTTGCTCTTTACTTTGCCACAGCCGTCATGAGGTATCGGTGGAAGAAGTTACGAGATTATAGCAGCTGTACCAGTTTTGTAGAGAGAAAGAGGGGAAAAAGAGCTAGTAGAAAGATCAATCGCCTGTTGCTGCTACACATGGTGACAAGAAAGAAAAAAGAGAAAACTATGGATTGATGGGAATCAAAAAGCTACCGAATGTTGCAGATCCTTCCTCCAACCAGGCCCCGTCGTAAGTAACAATCATCGCCCAGAAACCAACATTCAGGTATCTCCAACCCATCTCACTGAAAGCACCCGTTACAATCCATATGCGCAAGAGTGCCAACGCCTTTTCAGACCCACGCATATATGGCCTACGCTTGACACCATCCAGTGTCGTATAAAACAGCAGTCGAACGAACATGTATCTGACTTGAACATTGGTAACTACGCCGGGGAAGTCCCGAATGTAAAAGGAGGTTTGGCGGTTGTGAACAGTATTCGTGTAATTCCAAAGCATTGTGCGTCTCTGGCCACTCTTGCGAGGAAATGCGCACAACTGAAACTCAACGTTGAACTATTGGATCCATCTAGGGTCCGGGATACCTGTCGAACCTGCGTAAAGTTAGCCCAGCATCCTTTTGAGTCTGGTGGCGAAGCGAGAAATGAATATCCTCCGTTGATTGAATAACCCAACGGTAGGCCTAGAATGCTCTGAAGCTATCCAGAATATCATGTTACAGTGGTGACAGGAACAGGATTCATCACTTACCTCCAGATTCGCGCGCGCATGTCGCCGCTGCCAGTGGCAAAAACGCCTCCTGTTGGACTCGGGGCAACAGAGATGACAGAATTCTTATGTCCTTGCAACATGAGTTGAGCCACACCTGTATGGGGATCCCAGAATTGGACACCACGGTCCTTGGAGCCACTCAGCACCCAATCACCATGTGGAGTGAGTGCAACACTGAGCACAAAGTCCTATAATATGTGTCAGATATACACGAATTTGCAAAGGTCAGTCAGTGGAGATGCTTACCTTGTGGCCTTCGAATGTGCGAATGCACTTGCCGCTAGGGGGATGTCCAGGAATGAAGCGGTTCGATGTAGACAGCTCCCACATCTTGATGGTCTTGTCGAGACTGCCGCTGACCAAGCGATTTCCAGAAGGAGCGAATGCAACAGAATAGACGCTATCCTTGTGGCCCTGCTCGCCTTCGAGACGTACAACAAGCTGGCCAGACTGGATGTCCCATACACGGACGCTCTTATCAAGAGAACCGGCCGCAACAAAAAGATTGTCAGGAGAGATGGCGACGGTGGTGACGCCGTCCTCGATGGAGAAATTGGCGACTTGCTGATTGGATTCGAGGTCCCACAGGCGGACGCTGCGGTCACCACTACCAGAGGCAATAATCTTACCGTTCCTGGCGAAATCCAGGGAATAGATATCCTGCTCGTGACCAGTGAATTGGTGCTTGATTGTGCGGGATGCAATATCCCAAACCTGGTGAGGGCGAATTAGTGGTTGACGACTTGGGATATGTGGATTTTGAGACGTACCCTGATGACCTTGTCTTCAGCACCGGTCGCGAGATAGGCGCCATTCGGACTGAAGCAGACACTCCTGATGTACAAATCACCATCCTCGGGCAGGCTGCCGTCTTGAAGATGGGCAACTGGGTTTCCGGTCTCGACATCGAAGATCTGGGCGGAGCGGTTGCAGCCTGTTGCGACATATCTGCCATCAAGACTGAATCGCACACAGCATACGACACTCTGGTGCGGCAAGTTGTGGATTAGGTCGACATCCAGGACGCGTCTTGACCGAGGGTTGAAGACGGCGAACCAGTCACTGCCCTCTTTCTTCAGATTCTCGGGCAATTGCTCGATGTCGAGATCTGCGAGAACATTGCTCTGACTGAGCGGCATGTGGCCAGGGGCCATGAGTGGATTCTGCTGATGATGGGGGGGAGGGGTTGGTCGCGGGACCTGAGGCGACCCAGGATATGGGGCAGGATTGTTCTGCTGAGGGGTTGCGGGGCCCGGAGGACCACGGCCGGGACCTGGTCGCTTTGCGCCTGGCGAGGCAGTAGGCTGAGGAGGCTGGCCATAACCTAGAAACATGTCAGCTCAATTCTTCCCGAGTCGCAGGCAGATGTCCCATGCTCTCCGTCATAGAGAAAGAGCGTGTGGCTCACCATTGGCCGGAGGACCAGGCTGGTACCCACCAAAGTGCTGAGGAGGACCGGGAGCAGGATTCAAGCCTGGCGGGCCCTGAGGCCCCAGGTGTGGTGGCATGCCCTGAGGCTGCTGCGGCTCCTGTGGAGGAGGCGCTAGTCCTGGGCCACCTTGGGCGGCGCTGCCTGCCATTATGCCGCCGAACAGATTACTGGGGCCATGGCCAATCTGGGGAGGCTGGGGTTGCGAGGGGCCACCGTGGTGTTGGGAGTTCTGACTGGGTCCGCCGCGAGCCTCGACTTCGCGCTCCAGCTGGGCGATTCTGTCTTCGTACCTGGACTGGGGGTCAGGCAAGCTCTATCAGAAAGGCTGGTAGTGTGATGGATGGGTACACGTTGGTGTTGCGAATGACTAGTCGCATTCGGCAGGCGCAGGATGCAGGCGAACAAGGACTTACTTTGCTTTCATCTGGTTATGCTGCTGCTCCAGCGAGTAGACCTTGCCGCGGATCAACTCGATCTCTTGAATATGGCGGGTGACTGTTCACACCGAGGGTCAGCAAATGTTGGCAGGCAAAGGCATGTGCTCGTCACGGCTAGACGCGTTCACGCAAGCCATCAGAGCTGGGCAAGCGCGAAGATAGACTCACTCTGGCCTTCATAGTCGACGCTGCGCTGAGACTCGGTCTCGAACTCAGTGCGGATGTTGTCGAGGAGGTCGTTCAGGCGCTGGCTGGGACCAACTTGGGGGCCGCCCATAACGCGGGGCGGGTAGCCGTGGTTCATGGTCGCGGGTTGGATGCGCGCAAGCTGGGGGCAATTAATTATGGCGTGTGAAGAGGCTACTCAGCGTGCGCTGGCAAGGCACGGGCGGGAGATGAGCGGTATTGCGACGAGGGCGTTGATGCCTGAGCGGGCGCAGGGCTGGCAAGGCTGGACGTCGCACGGCAAGCAGAGGGCGGCAGAGCAGGCAAGAGTGGGCGGAGCCGGCCCTGGGGTGGGCGCGACAGATGCGGGATGGATGGGTGGATAGAGGTTGCAGGAGAGACGCAGGGCGGGTTGCAGTTGGGGGAGCTGGTGAGGTTGGAGAATGGGCGAGGTTTGAGCGGCAGAGCGAAGACGAGTGGGTCGCGCATGGGCATCTGTGCGGGCGTGCTTGGCCGTGTGCCTGTGCTGGCTGCTTGTGGCAGCGTTTCAAAGTCGGCAGTGCCACTTGGGGACGAACCATGGACTCAGCGTCGCACACGGCCCCGGACACCAGCCTTGGAGGCGGCCGGCCCTGCCCAACCCCAATGCCCGCCGCCAGCTTTCCTTTGTTCGCATCTGCGCCGCCCATGGTCGTCTTAAGCTCCGACAAGCGACAAGCGACAAGTCGGACCTGGGGTCGCTCGCCTACCACGCCCGAATCGACCTTAGCACTGCCGCTGCCGTCGCTCGCTAAATGCACCGAACCTTGGAAGCTTCCATCTAGCCATGCATGTTTGCCCTTTGGGGTCTTGTTTGGGGCACATTTGTACTGCTGTCATCGCGGCGACGACCCAGCCATGCCAGGTCACTGCGTCTGACGCTGCTGCTAACATCGTCACATGACGAGGATACCATCGCCCACCACGCCGATACTATCGCCCATACCGGTAATACCACTCACACCACGAGAATACACCTACATCACAAACCATCACCACCCACATCACAAAACCGCCATCGCTCACATCGATACAGCCGACAAAACACTCGTCCATTGCAGTATCCAGCCACTGCAAAGGAGCCGGGCTGTCTGCTGACAGCCTGATGTTGTCGTGCAACCGCTGCTCCTTCCCCGGCTAGCGTTCGCGTGGAGGCCCCTAGCGCCTCGCTTAGTCCCCGGTCCAGAGCCTCTAAGCCTTGCCGAATAGCCACCCTTCACGCTTGAACATAGCCGCATCACCTCATCTCCTTGTTTGTTCTCAGCACGACCTATCATACTGATGTTCAAAGTATCGCTTGTGTTACTTCGTATGTGAATCTCAAGGGAACCCGCTGCACCCGTCAAATCGCCACCCCACACAGTGTGAATGAATGCCGCTCGACCATGTCTCATTGTGCCTCGTCTTCACAATCCAGCCGTGGGTAGTCACACTATACTCGCATGTCAAGTGTCCAGGCGCACCATAAAATCTGGCGCTGCCTGCCGCTTTCTCTTCTCTTTTTAACAAAATCATCCTTTGCAATTCATCCATTTCAGAGACAGTCTCAACAGCTGTTCATTTGCCACTTGCCATTATATACCCACGATTGACTTTTCCATAATAACTGCTGAGTACCAAAAAACCTCGTCCTTGAATAAACAACCACGAACCATGTCCTCACTGACAGCTGACCACACTGCCATCAGAGAGCACCGTCTGACGTGCCTGCGCAGCAAGAGTATCACACGGGAAGCTTTTCAAGCCAAAGCAACCTCCCAGCAGTTTCAGAGGAACAAAGAAAACCCGGGTTCTGAAGTCAGAGTATGTACCAATGCCGCCCTCGCCATCCATCAGCTGATGCATCTCAATCTAGTCTCTCTACCTAGGCATAGCTATCGCCCCAAATCGCACAAACGAAGTCCAACTCGGTCTAGCTATTCACGATGGCACATATTGCATCGATTTCATGGTCCAAGCCCTTCCTAGCACCATGTTGGGCAGCGCTTTTGATGTGTCCATTGAACCGGCATCGGGCCTTGCTGTGCCGCTGTCCACGGGAAGAGCCACGCCCACCCTAGCTGACCACATCATGGAAAAGGTTCGCCATTACCGACAGAATAACCTTGCCAAGTTCATGGGCGCTGGGATGACGGAACACGTTGCCAGATTAAGCCCTCAGCTTCCTGCTCGCTTGTGGTCCGAGCTGGATATCGTCGCGTTCGTCTTCAATCCTGGAAAGAATGAAGAGTCCATCTCCATGCGACAAACAGGATACATATCTGTTGATGAAGAGTCGGCTTGGTTGGCCAGGAAGACTGTCAGGTAGGTTCGCTGTTTTTTTGCCCCTCCCACTTATTGGTTGACAGAACCCAGGCAGTTTGGTCCAAGTGGCTTGCCACACCTTATGCTTGGCTACCGCAATGAAGTCTTGGTTGACTGTGAGACTCGACGCGGTCGAGCATTCATTACCAATGCCCAGGACTACCCAGACACTGTCAAGGAGAGAACCTGGGAAGCAACCAAGTATTATGCGGACTCACTCAAGAAGAACAACGTCAAGATCGCCTTCTTTAACAGCACCCCACAAGGTGGAGGGGTTGCTTTGATGAGGCATGCCTTGATTCGGTTTCTGCGTCTCATTGACGTTAATTGCAAATGGTAGGTTCTGTAACCCATCTCTTACAGGAGCCAGTACTGATACGCCTCAGGTATGTGCCCAATCCTAGGGCTGGCGTCTTTCGTATCACCAAGAACAACCACAACATCCTCCAAGGCGTAGAGTCGGATCTCAGTAAGCGCCTCACAAAAGACGATATTGAACAACTCAACAAGTGGGTCGAAGACGAGGCCAACGCTCACTGGACAAAGCATGGCGGCCCCCTTTCTGCTCGCGAGCAGGGTGGCGCCGACATCGTCGTCATTGACGACCCTCAGATGCCGAGTCTTGTCAAAATTGCCAAAGAAAATGACCCAACCCGTCCTATCATCTTCCGCAGCCATATCCAGGTCCGCGCTGACCTCGCTGACCTAGAAGGTAGTCCTGCCGCTGACGTCTGGAACTGGGTGTGGGACAGTGCCAAGGACTGCAATATCTTCGTCAGCCATCCTGTCCGGGAATTTGTTCCCAAGAATGTTACCCCGGAGAAGGTAGGGTATCTGCCTGCCAGTACTGACTGGCTTGATGGGCTAAACAAGCAAATGGCCAACTGGGACACTGAGTTCTACATGCATATGTTTGGAACGCAGTGTATGAGCGCAATCCACCGTGAACTCGACTTCCCGAATCGCCCCTATATTGTACAAATCGCGCGCTTCGACCCGGCAAAGGGCATTCCCGATGTTCTCGCTGCATACGACGAGCTTCGCAAAGTTTACATGAAGAATTTCGAACTCAAGGACATTCCTCAGCTCGTCATTGCTGGACACGGCGCAGTCGACGACCCCGATGCGACCATCATCTATGACGAGACCGTAGCTGCTCTAGAGAGCGACAAGTACAAATACTTCAAAAACGACGTCATCGTCATGCGTCTTGGGCCATCCGATCAAATCCTCAACGTTTTGATGGCTTGCGCCCATGTGGCTCTCCAGCTGTCAACGCGGGAAGGTTTTGAAGTCAAAGTCAGCGAGGCACTGCATATGGGCATACCAATCATCGCCACCCGCAGAGGGGGCATCCCACTCCAGGTCCAACACAACAAGTCCGGCTTCCTCGTCGAGGCAGGCGACTACAAAGCGGTTGCATTCTACCTCAACCACTTGTTCACCAACCAAGAAGCACATGCTCAAATGTCCAAATTTGCAGCAGAGAATGTCAGTGACGAGGTGAGCACTGTAGGCAATGCTCTCGCGTGGTTGTATCTTGCGGACACGCTTTCGCAGGGCGAAAAGATTGAACCAAATAGTCGCTGGATCAACGACATGGCACGGGAAAAGGCTGGTCTTCCATACCTGGACCATGAGCCACGGCTGCCGCGAAATAAGAAGGGTTTGACTCTAAGCCGTGAGCCCAGCCTCGAAGGTCCCCACAGCTCGTGAATGAATTTGAGACTTGATGATGCGATCTTCACATAGCATGCTTATTGGAACAATGAAACGAGTATTGCTGATATAACTCCCTGTCATTATCCAATCGTCTTTGGGTTTTTGTCTTCCTTTAAGATGTCTATGTATTCATAGTGTGCTCTGTGGCCTCTTGATGCTTCGAGTATGTCTACTTTCCAGTACCTCTCAAGTATCCCACTACTTATTCAATCTATTCCTTGACTAAGACGACCAAGACAATAGCACATATTCAAGCACATCAAATTCATATACGAAGACCCAGAAATTTGAAGCGAGTGGCACTAAACTCAGGATTGAGCTGTAGTATCAAGACTCCTTATGCCCTGAGATATAGATGGTGACCAATTCGTCTTGGAAAAAATAGAGGATTGTGAGAACCTTATGTTCACTGTATTTGGCTTGTCATTGTCGGCCTTCATCGCTTGCGCGTCCGAGCTTTTCTCCTCTTCTCCACCTGCTTGCAATGCTATTCCAGCTCCACACAACCGCAGACTACTAACGCCCAAGAATAGATTGTTAAAAAGAAAATTGCATGCAAAAATGCATGCGGTGGTATTCCAGTATGCCCATCCCAATTGTGCGCCGTGGTCCGATAGATATCATGACATGTTGTGCTCCGAACTCCTCGTGCCTAGTCCCATGTCGAATTAGAATGGTAAATATGTAGAGGATCATTGAAAGAACTACACTTGAGCGGCCTCGGCAGGGTTGCTCAAAACATGACGTGTCCGAATTGGAGTAAAAAGCCTAGATGCTTGCCATATGTGTTCCGGTTCCGGCTCTGCCCTGCATGGCCATTGTGGTGTTAGCTAAGGAGCAGTAGTCACAAGTCATAGAGAAAATACAAAAGAGCACACAACAGGAAGATCAAGGGGAAGACCCAAGGTATTGAGGAAACGATGATGTTCCTTGCTCAGGATAGCTAGGCCGTGAAGCAGGCGGCGGTGGTCGGTACGATCCATAAAAGAGGAGGGGCGGAGGTGTTGATGAAGGCTGAGGATACTCTGCTCGCATGCCCGAGGGCATGCTATGATATGAGGGTGGCGGCGGGCGACTGTGAGCAGCAGAGTTCGGGTTGACAGGGGGAGGAGGTAACTGATAACGACGTGATGGGTCTGGGAGGCTGTTGGGAGTACTGTACGCTACCTTTTTGGCTGGCCTCACAGGCTCATCGTCGTCGCTCAGTGTCAAATCCACCACCTCGGATGTTCTCTTGTTGCTTGATCGCGGCACCGTTGATGTTTCTCGCGAGACGAGGGGCGGTGTGTTGAGCGAAATGGGGGTAGGTGCGGCTTCGCTCTTGATGGCCCTGACACGATAGTCTGGAATTTCCATAAGATCATCCTCGCTGTCGTCGTCGTGGGCACTGTAACCGTTTCTCTTGGGCGAGGGCTCCTTGTCGATTGACCATTCTCCGTTTGGCTGAATTGTGACTTGATCTACGTTTCGGGCTTTGTTCAGAATCTCCTCGACAAACTCGTCAACGGCCAGCGCTTCGTAGGATATGGTCTTGCTGCAAATTGGACATGTCCATGTGGGAGCCTGCTCTTGTAGCTGGAGGAAGGATTCTGCATCAAAGCACTGGTTGTGCGTGCATAACGTCGATCTGCATGGTGTTTTTATTCGTAGTGTTGAGATGGGGTCCTTTAAGGACATGACGCTTGACCCAACTTCGATGTCAGGGTCATTGGCTTTTTTCAACACTGCCCCTTGTCAGTCTTCGAAATTGTCCTGCATTCAAGGAATCCTTACTCTCGGTTAGCACAGACTGCCTTGTGATGACATTGCGTCGCTGGATGTTCTGGGTCAATTCCTCGACTGAGAATTTCTTAACCATGTAAACGAATAAATTGTACTTCTGTGGACCGGGGTCAGCCCAGCTTATGGGACATGGGAGGGGAGAGGCGATAATAGAGCGTCCAATTGACTTGCCTTCTGTGTCAATGCATATGTGACGACGATGTTGCTGCGGTGATTGGCTGGACTGGTGCGGATGAAGTCTGTAATATCGACAGGGCGGGTCGAGCCTGGCTTGTTCTTCAGACCCTTGTAGTTCGCCTTGACCTCGTCGCCGTTGATGCGGACTTCGATCTGCGATGGGAACGTAATGTCCAAGCGGGAGTAGGGTGCAAGGGGCTGCTCGAGTGCGGAGAACAGAAGCAGGCGCAGAGTAGGATCTGACTTCAAGCGGGCACACACGGCATCGTTGGGCGTAAGCGGTCTGGTGATGTTCTGGCGATGACTTGGCGAAGCTGTACTTGGTGAGTAGGCGTGATTAGCGTGGGCAAAGGGCTGGCAGACCTTCTAGAGAGATGTTGCTTAGAAGCAGCTCGCGAATCTCAAAGAAAGGGCTGTCTTTGAAGAAGTATGTGGGTCCTAGAGAAGGGCTTAGTGTCACGGATTCGAGGTAACAGGCGAGCAAGGGGGGCATACGAGCGGGCGGTTGCGGTTGCTTCTGCTGGTATGGCGGATAGGAGGCATTCTGCTGGTATCCGTTCGTCATGCCGTAGCCATTCGCAGTGGGTCGAGGCTGGTGGGGGGTTGAGGAAGCGACGGGGCTGGTGGTGGTGGCGGGCGGAGGGGCGTCTCCGTGGTGTTGGACGCGGTACTGCAGCCGGCGTAGCACATGGGCCTCGTTGTTGTAGACGGCATTCTGTATGACTGGTGAAGGTGAAGTTAGCACGGCGGAGTGGGTGCGAGGCGGCGCAACTTACGCCCATGGACGCGAGCTTGCAGGGCGGCCTTGTTTCCCGTCTGGGAGGCGCCTTCCTCCTTCAGGATCTTCTTCAGGTCGTTGTTGATGAGCGTCTTGGAGCGCTCCGTTATGGTGGCAGCCATCTGGTGCAGGCTCGACGCCATGATGGGCTGCAGTTGCAGGCTGGCGACGGCGGGGGGACAGGTGCAGCGCTACCAGGAGGAGGCTGCTCGCGGCGGCATTGGGGGCTCGGGTATGGCAAGGCCTCCTGCGCGCAGGCGACGCAGAGTGAGGGAGTGAGAGGCCGCTGATGCAGGGCAGATATCTGACGCTGCAGCGGTCCGAAGGTCGTCGGTCGCGGGTCGCAACTTTGCACAACTCGGCGGTTCCACAGTCCAGGCAACACCGGGCCAGGGCAGCGGGCAGGCAGATGCTGGCAGACGTCTCAATCAGCACCGCCTAGAAGTACCGGTTGGCGTCGACGTGCTCCTGGCAGCTCTCGCGGGCGTCCGCATCACTAGCACCCGATCGCAAACCCAGCGTCACCAAGCGAACGCGAGGACACGGACCCGAATCCACCGCGCTGCCGCCTGCGTTTGCCACCGCAAAATTACTTTTGCGGCCACTTTTCTGCCCGCCATTCTCGAGCTTCACCTGCAACCTAGACCGGCGCACGACACAGCACCCAACCACTCCCACACAACACCACAACCACTCTCTCAGAATGGCCAAGAGCGCTCGAGCAAGCAGCAAAAAGGCCAACCACACCAAGTTGCGCGCCCGCGTATTCGGCCCTGTCGAGAAAGCTCGTGCCGAACGCCTGCACGCCAAACTCCTCGAGACCATTGCACAGCCAAAACCCGAGAAGACCAGCATGGACACGGCCCAAGACTGTACGCTGCTCCCACCCCACCACACACACGCTCTTGCTGACTCATTCAAAGCCACTGCGGATGCGACCAAGCAGCACGACTTCCCCAAAGGTTCGTCTTTTCTTACTGCTCCAGTGCCCCGTTCCTTGTCCGACAGCACCAGCAAACAGCTCGACCCTGCACAAGAGAATGCTGAGCTGAGAAACCTGTGCTTTTACCTGGGCCTTTGCTCCGACATCGTCGGCTTTAGCGACGACGGAGAGCTCCAGTTTGCCTTTGACCCGCTACCACCGCACTGGTTGAGTGAGAATCAAGGGCTAACTGTCACTTGATAGACATGGACGTCGACGGCGCCACCACCACCGCTGCCACAAAGAAGTCGAGCAAAAACAAGGACAAGACTCAGTCTCGGAAACAATTACGTCGGAAGCCGCAGAACAAGGTTTCATTCCCTACCTCGCGGGGTAAGGGTGCTTTAAAGCCCTACTCTGGCTCCCGTGTCGGAAAGAGACGGTCATGATTTTCCCCTCACCATACATGTACTGGCGTTGACGGATTCTGCATCACATGGCGTTTATATCATATGTTGCTGCCTGAGAAAAGGCATCATGGGTTTTGGATGATACCACGTCCTCGGAGGACAAGTCTGCATGTAGTGCAATCTCAATACTCACCATTTACGTTTTTAATTCCCTAACTTCTTGTTGCTCCATATCAATTCACTATGGTGCAAAGCAACGTCAACTACAAACTGCGGTTGACACCGACGATACCATCATCTTATCCCTTCCACTTAAATCTAACAGTCCTTCTAAACACCCTCGTACAAATACCTAGGAGATATCACATGCTCGCAATGTAATCAATCTATCTTTCCTGAATCAACCACTCTACCCTCCCCAGTAACCTCAGGCTCATCGACATCGCTATCAACTACTTGTGATCTGCTATCAAGCTGCGGTTCAATCAGTCTCGTCCAATCAAATCTTGCTCGAAGCAACTCAGTACTCACCCATTGAACTGCGGCGGTTGACCCAAAGAACGCAAAAACTACTACAATCATGGTAATGTATCCCTTCTTCCAATAGGGCGCGTCAGAAGCCGGGTACAGTGCGATGCCCCAGAAAGTGTAAAGAATTGACTGCACCATACTCATGACGTACAAAATGACCGACCGTGCAGCATCGTCACCATTGCGCTGGCAGATGACGCTCGCCCAACCGTACAGAATAGGGTTCACAATATACGATGTTCCCGATAAATAGAAGGCGAAGAAGGACCCTGCAGTTGAAAGATTCGGGATCAACAATAGAATCGCAACAATCAACTGAAGAACTCCGGCTAGGATGACCATCGGTATGCGTCGATTGGTCATGTCGACAACATAGCCAGCGCCAATGTTTGACACAATGGACACGGCTTGGATCCCTAATGGATATGTTGTCGTGGCATAGGATGGGAATTGTTCAATATTCGCCTTCATCCAGAGTAGGAACAGCCCTTGTAGGACAATCGCCTCGAGCGCGCAACCAATCATGGAGTATGCAGTAAGGATGTACAAGTCTGGTTTCGCCAAAAGCCGCTTAGCAAGTGACTTGAGCTTGATGTCGTGTCCCCAATTCTTTTTCGGCGGGAGACGGTCGAGTGCCAGTTGAATCTCCTCTTTGCTTAGGTATGGAGCGTTAGTCGACTCGGGCAGGTTTGGAAAATACATAAGACCAAAGATGCCGAATGGGATACCCATGGCTCCATCTACACAGCGTTAGTATGGATAGTGCAAATATAGATGGCATTGTTACTGATAATGAATACCCATTGCCATCCCTGAAGAGAGGTTTGGTCGTGTAGGCCTTGGTTCATTGCCGTCATCATGACACCAGCAAACATGCTACCGATCTGGCCGACAGCTGTGAAGATTGCAGTCCGCTTCGCTATCTCCAAGGGCTTGCTGTACTATTCATCAGCCTCTCGCCTCAAAACTTGGTGCGATTGACTTACTACCAAGAGCCGAGTATGTAGATTGTTCCGCTATACAGACTCGACTCAAAGAAACCTTGTAAGAATCTGATAACGCATAGCTGAGCGTATGTTTTGCACGCCGCGGAGCACATCGTCAGACCTGACCAGACAATCAATGTGAATGGTAGCCAAAAACGGGGCGCCACTTTCTGAATGATGAGAGCATGAGGTATCTGGCCAACACAGCTTCTGCTCAGAATTAGAGCTTATTCCATTGTGCTTCCCTAGAGCAAACTCACCCTGCTGTGAACATAGATAAAAGAATGCTATACTGGTTGCCCCCAAGACTGAGAGACTCTTTTAGTCCGGAAACCTAATTGTATGACGTGAGAAATTGATGGTACAGCATGCTGTAGTCAACGTACATAGGCATTGGCAAAAGCAGAACGATCTAATGCAAATGTTAGTATGTTTGGGGATTACAGCTGGTCGGTGGATATAAGCGAACCAAGATAGTTGAAAAAGTACGCCGCGCAGCAATATACCTGACATCCTGTCAACGCCCATACCACGTTCTATCGTCATCATTCCCAACCAGTATGAAGCAGTCTATTGTCTTATCAGCCGTGACATCACTGCCGCAAGAAACAATTCGCGAAACGTACCAAGCTTGCGAACGAGCCGCCTCTCAAGGCCTGACATGGTGTCTAGGCGGGTATAGCCGATTCGATGACGACGAAAGAAAATCATGAAATTCACAAACCCGACATTTGGGAGCGGTGCGCAGGCTTGCGGATGGCGCCGTTGTGGAGCATATTCACGATCTGGTACCTTGCTGGACACATGCGAGCCAATGATTTCGGTGCATTTGTTAAGCCGGCAGTCATGGTAAAATTTTGGCTACCCGCTGACCAGGCTTTGCTTTTTAACGATTGATATTTGCAGGGGGCCCCTCGCTAAGCTTGTTGAACCACTTCACTTCGAAAGACTGAAGCAATCTACAAACTTGAAGATTGGCGCTGTGTTTGTGCATGCACTAAATGCTTTGCAAAGTATGTGAGAGCGTACAGGAATGCTACTAACCAGTTCCGGAACCCATAATGTTATCTGATGCCACCTCGCTTCTCTCGTCCTTGTACTGACGTGAACTGTGCAAAGCCAGACTGAGCTTTGCAAGCTGTTCACTCAAAAGCTAGGAGACAAGCGGGAACGTGCAATCGCACTGAAGCAACCTCTAGCCGCATTCACCACCGCCTTATTTCGATCTGTATCCCAAGCCTTGACAATACATGATACCCAGGGTATCATTGGCTAGCCCCACGCTTCCTGCAACACCTTTGGCTTTGACCCAACACACATATATTCCGCCATGGTTGTCAACACTGAATCCCACATCGTGCCTTCAACAGGAGCACACACGCACACAATAATCTTCCTACATGGCCGCGGCAGCGATGCCTCAACATTCTGCTCTGAAATCTTCGAAAGCCAGGATAGTAATGACAAGACCTTCACGCAATTATTCCCCAACATCAAATGGGTGTTTCCCTGCGCGAAGATGAGACACGCAAAGACAGAGGATGAAGAGATGCATCAGTGGTTTGATATGGTGTCGGTGCAAAGGCCGCAGGAAGACGTCGACTTGCAGAAAGCGGGTCTGTGGGAGAGCGTAAAGCAAGTTCTTGAAGTGTTGAAGCAAGAGGCGGACATGGTTGGCGGCATGCAGAATGTGATTGTTGCGGGTATAAGTCAAGGCTGTGCTACAGCCATGTTCGCTCTCTTATCTTCTGGGATTCATGCTGGTGGCTTCTTCGGGTTGTGTGGGTGGTTGCCACTGGCGGAAGAAATGCAGGAACTTATGCAAGTGCCGGGGAGATTGAAAGAAACCTTAAAAACCCCAGTGCTGCTCCAGCATTGTCGAGATGATCATGTAGTGCCTGTAGAACTTGGTGAAGAGTTTGTGGAGCAATTGAGAAAATTAGGTATGCAGACTAGGTGGGAGCGCTTTGCCGATGGGGGACACTGGTTACAGGAACCGAACGGGATGGATGGGATTGTGCGGTTTATCGCGGACATTGTGGAGAGGAGCAAGAGCACGGAAGCGTGAGTTTGGCAATAAAACTTCTAGTAATTAGGACCTTCCGAGTTCTTGTTTCTAGAGCGCCTTCTAACGCATATGTTCTATAGCAACGTCTTCCCATCCCGTAACAGCGATAAATCTTCCATCGTGAACCTCACATACGCATCGGCACCAGGCTTTGTCCACATAACCACATCAGCCTCGCCGCCTCTGACTTTGCTCCCGTACTTGTCGATTTCTACCCCCTCCTCTCTCAACGGCGCCTTGTTCTGCTTCTGGTTATCCGTATTGCTGCCTTCCCTCACCAAGCGTATAAAGATTGGTACTGCATATCTCGGCAGCTTACTCCTCGCATACTCCAGCAACGCCTTCCAGTCAAACGTCTCGGGACTAGTGTTCTCAGCAAGTCGCACTGCGGCGCAGCCAGCGCGACCATCATGTCGAGGAACGAGCGCGCCGTACACAATCGCTTCTCCCACGCCGGGGTACTTTCCAAGAACTTCGGCGACTTCGGCGGTCGAAACATTTTCGGATTTCCAGCGGAATGTGTCACCCAGTCTGTCGAGGAAGAACCATCGGCCATCGTCATCTCGCCGCAATGCGTCGCCAGATCTGTAGTAGAGGTCGCCTTTTTTGAAAACGTTTCGTTCAAACTTTTTGGCTGTAGCTTTTGGGTTGTTGTAATAGCCTGCGAATGCTGCTTCTGCTGGTACTCCAACGAGAATTTCTCCGCCCTCGTTGTACGAGTTGCGCTTTACGAATCCTGTTTCAGGGTCGCGAAGTAACTCGCCAGTTTCGGGATCGATAGCTACAGGCACGTATACATCGTTGAGCGCCCGTCTAATGAGTGCGCCGTGTTGGCCAACGGTCGTTGCCGTAAAAGGACCCTTCGAATGGACAACCATTGCCAGAACACCCTCAGTAGAGTTAAAGAACTCAATAACTTCAGGGACATTGAAGCGCTCCTTGAATCGGTTCCATACATCGGGTCGCATGCCATTGCCATACATGCCGCGCAACTTGTGATCCCTTTCCCGCGGATGTGGAGGTGCCATGAGCAAATACCGCGCTGCTTCGCCAACGTAGACGAACATAGTCGATTGCGAGTCATGGATATCATCCCAAAACGTGCTGACCGAGAACTTGCGCCCTATTGCGACACTCATCCCACCCGTAAGTGCGGCCATTGTCGCCAGTCCGCCTGTTCCGTGGAATAACGGCATGCAGCAATACCATCGATCACCATTCGGGCCAGCCGTTTGATCGAACGTAAGCTGTTCCGGATTGCCGCGCTCATGGTACCGATTCACCATAAATTTCCCTCCTTTTGGCAACCCAGTCGTTCCAGATGTGTACAGAAGACAAGTCGGGTCGGATCCCACGATGTTCTCTCGATACTCGTCGCCAGGCACGTTGACTGGCCCAGAGTATACCTTCTTCAGCAATGCATCATTGACTATGAATTGCTTGACTCCAAGCTCTTTTTCCACTTGCTCACTAGACGCGTCAAACCTCGCAGCACAATCAGGGTCTGAATCTACCAGCACCATTTTCACATCTGCGACCTTTAGGCAATGAAGCAAGCTTTCACCTTTCAGATTATAGTTCAGATGAGCCGGAGCACAGCCTATACAGAATAATCCGAGCCAGATGACCATAAAGTCTGCGCTATTCATCAGATATGTGGCAACCATATCTCCAGGTTTGACACCATTGGCAAGAAAAAATTGGGACCATTGAACTGCTCGGTCGTGGACTTGCTGCCACGTATATGTCTTTTCTCTTGACCAGACGCATAGATTGTTGCTGTACTTGGGCACATGTGGTGCAAAGCTGTACCAAAGTGACTGTCGCTTATTCTTGACTATGAGATATCAGTAAGCTCAGTCCAGGAACGTAGTACAAACTCCGACCAATTGGTCGAAGCGCAATACTCGAACAACGTACCCAGATCAGCGTAATACTTCCCCGCTCTTCCTTTGAATCTCAGCAGCCTCAAATCCTGCGCAATGTGATATTTCCCATTTAGATACGCAGCCAGTCCAGAGATAGCTGCTACCGAAGCAGCGGCAGCAGTAGCGGTCATATTTCCCAATTGTTCTGTGGGCTAAATTTACAATGTATGTAGGAATTTAGAGTCAAATCGAAGAGATGATAAGCAAGCAATGAGGAAGAAATGAAACTGCGGTGTCGGTAACCTTGCGTTTTCGGGCGTAACTATGCAGCTAAAGAGATGCCGAGGTTCGAGTCAGGGTGAAGCTCTGGGGCAGGCGGGGTGAGTGGATTAGTGCTGTACCGCTATTTCCGAACCACTAACAATTCGTCCGCGGGGTTTGAGTTGAAGTTTGAGGTTACTAAACATGTCTTAGGCCATATGTGCAATTCGTTAAGGACGCTGAAATGATGTTAAATTCCAATGGATAGAATCGCCCAGCTTCAGAGGAGCACCGGACTCCTTTCTACTCCTATCACACGACAACTCTTAGCTATTGGGTAAATTTCGGCTTGTATTTTGTTTTCCCTGCATGCGTCTCTGTAGATGTTCCTAGCCAGACTTCATTATCTGCGCGGTTGTGGTGGTTGATTCATGTCCTGCCAAGGGGCCACCTGCCTCATCTATGTCATTATGCTGGGTCTCTTGAAGTATGGCGTTCTTCCTTCCTCTCTCATCTTCTCCCCAGCACGATCATTATCCTACTTGACCGTCTTCCGCTCCTTCTTACCAATATTCTCTGTTCCAGGCGGAACCTTCAATCCTCCAAATACCAGCGCACACACTCCGACCATACCTGCAGCTCCCGTGGCGTATGCCGTCTCGCGGCCCGCCCACCAGTAGAGTGAGCAGAAAATCAGTGGCCCAATGGATCGGCCAATCTGCCCTATAGAAGAGTTAGTAGTAGGATATGGAACAAACAACGCTCGGAGCTTACCAAGACTTCGATGGTTTCCTAATTTATTGCCCCGTTCGTCGGCGCTCGCCTCAAAAGAAGATAGACTGGTCAATCCTGTGACGACCGTGGCGCTAGTAATTGCGAGAAGCGCGGCAGCTCCGTAGAGTGCGCCTTGAGTCTTCACTCTTCCCAACATCAGGAAAGCGATTGTGCAGCTCACTACACCAAGCCGCACGACTTTCAGAGGGTGCATACGTCGGACAACTGAACCTTGCAACAGCGAAGCGACAAGTCCAATGAAACCAAGCAGTTTGCCAGAATCCTTTGCTTGGTAGGAAAAGAGGTCGTACGTCATGAAGGGTAGTGAGAACTCCATGCCGCTAAAGAAGAGGATGAATGTGAAATGCGTGGCGTTGAGAAGCGTATGCGAGTTGGTCCGGACGTGAGGCTTCCGCACGCCGTTCGGCTTTGCGTGCCCGTTAGCTTTCCCATTCGCATCTCCGTGTTGAGTAGCATTCGCTGAGGGCAGCGTCTCTGGAAGGCTGAAGTATAGATAAATTGTTTCTGTGACGATCAGGAACAGCGAGAAACCTGCGGCCATTGCGAATGGGTTTTTGTCCATGACTTGAAGGGTGGAAAGGTATGCGCCCAGCGCCGGTCCGAACGTGAATGCTATGCTGAAGCATACGCCCACAAGCGCCATTGTCGACCCTCTTTGGCTTTCGTCACTAATATCCGTGGCTATTGCCATCGCGAGTTGTACATTGCCCTCGCTCAGGCCTCCTACAATTCGACTCGCAAGAAATGTCCGAAAGTCTGTAGCTGCCACCCAGAGCGCAACGCTCAGAATATTGCCGACCATGGACCATAGAAGCGCGGTACGCCGGCCATATCTGTCGGAAAGCGTGCCAATGAAGGGCGAGGCAATAGCCTGGCATAGAGAAAAAAGGGAGCCGAGTGCGCCGCCGAGTAGGACAATGTCATAGCGGGAATTGATCGGCTTTGCGAACGAGTTCTTGTAAGCATTAAGGCCGGCGAGGATCTTGGAGAGGATGGTGTTCGGGTCGCCGGTTTCGTGATTGCGGTAGAATTCGATGAGCTTGGGGAAGAGAGGGAGGATGAATGTAAAAGATACCTGGAGGATAGTTAAATAATGAGTTAGGTGACACGGAACCACAAATGACGTACTAAGTCGAGCAGTAATGATATGAAAAGAACCTTCAAGACACTTTTCCGCACTGTCGCAGACACTGGCGATGCTTCTAAACCCATGTTGAATACCAGCCTGAGGTTTTGCAATGTGTCTATATGAAGCGAAAGTCGACGTGGACAATAAAGAGGGCTAGTTGTCTGGTTAAATGAACAGCGTAGCGATCGGATAGAGTGGCAGGTCTAGGTCGGCGCAGACTATGAACCCCATCTGCTGTTCAGAAATAGAAAAAGATGTGCAATGTATTCATTGGTGGCGTGCTAACTATACGCTGGTTATGACGAAGGTTTGGCCGTTCGGTCGGTTGTGAAACATCTCGGGGGTGGACCACTGATCACCCATGGCTGGTTGCGGATGTCAGGAGCGCACGAACGACGGAAATGAAACAATGAAGGTGCCTCCTGAGGCAGCTAGGGCAGGTTGGTCCGCCTGAACAAAGTCCATTGGTTCAATCAGCTCCAAGGCCACAATAATGTTGCATTTGATGAAGCAACGCCACGAGTTGGTGGTCGCTGCTCGCAGCTCGAGGTGTGAAGCTGCATATAGGCGAAGCCGAGGCAATCGTAATCCCCGCGAACCACAACAGTGGTAATCGCAGTGCCAATAACAACGTCGGCGAGGGTTGACAGTTCCTAGATCACGTTGTGATAGCATTAGAAATACCCGATTTGCAATTCTACAGTGGGTGAGAGGCTCTCACACCGAAAATGGGCGACCCAACAGCGGACCGAAAGAAGGCGATCGCGGCTGTACAGGCTATGTTCGACAGATACAAGCTACTCGCCGCTCAAAGACCAAAAGACCATATTGTACGGGCATTTTTCGAACAATAAACATCGCCTTCGTATTTAACTAACTCAAAATCAGGATTTTGATCAAGAGGTGATGGAGAACCTGAAGATTGTGGATGCTGGTCTCGATGGCTCTGTTGCATACGAGCTTTACATGGCTCCCAACTTCTCCAACTTGAACAGTACAGCCCAACGCATGAATTTTTCGGCCATGGACTAATTGGCAAATTAGACGTCATGCATGGTGGTGCCGCAGGTGTTATATTCGACATGTCAACTACCACAGCCCTCTGTCCCATCGCCCGACCGGGTTTCTGGGAGTTCATGGGCGGCGTGACACGGTCACTTAACATATCTTATCTTAAAGCAGTGCCAATCGGTACCACTGTACGGCTAAACAGCAAAGTAGTAAGCGTAGGAAAGCAAATGGCTATGATTCGTGGCGAGATGAAGAGTTTAGATGGCAAGACGACATACTGTACAGTTGAGCATCACAAAGTGAATACGCCTGTCCTACCAGAGCATTTGCAGGCTAGGATACCCTGGGATAATGAATTTGAGAAAGAGTGGAAAGACAATTCAGGGAAACACGTAAAGAGCAAGATATAGAGAGGTATGACTGGGGACGAAGGATGACTGTGCTTTGTATATACCCTTCTATTCCCAGAAAAGAAGTTGCATCATTCCTTTGAGCATAACGCCGTTCAATGCTTCGTTGTACAGTAGATATACAGACTCGACTGGTCTCTTCAATCTTAGACTCCGTCCTGTTCCAGGTGGTGTTCTGCGCTGCCTATTTCCTCTTGTTGAATTTCTTTGATTCTGCCTGGTATTAGCATCTGCTCCAACAAATTGGGCTGTACAATGACTCACCCGCAGCAGTCCTCTTCTTCTTTGGTGCACCCTTCCCTCTTGACTTCGCAACGTTCAAGTGCTCGAGCCAATCTTCCTCTTCTTCGTCTATTATTTGACGCTCAGGATATAGCGACCGCAATTGGCTAATAGTTCCTATACGCGGAGGATAGTATGAGGCGACCGAGGGGCCTTTGAGGCGCTGATGGAGAATGCGCGAACCGAGACGGAGGCGCTCAGGATTGTATGTGGTGTTGAAGACGCGACATTGGACCTGAGATTGTTAAAATAGCCGTGTCTGCGATCTAGGGCAAACAAACCCTCATAAGGTCCAGAACCCGTTGTCGTGGTACCGCCATTGTGAGCGCAATTATCTGATGATTCCTGAGGCAGTTGCGAAGTGAATTATGATCTCGAACTGCTTCCTTGGCGCGCTAAGAACTAGCGTCAAAGTCGTTAGAACTTTTGGACGTTTTTCGATTTCCATACCTCGACAACTCGCGACAGGCAACACCAATTTATACCTCCACTTCTGACTGCATTTTCGCTTCGAATAACGTGTTCGCATCCGATGGCAATCTATCTAGGTTTACATATTTAGCATTCTAGCCTTCATACAATCTGCTCACTTACTGGCGCTTCCCAATATCAACAGCAATATTCCTACGCATCATGGCCTCTTCGAAGCGTGGCAGCTCGTTCAACCATTACGGCGATAGGAACCAGCAGTCTAACAAGAGACAAATGACTGATCGGCCTGTCTACAGTTCGGCATCTTACGCAGCCAACGATAATCACGCCCAATACCGCAACAGTGACAGCAAGCCTCAACAACGTAGCAATGTGCCGTCAAGACAGCCTACACTTTCGTCAAGCTACATGCAAACTGGATTGGTGGTTCTACTCGACAGATTCGTGGCCGAAGAAACCACATCAGTGGCGGACCGAGACATCCTTCACCATGCTCGCGAGCTTCGTAGGCTACTGTGCCACCGAAATGACTCGAAATCCGCAGACACAAAACGGGAACTCGACAACAAGCGTCCTGACAAGTTCGCAAAAGTGATAGTTCCTGATTATATCGAACGCAAGGTCCAAAAAGCCAAAGATCTTCCCCTTCTACCGCCAATCGCTGAGCCCCACCTCCACGAAGCTGTCTTCACGCACCGATCAGCTCATGTTAACCCGGGCGATCCAAAGCAGGTGCAGAATATCGATCTTGGGCTGGACTATGAGCGCCTGGAGTTGCTGGGCGACGCCTACATTGAGCTTATCGCCTCTCGTGCGCTATATAACCGCTTCCCTCATGTCGATGTTCCAGAGCTTTGCTCATGGCGAGAAAGACTTGTAGAGAACTTAACGTTAGGCAAGTTCTCGGAAGCGTATGGCTTCCCTGACCGATTGAAGCATAATTCGCAGTGGAATCAGGGCTCAAAGGCGTGGCAGAAGGTCGTCGCCGATATGTTCGAGGCCTATGTTGCGGCACTCATTCTCTCAGACCCCGAAAGTGGCTTTGAAATTGCGGAGAACTGGCTCACTCAGCTTTGGGCCCCGCAACTTCTCGGCTTCAAGGAGAAGATTATTGAAAATCTACAGGCGAGAAATGAGTTGAACAAGTTAGTTCTGGTCAAAGATGTTAAGCTTGATTACAGACAGGAAAAACCCATGACGTACGATTCGGGTAGCATTCAACATTTCTTTGTGGGTGTCTATCTGACAGGCTGGGGCTACGAGGACGAATGGTTAGGCAGCGGAGAGGGACAGAATAAAAATCAGGCTGCCATTGCTGCAGCTAGTGCTGCAATTAAGAACAGTCCTGTTGTGAAGGATGTTGCGCAACGAAAGACCGAGCTCATGGACGCTAAAAGAAAGGAGAATGAAGAGAAGATGAAGCTGGAAGAGGAAACCAATCAGAAGGAAGATGCGCGTGGAAATAATGATCCAAGCAACAATGCTGGTGAGGCGCATGCTGAGGACTCTGCGCGAAAGAGGAGGAAGAGTGGTGCAGATGAAGGGTCGCCCGAAAAAAAGAAGAAGAAACACAAAAAAGCAAAAGAGACACAAGAGCTCAACTGACGAAGACAGCTCCTAAAGGCTTTCAAGAGATTGTTTGGCAGACTGCGTTTTCCATCCAGGCCGCTCCGTTCCAATGATCTTTCATTGTTTGCACAATATGAGATAACCGAGACTGAGATTGATGTAAACACATTCCGAGGTGGCGCACACCCTCACTCAAGTAGGTGCTAGGTAGGTATGAAAACGTAGGTGGCTATTCCTTCTTTTCCATCAATCACTGCTGCCATTCACCGCACAACGGCGCCCAGTGTTGAACATATGCACCGTTTTCTACAATCGACACAGGATTTGCATGTAATTTGGCAGATCCGCCACAGTTCCTGCTCAAAGCTCTGACCTGAATAGCTTTTTGCCTTTGCAATCCGCATTTGACAGCTGCAGAGCATCACGAAGATGTCTAGCCGTGTCTATCTAGTGCTTTGCTGACAAGCTTTGCGGCTCAAGCTCCATTCACCGTATTAAGTATGGCCCTACGAGCTATCGTAGTATAAGAGAACTGAGTGTTTGTGCTGTGTGCATGAAGCTGAGGCTTGATGAGGATTTGGACAAGCTTCTCAATCAAGTTCTACTGGCTGAATCGTATAAAAGCCAACGTCAAGCTCTCGTTGATGGCCGTTTCTTAGTGCTGTTGCCAAAAAGGATATCGATATACATTTCTACCTTGAATCATCAAAGAAAAACCTGAAATACTCGATGATCGGACCGCTCTACACGAGAGAGCTGTTCCCTAGATATTCCTTTTTGTGAATGCACTGAACACCACAGAGTCTGAGCGTCTCTTTTACTAAACCCTAAGTTTAACTAATTGCCATCTACTTCTTCAATGCTCTTCCAGCGATATCTTTTCGGTATTGCATGCCCTCGAAATGTATGCACTCCACGCCCTTGTATGCTTTAGCCACAGCTTCTTCTAATGTAGGCGCAGTGGCTGTTGATGCAATGACACGGCCGCCTGAGGTTTTCAGTGTATTGTCGGAGAACGAGGTTCCCGCGTGGAAGAGAACAACATCTAGAATCAGATTAGCACTGCTATTCGTCTCTAAAATCTCTAGGTAAAACATACCTTCTGGCACATTATCCAACTTCATTGGTGTGCCCTTTTTATAGCTCCCCGGATACCCACCTGCAGCAACTACGACAGTTGCAGCAGACCGATCTGATACCTTGACTTCAACGTCCTTTAGTCGCCCCTCAGCACACGCAATCATAACCTCAGCGAGATCGCTCTCCATAAGTGCCAATAAACTCTGCGTCTCTGGATCTCCAAACCTAACATTATACTCGAGCACCTTTGGGCCCGTCTTCGTCATCATAAGCCCTGTGAATAGTACACCCTTGAACGGCATATTTTCTGAGCGCATACCGTCGATGGTAGGCTGGAGGATGTGCTGGTGTACCTGCTCGATGATTTCTAAGGGCGCGATGCGTGTCGGTGCATATGTACCCATGCCTCCCGTATTTGGACCTTCGTCATTGTCGAAGATGCGCTTGTGGTCTTGTGCTGGTGGTAGACTCTTGATGGTGTTGCCGTCGCTGAATGAAAGAATCGACAGCTCGTCGCCTTCTAGGAACTCCTCAATGACCACCTCGTCGCCTGCTGTACCGAATTCCTTGTCTAGCATGATGTCCTTTAGCGCAGCTTGCGCTTCCTCTTTGCTCTGTGGTATGATAACGCCCTTTCCTGCTGCAAGACCGGACGCTTTGATTACGACGTTGTGTGAGATCGTATCAAGGTATGCTTTAGCGGCGTCGTAGGAGTTGAAGTTCTCGTATGCGGCGGTGGGGATATTGTGTCTCTTCATAAAGTCTTTACTGAATGTTTTGCTTCCTTCCATCGTTGCTGGTGCCTCCGATGGACCAAATGCTCTTATGTCTTCTCCACCATTCTTTGCGAAGAAGTCTACAATGCCTGCAACCAATGGTGCTTCAGGACCTGGAACCAATAAGTTCACATTCTTCTCTTTGGCGAACTTGACAAGCCCGGCGAAGTCCGAGTCCTTTACGTCTGAAATGTTGGTTACTTTTTGGCTGAGCGTTGCGGTTCCACCATTGCCAGGAACGACGTAAATGTGCTCGACGGAGGGCGATTGGAGCAGTTTCCAGGCAATGGCATGCTCACGACCCCCATTTCCGACGAGGAGAACACGAATTTTATCAGTCATTATGTGTTTTTGGCGTGCAATGGCGATTACCGGAGGATCTTGGAGCGCCGTTGAGAGTTGGTAAATTTTTGGGCCTCGCAAGTGCCCCGCCGAGGGGTAACAATGCAGGGATCTTGTGGTGAGGTCGCCAGCCCTGGAGGATTTGGTACCTGAAGACAACCCTTGGTCAGGTAATTAGTAGCCTTCTCAAAGCACCGGCAATAATTTCAAAAATATAATGCACTGTAAACTAAGCGTTCAGGAGTCAAGAGAAGCCTTTGCAAGTCTGCCATTATATGATCCGTTGCAAACAGCTGAAAGTAAAACCGTCATAGTATTCGTGATGGGGTATCATTGATATGAGAAACAATAGCCTTAGCCGTCAAAGTTCAGATGCGGTCGTAATTATACGACGAGGCTTCTGCCTTCGTATTGTTGCTCTAAGGGATGGCGGCAGATACACTTGCACCCTTTCTTCAACGAGCCATACCAAAAGTCCTTCACTACAGCGTCAAGAAACAGGATGTTAATGCAGAGCAAGAGATAGCCCTTCCAGTGGTCTATATCTTCATCATGCGAAGCCAACCAAGCCGCGGTAAATATTGCAATGCACCGCAGGAAATTCCAGCCAATATCGTAGATAAGGTATGCTATTATGGATGATCCGGAAGCGGCATCGCGCTCACATTGCCATTGAGGGAAGTTCCGCAGACGTATCCAGCCGCTATGGAAGGCATCCCTAGCTCGAGCGAATCCACATGCTTGCGAATTGTGCAGTGTCTCGTCACGATGTCTCTTGCTGATGACTTCAATTCCGTGACGGTTTTCCGTTTTGACTTGACTTTCTTCCTTTTCGACGCTACCTGAGAGACACTCACATCAGCCATGGCCATTGTAGTCCTGCTTTGCTTTCATGAACAGCTGACCTAGCACATCTTGCTGTGCCAATCTGGGATTCGGCTGCGTCATATAGCCCTGTGGTGGATACATATTCGGCATTGGCTGGCTGCTGTGGTGGTGGATACTGAAGCCGGCATCTTGCTCGCGCTGTTGGCCGAACAGCTCGCGCAGGGACAACTGGCGGCCCATAGGGGCAGAAGAGGCAGCGTCTACGTGCTCGACCGCTTCCTGAGTGCCATTCCTGCCTTCTCTCTCCTTGGCTTCGCGGCTCGCTCTTGCTTTGTCGGCAATTTCCATCATCTTGTTGCCTGTATCAACTCGGCAGTTGGCGGTCGAAGCAGGCGGCGGGTCAGCAAAGATCCAGATGCCGTAGACGACATCCTCTCCTTGCAGGATGACATACGGGTTACTGATCTCCATGTCGTCGCTGCTAGTGAGGTCGAGATAGAAGTTTTCGAGTCCGCGGCGGTTGTATATGATAACGCAGTAGCGTTCGACGCCTATGGGTGAGGGAGCCAACTGGCAGATGAAGAGGGTGCCCTCAACACCAACCTTCTCCCATTGCTGCGTCTCGAGGTTGAAGGTATACAAAGCAGCATATGGCGTGACATGTTCGATAGCAAGAAGCTCTGGGTAGACGCGCCGGAGCACTGAGAAGTTGAGCTCCTCGTTCGACCGCGGGGGTGGGAGGGGCACGTCGACAGCAGCCGGCGCAGCGTCTGTCTCGTAGTCGGATGGCAGAGGAGGCGGCTGCGAATAGTTGGCGCGGGCCTTGGCTTTGTGAGGCGCCATAATGATGTTGCAGCGGTAGGGATGTGTGGAACTGGAGTAGAGGGCGATCGGCGCCGTGCGTTTGTTTGCGGCTGTCGGGAAGCTTTGCTTGTCCCTGCAGATGGGGGAGCTTGGGCCGGGGCACAGCCATACTTTGCACTGGTAGCGGCAGCCACTCCGCCGTCGTCATGGGCCTCCAGCCTCTACCATCGTCATTGCTGTGAGAATAAGTGTGGCTCAACACGCCCGCTAAAGCAGGAATACACCGTCGCCAACATGGGTTAACAAGGCTTCCACTTCCAGCACTCCCACCTGCATCCCTCCTTCACCCCTCTGCTGCCCCGCCATGGCTCCCGACGCACCGTCTGTCCGCTCCCCAGAGCGCCTCGACGCAGGAATACCAGGCGCCTTTCCCGACAATCGATCTACCAGCCAAGCGTCCATCACAACCCACCAGGCCTCGCTATCCCAAGTCTTGTATGAGCGCAGGGCCGAGTACACGCGACCCCGCAATGTTCGCATCAAAGTAGGGAGTTGGAACACGGCCGCGCAAAAGGGCACCGAACAGGATGTGGGTGGCTGGTTCATCAAAGGCAAGGGCGTCGAAGAGGCTCTGGCAGGGCTTGGAGTGTCGCCTCCTGAAGAACATGACGCGGGGGACAGGGAGAGCGTGGCATCGCAGGAGGCAAGGCATGCAAGATACACACCAACGATCCCACACCATGATGCAGGATCTGTACCGGGCGAGGAAGAGGTCGACATCTATGTCCTAGGCCTGCAGGAGATCGTCGACATCACTTCTGCTGCAGAAGCCCTGAGACCTTACACGGACCCATCTGTTGCCAACAAGTGGAAAGCGTCGCTCGAAGCAGCCCTTCCGAAAGGATATCAGCTGGTCGCTGAGCAGCAGTTGATTGGGCTGTGGCTAGTTATATATGCCTCGCCAGACGTCTTTCCACAGATCAAGAATGTCAGCACCACCAGCGTCGGGACTGGGCTCATGGGATATATGGGAAACAAGGGTGCCGTGACAGCCCGTATCGTCCTGGGCGAGACGACCCGCCTTGTCTTCATTAACTCTCACTTAGCAGCTGGCGCAGACAAAGCATCGCTCGATCGTAGGAACTGGGACGCTGCACAAATCACTTCTCGCACCCGCTTTGACCCGATTGTAGACTCTCTGAGCGGGTCACAAAGCACAAGCGAGGGACTGGGTGGAGAGGAGTTTGCCTTCTGGTTTGGCGACCTGAACTACCGCCTTGAGGGTATGCCTGGTGATGACGTACGACGGCTGCTCACTGTACATACGAAGGACTTGGATCATGAGGGCGATGGCCGACCTTCGACTTCTGCTGATTCAGGATATGTGTCGAAGACTTCCTCTGAGGCAACAGACGCTGCTGTACCGTTACCACCAGATCTCGACCCTGCCTCACTACAGACGACCATTACGTCCCTACTGTCGCACGACGAATTATATCAGCAGATGAAAGCCGGCAAAGCATTTCACGATGGTTGGCAAGAAGGCCCAATACGCTTTTTGCCATCCTACAAGTACGATGTTGGTAAAGTCGGGGTATTCGACTCGAGTGAGAAGCGTCGGTGCCCTAGTTGGTGTGACCGTATCCTTTACCGGACTCGAGCAGCGAAACAGCGATACGAGGCTAAATTGAAAGAGCAAGAGGAGGCACGCAAAAAGGACGAAGAGATGAAGGCAAAGGGAATGGGCATGCCTAGTGATGACGACGTCTTGTATGACTACGACCCCGACGCCGACGGCGATACATACGACGACTTCGCCGAGAACGAAGACCCAGAGCCCGAGCCAATCACCACAAAGGACGACTTGTCTGCTGAGATACTGCTTGAGTATTACACAACTCATATGCGCATACTCAGCTCAGATCATAAGCCTCTCGATGCAGTATTTTCATTGAGTTATGACGCTGTAGTCCCTGACTTGAAGACCGCGGTGCATGCTGAAGTAGCCCGCGAACTCGACCGACTAGAGAATGAAGGCCGACCGTCAATAGCCGTGGTTGTGGATCGCACTACAGGATCTCTATCACCAGAGGAGAATTGCAAAACAGACAGCGCTTTCGAAGGCGTAGACTTTGGCGACGTCAAGTTTACAAAGTCGAAGAAGCGGAATATCACCATTGCCAATACAGGGCGTGTGCCCGCAACTTTCGGCTTCGCAGATCGTCCGGTTGATCAAGATCAAGAAGCAGGCCCATTCCCTCCTTGGCTGAGTGTCACGTTTGATAGAGAGCCAGACAAGCGAGAAAGAACGAGTCCGGACGATGTCCATGAACAATACACTCTTGCGCCTGCCGATGTCGTCAATGTCGAGCTGAAACTCAAGATCGACAACATCGGCGCGGTGCGTAATCTCAACGATGGTGACACTATGCTTGACGAAGTCCTTGTGCTACGTGTTGAAAGTGGCCGAGACCACTTTCTGCCCATTCGAGCACACTGGTTGCAATCTGCACTCACTCGGTCGATCGATAAACTTATCAAAATTCCTGAGGGTGGTATCAGGAAGCTTCAGCACCAGATACCGAGTCGCGACGAGGTAAAATGGAGCGTGCCGCGCGAGATATTTCGGCTGACGGAGGCGATAGAAGATATGATCGAACGCACGTTGGCCGAATGGGAAATGATAAGCAACCACGAGGAGCGACCACCTTGGCAAGATAATGCCGGATATCCATTCGTCAAGTCATATGTCGGAGCTGCAAACCAGGAGCAAGAACATGAAGACGAGCTTGCTGACCTCTTCGACGCACTAGACTGCGACACACCTTTCGTTGATGCCTTCCGCCTAGAAACTCAGACGAAAGTCAGAGTCGAGCTGTTGGCGGAGGTGCTAATAACGTTCCTATCCAGTCTTACAGATGGCGTCATCACCAAGAGTCTCTGGGAGAAGGTAGAAGAAGGCATTGCAACACGCGAAAAGTCTAAGCAACACCTCGCCTCAGATGACCAAAAAATGGCGGTCCTCGAGATTCTCGCTACAGCCCCAAACCACAACGCTTCTTTCCTTCTCATACTTTCGTTCTTGCAGAATATCACCAATCAGATCACCGAGGCCTCGAAGCCGAAACCAGATACGCCACGCACCAGCGTTGACCTCCCAGCTTCACCACGGGCAAAAGTACGGAGACACACATTGAGTAAGGTGCCTGAGATTGCAATAAGGCAACTTATTGTGAGAAATTATGCGATCGTTTTTGCTGATGTGTTGTTTCGATGCAAGGAGGAGGCGAGGGCGAAAGAGAAGGAGAAAGCGATCAGAAAGGAGAGGATGGTGAAGGTGATTGAGATGTTCCTCGAATGACGGGAATGAATAGTTGAATAGAATTAGAATTACCAATTGGCTCATCAAGCACATCATAGTGTATGAGCGGCGGGGCAATCGCTGGGTAGCAAGCACATTTGATTAATGAGGCAGTAAAGAGACGTTTGCGAATACGCGTTTAATCATGCCCTATAGAATATACATTATTGCGTTTTAGAGTGACGCATGCCACGCCCTTGAACTAAAATGGCGAAGAAATGTCAAATTTCACAAAGTGCTTCATAGCAAACCTACAGAAAGTTCCATGGCATGTCTGCGCCAATGAACCTTACCAAAGTCAGAATAGCGTGGTTTACCCTGTTGAGCCTAGCACATTTGAGCTATCAAAACTCCCAACAGTGAACATTCTACCTACCTTGTCTCTATTAGCTCAACAACACAACGTCGTATTCCTTATTCAAGATGGCAAACTCCCCATCATCAACTATACATCTCCGCACGCCGCCGGAACCAGGAAAGAAGGCCGCTTCCAAAACATACATTATCTACTTTCTCACCGGAAATCCTGGACTGGTCGAGTATTACCGTGCTTTTCTGACGCATTTATACGGCCTGTTGAGTCGCAATACCGCTTCAGATCGCGATGTTGAGTTTCAAGTGTATGGGAGGAGTCTGTCAGGCTTTGAGATGAAGACTTCCGAGATTAAAACGATGAAATGGCGAAAACAACCGCCATATGGGCTGCAAGACCAGATTCGACATTCCGAGGATGAGCTTACTGAATTGGTGGAAGAAGTGAAAGACCAAGGAGGAAGGGACGTTCGGGTGATTCTGGTGGGGCATTCAGTTGGCTCGTACATCTCGCTTGAGGTCATTCGACGATTGAGAGCGCATGGTTTGGCAGGAGAAGATTTCGAAACGAGGATCGTCGGTGCTGTGGGCTTGTTTCCTACGATTGTGGATATTGCAAGGAGTGAGAGTGGAATGAAAGCGAGTGTGAGTGATGCTCTGCACATTATGAAAACTACCTCCAGAGGCGGTGCGAAAGATCAAGTATGCTAATCATATGACAGCCCTTCCTAAAAAACTCTAATTTCGCTGTTTTCGCATCGATGTTAGTTAGCTTCTTGACCTTTATCCTTCCAGTAGCACTTGTGGCAAAGCTCATAGGCGCCGTCATGGGCTTTCCAGAAGACGCAGCATATACGACGGCTTCCTTTGTCAAATCGCCCTTTGGTATCCAGCAATCATTGCACATGGCACGCGACGAGATGTTCCAGATTGACACCGACATCTGGGATGAAGAAATCTGGGGTGCGGCAGCTTCTGCGCCAGCATCAAAGCATCCTCATCCTCGGCCGATTCTGCGGTTCTTGTTCGCCCGAAAAGATCACTGGGTTGCAGATGCGACTCGAGATGCGCTAATCAACAGCCGCGGTAGATACAGTCATGCAAGTGTTGAGGAAGTCGATGGCCTGGGCGAGAACTGGAAGCCGGTCATGGAGATTGATGATAGAGAGGGGTGGCCACATGGGTTTTGCATTCGACATAGTGTTCCTGTTGCAGAAAGGGTAGCCGATTATGTGAGGGGCATTGTCGGACAGGACATGGAGAGGAAATGACCTCTAAAATGGAACTGCACAGCATATGAGGTAAAATAGAGAAGTCTGGAATGGGACATTGAAAAGGTTAAGATTATCTTGTCGATAGATATACACCCACTAGACCATTGAGTGCTATCAAATCCGTAGTAAAACGATTTCGTCGTTTGATGCACCAAATTAAATAAAGCATGGCTATGGAGGTTGTCTATGTAGGCTAATTAAGGCGCGACTTGTTCAAGGTCTTTTAACTCCACTTTCGAGTTTATAAAGCGGCCTCTGTGGGTTGGACTAATACGTCTCTGCAAGCAAATCATCTGTTGCCTTCTCACTGATCATCATAGTAGGAAGGACAGGAAATCCACCCGGTACCTTCGGGAAGCTACTCGCATCGACAACCCTTAAGCCAGCTACACCTCGAACGCGGAACTTGCTGTCCAACACGGCAAATTTGTCGCTATCGGCACCAATTTTGCAGCTGCTGCTTGCGTGATGACTGTACGCTTGCTCCTTAAGATACGTTTTCTGCGACTCAACAGTGCAGTTCTGCTTGCCAATCTCACCTTCACAAGGATGTAGCTCTTTGAAAGGGGCAAGTGAGTTTGGTGCCGATGGATCAACCTTTGACAGCCAGGATCGCACCCACTCCACGCCTTCATAAAGGGCTTGAAGATCTTTGTCGGAGCCTGTCTCTATGAAAAAGTTTAGATTGATCGCTGGGACGTCGCGTGGGTTGGTGGAGCGAAGCTCGACTACACTAGCCTGCGAGCGAGGATTCATGTGTACGAGTGCGCATTCATACTGGCTTGGCCCGTACGTTTCATTGAAGTGTGGGGGGATATTGGGGAAACTGGCACAAATGTTAGTCCTACTCAGCGATCTTTTCGTTTTCAGTGTTCCTTACCCAGGCCAGAAGCCTTCAAACGCGAATGAGCCACACCACATGTAAATGTCACGGATCGCACCCTGGGATGTCTTCCAAAAGTTGGGGAAGATCTCCGACATACCAGTCACAGCACGCTTGCCTAGTGACAGAATGCCCGCTTCGTAGTTGTCAGCCACGGACCGACCGACGCCTGGCAGGTTTACAACAGGAGGAATATTGAATTTCTTAAGTTGCTCATAGGGGCCAATGCCGGAAAGCAGGAGCAGCTGTGGAGAGTTGAAGGCACCTCCTGAGATGATGACCTCCTTGGACGCGAAGACCTTGCCAGCAATACCCTTATCAGCAGCATTGTACCGAGGATCTGCACTATACAGACTTTTACCTTGCAGATATTCGATACCAACTGCCTTTGGCTTCGGATTAGTCTTGTCAAAAACAATCTTCGTTGCCAGAGTGTCCAATGAGATAGTCAGGGGATACTTGCCCTCGTTGGCCGTGTCTCGGGCGTAGTATCCAGGAGATGAGCGACGTCCATTAGGATTTATGTGGCTGACGCCCCCGAAAGGGCCAACGAGGTTGTCACGGTTTGGCTGGTTACCGTTCATATCTCGTTGAAGTAGATTAGAAGTAGCAGTGACTTCGTAGCCAGCAGCTTGTGCAGCAAGTTCACTGAGTTGTTTTGCGTCTGCACTGGTGGTGTATCCAGGGTCGAGCATCGTCATATCAAGCCAGCCGCTGTGGCCATGCTTGTAGGTACTGTTGTAGTGCACCCTTTCGAGTCTGACAAGGTACTTCCTCATATTTTCGTGCGACCATGATTGATCTCCAGTTATTTCAGCAATCTCAGTCCAGTCAGCGTCGTTAGGATTCATGGTCAGGCCTTTTGATATTGTTAGTTGTTGTACATTTGATAAGGGAGAATTACCTACATCCATTGTGCATCGCACAACCACCGAGAGTTCCTGCACGCGGATAATACTACAGTATCAGAGGTCAGTACCAATTGACGAAAGCTATTAGGAAACTTCTTACGATGCCCAAAGGCTTTGCATCCTCAGGAGGCTCAATGCCCACGTAAAACCCTCCATCTGATTTGCGCCATGTTCTGTGTTTATACCTTGCTTCTTGTTCATCATCTTCTGAGTGCCTTACGAAGAAGTCCCAGCGAGTCGCGGGATCGTTGCCGGCAGCATTGAAGTTGATCCACTGCGAGACATTGACATTCTCAGTCTGGTCGTCTCCAGCCTCAACAAGTAGAACTGAATGGCCGGCTCTGGCGAGATTGGCTGCAAGAGGCGATCCACCAGGTCCAGATCCGACAACAATGTATTCAAAGGTCTTGTTGTTGATGGATGCTGCTGTCACAACCTTCAGACTCAGCAACGCGACGACCGAAGCTAAAGGAAGAAGAGGAACCATGTTCGAGTAGCTGTCTTACCAATTGAGTGAGCTGTTTTCAATGTGAGAGCACTGGTAAGCATTTTATGTTCAAATACATCTACGTTCCCCCTGGGCGGCGATCCAATACTCTTCATCTGTAATATGCCCGGATATGCAGGCACAAAGTAGATATGACGCGAGACTAACAGTGCGCTCTGTGTGATAATACTCAATACGTATGGTGCCTGGCATGATGGAAGTCTTGACCAATGTCTGTGTGGGCAGCAGGGTGGTGTTGTTCGCGCAGAATGTTGCGCATTGATTCCGTGGTCGTCGGTACCCTGAGTTTTACGCCTGGTTACGAGATTGATTTTGATTTGCCTGGTAATATTGCTGCATAGGAAGGTTATGCCCGAGACCGCTGAATACAACCGGTTGCGGGGTGGCGGGATCCAAGAACATACCCGCTGCAGTGTTTGTGAAACAGCCGCTCGCTAGGGTATTTAGAGATGCTAATGAACTAAAAGTGTGCGAATGTAGAAACTTTGGGTCTAACCTGAACTGTTGAAATCGTCCTCGCGGACCCTCAACTTTCTGAGTTCTGCCATCTGTCTTCAATTGCACAGGCTGGAGATACAAATTGAAGATTCGATCCTATGACTAAAGGTGCCTGGACTGAACATTCAACAACGAATCTACATGGCCACTTTATGATATGCAGGGCGAACATATGCGTGCTGACGCGACATTCTTCGCCCTGTGGTGTTAGGAATGGATAGTGTGGGGCTCGTGGGGCAGACGCCCATTGCGGCCTTGGTGAGTTAAACGGTGAAGAGAAATTCAGTGCGAAAGGTCTCGGGCGTTCGAACTATCAAGCATAAAGCACTGACCAGTATGTATACACTGGTGAGCTGATTGTCATATGGTACCGGGATATCCAACCCTCTCTTGAGATTGAATCTATCGACTGCCAGGGTCGACCCAAGCCGGGAGCGCAAAACCAGGGTCACAAATGAGTATACAACGTGTGTGTGAATTCATTGGATATAAAGCGCCAAAACTCCATAATTAAGCAAACATATGCAAGAGTTAGGATTTACTGGGGGCCTAGCCAAGGCTTTCCATTATGCTGTGAGATGCCATCGTCTTCGACCGTGAGCGTAAAGGTATTTGTTTGGAGAATATTTCCATCTTCCACGATCACAACGCCAGCATTGCCTCTCTCTAAACCCTGTTCTTCATCTCGCAGTATACTTCTTTGACTTGCACCATCTTGACCGTCTTCTTCCATCAGCTCCAATGTGTTCCACTCACTGCCGTTGTCTCTCCCTTTAGCATGTAATGTTGAAGTACCATACTGACCAGAGGGCTGGCTGCGGATTTGATGGGAAAGCGGAACCGGTTTGGAGGAGTGGTTGTTGGAGCGGCCGCAGGATTTCGAGTAGGAAGTTACAGCTTCTTTGAAGAAGACGCGAAGAACTGGAATGGAAGCGGCGATGATGGCAGTTGCAGTTTCGACAACGGTCCAGATCGTGACATCAATGCCGTTGTAGTAGAAATCTTGCTCACGCAGTTGGACGACATAGACGCCCTTGACTATAGCGCATATACCGGAACTGGCACAATCAGTACACCACGCTCTGCCTAAATCGTGATTGTGGATGTCGACTTACAGCACTCCCATGCTCATGGCGATTCCAACGCCGATTTTCTCCCTGAACCTTAGACGTAGCCCCCAAATCAATTTCCATGGCAAGAGAGCAAGCGCGAAATCAGCAGCAGCGCACCATGCTGCATTGAAAATACCATAGTTGACCGTGATGTAGCTTGGCCAGCACGTTCCTTCTACAGCAGAGTTCCAGGCTTTCTCAATAGGACTGCATTGGATCCAAGTGTTGAGCGCTGAAGGTATCATGACAAGGAACAGACTGATGATACAGAACCACACGAACCATCGGAGACGATCTGTTGTAAGACGAAGGAGCGTGACGCCGAAGGAGATCTTCGAGAAAGTGGAAGCGAAACAGGAAATGGATGCGCCGACGGAGGTACCAAGTGCAATTGTCAATAAGTTTTCAGGTGGTATGTCGACAGTACGTTTCCCAAAGCCGAGAGATTGGCCCACTTGCGTCAGGGTGGCTTCGACAAGTAGGAGAAACTACTCTTGTATTAGCGTATTCCGTGGATGATAATGGCTATAATCTGGTCGCACCCATGCAACGATGAGGATATGATCATCCCACCATAGTCTTTGTTTTCTGCTTATCTTCGCATAGATTCTCAAGGCCAGAAAGGAACCACAGAAAAAGGTCAGCCACCAGGTGATACCAACAATGACCGGCCCGTTATCAGGAACGCCCATGGTCACAGGTGACACGGTCCAGGAAGGAAGCGAAAAGAAGGATCATTCACAGACCGAGAAGCAGAATCAGGAGGGATTGCAGATTGTGGGGATGTAAGCCGCTTGAAGCATGATCTCCCCGAGTGCCGCAAGCATGGACTCATAGGTTATATTTACCTTGGTCGAGCCTTGTGCGGCGCAACGTCTCCGATCTCACAAATTTTTGGGGCAAAATGAAAGCAATATGGCAATACCATCCTTGGGCATGCTTGACACCCAACGTGGCGCGTTTGAGAAGGATGCTAGCATCAAGGCTGGCGGCAAGTGGAGAGGCTGCGAGAGTCAGGTCCATGGCAGATGGGAGAGCTAAGTGTGCGATCTGGTTGGTCGAGCGTTGAAATTCATGGTGCATAGGGACCATGTAGCGGCAGCATGGGAGATCCACCATAAGCATGTAGATATATTATTGGATCAGGATTGCGGTTGTCTAACGCAGGGCAGTCAACGACGGCTGCAGAAACGGGAAGAGCCTCCCACGTGCTGTTCGCCCTGCTGCAACAACGGAAACCGTCTTCTGGACCGAGATCCGGAAGATCAATCAAATCCCTCCGTTGAGCTGCATACTGTGCTTGGACGTTACGCAATTTCAGCATCCGTGTGGAGTATGAAGTGGTCCATGTCGGATCGCCACGCTCAGCCCCCTTCGGAGGCCGCGATCAAGGTCGGCCCGACATGTGGATCTCGCATCCTTCAGTCTGGGCTACCATTCTTATTCAGACCTACCATCAATGCCAGATTTCGATGTCTTGAAGGCCCGGTAGACGGGCACTTTCCAAACTGCTGCTCGATCCGCTTGCGTACTTTAGTCGTCGCAAGCCGCGTTGTTTGGAGGTGAAATGACACAGCGCGGGTGTCGCTAAGTTGGCACTAGCCTTCACTACTGAGCAACGGAGTCGAGAAAGAGTTTTCGCGCACAGGCTCAACCCTGCCATCGCCTCCGAAGGGGCCCGGGATGCGGTGGAAGCTATTCGGAGATTTCAGAGCGTCTGATCCTGAATCAGAACGATTGCGTGGCAACGCGAAGCGACGACAAAGGTGCGAGTGTGAAGGGCCATTGGGTTAGGGGGTTGCTGGAAGCGACCAAGGTTTCCGGAGCTCTATGCCGTCCAAGGGATGATGAAGCCGCTGCAACGAAGACGTATAACCACAACATGAAGGTGGTCAGCCTAACGGATATTGCCGATGTCTTGGAATCTGAGCAGCGGGATGATCGGGCCGAACCTGTGTTGCTGCGTAGTTGAGATCTAGGAGCTCCGATCATATCTGCGCAGCTGCCCAGCGACTCCGAAAATCATTGCGATTTTCCAACATGCTTGATGGCGATCCGCCCTGTCCATGACTTGAGAACGCTTGTTCCACGACGATCCAAGATCCGAGCGATCGGGAACGGCAGTATGCTAGATGCGTCTGGACGCTTGGGCAGCAGAAGTTGGGGCATGGAGAAGGTGTTTGATACAGTCTGATGGAGATCCGGCAGATCTCCGGATTCGGGGAATTCATTCGCGCAGCATTCTAAACTTCGCATGTGTCAATTGAAAGTGGCCAGGTTCTGCAGACCACCAAACTTCGAAAATATGATACAGCTTCAACAGTCCAAAAAGGAGTCAAGGCTTGCTATTGTCCACAATTGTGGCGGTACGACCACTGTACTCAGAATGTAGATGCTGGAACGAGCAGCGAAGCTGGCATGTAAAGTCTGTATTTGCCCGCTACCGTGGGCAGCTCCACTTGTCAATCATCAAGTCTATAAACATGGCACGTGCTTGCTCCGTACAAAGCCTTGTGCAATGTCTTGACCAAGCACATGTATCTAGTGCCCCCGCATAAAGGATAATCGCACATCCCTTGGTTCCGCCTGGCTTACCGCCGCCATCTGAGCTCCAGGTCCAGCCCAAGCTAAAGCCACTTATCGCTCAAGCCTTTTGGAACTGCTTCAGTTTCTCCTGAACTGCCTTCTTGACATCGAAACCTTGCATCACGCTACCTCTCCTTCGTCTTTCCTCTATCTCCGCCTTGACTTCCCTCACAATCTCATCAATCTCAGCTTCGGGATCATCCGCAATACCTAGGATCGGCACCTTCTTGTGACCGGCCGCACTGTCCTGTGAATTGACTCTGGACAATCTCTCCTTCTCGAGCTCTGCCCGCGCCGTCTTCTCGATGACAGATTCATCACCAGGAATGGCAGCTGCGGGGGTAACGCGGGCAGCTTGACGCTGCAAGAGCTGTTTGCGGAATGGTAAAGATTTGGAAAAGAGGGCAAAAGAAGCGGCAATGCCGATGAGCGTGTAGAAGTAGACACGCGCCCAGACTTTCAGGGTGTCGGAAAAGCCGAGTAGAATGAAAGGCGCAACCGTGTAGGCAAAAACTATTTGGGTGAGAATCATTGTAAAGATGTCGTAGTATTGCTTGGATGGAAGGGGTGATTTCCCGTCAGGAGTCATGAAAAGAGGTCGGATCATGCGACGGCCGTCTAGAGATGAAAGTCAGCTTTGCTGTTAGAAGCAATAACCAAGGCACTTACTTTTGGCAACAGTCTGCACAAGAGATGCGAGGACGAAGGCCAGATAGTAGCCTGGATAGAAGCCATGCCAAAATGCACTCGTGACGAACGTCGCTAATGTAGCCCTGAATCCCGGCTTCTTTCCCTTTGGTGTAACGCGAAGATACATGTAATTCCTAAGCCAGAGGTTTGTGTTGATGTTCCAGAAACCTAGGTAAGCACGGGCGTTTTGCGCAGTTTCGATTTCCAAAGGTTTGATATTGGTAAGGCGATCCCATTTCGCACGTCCAGTAGCGGGATCAATGCCATTATAGCCAATTCCAGAAAGAATACATGCGCCTTCGGATAGACTCCAGACGGCGTAGTACTTCATACGAGTTGTAAGGCCGAACATGTATAGTTGGAACACTCTGCGAAAGAATCCATACTTCATATAATCGCCCCCGAGGAAGAACTCAGGGTAATACCATGCAGAAAACTTCAGGAACACAATTAACCAAAGCGTGCCATAGACGCTTTTGATGGCGGCTGGTGTCCCACTACGTGGAATTTTGCGCTTCTTGCGTGTTGGCGGCGCCTTGGATGGGTCAGTACCTGGTGGAAGGGTGAACATTGTAGTAGTAATGTATTGACTGTAATCGCAATAGTCGAAGGCTGGGCCAGCCATGATTGCTGGAAAGAAGAAGACATAGCCAGTGTAGTCAAGTAGACTAGGCATAGTCCGAACAGCATGCTCTTTTTGGAAGTCAGAGAGATCGGATTCGGGTAGACGGCCGTCTTGTACGTTCCAGCAGAAAGCTGTGAGTTTCATCACTAGGACCATTTGAGCGCCGGTGATGTCGACTACAGAGGAATCGTTAAGAGTCTGACGGTAAATGTGATTGACGGACATGTGGCCCATGAGGAAAACGAAACCAATCCATGGCATATATGGGGAATCGATTTTTGACGAGATGACATATGCTCCACCGGCACTGATGAGAATGGTTCGAAGGCCATCCCACAAGTCGAAGAGGCCGACTAAGTAGAACATGGAGACACTGAGACTATTAGCAGGAGGCTGGGTAGCTTAGAGGGTAGAAGCCTACCTTATTACAAATACATTCTTCTTCCACGGTTCCTTGTCTGGTATTCGCTTGAGCGCAGCAGCCAGGGGATAGGATAGATAGAAAGTGAAGATGAGCTTGACTGGGGAAAGTTAACAAAAAAGTCAGACAAGACAATGCGAGGCGACAAACGCTCATCTGTAGAGTTGCCGAGCGCATTGGCGACATATTCGAATGCTGTATGAGATGGTCAGTATGGAGCCACACATGACGCACTAACAAAACGTACGCGCATTGATGAAGGGTAACATTTTGACAGACAGCAAGCAAGTGCAGATCAGAGCCTGCAAAACAAGGGAGGTTGAAGCGTAGGGGAGGCAAAAAGAGGATCAAGAGAAGCTTATATGCTGGCTATCCGCATCTTCAACGCGATGAGAATATACAAATGGTCGTGGGGAGCTGTGCCTGGCGCAGGTCGAGGAGAGGAATGGTAGCATGACGTCGGGCGTGGTGCGTGCGCGAGGCTGGGATTCGATTGGCCGCGGGAGTGTCCAAATTCCAGCATGCAAACCAGACCACGCGTGAACACGCGACGACGCACGCAATCGTACACGGTGAGCTGAGGAGGAGTAGCGAAGATGAGCGCGACATACAACCTCGAGCCGAACCCGACGGCAAAAGTCCTCCTCCACACCACCACGGGCGACCTCGAAGTTGAGCTTTTCGCTAAGCAAACGCCCATCGCCTCGCGCAACTTCCTCCAGCTCTGTCTCGATGGCTACTACGACAATACCGTGTTCCACCGGCTGGTCAAGGGCTTCATCATCCAAGGAGGAGATCCGACTGGCACCGGCCAGGCCGGCGAGAGCAGCTACGATGGCGCGCCCTTCGCTGACGAGTTCCACAGCCGGCTGAAGTACACCAGGAGAGGCCTTCTGGGCATGGCCAACACAGGGAAGAAGGACGATAATGGCAGCCAGTTCTTCTTCACCCTGGCTGCGACGCCGGAGCTGCAGGAGAGGAACACCATGTTTGGCAGGATTGCAGGCGACACCATCTACAATTTGATGAAGATGGCAGAGGCTGAGATTCGGGAAGGAAGCGAGGACCAGCCCATGTACCCAACGAGGGTCACCAGCACCGAGATCATCATCAACCCTTTCGACGACATGGTCAAGAGAGTGCGGGTAGCAGACCGAACAGAACCAGAGGCAAGGAAGGCTAAGAAGCCAAAGAGGAAGGCTGGGAAGAATGTGCTCAGCTTCGGAGATGAGGAAGACGGTGTGGACGAGTCTGCGCCTGTCGCAAAGAAGGCCAAGTACAACACGAAACTCGTCAGTGCCAGTGCAGAGAAGCCGCAGCCCAAAGCACCTGAGCAGACCAAAACCATACCCATCCGCAAGCCTGTACGAAGGTCTCCTTCCAGATCTCCACCACCCAAGCCTGTTCCGAAGCCGGCACCCAAAGAAAAGGCCCCATCTCCACCTCCCCGAGAGTTATCACCAGAGTCTGAAAAGCGCTCGAAGCTCGATCGGGTGAATGCACAGATTGCAGAGCTTAAGGCATCAATGAAGCGGAATACAACTTCTCAAAACGCGGAGCCGACCAAAAAGAAATCGCTATTAGAATCTATGGTGCCGACGTCTACAACCCGTGGGAGAAAACGGGGCGCAGGCGGAAACGCTGCCCAAGAGCAAGCGACACTAGATATACTTTTCAAGTTCAAATCGAAATTGGAGACGGCTGAGCCAGTGTCATCTCAGAAAATCAAACCGCCAGTCTTGGATGGCGACTCGCATAGCGAGGAAAGGAACGAAAATGGCGGCAAGCCTACTGATGAGGAAGACGAGGCAGCCTGCGATCTGCATTTCATAGTCGGGTGCCAATCATGTAGAGCATGGGACAAGCAGGACGAAGAAGAGTCAGATGATGATGCCGGCTGGATGTCACATTCTCTCTCGTTTGCAAAAGATAGATTAGGCAAGGATCTAGAGTGGAAGCGGAAGAATGAGGAGGACTTACTCGTCATTGACCCGCGAGAAGAGGCAAAGCGGCATAGGGCTGAAGGGAAAGGGAAAAGGGAAAAGGGACTGGGATGATGCAAAAGGGAAGAAGAAAATGAAGGTGTAAATCTGCGGCAAATATCGCAGGCATTTGAGCCACTCTCAAAAACTAAATACTCTACCTTCAATGTGCTCCTCCCACCTTTTAAACTGATGCTAGGCTTTAAACTGATATCATCGTATACAGACAGACATCTAGGATTGCCCGTTCATTATCTTGGGCTCAATGTATCTTAGCACTTCATACGCGAATACTCCTGTATCTCCATCAGCGAACTCATCTACAATACTCAGTCATGTAGGATTCCATAAGTGGTAACAGCGAACTATTTCGCCTGTGAATATAATTCCCTGTCTTTTCTAAGGTGGCAAGAGTAGGCAGGTCTTGGGCGGTGTGAAGGTCGCGAAAGGTCTGGGACAGACTCATGCCGCACTGTTATCTACCGCATACTCACCTTCACCTTCACTACTATTCCACAACTCTCCTAACTATAGGTATAAGTTTACCTTCCCATCCTCATTCTTTTCAACACCACGTCCTGTCTATTACCTTTCTCAGTCTTTGTGTCATATCCTATCACGACCAACAACGCTCGTCAGACTGCAGTAACTACAACTACTGCCCATGGCATTTCGACATTCGATCATATACTATCAGCTGTAAGTTTCACTTGTCCCAGGTGCCTGTTGGTCGTGAGTAGCGGCTCCGAAGTTGCGTCACTTGTATCATACGCCTTCCCACTTGTCGACCCCGTAGACTTCCTAGAGTACATGCAGTCGCCCTACATTATTTCTGTTCCTTCCAGTACATGACAATACTCAATACAGTCAGAGCCACGTCTTCTAAACTGCCACGTCTGCTTCGCATTCTTGTATATCCGCGTACATTCTATTGCTCTCTCATGCACGCAATCCACACGTTCGCGAAGTCACCAAGCTCAAAATAGCCACCACTAACGAAGCCTAGATCACTAGAAAATATGAAAATCGATTGGAAGAACAAGGAGGTTGCCGACCGCCTCCTCGCGGCCATACTTGCCAGCTTTGACAAGAAGGTGCGTCACTCCATCCCTCCAGTACTGTCTCTCGCATATCTACACATCATAAAGCTAAAGGTCATTTGAAATATAAACTTTGCCACTATTTGCTAATAGATCAGCAGGTCAACTGCAGCGAGGTGGCCCGTCTCTTCGGTGACGTCTCGTACGACAGCGTGGAGAAGTTTCTTCGAGCGCCAAAGAAGCAAGCCATGAAGCTGAAGGACGAAGCTGCAGGTCGTACTGCTCCGGTGTCAAGTTCATCAAAAAAGGGCGCTGGTAGAAAGAAGAAGGGGGCCGATGGGAGTCCTACGAAAGATAGTGAGTACCATCTGACTGCCATTGCTCTGGAAGTAAATGAAATGCTAATGATTTGCATAGCTGTAAAGTCTGGCCGGATCAACAAAGACAAGAGTGTAACCCATTCTAAAGTCAAGACCGAGACAATAGACGACGATACCATCTTCGACGATGCTCTGAGCAACATGGGTAGTGACCTAGATGGCCCCGAGGTCTATGAAGTCTGAGGTGCCTTGTGGCCTTCTGAATCTACTTGGTTATTCAAAATCTATGGAACACGCAAGCTTGTGCAGACTTCCATACACTGGATGTTCCACCTATGGTTGATGGCGAAGACTGACCGAAAGCGATATTAGCTACGAATCATGGTTGGACAAGATTTGCGAGCCAGACGAATGGGAGTCAAAGATTTCTATTCATTGGATCGATATGCCCAGGCCTTCTTACTTGTATGACGTTACTCAAAATATTGAACCTGGTCCCTGGATTTGAATAACTTGCAGTGCGTCTTGGCGCAAGGAATACATTATTCGTATTCGAATGTTCAGTGTGCAGTGGGCAGTGCCATATGACAATTTTGAGAGATGTCATACGGATTCTCCCAGTTTATAGATCCTTCAAAAGCCAGTGCTAGGCTTGGAATGCGTATCCTCTATGGGGTGTCGGCGCCTAGCGAATTCGGAGAGGATCAATCTCAGTGCAAAGTGATCAAAGACCTGCCTAATCCGAGGACAAAGCCTTTAATGGCAAATAAGCTTCCTAAAAAGTAAAAGTTGGCAAGGTCGCAGTATCTCGAGAGCTTTGCGGACCATACCGGTACCATGAAGCGGATTGTTTGGGAGGACAATCATTCCTCCTGCAGACCAAATTTGTGCAGACGAATATCAAACTCACTATAAACTACAATGCGGAGAAATCCTCCAAGGCTGGTTGTTGAGGCAGCGCCCCACTCCAAGACCACTTTCGTTCTGTAGGCTAAACGCACAAGAGAAGCGGCAACGAGCTCCCCACATGGAGTAGGACAAGGCATCCGCGCTACTTTCTGCAAATCTGAAGAATACCGCCAGGGGGCAGCATTCCATCGGTGTTGTATATGTTCGCCACAAGGCGATAACTTGATTGCCTTCGGCTAAAATGCATCCTCGAGGATATTTACCGAGACATATTTACACCCCTGCCAACAATTACTACTTCAGATCTGGTAAGCGATGTATATATGATCGGGGAAGGCTGCGAAGAAAAGTAATGCCAACTTTGGAAATCACTAAGAATCTCAAGACAGTATACAATTCACGCCCTCAAAATGCGTATTCCAACCTTCGCAACCATTCTCACCACCCTATACATCACCTCAGCTTCTGTCATCCCGCGACAAGCAGCGACTCAAATTGCTCAGTTGGCTGGCTGGATTGAATGTTTAGCAGTCCGCTCGAACGGCGCCATTCTCGCAAACCGCCTCGATGTGCCCGAGCTATGGACCATCGACCCCGTCACAAAAGCCTCTTCCAAACTGTTTTCATTTCCCAATGCTTTGGGCCTCACGGGAATAGCCGAGACGTCCCCTGATGTCTTCGCCGTCGTTGCAGGCAACTTCAGCACCACCAACTTTTCCATCGGGAACGGGAGCTGGAGCGTCTGGAAAGTCGATCTATCGGGCGAAACACCAAAACAAACGCTATTGAAAGCGATTCCAGAAGCAGGGTTTCTCCTCGGTGCAACGGCATTTGACAACGATACAGCCTTTGTAGCGGATGCTGGAAATGGAGCTCTCTACCGGATCAGCATGACAACCGGCGAGTACTCTATCGTCCTGCAAGATGCAAGCATGCAGGCTCCCGCTGGATCCTTTATAACCGAAGGCATCCACGGTGTCCGGTACTCGCCTCAGCTCGGCACAGTCTTCTTCACAAACACATTCGGCAGCACATTCAACAGATTCTCCGTTGACAAGGTGACGGGTGAAGCAACCAGTGTTGTGGTGACCGTCACCACGAGTGTTGAGACGCCGATGGATCTTGCAATTGTTGAAGAAACGGCTTTCATTATGAGTCTCAATGGTGGCGGAATCTTCAAAGTGACGCCAGGTGGGGAGATTGCTAAGATTATGGATGTAGTGTCTGGATCGACGGTAGCGATTGGAAGGCGAGTATCTGATGCGAAGACACTTTACTATGCTACAAGTAGTGGTTTAGTGATGGCTATATCAAGCCCTCTCTTTGTTTAGATGTACAACGGGACGTGTGAGATGCAAGTCCCTGGTCCCTGGAAAATTGGTCTCTCTATCAAATAGAGATATGTTTTTAATTGTGTCATTCATTCATATCTTATCTTATATTCTTCACTTTTAAACTTTTACACAAGTCGGATTTCTACACTGCACTCTGCTTAATGCTCATGCGCCTCAGCAGTGCACCCACAATCATCTCCAAAATCCCTTCTTGCTTGTCTGGCCTCCTCCATCCATGGCTCTAGTTTGAAATCCCCCCGCTTGTCGTACTTACTTCCCTTGCCATATCCGCCACCACGTCCGCCCTTCTCTGCCGCCTCAACTACAGCATCCAACCACGCCGCCAGCCTGAATCCGGCCTTGGCGATCTGCTTCTGCACGACGGGGATAGCGGTTTCATAGTATGCGCCAGACAACTCTTGACCAAACACGGCATCGGCACCATTAGGAAGAACGGTAGAGCAAACATATTTGTTCGAGTCGCTTGCCCAGACCATGGCGCTGTCGACCGCGTCTTTGACATTGAGACCCTTGAGCCAAGTCTTCGACTCCTTCTTGTATTTGCCGTGTTTGATCTCTGAAGTCAAATTCTTGGCCCACGACAAGGCGTTTGCCTGGGAGAAGTTGCCAACTGCTTTCTGAGGGATCGCAGTGTCCCAAGCAGCATGTAAGTTTGTCCTTGCGCCATTGAAGGTAACGTTGATTTGGTTACCTCCAACGGCCAAGTTCTCGACGTGAAGAGGTTGATGGACGTCGCCAAGGAAGTGAATGACCCACTTCAGGGCTTTCTGCTGCTCAACTATGCCGACAGACTTTTGGACTGCACGGCTGGAGTAGTTTGCGATGGCGGAGACGATACAGCCTTCCTCGGCGCAGTCGCGCTCATAGACCACGTTACAGCTCTCCGGTGGATTGTCGAGTGCATCGATGTAGTGAAAGACAGAAGAAAATTCTCCTCCCTTCTCACTCCTGTAGCTGTCGGCCCATGTTGCAACATTGGCCAGATAGGCGGATGAAGTGTCATTGAGAAGGGTTTGAGCAAATTTGGCAGTCTTGTCGCAGACGAAGTTCTGGGCGAGGTAGGCGACAGTGGTGTGGCCGAGAGCTCCCCACGCAGAAGCGTAGGGCAGAGCTGCAAGGAGAGGAAGGAGACTGGACTTGGAAGGTGCCATTGTCGAGGATAATGACCGTCTCAGCGGAGGTCTACAGTTTAGATCGGTCGGCGGGAGCGGAGACAGGACAGGAACAACCAGAAGGAACAAAGATTATAAACAAAGCCGATATTAGCAAGCCTAGCGGCTCTAGTTATCAACGACATCGGCCAAGTCCGTCATCGCCACGATGCCTCGTGCACAGCTTGAGGTTATGATATGCAGGTCCGCGGGCATGCTAACCCAAAGAGGCAGGAGGCTTACACGATGTCGGGAAATTGGCTTCACGTTTCACTATCCTATTGGACACAATTGAAATCTGGAGACAGAAAACGGGACTGCGGGACCGGAGATAGAATAGAAATGGGAAACACCAAAGGCGACAGTACTGCACATGTTTAATTGTCTTATCAATGTCGATAAGCGTGCTGATCTATCCAGGGTATCTCAAAGTCGTGAGTAGTCGCCAAACGCCATGATGCAAAAATATATCTTCATTGTGCCGGTGGTACTTACAGACCGGCTTCTGCAGGGTTGTTGGCATCAGTCTCGCGGGCCTCGGTCAGCTCGTCTTCTGCCGGCTCTTCCACGGGCGCAGGTGGTCCTTCAATCAAGCGTATCCACCAAGACGGCGGGTCAAGAGGGCTGTGGTTATTGTGAAGCGGTGGGTAGATGTCGTTGAAGTAGTACCATACTAATTGATGTTAATTCTAGTTTGCGGAGTTGGACGGAGGAACATACTGTGGCCCACGACGATGCCGCACATCTCATCCTTGGGCACCGTCCCGTGCATGATGAGCGAAAAGGCCAACAGAACCCAGGGCAGATAGGGTGCTTTAAACACGAGCAAGCCCAAAAAGCTGAGCATGGTGTCGGGATTCTTGCGACTCCAGATATAAATCAAGGTGCTCGAGAGCGCCGAGCCGAGAAAGGCCATGGAGAACATAGGTGCTATACATAAAAGGGTCGTGGAAGCGAAGGTGAGGAGCCATGAGAAGTGTGCGGGCGAGCGTCCGGACGACTCTTCGAGGAGGCGCGAGTAGCGCTGGAGGAAGAAGATGTGGTAGAGGAGGTCGAGACTGAGCGGGCCGAAGTAGAAGAAGGTGGTGAGGAGCCTCCAGTACTGCTGGAACATTAGCCCGTCTCACACCAGCGGTACTGGGATGTGGCATATACCTGGCTCCTGAAGAAGACTGCTCGGACGCTATAGAACAGCTGGAAGGGTGAGATGATGTGGCATTGTACCAGCACACTCGCACTTAGCGCCGCAGTCATCCACCACCGCGTGCACACGGGCATCTCATAGAACCACTGTTCAAGAGGAAACCCCCCTACTCCGCCCATTCCTCCTTGCAACATTTCCGCCATATTGAGTGGTGCAGCTGTCGAAGCGGGCAGATGTCAAGGACTGGGGGTTTCAAGAATGGGTGGTAGTTGTGTACAAAGTGTTTTGCGATCCTGTCGCAAGAGTCTATATCTGGAAGGCGAAAGGACAGGTGGAGGCTTCGCACGCCGCAGTCAACATCACTGACGGAGAGAAGAGTACAAGTCCATGTGGCTACGTAACTAGTCGGATCCGATAGAGTGCCAAGCCACTATCTAATCAGCACGCGATTGTTCCATCGTGCCTTCTGCGAGAAGACAAATGGCCCGAGCTCCTTGTTACCAGCCACATCCCCCAGCCCCTCGAATTGCACCCAACTCGGCCTACCCTGGCAACATCAAAAGAATGCGACCCGCCCGCATGCGCGCCTGCGATCTGCTCTCTCTATCTCATCATTATTCTTGAAAACGAATTACGACACTAAAAACCGCGGAATTGCGCAGCTGCAGACGCGCTCGAGAAGCTATCGCGTCCCGGTCCATTAGACGCGTTGTTGCGTGCCCGGCCTCCAAAACACTAGGACCAGCAGCTCCCGGTCTGACTCCCTTTTGCCTCGATTCGTCGAATCCGGGTTACAAATTCCAGCCGGCTGCAATCTCAATCGCAACCGCGTCACAATGCCACCAAAAACCCCCACCAGGTTAAATAAGGCGCGTCCGTCGCGCGGAGGCAGAGCAAGCACAGGATCGCGCGGGGGCAGAGTTAGCACAGGGTCACGGAGAGAGTCTGGCAAGAGGCGTATGTAGCTGAGAGTCTGGGACGAGACTCCCAACTGACTTGCGACGCAGTTGGACAACCCGGACCTGCGCCCGAACGCGCGAAGAAGCGTTACAAGCCAGGCACCGTTGCACTACGCGAGATTCGACGATACCAGAAATCCACAGATTTGCTGCTACAAAAGCTCCCCTTTCAACGACTCGTAAGCATCCAGTTTTGAGTGTGAATTGACTTGCCAAGGCTAATCTCTTTGTAGGTGCGTGAGATTGCGCACACCGTAACCACAGAGGATGGCCCAGACAGGTGGCAGAGTCAAGCTATCATGGCCCTACAGGAAGCCACAGAAGCTTTCCTCGTAAATCTCTTCCACGATGCAAATCTCTGCGCCATACATGCCAAACGTGTCACCATCCAGCAGAAGGATATACAGCTCGCCCGCCGACTGCGTGCAGCTTGGGGAGCACCGGTGTAAGAGCTATGGAGCAGCATGTTGACTGATACCCGAGTTTAGTTCTAGTGAAAGATGATTGAGTACTTGAGACGGGAGGCTTTAAACGCTGATTTGGATTTGCCTGCGTACGCCTGCAGCGTACTTGGAATTGGTCATCGGCACGAACGAGTGGGATCGGCGTAATACGGCGCATGGGCCCCTCGTTTTCTACCGCCCTTTGGGGTATTCTTTCCTAAGTCCGTGGTTTTAACTACTTGTGATATCACATTGGCGGCCATCTGTCCTGCATTCGAAAGCAAAGCAATACAAAAACTATTCAAGCATCTACCCTTTCCTTGCCGTGGTCTCATCAATACCGCCCAAATGGCCGACGACTGAGTCCACTAGCGATTGTCGGGAGTCTACCAACATTGATGTGCTCTTGGAAGTCGGGGTTGATAGCCTGTCTCTACCCTGCAACTCCATGTACTTCAACCGAGGAGCATCCCAGAGAGGCATGTGACAATGTCGACCAACGCCACAACACATCGCATAAACTGACTCGGGTCCGTAAGCACGGTGATACAAATGCGCTCCAAAGCACCTTCACTAGACGACCTAGGCAATATATGCGAACATGAATGCAACTCGTAGCACTCAGAGTCGAGCTACCATGGTGCTCACCACGGTCAGCAATTCGTACACCAGTATTACGAAGGAAACAAATCCAAAGCACATATGGACAGCCGGTCTCATTCTATTCATATCATATCTGCTCCTCGTCCGTGCCCTTCGTACCCGGAGCAGAGAGTACATGACCTCCCTAGGTCAAACATACATTGATGACCCGTACAGAATGCCATATACCGTCGCACACAAAATCACCAAGACCTTGCTCATATACGAGTTTCCTTTCATGATTGGGTTCTCTACACAATGGGCTTTGATCAAGTCATATGGCGTACCCTCCGGCACCCAGCTCCTAGTCGACACTCGTCAACTTGCTTCCCCAAAGAATGTCGGCAAGCGTGCCGAAGATACTGGCCTTATCCTTGGAGAAATTCTCATCAACGGCGTAGACAGTGAGCGCGGGAGTACTGCACTCGCAAAGATGAACTGGCTGCATCGACGCTACGGCTCCAAGATCATCAACCGCGACATGATCTCTACCCTTTGCCTCTTCGTGCTTGAGCCCATCCACTGGATTGAAAAATACGAATGGAGGGCTCTCACGAAAGTAGAAAAGACCGCCTTTTTCATTTATTGGCGTGAAATTGGGAGCAGGATGGGCATCAACGATATGCCGCACACCCTCGACGAGCTCGAAGCCTGGAACGAAGCGTTCCTCGCTGAACACGTCTACTATGCGGACTCGAATAAAGCTGTAGCAGACGCAACCCTAGACCTGTACTCACGAGATCTGCCAAAGCCTTTCAGGTCGGTGCTGAGTAGTATAGCCTCTGCGCTGATTGATGAGAGAACGAGGGTGGCACTAGGTTGGAAGACACCGCACTGGGTGTATCATCTCGTCATCGATGTCTTCTTCCGCGTCCGGGCATTCGCTCTTAAATACTTGTACCTCCCGCGCTTCGCCCCTGCCCTCGAGCTTCCCTCGCCAAATCCCAAGGATGGCCGTTTGTACCGCTCGCAGTACAACTTCGAACCGTGGTATATGCCTGAGACATTTTGGACGAAATTAAGACGCAGACTGGGGCTTTTCACTGCACCGATACCAGGTCCTGGGTTCAAGAATGACGGGTACCTCCCGGAGGAATTGGGGCCGCTTGGCTATGAGAAGATGTCGAAAGATGCTGTTCTGAGCGAGGCTGAGCAGATGAGAGTTTATGGGAAGGGTGGAGGGTCGGTAGGGATGGGATGCCCGTTCCGATTCTCTGGGAAGGGGTTATAGACCTTGGCATCACTGGAGGCGCGGTAGATCCACTGTAACGTCATCTATTAGTAGCGTCATATGTCTTGAAGAAGGTCTTAGGACTAGGGTTGATAAATATAGCAAGGACATATATTGACAATCCTATGACCTATTCAGAACGTGTTCGTAATACGCTACCGGCCCTTAATCATGCCTGAGTAACGTCAACAAGCAGGACCCTATGGTCAGTGTCAGCTTCTTACAAGTACATGAGTTGATATGTGTTCTAATTGTGATCTGACTGTGCTCATAAGAACGGAGCAACAGGTGACATCTGGAATTGTACTAGACATTAGCAGCAACTTTTTGTTGCAGCAGGAAATCAGTGATGTATCGTCGGATATCCTCCAGAACAAAGGCTAAAATAAAAATACTCTCTAGCGATAAACTCAGAAAGTATAACAAGAAACCTATGAGAATAAACTCTTAAATGCTGTACAAACTCCACCTATTTAGAGTACTATAGTCGTCCCCATCCTTGATCCTTTCACTAGTGGGATCGATATCAATATCGAAGCAGCAGGTTAAAAATGACAAGCTCAAGAGCTCATACCCTAAATGCGCGAGCACGATATTCTTTTCTTTGCCTCGTCGAGAGCAAGGGTGGTTGCATATTGTTATCAGTCTGAAGGGTCTTCGGATGTGTCGAGCATCCAAACCGAGTATACCGCTTTCCCTCAGTTGTTCTGGCTATGGGCAGAGTACGGCAGGCGAATTGGAGGCTAAAGGTCCTACTGTCTCTGAACTCTAGGCCTTCATCGGAAGGAGCGAGCCGAGATCTGCAAAGGGGAAGCACTTCCCTTAAACCATCACAGGCTAAAACGCCATGTTTAGCAGGAGAAACAGTATGAGATATCGTACTGCAGTACCAGTACGTAGGGGATAGGAAATAATTTGTGTAGTATTCCGCAGCGGTTGTAAAACAGAAGCTCTTGGGATAGGTAGTCTTAGTCTTATCTGAGACCAGCCCAAAATGACAAGCTTGATGCCCTTATAGCCTCATAGCTTCTCTGATATTTTGCTGAACAATCTCAGTATAAATATTCCCCTTTCTAGCACCCACTTTGTGCACGTGGCCATAAAACTGGGTAATCCCCTTGGATGGAAGTCAAATCAGAAGTTGGAGCGATCAAATCCACGTGAAAAGCAAGTCGACTGCACCACTTGGTTACACAACATAACGGCTTTTTGGAATGGGGCCATTCATAGGTACGGAACCCCTTGCAGACCGTTGATCCAGCTACCCGGCTCACTCGCGTGCTCCAACGCAACACCAAATTGATAAAGCAAGACGCAGTACTCCGCGGAATACGCTCACACTCTTGCCCCTCTCTTTTGTCTCTATATTGTTGGCTTCAGCATACTGAACGAGCTGTCTGCCTTCCCCCAACACCAGCGGTCCGATGTCTTATGAATCAGTCTCGTATTGGTTTGATTTGTTGTTTGGCTAGGAGATTGACCTTCGAAGTCAGCTTGCATGGCCCTCAGATATGGCACGCGCTACCATACGTGCGGGACGCGGAATGCATAATTAACCCTACCTGCAGATCTTACCGATCAGGCCCCCCATTCCTCAGGATGTCCCTGTGTCAAACTTGTGCAGTCAGTTGCCGTGTTGTCTGAAATCGTGTAAAGCAAACTGAGGTCGATAAAGCGAACGTAGTGGTCGGCGGAATGCCGGGACGTACGACGTATTCTGTTGCCTGTTTAAAACATACGGCACTTTCAAGGTAGATTAAACCCCTCATGTGCTTTTGGGGTTGGTCGCTTCCGCAGGAACGGCAAGACTTCCCTGCAATGTCTTGTGCGGCAGCGCCGGCTAGCTGGAATTGCAAACAATTGGCGCAACATCCAGTCAGACGCAATACGCACGTTCTTGAGCACGGTTCTTCCGGGACGTAACGACTGTTCTTCGATGGGCTACACGTTTGCGTTTCGTTATGCGCGCGTCCGGCTCTCGGCCACTTTGTTCCCCGGGCCAATGGCGCCATCCTGGTATCATATGCATCGGCGAAGCGCTCATCAGCAGTATCTGTCCCGCCCGATTGCCACCCTAACACTCTCGTTACGAACAGGCCAAATTTATCGGTTTCGCATCCCTTGTCCGGTGTGAACCCGCCGAAGCTCAATGCGTATGCATGCATGCACGCCACCTTGCCATGTGTTCCATGCGTTGAGGTGCTTGCGACAGTCTCCTTTCCTTGACCATGCAGCCACGCTGCAACTTGAAAACGTCAGGCTTAGAATGGCAGGTGTGAAACAGCTGATGGTAACGTCTCGAAGACAGGCAGGTGTTTGACGACATCCATTGCCGCGGCAGAATGCAACCGTATCTAATTGAACCTTGTTCCTGGCAACCAACGTGGCCTAGCCGCCATGCCGCCGAAACGCTACCCAAGGGATTCATCCACTACCGCGTCTAAGGCGCTATCCCGGCAACCTACCACTATTGGCTTGCGCCATACGGAAGACTGCCACTATCAGAGATAGAACTCCGGTGCTTCCCAGCGGGAGGCGTTGGCCGCGTTCTAGTGCGGTTCGCCTGTCTCAGTGTTATCAGGGTCGGGAGCGGAGTGAACGACAAACTCCCATTCACATTGTGACATGCTACCTTCATCCCTAAGGGGCTCGTCAGGCGAAACAAGTATTAGAGCTCTTACCATCCGCGTCAGCGCCAGCGTCAGCGTCAGCAACGAGAAGGTCAGTCGCACTTGCTATGGATGCGATTGCGGGCATACCGACGCCAACGAGCAATTGCTCGTCTTTCGACGTCCTCGATATTAGTGATGGTATGCCTCGTCCGGTATGTCTTACGTCATTGTTGGTTTCCCGTCTCCCTGGGGCCAATTCACTCTACCACATTCAAACTCACTGAGAAAACAGTTGTCCGACACACAAGATATAGCCATTATAGGCTTGTCTTGCCGCACTGCCGGTGGAAACAACACACCAGAGCAACTCTGGGACTTTCTGTTAGACAAGAAGCATGCATCTGGTGAAATACCTTCACAGCGCTGGGAACCATGGCTTCAGCGAAACCCACAAAATGCTAAGATTCTCCGGGACATCATCCGGAAAGGGTACTTTTTAGACAATACCGAAAGTTTCGACGCCGCTTTCTTTGGCATCTCGCCGAAGGAAGCAGAACTTATGGACCCACACCAGCGGCTCGGCTTGGAGTTGGCCTGGGAGGCATTAGAGAATGCTGGTATAGATCCGAAGAACCTGGCTGGAAGCGACACAGCTGTGTATATGGGTGTCGATTCGGACGACTACTCGAGAATGTTACTTGAGGACCTACCGACCATTGAGGCTTGGAGTGGAATCGGTACCGCATATCATGGCATACCAAACCGGATATCGTATCATCTGAATCTTCAAGGCCCAAGCACTGCGGTGGACGCGGCGTGCGCAAGCTCGTTGATCGCGATCCATCTTGCCCGCCAGGCCATTGTGTCCGGGGAGAGCACCACAGCCATTTGTGGAGGTGTCAACGTTATTTGTGCCCCAGGGCTGACACACATGCTACAGAAAGCCGGCGCGCTCAGTCCAGACGGGGTGTGCCGGTCCTTTGACGATAAGGCATGTGGTTATGCAAGAGGCGAGGGAGGGGCTATCATTGTGTTGAAGCGGCTCAATGCTGCGGTTGAAGATGGCGATAATATCTTGGCTGTCCTAAAAGGCACTGCATCGGCGCAGGATGGCAAGACAAATGGGATAATGGCGCCGAATACGAAGGCGCAGGAGATGGTTGCCCGCCAGGCATTACTGCGAGCCGGAGATATCAATCCACTTACTATTGGATACGTCGAGGCGCACGCAACGTCGACATCTCTTGGAGATCCAACAGAGATTGGTGCGATTGCGAAAGTATACGGTGCGGGCCGGGCAAAGGACACACCATGTTTGGTTGGAAGCATCAAGCCGAATGTGGGCCATCTTGAAGCCGCGGCTGGTGCGATCGGGTTTGTGAAAGCAGTCATGGCTGTTCACAAGGCCGAGATAGCGCCGCAGACATTACTCGGAACCTTGAACTCGAAGATCGATTGGGATGAATGTGGGTTGGAAGTTGTGCGAGAGAAGAGACTTTGGCCACAAGTTGATGGTCCGAGACGCGCGGCAGTCTGCTGCTACGGTTACGGTGGTTCCGTTTGTCATGCCATCATTGAACAGGCCCCTGAGAGCAGATCATGTGATGAGCACCATGAAGTAGAAGAAAAAGGTGAAGAGGTGGTCTCACTAGTACTCTCTGCGCATCAGGAGAAGCGTCTTGCTGGACATGCTGCTTTGCTAGCGAAGTGGCTATCTTCGGAAGGTCGATCCCAGAACTTAGCCTCTATAGCACGGACACTTTCTCAGCACCGTGCTGCCCATGACTTTAGGGCGACATTTGTAGTTGCGGATCACGATGAGGCGATCCAAGCGCTCACGAATTTCGCAAGTGGTAAGTCGCAACAGTGGGTGGGAAGTAATCGTATCCTTGGAAGCGACGTCAACCGAGATGTTGTTTGGGTCTTCTCAGGCCATGGTGCACAGTGGCCGGGCATGGGAAAAGAGCTTCTTCAACAAAACGTCTTTCGTGAGGCAGTAACAGCTCTGGAAAACATCATCTATAGCGAAATGGGCTTCTCTGCTATCGCAGCATTAGAGAATGGTGACCTGGGAGGCTCTAACAGGGTCCAGGTCCTGACATACGTTGTACAGATCGGTTTGTTGCAGTTACTCCAGGCCAAGGGCATTCGGCCCCAGGCCATAATCGGACATTCGGTGGGCGAGATTGCAGCTGCTGTTGCTGCAGGGTGTCTGACTGCAGTAGAAGGCGCCGTCATTGTCTCGCGGCGAGCGAAGCTGTACGGTCAGGTACAAGGTCAAGGTACAATGGCAATGGTGAGTTTGCCATTCGCAGAAGTCGCGCAAGAGTTGGGCATGAGAAGAGACCTTGTCACTGCGATCCACTCTTCACCGTCTTCGTGCGTGATCAGCGGGGAAACTGCTGCCCTAGAGGAATATGTAAGTCGCGTCACAAGCCGTGGAGTGAGGACCTGGAAAGTTCAGACGGACATTGCATTCCACTCGCCGTTGTTGGAGAGTCTTACATTACCATTGCAGCAGACTCTGGAGCAGAGTATCCGCCCTGCCCCCCCTAGTATCCCTATCTATTCGACCTCACATTCCGACCCGAGGACTGCAGTGCTGAGGGACATGGCTTACTGGACACATAACATGGTCGCTCCAGTACGACTTGTTGATGCTGTTGAAGCTGCCCTAGGGGATGGCTTTCGATTGTTCTTGGAGATTTCTAGCCACCCAATTGTTTCACACTCCATCTCGGAGACTCTTGCGGCAAGCTCAGTCTCAGAGACTGCAGTCTTTGGAGTCATGAAGCGTGATACATCGGCTGAACGCAGCATACTCCATGCCATATCGCATCTTCATACATTAGGCGCATACGTAGACTTCCACATGCAATTGGATCCATCACCGTGGTGTACGAACGTGCCCAACTCGCCTTGGGTTCACAAGCCATACTGGAAAGCCATATCTACAGAAGCATCCTCTGCAGCTCAGCTTCATGACGTAGACGAGCATACACTGCTAGGCCGTGCCATGGAAGTTGCGGGGTCAGACGTAAAGGTGTGGACTACGACTTTAGATGATACCACAAAACCATATCCATTGACACACCCGCTCGATGGGACGGAGATCATCCCTGCTGCAGTTTACTGCAATACCATGATCAAAGCAACCAGTGCGACAATCCTCGACAACCTAAGGCTCCATGTGCCGCTGCCCATGACAACTGATAAGCGCAATGTTCAAGTCGTTATCCAAGGAAACGAAATTCGGATGCTATCTAGACTTCAGGCCTCAAGTAAAGCTCTAGATGAGCATTCATGGATTGAGCACAGCACTGCCGCCTTCCGTTCTTCTGACATGACAACTTTTCGAAATGTCCATTCTATCTTTGAGATCAAATCGCGGATTGGAACACAACTACCGAACAGTTTCGCATGGGATTATTTGCAGAAGATTGGCGTTTCAGGGATTGCTTTCCCATGGATGGTACTTGAGCACTACGGAAATGAGAAGGAGATGCTTGTCAAGATGGACATGGAACCAAAGTCTAAGACCATGTCATGGGATGTGTCATCATGGGCGCCTTTCCTTGATGCAGCTACCTCTGTTGGGTCTTCTATATTCTTCAAAAGTGTGCGAATGCGTATCGTGAGCGGCATTGATCAAGTACTAGTTCCTTCGGCAGCCTCGCCACCCAAGATTGGCTGGCTGTTTATCGAGGAAGCGAGTGAAGGAAAGCAGTTGAAAGCAAATATCAGTGTCCTCGGTGAAGATGGGGAGCTATTAGCTAAGCTCAAGGGTATGCGATTTTCGGACGTCGAGGCTGTGAACGAGAAGACGACTGGTGTGGACGCGCTCGTGCATCGACTAGCTTGGATTCCTCCAAACTTCGCAGAAGCACCACTTCCCATGGGCGACATCATACTAATCTCCCCTGACAACAATCTTGCAGATGAATATGCCAGAGGGTTGGGACTAGCCGTTTTGAAAATCACCTCGATAGTTTCGAGCGATGGGCTGATGGAACCAGATGTTTGGAACATTCTGCATCGCAAGAACACATTAGTGGTGTATGTCCCTGGCGGCGTTGACCATGAGAACGAAATCATGCAGAGCGCGCAATCATTCGTGTGGGAGACGACGAAAATACTTCGAGTACTGGCCACCGTTCCAAGCTCTCCAAAGCTGTTCGTTATCACGGATAACGTTCAAAGCAGCCAGTCACCTACGGCACTTGCGCAAGCGCCTCTTCATGGATTCGCACGTATCGCAGCATCAGAGTATCCGGACATCTGGGGTAGTCTGGTCGACAGCGAAGGGCCGGCATTTCCCCTGTTGGCTATCAAGTATGTTCAAGGTCAGAGTATCATTCGTATGCAAGACGGTCTTCCTCGTGTGCCGAGGCTGAGATCTTTTGCGAAAGATCAAAGATGTGATGATAGCAGAATGAGTATTCTGCCGAAACCTCACGGCACCTATATCGTCACCGGTGGCTTTGGAGATCTCGGGCTAGAGATTCTTGAGTTCCTTGTTGAAGAGGGCGCCCGTAGGATCGTGGTCGTCTCTCGAAGGCCTCTCCCGCGTCGTAAACACTGGGCTACTGCTACAGGTCAGATCGCAGAAATCATTCGCACAGTTCAGAAGCTAGAAGCGATGGGGGTTACGATTCACGCCATAGCACTCGATATCGGATCCTCCTCAGCTTCTGCCGAACTTGTCGCACGTCTCGATGCCCTAGATCTTCCACCAGTAATGGGCGTTATTCATGCCGCAGGTGTTTCAGGGTATGGATACATACAAGATATGGCGCCAGACTCCCTGGCAGAGGTCATGTCACCCAAAGTTCAAGGAGCTCTAAACCTGCACCAAGCGTTCCCGCCAAACACACTGGAGTTCTTCCTTCTCTTCTCATCCATCGGTCAACTGATTGGTACACCTGGACAAGCCGCATATGCATCCTCAAATGCCTTCCTCGATTCGCTTGCAACGCACCGACGTGCGCAAGGCTGCAATTCGATCTCCCTACAATGGACAGCATGGCGTGGGCTAGGTTTAGCGGCTGATACTGAACTTGTGGACTTGGAGTTGGAGAGCAAAGGTGTCACCGACATCAGTGTGGAAGAAGGCTTTCAGGCATGGGAATATCTTTCTCAATATGACACTGACCACGCTGTGGTGACAAGAACTCGGATCCTGGACACAGCCGAAAAGGTTCCTTGTCCTCTCATCATAGACGTTGTTCAACGCCGCGCTCGCTCTTCTTCACCCTCGTCATTGCCCACAGAGCCTTCGGCAACATCAACACCCAAGTCAGGCCCGGAACTCAAAGCCCACCTTAGCATCAAGATCCGCCAGGCCCTGTCCGCAGTGCTGCACTTGGATGTAGAAGAGATAGATGACAGAGCTGCGATCGCTGATCTAGGTGTAGATTCTGTAATGACGGTTGCACTGAGGCAACAGTTGCAGAAGATGATTGGCGTCACAGTACCGCCTACGTTGACCTGGAACTGCCCAACGGTTGTCCATCTGGTCGGATGGTTTTATGAAAAATTGGCTGAAGAATAAGTATCACGAATATTGCTTGCTTGGCGTTACCGATTTTTAGGCCTTCATGGCTTCACATATGTATTGGGTATGGGTGACGTCACGACTTCTACATATGACTTGCCAATAAATACATCTACACATAGATTTCTTTTATACTTTAGTTAATATAAATCATTTCGAATTCATCATCTCACTATGTCTGGAAGCACGTACACTCCTTTCCAAAGGCATCTACTATTCTTCTCAACGCCTACAACTTCTCCTAGGCTCACATTCTTATCAGCCCTGCGAGCAAGTGTTGCACTAGGACTCGACCTTCCTGTTGCAATAGTCTTAAGCCTCTCGCTGAGATTGTTATACGCACCAATCCCACAGATTTGGTCACCTATTGTTGTTGACAAGATTCCGGAATCTGCACATCGCTCACAGTTGAGCTCTGCTACCCTAATCAAGGGAAAATCAGAGTATACGTGCTCCGACCTTCTCCACCTTCTAGGAAGAGGTACTGGAAATGGCTTTTGGAGCCATAAAATTGATCAGGGCCATATCATTGGTTTCTGGACTATGGCCGCCGATACACATACACATACGGTTAGCAGAGCTGATGTTGAGCGGTTTCAGCAAGGAGAGTGGGAGCAAAATATTGTCGAAAGACGAAGAGGTAGAGAGGATGTACTGCCGCTATGGAGAGGTGGGCCGATATGGGCCGAGGGGCACAGTTGGGCGGTGCGCAAACTGCTCGGGGTTAGGGTGTATGAGACAAAGCAGCGATGATAGAAGTGCACAACCTTTACTTGAAACACTTTTGGCGCCGGTGTCAAAATATTTTCTCATCTCTATAATGTTTTCCTTAGAATACAGAATCGCTTACGGTATCAAAAGTGGATGGTTAGACTAGTCACTGGCGAATCTCGGCATCACCCGAACTAGACCCGCCTTCACCTGCCGAACTTCGACGTAATTCCGCGCTCACGTAACAAACGATCTGAAAAGCATTCTTCCTGCAATACATGAATGACGCTAGAGCGAAATTCAATAAATAGCGACAGTGTACCAATGATGAAACCTCAAACGGCTCTCTGTTACTATAATTCAAGTTCTTGCCGCGGCGCGTTATACAAAGTTGGGGTTACATGAATTTTGGACGGTGTCCAAAGTTAGTGGCAACCGATTTTTTTTATTCGCATCTCTATCGGCATCACGGCGCTAGGTCAAGGAGTGGAGCGCAATACGCGGCGTTGCTTGACAATTGGGCTCCTAGTTGACAAAGCAAATTGACAGCCTCAACTTCCCTGAAGCGTCAAATAAATATCTTTAAAAGAAAGAGCTGCAGCATTAGCACGACCTATTGGCAAGAGTGTGCTTCGACCATGGATGACCATGGAGTCCTTGCGGAGGCCGACAAGGAAACTACATCGACGGATTCCTCATCAACCAACCAAAGCCTTGATGGGAATGCGCAGCATAAGACTACGGATCATTCCACACGCCACTATAAGGAGGCCTCAAAGCGACAAGATGATCTCGAACTAGCCCGAACAAAGTCTATTGCAGAGACAATGTCTCCAATTCGTGAATTTCTCTTCGTCGGACTGCTCTGTTCGGCCCAATTCGTAACGCAAGCCGGCCTTCTCAACACCCTCAACATCCTACACATTATCGGAAACGACCTTGGCATCACAGACCCTGGCGTGCTGTCGTGGCTGATAGCAGGCTACTCACTCACTGTCGGAACTTTCATCTTACTATCGGGGCGATGTGGAGATCTGTTCGGCTACAAAAACATGTTGATAATTGGATTTTCTTGGTTCGCCATCTGGAACATAGTGGCTGGCTGCAGCGTGTATCTTGATGGAGATGGCGGACAGGTGCTGTTCATATTTTCAAGAGTGCTAGGAGGGATAGGACCGGCAATTCTCCTACCAAACGCGCTGGGTCTTTTAGGAGCGACGTACAATGAGGGACGAAGGAAAGATATGGTTTTCTCGCTGTTCGGAGCTTGTGCACCTGGTACGTTCTTTCAGGAATTTTGCTGCTTCTCTACTGACAAGCAACAGCTGGTGGTGTAGTAGGTGGAACCTTTGCTGGCCTTTGGTCGCTTCTCTGGTGGCCATGGACATTCTGGACGTTTGGCATTACCCTCGTCTTGCTCGCAGTCTTGTCCACTTTTATCCTTCCTTCTGTGCCCCTGGACCCGAAAGTGCAGAGTCTCTCACATAAACAGCGAACAAGGGAGCTAGACCTTCTTGGCGCGTCAGTTGGTATTACCGCTATGATCCTGTTCAACTTCGCCTGGAATCAAGCCCCTGGATTTGGCTGGGAGAAGCCATACATCTACGCTTTGTTGATCGTCGGAATCCTTCTCTTTCCAGTCTTCTTCTGGATCGAGCTGAAGGTGGCCGAGAAGCCACTCATCCCTTTTGATGCCCTCAGTATGGATGTGACCTTCGTGATGATATGCGAAGCCTGTGGATGGGCCGCTTTCGGTACGCTCTCTCTACATATCCGCCTCTTGTTTAGGTTACATGATTGCTAATGGTTTTAGGTATATTTATTTACTATTTTATTCAAATCTTGCAACAGCTCCGCCATAGCTCTCCCCTCCTCACGATGGCTCAGCTCTGCCCTGTCACAATCTCCGGCTTCCTTGCAGCCATTACCACAGGTCATGTTATCTCACGTATTGGCCCAGGCTGGGTCATGTTCATCAGCATGCTCGCTTTCTTGACAGGGAGCATCATCGTCGCCACGATGCCAGTTCACCAAACCTATTGGGCTCAGTCCTTCGTAGTCACCTTGATAATCCCCTGGGGTATGGATATGAGCTTCCCCGCGGGGACTTTGATTATGAGTAACGCGGTGGAAAAGAGACACCAAGGAATGGCAGCGAGTTTGGTGAATACTATAGTGAACTACAGTATCAGTATTGGAGTCGGTATTGCAGGAACGGTGGAAACACACGTTAATAATGGTGGTCAAACGGTGGAGGATGAGCTGAGAGGGTATAGAGGCGCGATGTACCTTGGCATTGGCTTGAGTGGGCTCGGAGTCCTTACTAGTGTACTATTCCTACTGAAGATGCGTCGGCGGGAGAAGCAGTCTCAGAGGGTCGCGAAATAAGATGGCCTATGAGTACTGGCCTTAAATTCATACGAATAGATTCTTATTTTAATGCATGAGATGTGCACTCGCTGTGGAAGTACGTGAACATATCCAGGCCTCGCGTTGTAGCTCTCGTGAAGAGAAATGACCAAGTTATTACGAATGATGATACATAGGAAGTATTACAGGAGAATGACCCCAGTATAAGAAGTTTTATTTGGCAGCCTTCGCACTCCCTCAGCGCGAAAACAAGACAAATCGCATTTGAGATCAAGCCCCGTTTCCAGGTTGATCATAGACAACGCCATCAATCTCCGTCGTGAGTGTTCCAGTCGCATTAAAGATGTTGACCAATACATCGATCTGTAAGTGAAACCCGTCCGCGCTTGTCTTTTTCGTAGCATTCACAGCACCAGTCTGCTCGATGTCCGAATACCAATCTACCAGTATGTCCCAGACGTTCGGGAACAGAATCGTCCTAGTCACATTCTCCCATCCATTTATTACGTATCCTTCAGCGTCAGAGAAGTCTGTGTAATTCACAGCGACGGCTTTGATGCCTCCGTAGAGACCCGGCGATGATCCAATAAGCTGGACAGCAGCGCTTCCTGAGACCTTGCCTTGAAGAGTGTAGTTCCCAGCCTCCAATGCAGGCAGTTTTGGGAAGTCGGAACCAGGCGGAAATGGTGTCGCCCATGGTATCTGGTCAGGAACATCAAAGACTGGTGGTACAGCTTTGGGAGTGCGGCTTGTCAGTCGCGCAAGCATGATGCGGTATTCCCGCTGGCCTTGGGTAGTCGGTACAGGGCATGGGAGCGGATTGCTGCCTCCGCATTCCCGTCCTTTGACAATGGCTTGCCAGTAGACAATCTTAGTTCCGTCGTGCGAAAATGCTGGGTCTGCACGGCCGTTCCAGTTTGGGTCATTTATGGCGCCATTGCTCCCGTCGCCTGCCGCGTTGACTTGTTGGCCAAAGTAGTCACCACGGTCGCCGTAGCCGTCGATGAGAATGGGTTGAAAGAAACGACGGTTGCCGTTATTACGAGTTGAAGCCGCCACGGAAATGGTAAGCAAGTCGATCAATGGAGGTATGTGGCGCATGCCGGACATGAACATCTGGCGGTTCGAGCCACGCGTATCCATTGCAATGAGCCATTCATTATCCGCTGAAGAAGCAATAGGATCAGCGTATTCAGGATGTTGGGTTAAGCGACGAACAGCACCGGTGATAATATGCACAGCGAAGACGTCGATATTGTTGGCTTCCTGAGATGGTCCAATGTATATGATTTCGTCGCCTGTTCCAGAGAAGCCACGCAACTCTCCTACGACAATGGCATCGTCGTGGAATCTCAACTCTGAGCCTTCAGCTGTGATTTGTACCTTGCGGGTTGGATCGTACAAGATATTGACATTGACTAGGTCGTAACGAAGAGCATCTGCGTTGAATGCAAGCCGACCAAAGAAACAATTTTGTCCTCCATAGTCTGTAAATGAGCTCCATCCAAGGTGGACGTCGTCGGGATGAAGACGCAACTCACGGGGCGCACCGTTAACCTCGGTCCCATTCCGGATGGTCGCCCAATAGATTGGGTAGATTTGTGTTTCGTTGACGGTACAGTCGTCACTTGCCAGCTGATGACCGTTGCAATCCAAAATACTGATACCAGTCAACTAAAGCTCAGTCAAATAGCGTCCGTCTAAACTTACTTGTGACCCCACAATGCCTTATCACCACTGCGAAATACATGTGGGTAGTCTTTCTGTGGATCAAGGGGCCTTTGGTGGTCTTCCGGAATGGCGCAGCTGAGACACTTCCAAGGGTCTCCGTTGCTAAAGGTGGAGCCATCGGCCTTGACGAGAATCAATTGTTCTCCATCGTAGATACTAGCCGGATCTGGTGCTTCCGGAGCTCCCACGAAATTGACAGTAACGATGACGCTGTTTCCGTCAGGTGTAAAGTCGCCGGACTGAAACTTGGAGTCGGCCAGTTCTCGAAGAATGCATCCTGTGCCCCGCGGGTTGACGTTTAGAGTACAAGATCCTGTCGCGTTGTTTGGAGCAACAGGTGGTAGTGGAAGTTCGACCACCTCGATTGACTCTGAGCTGGGAGGGGGCGGGACTGTCTTCTTTGCCGTACTCGTAATAGCGAAAAGTGATGATGCCGCAGCGCGTAGTTGCATTGTGACGAGTACGAAGAATGAGACTCGAATTAATACCCAGATTTTAGCCCGCCAGCCCTCTTTATATATTCTTGCTCCTTTCCTTAACCTTGCATCTTTACAATAGTTTATTGCATCACTTCTACGTTGCCCTTTGTGCGATGCTGGTAGTTGACCATCGAATTGCCCGAAGTGGACGTGCGAGCGAGGTATCCCAGACTTCCCCGACATAGTTTGAAAGTAATTGAGGACTTACAGGGGAATTGTGTATGCCTTCCTAGAAGTGCCTTCCAAAATTGGGGTGAGAAAGCGGGGATTAATAGGTGATTGCAGATCAGTGTCAAGGGAGGAGGCTCTGCTTAGATTATGATGAGGGTAGTAGCGCTAGTCGTATCGCGTATCCAGAAATACGCAATACGGGAATTACCTCAACAGGAAATAGTTCGACTGTTTGTGGCATGATACTCGTCGATACAAATCAAACAATAATTTATTGGAGTGGTACGCGTCTTTTGGAAGACGTTCGAAACCATGGAATCTATCTAGGCTTTCGTTGATACGGTTCATCTCCTTTGCATATCACGAACTTTCATAGACTCCCGGCAGACGGTGGACATGACTGTGGGACAACTGAGGTAGAGGCCTTCCCAAGCCCAAATGGTGCCGTCCTCGACAGAAGCTCTAAAATGCCTCTGGTATAGATCAACCCTGTTTCTGTTGCCGACAACAGGCATTTCATACTGAAAAATGCTCATCTTGCCTTCTGGATCGTACGGGTGCCAGCCTTCAACAGGGAAATCAGATTGTTCCGGATAATCCGCTTCTGGCCTGGCAAAAACTACTTTAATTGGGCGATCTGTATAGTCAAAGTAACGTTTTTTAAAGTTGACTGCATCCTGGTGGCCTGGGCTAGGAAGAATCAGGGTTTCCAGCGAGGGATGTTTACCAAGGTGCTCCCAAAAATCGGCATCCAAATCGACATCAGAGTACCACAGAGCCAGTTTTTTCAGCTTTGGTCACTGGCTCCATAGTAATGCGTGCTCACAGGCAGTCGCTGTAGGACTGCGGAAAGGGTTCCCTATGCGGGAATTGGCACTAGGTCGAACACGAAGAAGCCGAAGAACCCTGCAAAAATAAGTTGAAGCATGAGCCCCACCATCCCGCCTGTGGGCGCGTTTATATCTCAACGTTCCGACTCTCTTTGACGGTGTTGCACAGCGATCTAGCCAAGATGGAGAACGACACCTTCACAGCGAGTATGTGTACACAAATGCCAGCAACCGCACAAGCACTCACAAGCGCCAGCGCAATACAACACCAGCGATCCGACATCGTTTGCCCACACCTCTGCGCGCGTGCGATGGCCCATCATCATCACGCAGGGCATTGACGACGTCCATCGTTCCTTGCATGGTGTGACCGGCGACGAGGCGCTGAACGAAGGCAAATGGATCGTCGCAGAGCTGGCGAAGCTGAAGTACGAATTGCAGCACGACCGCGCATTGACGCCAATCCCAGGCGACGGCGAGAGGGATGTCGAGGCCTACAATAGCGAACTAGAAGCGAGAGGGAGCCCCAAGTGGCACAGCGTGCCATGGCTGTACTCGGAGTGCTATCTGTACCGGTACGTGCTGCAATTGGAGGCACGCGAGCAACGAGGCGCTAATCGCCATGGTAAGACGCATATCCAGCATCTTCAAGCAGACCAAGCAGTGGAGGTCATATGATCTCTTCGCCCGCCAGAAGATGTCCACCTTCAAGTCGTCCCGCCCCGCTGTGCTCGAACTCGCCAGTCGCTACAAGGACATTGTCACCGAGCTCGAGCAGAAGCACACCATCAAGGGCGCAGCGACGCAGGAGCAGCTCGAGGAAGCAGAGAAGGTCCTCTTCATTGAGATGTGCGAGATCTGTCTGTGGGGCAATGCGACGGACCTCTCGCTCCTGACCAGTCTGTCGTATGAAGATATCCAGAAGCTGCAGGGCTCTGAGGCGCGCAAGGCATCAGAGAAGAACATCCTCGTCAATGACTTGGCCAAAGCCTTCAAGGTCCTGTCGGCTGCGCAGAAGGCAGCCAAGAAGGAGCGACGTGTCGACATTGTGCTGGACAATGCCGGCTTCGAGCTTTTCGTCGACCTCATCCTAGCAGGTTATCTCCTCGCATCCGGCCTCGCCACCACCGTCGTCTTCCACCCCAAGTCAATACCCTGGTTTGTCTCAGACGTACTGCCAGCCGATTTTGCCGCCCTGCTCTCTGCGCTTGCCGATCCGCAAACATTCTTCAGCGCCTTGTCAGACGACGAGAAGCATGCTGGAAAAACACCTGTGCCACTGTCTGAAACTGAGGCCGCAAATCTGCAGTTCCTCTTCCAGAATTGGAGTGGCATGCATGCAGAAGGCCAGCTGATGCTCCGACCGAACGACTTCTGGACCGCTGGCGGTAGCTACTGGAGGCTTCCTAAGACCGAGCCGGAGCTGTACGAGGACTTGAAGGAGAGCGAGTTGGTAATTTTTAAAGGTGACCTGAACTACCGAAAGCTGACAGCAGATGTAAGTCCAATAAACTATCCCCGTACTAGACATGTTTATTGACTCGTCCCAGGCGGCGTGGCCGGCCACTACACCTTTCACCGATGCCATCGGCCCCATGGGTCCAGGCTCTGGTATCCGTGTCCTCGCACTCAGAACTTGCAAGGCAGATGTCGTCGTCGGGCTCCCAGCGGGCGAGGACGAGCGGATCAAAGCCACTGAGGGTGGTGTTGGAGAGAATGGAGCCAGGAAGTGGGCGTGGAGCGGCAAGTGGGCTGTAGTACAATTCTCCGACGGAAAGGCCTGAGCATCACATTGCATGTTGCCGATTACGAATGCAGGTTGTGACAGGAAACGCAACCAATAGGATTTCTAGAATTAGACACAAACATGCGTCAAGATATCACAAGAAGTATATACGCACTCGAAGAGGTTCAGGCCATGATGCCATCCTAACCATGGACCTCGCTGTTGCTAATTTCGATTAGGGGTTACCCTTCCTCCACTGTTACCAGGTATGCCAGCAAACGTTCTCATGTGAATTAAGAGCATACTTTCATCTCAATATAGCCCCTGTCGGACATCCTCGGCAATCTTTTGGAGCTCCTCCACGCTCGGCGGCTCAGTAGTCTTCCTGATCACCGTACCGCCCAGCATCCACTCGAGCCCCGGTCTCTTCTTTTTCCCACCCGAGGGCTGCATGTCCCGTGGTTGCGGTTGTTTCTGATCCTTCTTCGGCTTCTTGATCTGCTGATTAGTTATTTGTTTACTGGTATTGTCCGGGCCATTCCGGTTTCCTTCCTCTTTTACGTCATCCGGCGTTTCAAGGTCCTTTGGATGCTGCGGGACCGTGGCCTGAGGCGATAGTCGCTCGCGTTCTCTAATTCGAACAAGATCAGACTGCGTGGCGGCTTGGGCGGATGAGGCTGGCGGCGCAGGTCGTGTTCTCAGATTTTGCAAATCTACAAAATGCTATTAGCCGTCGCCCGTGATCAACCAACCATGTCTCCGCGTACCATGAAGAAGCGTCGCACCGTCCGGCTCCCGCCCCAGCCACTTTCCCAGTTTCTGTGCAGCCCATAGCCTCTTTCGTCCATCCAGCTCCAGAGAATACCCCGTCCACCCAGCTACTGGGATAGACGTCCAAGTGTGTAACAGTTCTAGTGTCTCTGGAAGTATTACACATGTAGCGCTGCGCTTCACCAGAACAATATCAAGTCGCTTGAGCGGTTGCCTATGGCTTGCCAATTCCGGGCTTTCCCCCCGGCATGTGAACTCAAGGTTGTCTGTTGGCTCTCTCGAAGAGCGGAAACTCCGCATTCGACGCAGCGACCCGGATCGCCGTAAACTACTTGAACGAGATCGCTGTTTTGGAACAACGCTATGGGAAGTGATTGCATGGCCGGTGATGCCACGAAGGCATTGTTGAATGGAGATAATATCTTGTTGTTCACTTTTCATGGTCTTCACCCGCCAATTCATCCCGAATTGCTCATTCAGCTGAACCTGGTATTTCGCGCCATGAACGGCTACCGTCTCCGTACTGGGAACAGGTAGCCTGATCTGAAGATTCGAGACAGAGCCCAGTGCGACTTTAAGCATGTTCGGCGTATCGGTCGTCCAAAATTTGCGGTCCTTTTCGGCATCACCACTCGTCCAGCATGCATTGTCTCTGTGGAGATCAATGACAAAGTTACTATCTCGGTGAAAGACGTCAAGAGCAAGCTTTCGGAGATAATGGGAGACGCGAAACATCGGATGCATCATGATGAGCCGAATGTCGATGTGGTCAAGACCGGTTCGGGGCTGTTGATGCTGTTCGGGCCGAGTACGGGGTTGTTGTGGTCTTAGGGAAACGATCCAAGGTCCTCCAATAACATAAGCAATGATATGCTCTAGAATTGATTGGGGCAGGTCATGGAGACGATGTGACTTTCCCACTTGGTCGTTCATAAAAAGTGGTTGATGCGGTAGACTTTGCGAAGTATCCGTCGACGAGACGGAGCTAACAGTGGAGAATACAGATGAGACATTAGTGGAAGTATCAGACCTAGAGGACTTGATCGAATTATCTGAGTTGGACCTATACAGCAGAAACTCTGGCGTTGGCGATGATTCCTGTTGGTTTTGCCTTGCCTCGCCTTGTTCCCTGCCGAAAGCGAGTATTCTCGAGAAATTTGTTATTTGTGACACTTCTCGTGCTTCTGGAATGACCAACGACTGGAGATTTGCCCGGAACCGGTCATTGTCCTTTCCAAACTGTATCGGACTGTCTGCCCTCAGATGGTAGCCTTGGGGATAATCTAGGGACGCAGGAAGCGGATCTGAACCGACGGTAAAGTCTCTAAAATCGATACTGATTCGTGGGTTTGGCAGATGGAGCGAAGGGAGCACCAATGGAATAGTCCTTGCCATGATGGCTATTACGGAATTGAGGCTGGAATGACTTATCCAGGAAATTGAACTCTAAAAACAGATCGTTACAACAAAAGAGTGTCAAAAGAATAACTGGTGGTGAATACAGCGATTCGAGTTAGTGGTGGATTGTTGCTTTATCGTATGCTTAAGGCGACGAGGAAGGGTTTTAACATCTTCTGTTGATCCTAGGAGCTTGTGGCCGGAAAGTTCGAAAACTGTCGCCAAATATGGCCGAAGCCCAGTCATAAGGCACCCTGATGACCGGCACTGATTCGAGCGGCGTAATTTTCGTCCTTTCTGGCCAACTGCATAGTCAAATCAGGTATCAGAGCTTTTCGCCTTGCATACATGTGCGACGTGATAAGGCAAAGACCATGGGAGCCATGGCAATGAAAATCGTTATGAACTCATTGTGTCGAGATTAACTTGGTGCAGTTCACGCCTGAGACAGGGATGGCGGGCGGAGAGCATACATTCCCGAAGCCTGAGGTTTGTGCGAGACTTGAAGTGTCGGAGTTTCGACATGAAATGGGTTAGTGAAACGCGGAGCAACTGTATTAGGTGGAGTTCGTGAGGTACACACGTTGAGATACCGCTACTGGCAGGAGATGGCGGGTATAACCGTCATTGTTCAATGCTAGGTGTAGATCATTTGAGAGTGAAGAGCTTGATTGAACATATGTTTGTTGCCTTAATCGAAAGGTGGTGATGGGGGTGACAAAACGCATTGGGATTTTGGAAGCGACACCTCGCGTTTCACACTTCACTTGACTGCATGCTGTACGAGTCCCGGTTGGTAGTGGTGCCGAGAGGTGCTCAGTGCGGAGAGAAGCAAAAATCTATCGATTGAAGATTTTGGCGTTGAACTCTGTAGGAGATTCTGAGAAGCCTCGAGGTGGTAGGAAGACGCTACACCTGGACGCTGTATCCGCCGCTAGCTTAGCGCCAATGGCTAGTGCAACCTGTGTTCCCTGACTCCAACTGACATCGACCGTCCCCGCTCCCCTGCCTGCTGCTCACTTTACTCCACAGAAATGCGACAATCTTGTCAATGGAGGGGTGGCATGGTTTAACGACTATTCGAACCCGCGTCTCACACTCGAGCTCTGCGACAGCCTCGAATGGATTCGGTCCTGCCATAATACCGATAAGCTTTACAGCAAATGGGCGACTTCCCAAGAGTCACCTTTCCAAATCGAGTGAGCAGGACCATCAAAAGTGGGGAGAGGTCATCGAATTTTGTGAAGGTAAACCAGCCATGGCAGCTGGTCCCGCAGCGGTCGACTTCTTTACCAACAAAGCGGGTGGACTGATCGATGTTGGCCTCAGCCCCTGCGTTTCGGGCATGACTACGCTTGTTCCTGTGGAGTCTTTGTACCGATTCTAGCACTGTTGAAATTGCCCATCGAGGAAGAAACAGTGGTTTTCAGATATCTTGTCCATTATTTTGATATCATTCTATAAACAAAACATAAAAACATTTCTCCTTCCACTGACCCCTCAGGTCGTCACCTTGACAATCTTCCCTACACTTGGTGTGCCACTTGAATCAATGGCAAAAAGCAGCCAATATCCTGCCAGTGCAACGCCAGGATCCGAAGGAATCGTCACAGTGTAGCTGGTTCCGCTTCCTGTCGGTACCAGCGGGATTCTTCGCTGATCGGTGTTAACAGTATGTGTTGCAGTACCGAACCTTATGAGCGAGAACCCGGTCACAGCAGAGTTCGTCGTGATACTCAAACTCGCACCAAGCCGAACGCTCGAAGCGACGGCATTAATTACAGGCCTTGTGCGCCTCGTTCCGTCAGAATTAAGGAGATACGGCGGGACAAAGATCTCGGCATCGAAATGGTTTGACTCAGGAACACCGCCGTACTGTGTGCAAGGCCCACAGAGCCCTCCTCCACCTTGAAAAACGGTTGCATCCGGGAGGAGTATGGCAACAGAATGATACGTTCTAGGAATGGCCATGGGGTTCAGTTGGGTCCAAGTTCCGGTAGCTGGATTCCATAATTCAGGTACCAAAGCTGCTGTAGCATCCTGGAAAGGCTTGACCCTTGCCTGACCACCCGTGACGAAGACAGTACCATCAGGCAATACCACCCCGTTGGCGAAGCCACGCGCATACGCCATGTTCTGTGTCTTAGTGACAGTGGGATTCGTCTTTGGTGCGCCGATGGTGATAACATACGCGTTTGTCCTCGCATCGCTATTTTCGTAGTCTGGCGACCCACCGGCAGTTAAAATCTTTCCAGCTGGCGCATCGTACATAATTGCATTGCCGTTCATAGCATGCCCATCATCCAGTCTGTTCCCTGCGGCAGTCGTGCTTCCCGACCCGACGGTATCGTACCAGTTCATCGCAATCGAGGGGCCTGCTTGGAAAACAGTCTGATTCTTCCATCCGAATAGCCAGGCATGATTGTCTGATCGCCATACCCCACCAGCATCTGCTGTGAGCATAGGACTGACAAGCGCGCCAGAAAGCAGCGACCAGGCGTTTGTAGTCGGATTATAGATCTCGCCATTTTTGCCACCCTCTCCTCCACTCCAGGACCCACCAATATTAAAAATACGCCCATCTGAACATGTGGTGGTAGATTGGTAGCCTCGCGCAATTCTCATATTAGGTGCACCGGTCCAGGCATTGCCTGCAGGATCGTAGACGCTTGTCTTGGCCGCATTGCTCCCGCCAGTCACTATTACTCGACCATTGAAATCTAGCGATATTCCCGGACAAAACATGTCATGCTGAGTGTTTGTGACGTTTAGTTGACTGGAGTCTCCCGTCGCCGGATCATAGATACCAGTTTGTGTAAAACCTCTCTGTCCACCAAAGTTGTCTTTTGCGTAGGCCGACCAAATCAGCACTTTCCCGTTCGTAAGTAGCGACACAGCAGCTGGGATCAAGGGAAAATCCACAGTCGTCTCCCACAATCCCTTACCCGAGACTGGAGGGTTGTACGGCGTTGGCGTGCCGCCCACAACATCGTGGAACACATTGATTTCAGCTATACTCGTCCATTGATTGTTTGGACTCTGCGCTTCTGAAGTCGCTGTAATTCTCACGTATCGTGCTTGCCTCGTCACGAAGGTTGTCCTTTTGGTGGTCGCGTCATTGTTGTACGTACCAATGGCGGCAATCCGCCAAGCACTGCCATCAGTACTGACTTCGATCTTATGCCCACCAACTCTGCCATTAGAGTTATCGCTTGGTCGTGGCTGAATGCTGACTGCTTGAATGTTGTATATGGCTTTCATATCAACGATGATCCAATTTGGGAGCGTATCGACAGGAGTAGGCGAGTATCTCGAATGCCAGAAGGTGTTTGCATTGGCATCCAATGTTTTAGCCGGCTCATTGCCCGTTTGAAAACTGTCCGCTGTTGCGGTCCATCCGGTTCGGCTTATTGCAACAGAAGCAGAAGTAACTAAGGTAGTGAAAAGAAGAGTGTTAAGTATCAGACCAAGAACGCTATGAGAAGCCATGTTCAGTATGCTTATCAAAATGTAAAGACTGTGAGAATAGTCGCGGTGGACTGAGATGAGAAGGTTTGCATCCAGCTGGACTTATAGGTTTCCCCCAGAAGGTCGTCTCCTCGGACTCTCAGACAGGTCCCGTACACTTCGTTCGTGCCAAACCCTTCCCCTTTGACCTGCAGACATCTTGGGCGCACAAGTTGCCTAGGCTAGGAACAGCAAGTTCACGATAAGCCAGTCAGTAGATTTGCCTGAACAATACTATAAATAACTGTCGAAGTCGTCGTTGAAATTGGAGGCTTACAGGCTAGAACGGTGGCGCTCGAGTCACATGCGTCTCGATCACGATGAACAGTTCATGAAGAGGGAGCTAAGGCTTTGTACCCGGGTTTGAGGTTGGTGTTCATATATTCTAGCCCAGTAACCCGTGTTGTCCTGCAGTATAAATTAAATAGTTGCATCTTAGCTCCGTCTTGGCGCCGCATGTACGGCAGATGAGCAGCTAAATCTTGGCAGCTGGAATCGGGTGGACATGTGAGCAGTGCTGGAAATCGAAATGATGATGGGAAATGTGAAGTAGACGTAAAATCGATACATCGATGCATGCAGGCCCAAGGCGGCTAATCTTCGAAGATGGGGCGGAAAGCGGCTCGTGCAACCTGCGGGATTCGTGGACCTGCGTGAACAGTGTTGATATCCAATCAGTCCCTGTCCGCGCTATCCATATCGTTTTGTACTGTCGTTCTGCAAGCGAAGTATCTGATGGGAAAGGAGTAATTTTCGCTTAGTGCGTTGGGTCGAAGACATCCGGCATCTCTTCATTCTCGTCGCGCCACTCATCCTCATCCTCATCCTCATCCTCATCTTGATCTGTCTCCTCTTCACTATCCTGAAGCCGTTCATCAAGATACAGCTCCGCTAGATTCTCCCTAGATCCTTCAGTCTGACAAAACGCGTAAGCTTCGATGCCCAGATCTGCAGAAAGGGTCCACCAAATCTTTGAAACTTCTGTTGTGAAGTACGAAGCGGGCGTTCCGACTCCGTCTCGACACGTCAGTGTAATCTCTTTGAGATTAGAGAGGCAAGGTCTTTCCTCTGAACTTTTTTGTACGAATCCTGTCGCCCAATACTCAACGTCTTCATGCGGATATAGTATCTCCAGCGTCTCCAGTGTCAAGGGCAAATTCTTCGCCCGGCAGTGTTGATTCTCATAGATCCACGTGCCAGGTTCGGTAACATAAAGAAACGCTTGGGGTAACACAAGGCGTTTGAGAGCCGTGAAGCTTCTCAAAGACTCTCTTGGTTCCCTCCACGTGTCTGACAGCCATTCTAGCTCCATCTCGTCGTCTGGGAGCTCGAACGTAATATCAAGGGTCTCCAATGTGTTCTGCACGCTACTAAGCTGGTCCAGAAAGTACCCTGCGTTAAACTGCGTTCTCAAATCGGCGCCACCGAAATGATAGCTATCATTAATGAGCAGAACCTTGAGACTGCATAGGGATTTGCACCCGAGAGCGTCGAGTAGATCACAGAATTGAATCTCCGCTTTCTCGACTAAGGGGCGGTCGGCGAATTGAATAGAGGCTGTCAGGGCCAAATTCCGTAGTTTATCAGTGCCCTGAAGACTTCGTGGCCCATTCAAACGGAGGACTGTGCCGATGGAAATGGTCTTCAGATCCAAGCTTCTGAGATTATCGAATCGAACTCCGCATTTGAGGGCATGCGTATCGCCGGTCGTGAGGTGTTGCACGCTATTCCACGCACGTAAAATTTTGTCAGGGGCAGACACGGTTCCAAAGAGACCCGATATGCACTCGCTTGATGGCGGACCCCGATAGTGATCCTTCACCCAGAAATCGAGATGAACCAGATTTGGAAGCAAAACCAACATCAACCCCGCGAATGCTGACTCAATGGAGTTGTCCAGAGACCGAAACCATGGGTGCGTTTCTCTGTAGCCTAATTCTTTGAGCTCGAATAGACATCGCGTGCGGATAGTCTGAAAGTCAAAGCTCTGCTCTTCATATAACTTTGCTATGTTTTTGCGCACGGTTCTGAAGCGTAACGTTTTCACCTTTGGAGCAAGGTCTGGACGATCAAACAGCGTACGAAGGAACTTTACTACAGCATTCACTTTTGGATGGCAACCGCATGAGATGGATAGCTTTGCAATGGTGTGAAGAGCTTCCTGGGCAGCTGGACGAAATTCTTTTGACACCAAGCACAAATTCTTGAGATGCTTCGGCGTGGCTGAATCGGGTAGTTGAAACGATATTTGAAGCAACAGTTCCTCGGGTAGTCTGTAGATGGCAGGAGAAGATGCCATATTGGCTTAATCTGAAGAAGCTAGGGTCAGTTCTCGGCTCCAGCACATCTGGGCTGAAGCACTGCAACATGCGATGTGGTTGCCACCTGGCAATTACACACTTACATAATGATCTCCGGCCCAATTGTTGCAACAGAACTGATACCGTCTGTGGTTGGTAATGATGGATTGCGGATGTAAACGAGTGGAACCTTGACGCCCTCACGAGGAAAATCATGTGCACGATGACGTAATCACACGCAAATACTTGAGTGACCGTTACACACAGCTTCCGAAGCACTCGTCCTTTTAAAAATGTGAATCCACGGCTAGACACTCAGATTTCCCAAAAGCTTATGTAGCTGCTAAGCAAGAAAGATACTACAGTGCGACATCAAGTTTGATTTGAGGAGTACCAACAAACCTAGCATCAAATCATTTCCTCTCGACATTTTTACAAATTAAAGAGGCATTTTCGTTCCAAACAGGGTTTCATCGCGTCTGTAAATTGCATTGAAATCATCGCAATGAAAGAGATGAAGGCGTCGGGAGTCTCCCATCAATACCACTTCCAACTGGCACCCCGCGGGAGCCATTAGAAACAAGCTTCAGTATACGCTATAGTAATTCTTGCTATATATTGTGGACTTTTAGCCAAGCGCCAATCATTATGTACCATAAGAGCAATATTGCTTCCTGCTGCAAACTTTTAGAAAAGGTTAGGGGTGTAACACCTTGCGTTATGTGGAGGTCAAGGATTTTGCGAGCGGCGCCGTCCAATGGTACATATAACATCAACTGCCTTTCCTTATCCTAGATGACTTTGTCCCAACATAGATATTTGAAATCAAAAGCGCTGGAGCCAAGGATGGCCCAGCTGATCACTGCGCCATCGAGAGAACTAAAGTGTAAAATAGTGTATTCAAGCCTGCCAGGACCTTACAGCGTTCGCACTAAGTACTAGATGAGTTAGGAATTCTTGAAGACTAATAGAATGTGAGAACACTGACTCTATAACATATGAGTGTGCCATTCGCGAAATGGTGGAATTGCATATCAAGCCAAACCAATAACCCAATCGAAAACCACAGACATATCAATGGTGGCAGCCTTTATATAAAGCCATAAAGTTTGTGCTTGAATGGTTGTACGTCAATGAGTGATACACCTTTTCAACTCTGGGCGAGGGCCCGTTATTGTTTCTCGATATGCAAGGTCACCTACATGACGAGATTTGGAGTAATTTTCTCATTGATATCTTAGATTCCAATTTCTAGTATGATTCGGTACTCGCTCGGTTGGCCGATGCCCGTAACACTATCCGTCGAATAATGAGCCCTGTCTTACTCATTAGCCAACGAAGCGTTCCAGGGTGATTTGAATAGTTCTAGTCATACTTGCTGAATGAATTTTGAAGGTTGAAGTAATTGCTCATGTTCTGTATGGACGCTAGTAAGCAGGGAGTCCTCTAGTGCATCTGCGACAATCCAGGCGCAGGATGATAGACATTTCTCCTAAGAAGAGATAAATGAGAAGGCAGTAACGACCGACAATATGCTACTGAGAGTCTAGTTCTGACGATCTAGCGCCGCGTGGAGCAGATCGGGAGAACAAGAGTGCTCGAGGCTATCTTGCTTTCAATCAACCACAACCAAGTTTAAAGTAAGCAAAATCTTGGCTAAAGGTTTCAAAACCATTGCAATTAGTATGGTTGCAGTCTTGTGAGGGTATTGTCCCGACCGGGTACCAGTCCTATGGGTGCCTGCTCGAGTTATAAGGCCCTAATGCATCTTACCAAGCAACTTTGCACCCTAGAACGCAATTCTATTTTCCATCTCTTTTCGCCTGCATTGACGCGCAGTAAAGGTCTTCAGGGGTACTCCTTTGTGGCTGCCATCTCGATACATGTGCTTGGGTGGCGCCAGAATGGAGCAGAGCTTGGGGGCATATCGTAATTAGCGAGCCAAGGTACAGGCTGACAGAAACAGCTTCAACAAAGATGAGAATCCTTGTTAGAATTTCCTACCCCTGATTGGACATCGAAGGCTTATCGGGTCGCGGAACGCCTAGGGAGGTTTGTGGGCGAAGGATGAAGTCGAACAGGGTATGTTATTGGTCGACTCGGAAAATAGGAGCGATCCTTCGACAACTGAGGGGCTCAACATTTGAGTCGCTTTTATTCAAGAATTGGTAATGACCGATACTTGGTGCACTGCAGTTCGCTCATAGACTAGCGGTTGTGTATGAGACAATGGCACGCAGAGGACTTCAAACGATTACCCATCCCTCCATTATGCAGCCAAAATCTCGACCACTTGTATTTGATCATTTTGAGCCCGCCACGGCAAGGATGCTAATATGAGAAATAGTGTGCAACGCAAAGACATAGATATTAGATTTGGCAAAGAGGCCATGGCCATCGAGTGCCATTTGCAATTGGCATGACAGCAATTCTGTCTCTAGATGTTAGATTTCAAGAAATACTGGTCGTCAACCAGCTTCTTATTCAGATGTTGAACATGGTTATGTTCACGCGGTGATGCTTTACTCTACCAATGAAAAGAAATAGTAGGAGGAACGAATGACTCTAATAAGTTCACTCCATTTCATCCTCAGCAACACTGAAATAGAACCTTAATTGAAGCCGTGCTGGGGTACGATTCCCTATAGAAATCACCCTTGATGCTGACGTAGTTCAATATGTTCGTCGTTTATAGGATGACGACAATTGTTTTATTGAACACTTTTTATTGTGTTTTGGACAGTATGTCTAAGACCAACATCTTGTATCATTCCGAAAATATGGCTTTGCTATTTTTGGTCTATACCGCGCTATCAGGTTGCTCGACGCGCTGATACACAGTGCTACTCCAATCGGTCTCTGTGGGACGGACTGAGCTAGCTTGATCATCAGAGAGCCTCCCCATCAGCGTGACGCCTTTGCTAGCAGGCACCCAGAGTTTGCTGAAAACGCGACCAGGATGGAAGACTGTCATGGCACTGACAGCAAGGATTATCATGGGACCTTCAAATATCATGAAAGTGATTTCATCGTTGGCGAGCGCCCCACTGAAACCGTTCCAGAGTTCGGCAACACGGTAGACGCAGCGGACAAAAACGAGGATGGTCGCAGCAATAAGACCTTATACCCGTCAGTATGGACTTTACGAGAGGTGTGGGATGTTCTCTTACTCCACTGGAAGAACCTAAAGTTCTTGGTAGATCGTAGATCACCATATAGCGAGGGCCCCGTGTGAGTGAAAGAGCTAGACAGCTTAGCCCGGCGAGTGCGCAACACAAAATCACTCCAGATTGCTATGAAAAAGGTCATAGTGATGACCTGTGAGACCAAGCCAGCGATCATGATGTCGACGCCGCGCCTAGAGCCCTTCGAGTCCCGCGCAGTAGCAGCCATACCACCGCCAATCGCTTGAAGGATGAGAGCGAGGAGGTCACACCCTATGAAGACATAAGTGTACACCTTGGGTTTCAATCGAGAGTTTCAGTGCCTATGGCAACGATGACGCGGCCGACACAGAGATAGATCCCAGCGGTCAGCAGAGCGGGTGCGATGGTGAGTGGGATCAAGTTGCTACGAACTTATTAGTTATAGAAACACGGTTTTTAATTTGCCCTTTACTCACAGAAGGAAGTTGTTCATGATGAAAGGGTTTAGGTTTAGCATTATACGACCGATGTAGCCCACGGTTTCTCCAAGTATTCCTGCACACATTGTGCCCATATACGTCCAGGTTTTGTTGCGGATGCCAAAATGCATCTGCCCGCCAAGCAATACAAGGAAGCAAAGCATGTATACAACGTTTCCAGGGAGGTTGGGTCGATATTCTATGATTTGCCATTCTTCGGGGCATTTCCCAACTTTGCAGTACTTCCTGGACATGGCAATTTTGAGAGGGTCGCGAGTGTTGACATCGATATTGTCTGGGTCGATACCATTTTGATCGATCGCTCTTGCAAGGATGTGAGATAGTGTATCCAGCATTATTGTTTTCGGTTGGAATCCAGCCATAGCCACGAGTTTCATCGACGAGCAATTAAGAAGCGAAAACTAATAAGATTGCTTGGCCAAGTTTGAGGGGCAAAGCCACAGGATGATATCGAGAACAAAGTACAGCTCAAAAATGAAATCTATAAAGATGATACGAAGCAAGTATGCGCGTCTTATAGTCAAATTCTAAGGCTCTTATGTATGTACGAGGTCAGTTCTGATTGGCTGGTTCGTTCAAGGTGACGAGACCCGGCTGTGCGTGGCCCGGCACATCACGCTGCGATTTGGGCTGCAGCAAACGATTTGGTATCTGGGGGGCCGGAAAACCTTGAGTGTTACATTTAATATGCCTATTGATATCGATATCCCGGTCATTGCTTTACATAACCAGTATTTAGAACTGTACCTGGGCTTCGAGTCGTGAACGTATCCAACGCTGTGGTCTGTGCGCAAATATATTGCGCCCAATTACAATTCGACAGAAGTTTTGCCACAGATGTGCATGAGTTTTTCAAACATTAAGAAGACTGTGGGCTTTTCATTGAGCGGACAGTGTGGTATATTATAGTGGCTCTTACCCTCCCCAAGCCTGCTTTTTGGCTATTTGCACTGTATTTAAAGTAATAAGTACAAAGCAACATCTAACACATAGACTTATGTAGTAATTCAACCCCATGTATGTCACATTTAGACCGAGAAAAGTTGAAGGCAATTGGGCGACGTAGACGGCACATATAGGATCAGATTCTATATGGCGTAGAGAAGACTGCCAAAAATAAAACCACTGTACAAATACGCATGTATCTAGCGTGGTTCCTCCCATGTAGTACAATATTTAATTTATACATTATGGATCTCTCTACCATCATCACATTGGTACATGTCATTTTTTCTGATCTCCAGTTAGACCACTCCAGCCCTCTCGTCTTTTCTTTGGCGCCGGTGATCAAGTAGAAGACATCGTCCGGTGCCCATATGTACATAGAAACCGCTTAATGGCGACAGTGAACTCAGGTTGTGGTCAACAAGTTTTATGCTATTCCAATTTTACGAAACCGGACAATCCAGTGAGGGTGATTGCAGAGGACCGTGAGAGTCTTATAGAGACTGTGTTTTATGGTCTCAAGAATTAGCGTTGTACTGGAAAACCCCCAGAAAGATGTCAAAGAATTCCTCGATGCTTATCCGAGCGCCCTTAATTCAGATTACAGGTTGTCAATATGTGGCTATCGTGACTAAGATGCTACGACAGTAGAGCTACAATTGCCTTCGCAGGCGTCGACATTCATAGTCATAGGTAATTTCTTGATCTTGATTTTGTGAATTTATAAAATTCTATCGTAATGTGCCTTGTATCGTGTACTATATATTCTGCCATCTTAATCCGTGTCAGAAATCGGATATTAGCGCTTCGGATCCGGAGCCGGACTTTGTCGTTGATGACAGGCACATACATCCGAGCTTACTTCAATAAGCGAGAGCTTCCAAGGAAAACTACTCGGGATGATGAATAACGAACAGAGCATACTCGTGGGATCAGGATACCAATAATTGCTTCACGTTGGTGCGGAAGGCAATGAACAAATCGATTGGCGAGCGCGTTTTCTCCCCAAAATCACACAATGCAACGGGAATATAGTTCAAAATTCAGTTTACGTACAGATACAGCAGTTCTGAGGATGGCTCGTCATTTTCATTGTTCTCTCGCCCATTCTCCTGTCTTGATCAGTCAATTACCCGTCAGCCACTCAGATGTGTCCTGATGTCATGTGCGTCACATTCCCCATAATTCGGCAAGCAAAACGGTCTCCGAACTGAAAAAAGGGCCTCAAATACTGTATGGATACTGTGCACATCACGCTTTTGGTTCTGTTTCGCACCTACTCCAAGCTGCTTAACCATAATCCTGTCCGAAATGCTCCGGACACGACGCCAAGACACAGGGCGAGTCTTCATTGATTATTACTAGTTTTTGGGAATCCGTTACTGGGGTATTGCAGGTGGGTAGCTCCGTGGAGAAATTGTAAGTCCTTTTGACGAAGACTGCTGTTTGGGCTACTCCTTTAATCCAGACTTCTTGGTCGCTTAGCGACGCGGGCTGTTTATCACACGGAGACGGCTGGCCAATTTCTTTAGAGCCATGAAATTGAAAGAGTGACGAGATGAAGCGAAGCTAATGAATTAGGCTATCAACGCTTCTGCACTGTGAGAAGGATTCTCAGCTGGATCTGCTGGTTTAGGTAAACGGTGAGGAGTTTGGGAAGGCTCAGTGGCTTCGAAGAATGCTGATTCTGAAGCTTATTGAGTGGTAGCTACAAGGATAATTACAGTTCTGTTTAGTCTGTGTATGACTGTGCAGGTCGAGGCATGATAATTGTCAGTCCATCCATCATCCCTTGGCATAGTAAGGAGGGATTTTTTCTTTAGCTGCGCATGGCTTTGGTAAGATGAGTCAGTTCATATTACTTCTAAATAATATTGATTCCTCTTGGCCCGGACTGGGATTGCTGAGTTGGTCGGTGCAGCGTATGCAAGCTCAGATGATGAACGCATATGCTGCCTAACGAATATACTCCATAAGCTAAAATTAGACGCAAGACACGAAGATCATTTTCTCAATCCATAGACACAGCATTGTAAAGGCATCCTAACTTCTATTTACTTGGCGTAGTCCAGTGGTGGTGGCGCGGTGTTGGCCACATGTCATTGCCAAACAAAGTTTCTTGCATACGAATTATGTGGGAAGCAAAGCTGTAACCAGAGCCTTGATCATTTAAGCGCCCACCAGTCTACACCGCATCTTTGTCGCATAGTAGCCGCTTTGATAGACAGACATCAATTAGTTTCATAGCATGTTGTACATCTTGAACTTCGACTGTGAAAATTTGAAGATGTCCGCAAGACAGGAATGGGCCAGCGGGAAACGTTTCGTGCCCCGTCCGACCTCGACACATATCATTAAGCCCATCAAAGCAAGGGCCTATGAAACTGTTTCGGATCTTGGAGCTTTTGCCGGAACATTGGCAGGATCAAGACACAGCAATCCAAGTCCTGCTGTGATCCTTCAATGGGCGCTTACGTGCCACTAGGGGGCTCAGCGACGCGCAACGTATACTTTCAGCCAAAGTCTTTAGGTTCTGGTTTGTTTGTCCCGGTTTTCATAATTCTCTATTCGTTACATACACTTTATTGGTTGATGAATGCACAGAAAATTAATGCCCATAATCGCCACCCGAAGAATTGCGTTACTCAGCATACCTCAACTATATTGTTACAACAAAATCTATATAATATATGAGATAAGACTATTTCTACATTCATAAATAAGGAATACCAAATTACCAACGGTCGTGATGAAAGTGAAAATGCTACGCTAAATGCAGGAGAAGTCTATGGGTATAACAGAAAAAATTGAAAGAAAGAGGCAGAAAGAGTAAAGATATCTACAGTGAACATAAATGGAAAGGTCAGGGTGGCGATGGGGCCGTCCTGTCGTATAGGACTTATTCCTGGATTTGGTTTGGTAGCTCTCGAAGCCGCCGTCGAGTCTGTAACCCAGAGATGCGCGTCCATGATGGTGTCAATGAAAAGATCCACATATGTGACTTAATTAGCCCAAACATAGTAAATTTGATCCAAGAGCTGTCGTGCTGCTTGCGGGACTGAGCATCTCGTCCCACCAGCCATCACAGCGATGGCAAGAACCATCCTGGCCAGCGAGCCAGATACGCATGCCACTGATACGCTTCAGCACAGCTGGAAGTGTGTTTTTGTCGCCCTCTCGAATTGGTACAACACGCTGATAGAGGCGGTCGCGCTTGTCTGAGTTGGCGGTAACGGCGGCGATGAAAAGAGGCCAAACAGGGTAGATAGCAGTGTAAAGAGCACCTTTAACGGGCAATGAGAGCAGAACGGTGTGAAGAGCATCAGAGAGCTCAAGGATCGAAGGATGGAAGCGCGTCAGGCTGGACGAACTGTTAATGGAGATCAAAGGGCAATAAAGGAAGGCCACGTACCCATATATTCTGCAGCGCAGATAGATAAGTGCTGCTAGGCGGAAAGATTTAGCTGTGGCGAGCAGGACTTCCTGCTCTGAACTCTGCAACTCAGCCGTCCACTGGTTCAGATTCTGAAGTTGGGTCTCTTGCAGTTGGGCGTACATGACTTTGTCCGGGCAGTCATTATTCGTTGCAAGTGAGGTTATGGAGGAGATCAAGAAGAGCAGTTGAGGTGAAAGGCCAAGAATGCCGCAGATCTTTTGTGCTTCATTCGGTGGCGTACCTTCATACCAGTTACTTGTCTCGAGTGAGTGAAATTGCGTAGATTGTAATGTGTAAGTTGTTTGTGCTGTACGGGCTAGGACAAGCTGAGTACGAATAAAAAGCGCTGGGTCAGAGTGATGGTTAATGAAATTAGATGGTATCGAATCGAAGATGTTGGCGTGACAAGACCAACAGATGGGAGAGTCTTCCTGGTTGATCGCGCCGTGATGCATCAAAAGCATGCTGGTAGCGAGCGCACCATCATAGTTTTCTCCAATGCTAATCTGGGTCGCGAGCGCTTTCAGTGCTTGCGTGGAGTAGTATAGCTCAGCTTGGTGGAATGCTTCTTTACGCCCAGGAAGGTACTCGCAAATGTACGAGGCTGCAAGGCTTAGAAGAGCATACCTTGTGCTCAGACACGTATTTCCCAGTTTCAGCAATGATACATAGGTGTTTGATCGCGTCGCAACCGTGCGACCTGGGCAGATGCCGTGGATGTAGAAATCTGTAAGGGTTTGCTCGATATCGTTGCCCCATGCAGCGCTAGACGGAATATACTTGATTAGGCTAGCGAAGCCATTTTCTTGCGATGAGTTACTGTCAAGCGAGTGAACAGATTGAGGAGTGAACGGGCTGCTAGAGCGCGATCGCAGAGGATCCATTTCTGCGATTGTTGAGTTCACTAGCTGTATCAGCATTCTATATTTGTTGTTCGGTCGCACAAAGCTTACCCTTCATGCCTGTCAGATCAGACAGCTCACACAAGAAGTCTTGACATGCGTCTGCCTTTGACCGCTGGATGTACTGTATTCTTTGGATCACAAGAGTGACCGCAGCAGCATCCTGAATGAGCGAGAGGTATGGTTGTTGCTGCTGCAAAGTTGCTTTGAACTTCTCAAATTGTTTGCTGTTCAGTTCACCCAGTCGCCAGTAGAGCTGTCCGAGAACTTCCAGTAGGACGACACCTGGACCTTCTGTGACCATCCACTGCCGTATCACCAGCAAGTTCCTCCTGCTATTCCTTTGATTACCCTCGGTCGGTAGATCTACCACTCTTCCGAGCAGTCTGTCGATGTGGGTGCAGTCCAGACTTCCGAAGTCAGGCGACATGGCCAGGTGCTGTAGGGCATCGTTGGATGCCTCCAAAGCCTTAGTGAGTCGTCTATCTGCGTCCATTTCAAAGTGCACCAGTGAGGTCGCAGAAAGACCTGATGCGTTATGACGATCGAATCTAGAGTGAAATCAAAGGCTGAACTAGAGTGCTCGTATCCTTTCAAGATAAGAAAATTGGAGGCCAAGTGAAGAATTGGACTGATGTGTAAGTATAAAGTCTGTCGCTTTCGAGGATTGTGGTCTGTCTACCAAGAATGTGGGAGAGAAGGGCCTAGTAATACCCTTGCCAAACGCCCAGGAAAAGAGAAGGAAAGAGGAATAGCGTAGCGCGCTGTCGATGCATGGTTTGAAACGCTTGAGTTTGCGCAGTATAAACAGATGAGGCTCCGCCGCGCTGGCCAACCTGCAGACTGAGAGGCTGATCTTACACGGGGCAAATGGTCTGTGTGGCCGGTTAAGTCCCCGACAACAACGCCCAGATCGGTCTTACCGCTTCTGCCAAAGAGAAGATGTGGAATAAGCTTAGCCTTTTAGCTCGTGTACAGAAATGATGCTGGTGAAACTCTGACAGGAGGAGGCACTATGTCATTGGGCCACAGTCAGCGTAAGGCTGGAAGTTTGGGCCTATTCACGGCGATGCAAAAGCACACAGTGAGTGAGCCAGCTCCAAATAGTGCCTGGCGCTTGCGAAAATTGGGTTAGGCACGGAAGCTTGAAATGCAGATCCTAAATTGTATGCTTTCCGAACCGCGGGGATCGTGGTGCTTGATCCCGTGACGGCCTGCATAGAGGCCGGGAATGTAGAACACCTTATAGTGCTATGGACGAGGGACGGACTTGCCAGTGAGAAACGTTCATCCCAATCCAACGAAAAAAGCCATCTTTTCTCGTGGCTTCGCTTAGAGCCACTAGTCTCAGATCGACCGCAAGGGTCTATGTCTTGACCCTGTCACAGTTTAAGCTCACCCTCCGCCTCGGGCATCCACCCGGGAACCATTATCCTCGTATTCCGCTTTTTTCGCAAAATACACGTCCTCTAGAACCATTACGCATCGGGTCCGAAATCCGGTTGGGTGTGAAACTCCCGCTCCTCTTGGCCCTTCCGCCCTTCGCTGGTGTATTCCGCTAGGTATCTGCATCCATCATACGTCGTTGATGACAGGCCTTGCGGGCCTAATCCAAGGCCGTCAACCAACCAAGGCTAGTTTGAGATTGGGCTAGTTCCGGAGGATCTGCGATGACAGCGCTGAGGTTAGTCCTCTCGGTGCCAATGGCCGCTCGCTAAACGTATGAGCCATTCCCATCCTTCCTCCCCAATGGAGAACCCACTCTTAAGCTTGTTCCACATTAGAGAAGTCCCAATTTGATAAAGGTCTGGCCGCGACGATCGATACGAGGGAGAGTACCGCTATCAAGGATTAGCACTACTATCCCTGAGGAGAAGTCAGATTCGGTATCAGGAATAGAGCTTTTCCAGCGAGGCCTAGGGCCATACTCTTTACGAGGTCCGTAAACCCATCCCTTCGCTATTCGCTGCTAAATGCTAATGGTCGCTACATCTATCCCTTCTCGGGACTTGAATCGCTTCGCTTTCTCTTGCCATTTCAGCCGACGAAAAGCAGCGTTGAGTATGATAGTGAATCTTGCCTTGTTTTAGTTGTCTCAATTGCACATATCTGGCCATTTTTTTTCGGGCTGCGTTCACAATGTGCACAACTTAACACCAATTTCTTCAACACCCTCTGCGATGGCTCTGCCGATCTTATGCTTATTTCGCGCAAGAATATCGTGCAGCTCAAAGAAGCGGTAATATCACCCAAAGCCAAGGATTTTCAATCTAAGGCCCACACCCTGTTGTCTCATGAAGCACATTGCTCTATTTGCGCGTGACGGATTTAGCTCTCATATATTGTGTTTGATCCAGAAACAGACCTACATCATCTATGGCTTTGCTGGACCAGTCCCAAAGAGACCGATGAGACAAACACTGGACTCCTAGAAAAGACAACAGGCTCTCAAGCAGAGTATGCTTGCGGATGGACAAAATCGTATGTGTGTAACAGAATGGCGAAGTACGTCTTCGCATAGCTGTAATGTTTGTATGCCTGAGTCTATCATGATCTGTTACTGCCTAAAGCTTTACTTGGCAATGGAAGGATTGTAAGGACTAGAGAAAGTTGTTTTGGATACCTTGGATACCAAGAACAAGCTCACCGGTCTCTGGTCTTGGGAGCAAGTCCAAGAGGGGCCCGGAAGATGTTTCGCATTGGCGCGGAACTCTGATCCTACGACAGGCTCCACAACATATTTCTTGGCTGTCTTGACCCAGCAATGCATATTTTCGAAACGATTTGCTGTGTGGTTTTGAATTCTGCTGACGGTTACATTGGACTGATCCCATGTCTTAGGCTATATTCGCGATCGGCATACCCCCATATTCGTGCACGCTTTTGAAAACAAAAAACGCAAATACTGCACACAGCAGGTGAGTAGACAAGGCCTTTGCATATTGCCAATCTTAATGAATCTAATTGTATGCATCTCCAAATAGCAGGTCTTGCAGAGAGCACGTGTGTGTTCTCTCAATCACGCTTACCTGCGGTTCAGAATTGCGTTTGCAGGCACACACAGGGTCAAAATTCTGGCAGGCTTCTACCTGTCTTCTCTTCACCACATATCCCTGACATGCACTTCACAAGTATCTACCGGAATAGAGCTCCGCCGAGCCGGAAATATACAACACCGCCGCATCCTTACAGTGCGCGAGTAGCGAGGTGGGAGAGCACATTTTCAAGCTGACTGGCTATTCTACCGCCGAAGTGTCGCTTAACCTTGGAGCTTACACTCTACACACAGCCCATATGCCGAATGCAAAACATTATGCATCGCCGCCGGTGACGCCGCGCACTGGCATTAGGGATTTACCGTGCCCCAGACGTGATCAGTAACTTTTTGCCGCTCGAGCACGCAAGCACAAAGCTCAAGGGCCAGCCTTCAGCGTTGCGAAATATGCGGCGCTGACAGACCTTGCTGATTGATGGCGATCTCCATTGAAACTTATATTACCCGACGCTCTGGACGGACGTGCAGCATTACTCGCATCAGAGAAAATACAGCTCAAGTGTAATGGATGCCGCTCAGCTTGTGGTGTGATTTTGTGCAACTATCGTACAGTGGTCTAGCAGCTGGTATGTGTGTCACGCACAGTACCAACATCCGAATATGCTTCTGCAGTACATATACCAAAGTGCATCAAAACGCACATCATTCCTCTTTTCCGTTGGTCTGTTCTGTTTCAAACCCTTCTAGCTGCCTTCTACGGTGCCCGGCGTGTTAGGGCGCTCTACGCTTTGGCTCAAGTGTGCCTCTGCGCTCGACTTGAGCCCCGGCGTCAGCTGGCTGTCGTAGATTCAGCCCACTGTGGCTTCCTCGTTATGCCCGTCACCTGCGGTTTTGTTATGTGAGATTCGTGGAACAAAGCCAAGAGGCAGCGGAACTTGGCCTATTCTTAGGTCCGCCGCCGAGAACAGTGGGTAGGGCTTGGTTCTGTACTACGAAAGCTGTTTGGGATCACCTGCACCTGGTAGCTGGATGGGAATGTCCAGAAAAGTGGTCAGCGGAACGAATGCGTAATGACAGTAAACCTTGGTGCCCCACCGAAGATGAGTGAGTCAAGCCACTGTTGAGCCACCTCTAAAGACTTTAGTTGATCACATCTTTAAGTGCTCAAATCAGGGTATTAATAGCACTTCTGCCTCCGATCAGTTCGCTAAAAACCATCCTCTTTGTGCCTTCCTGGAAAGTCACTGTTCTCAACCTCTCGTTACACCCCCACCTAAATCCCTACTAACATTTGCTATACCTCTGTCTTCACAATACAGACAGGCAGCATAGGAGACTTCCCCATACAGAATCGCTTTCTCATTTTCTAGCAAGAGCCCAAACTTCCCATCACACGGGACATGGAAGATATCACTCCCTGACACAATTAGATGTCTTTCATTTCTCTCATTTCTCCCTTTCCTGCCCTGAACACCTTTTCCGGTCGTAACAAAGATAACTACTAAAGCTTCTAGTGACAATCTCCCCTCGTTCATACGGGCTCCGGCCTACACCATCCGTCGACCTACACTTCCGATCCTCATTTCCTCCCTCGACGCGTTACACACAATATCAAGTGTCAATACACTCAAATGAGGCGATGAAGCATTTCGATATGCCTTCTCCACGAGCCCATCGAGGTCAGCTTCGCAAACCCAGCCATCTCAAAGCAAACTCTACAAGTGGATTTGTCCACTATACAAGTCAGGTTATCATTGATGAAGCTCAAGAACAAGCCATCATCATAGGACATGTGAAGGCCTGCACGAAATGTGGAACAAAGGCGCAAAGCGTTACTCATTTACTTTCTCTTTTCGTCCATCTATATCCATTCCACAATAAGTCATTATAAGCTCCTATGTACGCCTGGATGCTCAAGTGTATTCAATCACTAATTCCATCACCGGTCCATGATATCGTCGCATAAAATATTGGTCGAAAAGGTAGCAAAAGGCCGATGAAAACACTGTGACATCCATCAAGAGCAAGACAGGTTCCAATCCCTGGATTAAAAACGTTCGGAAATAATCATGATGGCTCCGATCCAACCTCAAAGGCCAAGAGATTCGCCCTTCTCTTTGTTCGCGTGGCCACATCTCATCCTGAATCGTATCACAAACGGTCAATCCCCAATCTCAAGTCCAATGGTGAGAGATAAGAATCGAAGTGATCTGCAATAGTTTGAAAATCCTTTCCGTCCGTGCAATTCAACCCCCAAGACAACGGAAAAGAAATGAACTTGGCAAACGGAGGTTGTGTAGCTAAACAAACACTATTGCAAACTCCTAGAGTTGACTCTCAAGAGGTTACGTTCGGTCGTTATTCGTTGACAGAGTATTATGGTCGTTTGCTCGCTCGCTGGCAGGGTATCTTGACTGGTGTATCTCGGTCGGATAGGAACCTGCCGATCTTTGGGTGTTGCGAAAATGTACATGGAAAATGGGTATCGATTGAGTCCGGAACGCATGACGAGAGCCCTGGAAAAGACTACTCATCGTTGCCACTTCATCTATCTCCTACATTGTGTTGTTTATCTTATTCTAGTGGCTTCCGTTCTTCCTGAAGTTGAGCAATTGGGACAAGCTTGCCAAACTGCATCCGCTCTTCAAGAAATCGTGGCTCATCAGCTCTGATGCGCTGGCTCGTGATTTAACGTCAACGCAGAGACAGACGGATAGGAACGCCTTTAGTTCTTTAGATAGCTTGTCGGGCTTCTTCAGACGGGGAGTGCCATTCGTGGCAATGAGATAGAGGGCCTTGAGAGGCTCTTCGTTAAGGTATGGAGGTTCGGATTCAATCATTTCGATAGCCATGATGCCCAGGGACCAGATATCCACCTTGTTGCCATACTCTTTCTGCTTGACCACTTCAGGTGCCATCCAGTACGGCGTGCCGACCATGGTTGCACGCTTGCTGCGTTGCTCGGTAAGTTTGGCACAGAAACCAAAATCCGCTGCTGGAGGTTAGTGGGGAGGTAATATCGATGACAGTCGTCGTAGAACATACTAATTTTGACATTACCGCGGCCATCGAGAAGAACATTGTCGCTCTTAATGTCTCGATGGATAATATTCTGTTGGTGCAAGTGCTCCAGACCCTTACAAGTCTACTACAAGTTAGCTAGATTCTTGCGATTGCTTATCAGAAAATTTACCTCAAAGCAGATGGTCGCAATCTGATCTTCGCTGATAGAAGGGTTGTTGTCAATGACATCAGTCAAGGCACCACCCTCCATAAACTCCATGACTACCCAAAGTTCTGATTGCTCTTCCTGGAGGAAAGCGTCCAAAAAGTTAACAATATTGGGATGCTTGCTATCCTTCATAACGATGATCTCATTCACAATCAACTCCTTGCGAGGTTGATTGCGGAGATCCATCTGTTTGATAGCCACCTGGGCGCGAGGTCCGTTCTCCTGCATGACCCTCCGTGCCATTGGCGAGGTTGCACCCTCACGAATACGAGCAACGTAGACAGATCCACTAGCACCTTGACCAATCTTCTTCTGCTTGTTGTATGAGTCCAGGGGTCTCTCCTTGGAGACAACCTCCCGAAGCTTGGCCATGACCTCACTCTCAGACATGCTTGACATGCGTACATCTTTCCGAGTAGGCTCTTCCTTGGGCTTGCTGGTAAGCGCCTGCTCGGCTTTCTTGATGGCATCACTGACGGGGGCGCCAGTGGGCTTGGCGACGTTCAATGGTTTAGGCGCCGCAGACGAGCCCTGATATTGCTTTTGCTGCTGAGGCTGCCCATTGGCGGGTCTGACTTGTGGGACTTGGTTGTTTGAACCTTTATAGCTGCTGTTCGGCTGAATTGGAGGTCGCTGTTGTTGAGAGGTAGGTATCTTTGAAGATGGAGATGTGCTGTAGCTACCATTTTGCTGTTGCGGTGCCGGAGGGGCTGGGCGCTGCGCAGCCATTTGGCGCAGAGAGCCTGGAGGCTGCTGCTGTTGCTGCTGGTTCCTGGGTGCACCTGGAGTCGAGGGAGCCGGTCGACTTGGATTGTAGCGCTGTTGACCAGAAGGGCTTGAATCTCGCGAATCGTAGCCCCCCCCGCCAATCTCCTGTTGGGCAAGTGGAACCTTCTTTTGGGGTATCGAAGCGTTGTATGCAGCCAAGTCTTCACGTTGTTGTCGCTCATAGTCCTGTCTTTGTCTCTCTCGTTCACGATCGCGCTGCATACGTGCCTGCTCCTCCTGCCTTCGCCTTTCCTGTTCATAGCGTTCTTGCTGTGATGCGCCATTTTGAGAATTCTGATAACCAGCACCTGGCGGGGTATTCTGGCGGCCTTGGCTGTAGCTATCCTTGCGCTGGTAAGCACCTGGAGGAGCAGGACGTGGAGGCGCGACAGAGTTTCCGCTACCACCGTAGCCGAGCTGCTTTTCCATCCCAGCATTGACTGGTGGAGTTGGGGTGAGACTGGAGTACTGCTGGGGATCCTCAGACCGCTTGACTAGTTTCTCGGTATAGAACTCAAGAACCTCAAGGACGGCCTTGGGGTTCTTGGCATAATCATCTTTGGTTAGAGCGGATGCAGTGAGAAGCTTTTCCCACTCGACTGGCAGACCAACGAAAGCTCCACTGGTAGGATCGAAGCCTACATGTACTCTGTGGGTGAAGTTAGTGGGGTTACTGACGCCGCCCATGCTGGGGCAACGCTGGTAAATGCTGTCGATCCATGAATAAACTTCGTCGTCTGTCTCGACTTTGCATGTGATGATCTTAGTGGGCCCATCTCGCGGCGGTGAAGAGCCTTTGTTAGAGTTGAGTGACCTTGTGATTTCGAACGATAGCGGCTGTGTGTCTGATCGCTCGACGCCAAGAATGTCTCGCAATTGGATTGTGTTGGACACTTTAGAAGCATTAGGGCTCTTGAAGAAATTCAACTCAAATTCACGCAGCACAAGCCACCGGTCAGCCCAGACGAAAGACTTGAAAAGGCCCTCATCTTTGACTTTGACCATGCCCTCCTTAACCACAGCAGTAGAAGAAAGACTCTTCTCTGACTGTGTTCGTACTAACGACATTTGCGAGCTGTTGCTATAAGCGGGCGACTGCAGGCTTAGGCCAGCCATATTGCCTGGCAGGGTGTTGCTGGTGTTTGGGGTGAGGTTGAGGCGTGGAGGAGGTCGCGGTGCAGGACCGGGGTTCATGAACTGTTCGCGCGAATACATACTGGGTGTCGTGGTCAGCACAGTGACTGGCAGGTGAGAGAGGCTGGTTGCGAGGGAATGCACGGTGTTGTGGGTACCTCAGGATGGGCTGGCTGCTCTAACAGGGGATCCTGAAAAGACGGCTGGGAGAGATAATGTGGAATACTCACTTGGCGAGACAGTCATCCACAGACTGGATAAAAAGGGTGGTGTATTGTTACAATGCGAGGGTGGGCGTGTGGTTGCCTCCAGCGCGGCCTGACCGTGGTTGGATGCGGTGAATGGCGGGGCGAGCACTGGCCGTGAAGTGAGCAGGTGGCGGGGCGGGCTCCAGCGACAATACAGGCGATGCACGCGGTGAGAAAGACCAAGGATCGTGTCGAGGGCGAGAATTCTCGAAGGCAGCGTCGCGTGAAGTAAGCAGCCGTGCGAGGTCGGGCTGCAGGCCAGCGGACGGAGGTGCAGTCCTGAAAGCGAGCGAGGGCCGTAACCAATAGTCGAAGTCGCAATGCGCCGAGGGTGTGTCTAACGGCGAGGAATCCGCATGAAAGAAACGCAAAGCCCGCGTACGAGTGGGAGTACACGCAGCAGAGAGGGTAGAAAAGCACGCAGGAGTCTGGTTCCGGTTGATGTGCCAACTCTGGTGGAGCCGTCGCTTTGGGTTGAGTTCGAGGGCCTCCAATGGCAGTGCGCTAAAGCAGCAGCGGGAAAACTTGGCACGTGACGTGATTCTCCAACTTGACAGAAAGATCCCGCACCAATAGCAGCCCCGTCAGCCAATCAGTGGCTACAGAAAGGGGAAAGAGGACACGGCGTTAGCAACGTGTCTGTAGGGCAAGCCCAGCGCATACAGAGATTTGCAGAAGCGTTTCATGGCCGAACATGCGCGACAACGGCAAATCGCACCCAAGCGCGGCCGGATTTGGGCGCGGAGCGGCTGTACAACATCGCCGCCAGCGCCTTCAGCGTTTCAGCCGCTGCTCGTTGAAGCAAGTCTGCATCTGAAACGCTTCCAGGGTGCACCAGGAACCTTCCATAGCCGCCACCAGTGCGGATAGAGAAAGTGCGCCGTTCTGTACATCGTCCGCCTGCTTGGCTGCCTACGATACGAACCTCTGCCAGATTTTGAATGGACGTGAAGTGAACCTGCCGTGTTGTAAACCTAACACCTAACTATAAATATGCGCTAACGCCCCAGCAGCGATGACATTGTATTATCGACTGGGATTTGATCCGTGACAAATTGGCTCGAACGATTTGTGATGTCTTGTTTCACGCGCCGCTAGATACTCCCTGTACGACATTTCAGGTGTTTCAATCCTCCTGTGGTCGGTGTTTACAGCCGAATCTACGAATATGACGGCTTCCCTGCTTCCATGCTTGTCGTCGACAGACGTCATGACGACACACACAGTCACACACAATGCAGGGCTGAACTGTAAACGAGATTAAGTACAGTGGCGGCCAAAGGGGCACAGCCGCCCGGCTTCCGGATCTGCAGCAAACTGTGCATCTTCATGTCGGTTCTGCCTTCTACTTCACCCCCCAAACACCAAGCACGTCCCTTCCAGCAACATGCTGTTGCTTGCTCTTTCGTTCTTGCAACTTCTTGACTCGTCGAACAAGCAAACCGACACCTAGCGGGCCAACGATGGTACAAAGCACAATGGCCCATGTGACAACAAGAAAAATGTCCGATGGTCCGTCAGATGTCTCGCGGGAAGATGAGAAGATACCATTAGACTCAGCGACGCCAGATATCAAAAACCCGATTTCACCTCTAGCACACATGGCAAGCGCAAGGATCAGGGGCGGATGAAGCGAGAGCGGCTTTGACGGGTTCCTTGAACTTCGTGGCCCGCATCTCGCTGTAGTTGCTGAAGCTGCTTCCACTGGGCTGTTCGCACTTTCCTGTGTTGGAGATGTCGCATGGTCGTTCCTTCCCCACAAGTGAGGCAGGAAAGGCACCTTGACTTTTGTCCGTAACCACCCTACAGCTTTCTTGCCTGGGGTCAAGGAGAATCTGACCAGCCAGAGGCCGCAAACCAATTTGGCAAAAGCCATGAGAGTCGTGTAGACAAGACCTCGCCAAACAATAGCTCCACGGAACATGCGGGTGATTGGAATAGAGAAGCCGATAGACGCGAAGAACAGGGGCTGTAGAATCTTAGATACGGCTGGTTGGTAGTATCGCCGATATATTGTTGAACCACTTGTGTTTGGTTCATGGCTAAGGGCATGTGCTAGAGGGTTTCTCGGTTTCGCAGACTGATCTTCCGCCTTGTCTAAGTGGTCTCGTGGCCCAATAGGAGCGATATCGTCATTACTTCTTAATGTGGAATGTACCGTGAGTGCCTCTTCACGACCAGTAGGAGTGCTAAGGCTTGTCGTCTCATTATCTCGTGGAGAGTGAGATAAGAGAGAGCTTGTGGTAGGATGTGGAACCTCTGAATCCCACCAACTTATAGCAGCCCCTGCAATATATGCGGCAAACAGGTTTGACGTCCCAGCATAGGAAGCGCCAGTCACGAGTCCTACCAGGAGCATGGTGTGGATTATGAACGCCATCTGTGGCTTCTGAAGAAGCGTGTTGATACTTGCGGCCAAGCGCGCCTCACGATAGGAATTGAACCAAGAGGTGAAGGGCTTGATGACGAAGAAACAGACAATTGGGACACAGACTGCAAACGCAATAGACACAAGGAGAGGCCGTACAATAGTGATTGGACTAAAGTTATCGTCACCTAAGTTCGAGATGACCTGCACCATGACAAGGCCAACGACATCATCCATCATAGCAGCGCTGGTCAGAACGACGCCGAGCCGAGAGGCTGAGAGGCCACTTGAACTCAGGACAGTGAAAGTTGTACCCAAACTTGTTGAGCATAGTGCCGCACCTGCTGCGAAGGCTTGAACTGGAGTAGCTTTGAGAAGATCTTGAAGAGTATACGAAAGGCCGATAGGAGCGGCAATGCCAGTGATTGCAACGCCACAAGAAAGCAGCAAATTAGCTTTGAGAGACTGAAACGAAGTATGTAGACCACCTTGGGAGTGTTAGCAGGATGTAATGTTTGTAATTGCTTCTTATGCGCCAACAGCTGTAACGGTTCTTTCAACTTCGACTGACGTCATCACTGGTCGAGATAAAGGATGAAGGACAAGAGGCCATACCTTCAAAGACCAGCAATATCAGACCCAGGTAGCCTAACTGCACCATAGTCTCTTCGACACTCACAGAGAGCCATTTCGCTCCCGGTGTGCCCCAAGCAATGCCAACGAAGACCTGTCCTAAAAGCCCGCAATACAGAACCCTGTCCAGTGCGACGTTGACAACGTTGAGCAAAAGCAGAAAAAACGTTTGGACTACGATGGTCGTTATGTCCGGCTCGTGGTAAGGCAGAGATGGGGCATTCTCCGACATATTACAAACAAGGACGAATCAACAATCAATATGCATGCGGTGTCTGCTGATTCGTGCTTCATGTGCTTGCTCTACGGGACAATTGGAAACGACTGACTGGGGCTCAAATGCATGCGTGGCACCTCCCTTTTCGAAGCAATATCGACTTTAGCCTGCTCGACGAAGTGTGGAAGAAAGGCTTGATTTCGCAAGAAAAGGTTTGCCCAACAAGAAGTTGACTTCAGCAGCGACAGGTGTACGTCTAGCTCCAGGGGCCCCGCGACAACAGCCGAGTCCGCGCCCGCCGCCCGCCATCGATTGTTTTGGCCAGCGAAAACAACCAACAACCACAAAGCGAGCACCAGCAAACAGCCGATCACCGCCCACGTATTCATACTCGCATGCGCCATCTCTTGGGGCAGCCCTAATGCGCAGAAAATATGGCGCCGCTTGAGCAGCAATGGGTCAAGGTCCAGCAGAAAACATTCACCAAATGGTGCGCAACCCCTCCCCGCCTTCATGTATACTTTTGCTACAGCACATTGCTAACCGGACCGCTGCAGGCTGAATAGCAAGCTCAAGAACCGTGCGGTCGAAATCCATGACCTGATCACAGATCTCTCTGATGGCGTACGTGCCCCACCCGACCCTGAAAGCGGCTCTCATATGAACATCACGAACGCTGGAGTTATTGACGCCTCCTAGATCATGCTCATACATCTCCTTGAGATCCTGAGTAACGAATCCCTCGGTAGATATGCTTCCCGTCCGAAATTGCGAGTACAGAAGTTCGAAAATGTCAACAAGTCGCTCGATTACATCCGGAGTAGGGGGATCCAAATGACCAATATTGGTGCAGAGGATGTGGTGGATGGCAATAGCAAGATCATTCTGGGATTGATATGGACCCTCATTCTGCGATTCACAATCAGTGACATCAACGAGGAGGGTCTTAGCGCAAAGGAGGGTCTCCTGCTGTGGTGTCAGAGGAAGACAGCATGCTATGATGAGGTCGAAGTGAGGGACTTCTCGACAAGCTGGAATAACGGACTGGCATTGTAGGTACTAAGGACTCTTTGGCCAGTAGCAGAGCTAACAGATACAAAAGCTGCGCGCTCCTCGACATCCACAGACCAGATCTGATCGACTACGACAGCCTTGATAAGAGCGACCATCGCGGAAACATGCAACTCGCCTTTGACATTGCCTCAAAGGAAATCGGAATTCCTGACCTGCTCGACGTAGAAGACGTGTGCGACGTAGCAAAGCCGGATGAGCGCTCCCTCATGACATACATTGCCTACTGGTTCCACGCCTTCTCACAAATGGAGCGTGTTGAGAATGCAGGACGACGAGTGGAAAAGTTTGTGGCGAACATGCAAGGAGCATGGCAGATGCAGAACGACTTTGAGAGACGCATGCGTGAACTTCTCGGCCAGATTGCCAAGCAACGGACGCAATGGGAGGAAGCCAAGTTTGATGGATCGTACACAGATGCTAGGAACCAGTCAACAGAGTTCACAGCTTGGAAGCGCAAGAGCAAGCGGACATGGGTAGCCGAGAAGTCAGATTTAGTCGGGCTTCTTGGCAACATCAAGACAAAGCTGGCTACATATAGACTGCGACCATATGACCCACCAGCAGAGCTGAGTTTGGAGGCACTTGACACAGCATGGACGGGGTTAATGAAGGCGGAACGACAACGCTCCCAGGTCATCAACGAAACCATTCGCGACATCAAGAATGCGCTGCGGAAATCATTCGCCGACAAAGCCAATGATTTCGCGCTAGCCCTGAACACCTTGTCTACATCGATATCTGCGCTTGAAGGCGATGTTGACGATCAATTGGAACACACCAAGGAGATCAGCAAGTCATTGACGCCATTGGACGAATACCTAAACCTCATTGCATCGATTGACGAGCAATGTGCAGAAGCCAACATCGAAGAGAACGACTTTACCACATACACATATGACGAACTAGAATACGAGCTGAGCCTGGTGCGTAGTTCGGTATCCAAGAAGCTCGCATTCCTGGAAAACCAAATGGTCGCTCGAAACATGACAAATCTCACCCCGATACAACTCGAAGAGTTTGAGTCCGTCTTCCGGCATTTCGATCGTGACCTGTCAAATTCGTTGGCAGAGCTAGAATTCTCGGCGGCATTGGCGAGTTTGGGTCTGGTCTACGATGAGGAAGAGATGCACGAGAGGTTCCGTGAGACGAGTGGCGGTCGCGATTATGTTACATTCGAGCAGTTCATTCGCTTCATGGTAGATGAGACGGAAGATCAAAATACAGCTGAACAGGTGTTTGAGTCTTTCAAGGAAGTTGCCGATGGCAAGGTGAGTTTATGTTTCTCGGCATCGGCTCCATCAATGCAATCAATTTATGCTAACGAATCCCAGCCCTACGTCACCGAGCTTGATCTCCGACACTCCCTAGTTCCCGACGAGGTCATCGAGGACCTCATTGCTACCATGCCGGAGCACAAGGGACCCGATATGCAAGAAGACCGTGACATACCCAAGTACGATTACATCACGTACATGGAACGGTACATGGGCGGCAAAGGCAACGGCACCAGCCAAGTGAATGGCGGATAGAATCCGTGGAGTCCTCGGCAAAGAATTCTTCTCACACCGGCGTTTGTGTAGCGCCATCGTGTGCGCTGACACATTTTGGAAGAGGCGAAATTGGATATTAGCCTTTGGGTCTTGGGTAGTGTAGCGTTGGTTTGATTGGTTTTGTTTTTCAATTCTGCGTTTTGCATAGCGACTATCTGGGCACCGGTCCTGGACACTCGTTCTCTACATTGGATGCGTGGAGGATCGGTCTTGGAGTACAGGCACTCAAATTCATCCTTGGATACCATGCAAATACATCATCATGACACAGTCATGCCCTATACTTTAATGTAATATTGTCTATTGCAAGGTAGGTGCTTCATAGTGCTGAGAATGCTGATTGCTTCTTTTCATCTGTTCCTGGCCAACGATCTTCTCCACTTCCGTCGTCTTATTGCCTTAACTTCAAGATTCGTGCGTCTTCTTACTTTTCCTATGGACTACAGGTAGCGACGTAAAAAAAGAAGGCCAGTGTAATACTACGTCGTCTTGTGTGCCCTCCTGGTAGTATCGGAGCCAAGTCAGCCATACGAGAGTATAGTGAACGGAAAGAGCAGTCAATAAATGCCTGGATTGTGTTAACACATAGAGCATCCAAAGGAATGGGAAATCGTTACCACCATCCATGCCCCTCGAGCAATATTCCCCATGGCAACCCCATAGCTCTTCTCCAAGCTCGTAGCCGGGAACAAAGAGTGTTGTCCAGAGTCCAAAGCAGAAAGGCTAGCCCCACGGTCGCAACACCACAAAACGCCACTGCTCTCATTCTACGAAGCGTAGATGCATTTTCTTGTCTGTCCCTCTGTGATAGAGAGGCCTTCTCAATTGGACCTGGGCGCAGCAAAGACTCCATCTCATATACCCCTTTGAATATGACTGTTGCCGCAAGCATCGCGAAGGCGTTTTCATGGAAGACCGGATCTTTCAGATAGTGGTAATACAACGTCAGAAATACGCTGAAGGAGACGGTGAATACTAGTACAAGGGATTTGTACCCCGTGCTCTTATTGAAAGAAAATAGCGCATAGAAGGTCGTAGACGTAAGATATATCATCGACAATTCATCAAGGAGTTGCATCCAGTCTTTGGCACATCAGAATAGCACTCCGGGGGCCAAGATCAGTCTTACAATTGAGGGTCATGTGGAACAAAAAGCTCCCGACGCCGATGAAAAGCATGTTGAAGAATGCAACCTGCCAGGCAACATCATGCTTGTTCTGTCTGCAATTTTGAATTCCCCGCACGGCAAGATAGATGAAGAACAAATTTGTCATTGTATTCACAATCTCGGCCGTGTAAATAGTAGCGTAGTAATCCTATAATGTACTCAGCTTTCTCCATAGTCGTAGGGGAGAAGGCTGTTGGGGCGTACTTCTTCACACCAGTTTAGGGTAGCAGTGGCTGGGCTCCAGAAGCCATCGCTGGCTGGGGGGTATGCAAATGATAGAGAGGGCAACGACATTTTCGTTCCGCTAGAAGCAAGAGAAAGACATGAATGCGCAAGACGTCGTGGTGCGAGTGGTAAAGTCCAGGCGGCGGTCGAGGCACTTGGAAATGCACATGTAACACCTTGCAAAAGCGGCGCCTCGGCACCCAACACACCCCAGTCATACAGGGGAACGCAGCAACCCAAAAGGCGCCCAGGTATGTCATCAAAACTAGTGCCTTTTTCGGCAGCTCCTACGGACGTTATGTAGACCAGCCTCAGCTACAATTTTAGTGGAAAGAAAGCATTGGCAGAAGCGAAGTGACAAAATGCAGAAAGAAATGCGTTTATCCATTTCTACGAGGTGAGCTAAAATTTAAGTTGGTTGCTGAAAATAGTTTTAGCTCAAGTTTAAGATAAGCACGAATTAAATGACTGCAGAAAGGCTCTACAGAATTATCGTCCTCCTCCCCCAGGTGGCCATCTGCAAGCTCTTGGCTCCAACGCCACAGTGATACCATAGCTTTTGGGTAAGGTCGCTCACATACCAGATATGCCTGACACCCACAGTAATATCAATGTACAAGGGTGCAGATGACTCAATTAGCTGAACGGCAGTGAAAATGGTAGCTATTGATATTCTGCAGCAAACTATCTTCAATAAGGATTTCCAAACTCGCAAGCCTTTAGCACAACAGATAGAAAAAGCAGAGTAGATGTGTTCATATATATCTGTTTCAAAATTTACAACAAAAGCCATGAAAGCTTCACAAATACCTCAAACTATTCGATGATAGGCCACCATTGTATCTCACGTCTGTGGATGCGGCTCTGGGCGGTGAAAACTAATTGACTAGAATTTCTCCCTTCGATTAGCGCCGTATCACCCATTTACAAGCAAACTCCCTCCGTGCCGCAAGCCTCTCGCCCTTCGATCAGCCTGCACCGCCGAATCTCAGATTTCTCAGATCTTCTTCGTATACATGCGTAACCATATCATTGACTTTCCCAGTCAACTCGAACTCACACACCCACAAGCAGAATTGTAGCAACTCAGTCTTTCCTACGAGACTGTCAAGGTCTTTGCAGAATGGGGCTTTCACAGAAAACTGTACTCGTTGTTGGTAGGTTCACCGAACACAATCTCGCTATATACCTAGTCTAACATGACCTAAGGAGCTAACAGAGGTATCGGATTGACTTTCATAAAGACACTAAAGGAACGAGGTTGGTCGACGATTGGGTCAATTCGGCCTGAAACCCGCGGCGATGCTTCTGTTGAAGAGGTGCGTACGACACAGATATAGAGCAAGAAAATATTGACTCGCGACCCAATAGCTGGCCGCTACCGGATCTCGAATCGTCCAGATTGATTACAAAATTGAAGAGACGATAAGGCAAGCAGCGGCGGAATTGGAAGATGTGAAACTCGATATGTTGATCAATTGCGCCGGTAATTTTGGCTTCAAATTTCAAGTTTTCGGTCACTAACCACAGCAGGTATCGCTGTTCAGCCTCCTCAATGGCAAGATCATTTAAAAGACGATCTGATGGAACGCTTTGAAGTCATGACAGTGGTAGTATTATAGTGTGCTGCTATGTAGGCCAAAAGCTCACAGATACAGGGGCCGTTTCTGGCGATCAAACACTTCTTTCCACACATCCTGCGAGAAGGTGGCGGAACGATCGTTAACATATCTTCAAGCTCTGGAAGCCTAGCTGGCATGGTTCCATAGTTACGATGAAAAGGCGCATCTGACCTATTGATAGGTAATGACGACGAGCGATTTGTTGGATACAAAATGGCTAAGGCTGCTTTGAATCAACTCACTGTTACTCTAGCCAACGACTACAAAAAGAATGGCTACCCAGTCAGCATCGTAGCTTTTCAGCCCGGCTACATCAAGACCAAGCTTACCGGGTATAAAGGGCTGATTGATATTAATGAATCAGTGGCTGGAATGGTCAACCTAACGGAGACAGTGACTCCAGAGGGATCACCGTACTTCCTCAGTTGGAAGGGAGAAACAATACCTTAGTAAATCCTTGTTGGCTTAGTACCTGGCCCGTAATGTCTGGAAAAAAAAGCATTGGAAAACGGACACGGATAGTCACAAATTTTCATTATTCTCAAAACTCACACGGACATGACATGCAATTAACTAGACATTATTATCGTGGTAATTCCTGGTTCGGTAACTGGGTTGACCTGTACACAAGATCCTAGACTTGCTGCCCCAAAAATGTCAGCGCAGCTAGCGCCATAGCATCTGTGCCTGTGCGAATGGACTGCTCGATCACAGGACAAAAATGAGAAGAGTGGTTCCCAGGTAGTCGATCGAGTTCATGATTCTTTTCTGCCTCATCCCATTTGTCTGGGTCTGTTGTACCAAAATCCCAGTAGACGTACGGGGTATTGTATGGGCGTGCGAGCAAACTAAAATCTTCACTAGCTGTATCCGGGCTCATCTTCAAAACAGCATTACCGAAACACGAACGAAATGTCTCCGTTAGGATCGATGCTGCGTGATCATTGTTGACCGTGGGCGGTACACTCTTTACGCGATTAAAGTCGGGTTGTTGTTCCATTCCAGCAGCTGTGCATTCTGCTTGGACGACCCTCCGAACAGCTGTTCGAATCTTATCCATAACCTCCTCTTTGTAGGCTCTCATGTTCAGCTGTAAGTCTGCCGTGTCCGGTATGATACTTGCTGTGTGACCTGCCCTGAAACTACCGCAAGTCACCACTGCAAAGTCCTGGGGGCTTATTTCACGGCTGACAATCGTCTGCAATCGAACCAGAGCATGAGCACCTGTGATGACTGGATCGAGACAGTGATTGGGACTCGAGCCGTGGCCCCCACGACCGTGAATGCGGATATCGCACGAGTCGCAAGCCGTCAGGATGGGGCCATCGGCAATAAGGAGTCGCCCAGCCTTGTCCTTGGTGGAATGTTGAGCCAGTAGTATAGACGGTTGAGGTATTTTGTCATACAGTTGGTCATCGACCATAGCCTGCGCACCTTCAAAAGTTTCTTCTGCCGGCTGAAATAAGGCAACGAGGGTACCAGACCAAGCAGTTTTGGCTCGGAGAAGGATTTCAACCGCAGCCAATAGACAAGCCATATGCATGTCATGACCACAGCCATGGAATACCGGTACAACCTCGCCGTGTGCGTCCTTCATGTGTTTTTTGCTTGCATACGGCAGGCCCGTTAGCTCCTCAAGAGGCAACGCATCCAGTTCGGACCTGAGGAGGACCACAGGCCCCTCTCCATTTTTGAAAATGCCAACAACGCCATGTCCCCCGAGGTTGTTGATGATTTCAAGCTCTCGATGCTCCTTGAGAACGTGCTCTATCTTGACCGCGGTGTTTGCTTCTTGTCCTGACAACTCCGGGTCCGCATGGAGCTCGCGGTATAATTCTTCGTATTTTTTGATATCCGGGTAGTGGTACTCTACAATCTCCTTCAGCTTACGAGGATCTAATTTTTGTGAGTCGTTTAGTACTGAAACCACAAGAGGTACGTATGCTACCGACCTTTTTTGAACATCCTCAGTTCTTACGGACATGAACACAAATTCTTTGCTAAAAAAGTGTGTGAAGAAGCCACAAAGTGGAGATAGGTAAGAGCCAGATGAGCGATGCGGATGCAACACTAGGCGTTCGGTTCGTTGTTGCCTTCAACCTCCACAGCTTACACTACTGTTTCCGGTGGTGCAGAGCCGCGATGATACTCCAAAAGAGAGGGTTCCCTCTAACCAGTAAGGTCGAGTTATAGCGCAGTACAGGTGCAGAGTCAAGACAATGTGTGCGTGTGTGGTTGCAGTAAGCTTGGCTTCCCAGTTGAGTTGATAGTTGGCGTGTTGACATGCACCCTTCATTCGAAGCTATGACCCCACCTGCTAGAGCTCCACCTAGGATGCTATTTAGTGGCATCCAATGCCTCAGGAGGAGTGTATCACAAACGAGCCTTATCAAAATCTCCAATATATCGCATCTCAAACATCTAGCCTACGTGGCTTCGTTAAACTTCCTCATTAGAACAACATGGACAGAATCTCACTCATTAACGGTACGAGTACCGCTTCAAACAAATTTAACAGACAAGAACAGTCCACTCACAAAAACTCAGCCCAGGAAAGAGTGCATCACCACTGATCGCATGGAGTCGCAAACCGAGATGAATAATCGCAACCCGTACCGGAGCACTGACAACAATCGTCTGCACATGCCCCGCTCAAAGGGCCGATGAACTCGACCACCCTGACAACGGTTATAGGCAACGAGAGCATTGTTTGATGTATCGAACAATCCTTTCTCTCGATTGACACCACAGGGAGAATGAAGTCATTCTTGTGATTGATCAGGACAGGCATCCAGCAGAGCAGCACCGCGATGGCGGATTACTTGAGTTTACGTAGCACATCAAATCAGAGAATTACCATTGTTCTCACTTCTACGCTTTCCGTGCTTGCTGTCCAGTCTCTGTCAACACATTTGTGCATGCAGCATGTGGAACGGGTCCTATATGGTATTGGTTGAATTAGATAGCACAAAAATCCTAGAACCACCTACCTCCATCACCTCTGTTTGATGCGCTGTCCAACGTTATGGCCATTGTAGGCCCGTCTGGTTGCTGATCAGCAAGCCAGGACCATCTATAGTGCTTCCTATACTTCGCAAACGCTTCCATCTCAACATGAGAAGAGAGAACTTCGTCGATCTCCAACTTATCATCCTCTTTGGAAGATCCCCGATTACAGAGAGTGAGTGGCGTCTTTTAACCACTTAGAAGGGTCTACAGATGCTGTGCAGGGTGTTAGATTTTGTTTCTAGGCACATTCTCGTGATGTTTACTTGATCATGAGTATACGGGAATATCTTATTCGATCTGACGGTCCTTAGCTCTGATGAAGTTTATTCTAATGCGATCCTAAACCCCTTGATCAGAGAAGCCTATGCAGTTAGTTATTGTATTAATTGATGTATTGATGCATATCTATATGAGCGATAGAGACTGGTGGAGCAATGTAATGGCGGCTGTATACAACATCTTGATCTTCAAATTGATTGATGATGCTGGTAACATTTTGCAAAACCAGCATCCGAAAGCCATACGCAATGAGAAAACTCGCCATACGCGCCAGTGAAAGGAGAGGACTGCTTCCAATCGACCCACATAGCCTGGCCTGCGCTTGAAATTGTAACTAGCATCGCCTCTGGAGTTTACAAAGTTCACAACAGTCTCCTGTGCATGCGATGTGGCATTCCCCTTCACTTTGTTTGTTTGTATTTGCCATGTTTCGCGCTAGTACCGTAGACACTAGCATAAGCTTGAAAAGAGACTCAACGCTTCGCGAGGTCTCCTCCACTTCACGACACGCATCCGGGGATTTCGACTTAACGTATGATAACTTGGAATTCAAGTAAGGCACCATTAATAAGACAAACGCAGATTACGATGCGTTCCAGACTTCTCAAATCCTAAGGCTAGCTCCTCCGATTGTATACATTGGTTGAGCCCAGTTCAATGAAAAAGCTACTACAAAACTCACCAGATCCGCCTTAAATTTGCTGGTCACTATGGCAGACTACCGCAGTCAGAAGTAGCACTGTAAGTGACCATGTTGGGAGATTCTCCTTGCTTTTCCAGCACTGACTTTCATCTGCAGAATCACGTTTGATCAAACGATCGATCAATTCAGGTTAATACCGCATCGTAAACCAGAACATCCGATGGCTTTGTTCAAGAAGGCCGCGTACCTGCAGTCACTGGTCGTGAAGATCACAAGGCCGTGATTGACGAAGCTATCAAACTGATAAAAGAGGTGAAGCCAGAGCTTTAGGGCCAAGAAAACTTCGAGCTCAAGAACTTCGACAGCAGTGTGTCGGTTTGGTCACTTTGATGTATTTCTAACCTCATTTCTTCAATGATGGGGATACGAGTACTAGGGCGTCTGAAGAATTAGAGATGCGCAATGGAGATATAGTAGTTACACGTCTCAGATTATCACATGCTCTCTTGAGTTGCGGAGAGACAATCTCCCCTCTAAACGTTTCATTTTATATTGTGAGATAATAACTTTGAATTCATTTCAATCGTCACATACGACCATAGGACGTTGAGACCACGGCTTCCCGTCCGCTCAGCCTTAGTTAAGCAACGTACCGGCGGATTAGTAGTCAGGTGGGTGACCACTGGCGAATCCCCGCTGTTGTATGTTTTTGGCAAGTCTTTTTTGCCCCAATCATGATTTATTCGTTGTCATAAAAGCTCAGGTTCAATTGCGGAAGCAGGCTTTGGTTAAGTACTTTTTGAGGAAGGCCACTTGGGCGGAGACAAGCCAAAACTGCCGATAATGTGAGGCGAGGATCACAGGCAAACCCCACCATCATCTTGTTTCACTTCCAGTAATAAACAAAAAGTGGGCATTCACGAGGTGTTTTTCTGTCTAACAGCGTGGAAGCAATATCTATGGAGACCCAAACAGTTAAAATGTCTCCAAGATGTGATGTGTGTCACGATTTGGACTTCCGTCGTGGCCGCCCAAACCCCATGAGACAGACAGTTGTAGACATCAGCCAGGCTGCAAACGATGGCTGCCGCGCTTGCCAGATTCTATTATTTCGCTATCCAACCGTATCAATGTCGCAACAAGCATAATTCCGACTTAAGCTTGTTCGTCGAATTGTGGCCGAGTCTGCCCTATGGCGATATTGGCCGAACGAAGTGTCTTCTTGTTTCGCGCGCTTCAGACGAACGGCCCGGATCAGCCCCGGAGACTATTGCAACTTTGGAAATCTCTACTCACAATGGTGAGAGTCTAAATTCTTTCATGATTCTGTGATGTTTGTCTAAACAGCTTAGGTTGCCCATATAAGGTGATTAATAAAAGTCATCCTACATGTGGAGACACAGGATCAGACGAGGCCATCTCGAGGATTGCAACTTGGGTCCAAGAATGCTTACAAGAGCATGAAAGTTGTAAGCAAGCTTACACACCAGAAGATTCAGCGTCGCCGGCGCGCTTGATCGAAATTCGCCTTGATCTATCGCACCAAGATCAGTATCATGTAAAGTTGATCGAGCCAACAGCCAGTAAGATAGAATATATTTGCTTAAGTCACTGTTGGGGCTCTCAAAATTTTATACAGACTACAAGTATGACGATTGCTGGGTTTCGGAGCGGCATACCATGGGGCGATTTACCCAAAACATTCCAGGATGCAGTCTCCGTCACCTATCGCCTAGGATTGCGGCATATCTGGATTGATTCTCTCTGCATTCGCCAAGATGATATCGAAGATTGGAGGCGAGAAGGCGGTAAAATGCACCATATTTACTCCGGTGCATATCTCACAATAGCTGCATCGAAAGCTGCTTCTGCCAATGAGGGTTGCTTTAACAGATCCAAGGCGCACTACTCTAGGGCTCTAACCTGGACTGATAGTGACTCCAAGCACGACATTCACGTCCGTGAGATTTTCCAACACGCGAACCTTGGTACCGATGGTGAGGGTACTCTTCCGCTCATGCACCGAGGCTGGGTCTTCCAAGAGCGATTGCTTTCTCCTCGGATTATCCACTTTGCTCCAACTGAGCTGCTATGGGAATGCTTGGAGAGATCAGAATGCGAATGCTCGAGGTTATCAGAATATCTAACATCATCTCCTGTCAAAAAGCCTGTTATTATTCAAGATGACCCAAAATCAAGAAGCTATGGCCCGTCTACTCAACAACGCCTCTGGCAAGAAATTGTTCAAGAATACTCGAAGAGACAACTCACTTATCAGAAAGATATCTTCCCAGCGTTACAGGGAATAGCCAAGCGTATATATGAGCATACAAAAATCAATTATTACGCAGGACTATGGGAAGGAACACTTTTGCTAGACATGTTATGGAGAGCGAACGAGCGAACTGCTCGACCACAGGCATACAGGGCTCCAAGCTGGTCATGGGCTTCTGTTGGGGGAGGAGTCTCTTGGATGATGATATCTGATGACTCATACGTTGAGCTTGCTTCCATCGTTTCGATTTGTACGACTCCTATTGCAGATGACGGTTTTGGTGAGCTGATTGGTGCTTCGCTACGGCTCAAAGGCCGTTGTGCTCGAGCAGCACTAAGCTGCTTTACGTCACCGAGGAACCAACAATACAAAAGGTTTCAGCTGGCTCTGGGGCCGCCTCGTGCATTTGAGAAGCATCTTCTGTATTGTGGTGTGGACTATGACATCCTTAGCCATCATCAAGGAGCTAAGGACGCTTCATCACACCCATCCGGACAATCCACACTGGAAGCGGGAGGAGTTCAACACTCCACAAATGCCGTTTCATCTGGCGATAAACCTATACCAGACTTTGAGAACGTTCTCGTCATGAAAGTCGCGAGGCACAGCAAATACTCGATGAGCGTCTACCTTGCGTTCAGATGTGTGCATGAGGAGCGGCAACAATTTGAGCGGTTCGCTCTGGCATACAGTGAGGTTCCGGAACATGACGAGTACCTTGATCATGAAGAGAAGGTGATAGATGTTATTTAGGGTATGGCCATCACTGCTAAAACCCACTTCTCGTGCTCTTACTCATGGTTTTCTGGAGATTGATGATCAGAACAACAGGAAGAGCAGGATCTCTATCGGTTCCTCGGAAAGAGCAAATAGTTCTTAGTTCCATTATATAGGTTTCCAAGATTAATATCGAGATAGCTATCCCACTCCTCATTGATATCAATACAATAACAAGATGCAATTTTGGCGCTATATTGTATTGCATTGCATCTCAGCTGCGCCATGTCGTTTATTTTGCATAGGCTAGTGCGTGGCTGAATCACGCCTCTGAGGCCACGGAGCCACGCGATGTAAGCGAAATGACGTTGGGTCGCAATTCCTTCGATGAGCGAGTGCTTCGCAGTATTGCCGCACATGAGTTTCTACTCTCTAAGCAATAAGTAGAGTCAAATACAAGTAAATAATCACCTACACTGTGTAGCTACAATCTTCGACAGCTACTTCCCAGATATTAGAGCGTCGTGGTCTCTATTCAGCCCACATGGGTAATTTATTTTTGTACAACAGCCACGGATTTCAGGGATCACTTTTCAGCCCATGGCACTTTTCGATGGGAAGTCACGTAATCAGCACCAACCACCGATAGCATAGTTGTGCTTCGCCCCCAATCATGCAGCCTTCATGCAGCCACAAGTGGCGAACCCGCGAGGGAACCGAGCTATAACCTCAGACTGCATTCGAATATTGGTCATTTCAGAAGCTTTGGTTCCAGTTCTTCGCATCATGTCTTTCGCACCTCCTCCGAAGAGGTCCGATAATAATGGGAAATTTCGATATAGCGCCATTGGACAAGACCAAGCAGACGGCGACAAGGGGTCAAGTCGCAGCGAGGAACTAATCGTTGCAGGTTGGCCTTCAAAGCCACAGGCGTTGAAGAGATTCTCCAGTCTTACATTTGTTGGAGACTGTGTGTTAGTTTTACTGCCGATATCATTTCTAGGTGGGCTCAATACCCTTGAGTTGCTTGAATCAAAACTTATCTGAAGTAGTTCTTGCCATCGCTGCCTATCGACTTGACCACAAACCAATCTCAGAATATGGAAAACAAGTTCAAAGTGCTATGACACTTGGCCCGACCATATACCCGCTACTCTTTGCTGCGCTTGGTGGGCGATCTCTGAGGGGTTTCGCGGTCTGGCGCGCCGAGTGCGGGACCAAGATTGAGGTACTTATTATGCTTGTGTCTATCGCTTTGTGTTATATTCTTTGGAAATCAAATGGAAATTAACATCCGGGATCAGGTGCTCGAAAAGCTTCTGGGCAGTCAGAGTTTCGTAGGCGCTATTGGGACGGCAATCACTCTTCGCTCTGCCAACGCATTATCTGTACTCCTCCTGTTTATCTGGTCTCTGTCACCTCTTGGAGGTCAGAGCACCTTACGCCTGCTACAGGAAACAAACTCTACAACCTCGCTTCCCGGCACAGTCTACTACGCTGCACCAGAAGCGCCTTTCGTCCTCCAGCATGCCTCACCATGGTACTCGGTTGTGCCTACAATTTTGACTGCAAGCTTAGCTGCATCAGGGGCAATTAAAAATGGCCCTGTTGATCTGTGGAACCATCCAAAAGTACCTAGACTACGACCCGTTGAGTTGGCAAAAGCGTCAGGCACAGCTGGGGATCAAGAGTGGGTCCTGGTGAATAATGATACAAAACTCGATTATTCATCCTGGACTGGTGTCAACATTCAAGGTTTGGAGTCTGGGCAACGCTCAAAGTTTCGGATACAATACAACTATCTGGCCGTGGATTGCGCATTGCGTCTTCGAGACAAGCCAGAGACCGTCTTGGACCACTTAACACGATCATCCACCTATATCTACAGCAAACTCCCCAAAAGGAATTCGACCAAGTCCAAGACAACGACGTCGGCCTATAGTACACTTTTACAAAGCACATTATACTTGCAAAGTTTTGACATACCATTTGAAAATTCCTACTTCTTAAGGTACGGCTATAACATCACCAGCTCGACAGACAGCCCGTCGAACAATGCTACAAGTAAAAAGCGAGATATCCAAGATACTTTCCGGTTTTTGTATGGTACCGGTTCGTTCAGCACAGGGATGTTCCATGTGTACGAGTGCAAGCCGCAGCTCATTACTGCCGAAGCTGAGATTGACTGCCAGTCTGATGCCTGCAAGGTTGAACGAATGCGTCGGATACCAGACAGGCTCGGGCTGATGGGCTCGGAGAAGTGTAATGTCGATAACCAGAACAGTATTGCTTGTCTGCAGAGGATCACCATGACACTAGATGCCTTTATCGCTTTTCTGCCTACACTGACATCCCCGTACGCAGGCCCTTACACCCCATCTGGACGCAGGGCGAACTTTACCGATCCCTTTGATGACTTTATTTTCGGCGGCGCGGCCTCCTACAGTGGCGATTCACCACGGGACAATCGTAATTGGGACACTGTACCTATAGAGCTTATTTCGCAGCGCCTTACTATACTGCTCAATACGTACTGGCAAGCTGCTTCGTGGGGAGGACTAATTACTAGAGGCAAGCCATTTGTGGCTCCTGAGATTCCTATCGACCAACCTTCCTGGGAACGCTTTGAACGGATGAACGCAACGGAAGCGGAGATGACGAAGCAATTTCCCGTCTATAGCGCGAACAAACCATGGATCTTTACGCTTCTCTTTACCACATGTGTGCTTCTTCTTCTTGGAGACCTTCACCTTGTTATTTCGATCGCAACAACTGCTCCAGATCTCTTCAGCTATGCGGCTTCGTTGACGCGAGAGAATCCATTTGCCAGTGTTCCGAATGGGGGGACTGCGCTTCGGGGTACAGAGCGAGCGCGATTGCTGAGGGAAACTAAGGTACAGGTGGCGGACGTGAAGCCAGATGATGAGTTTGGGTACATTGCTGTGAGGACTGTTAACAACGATGTCGAATTCGACGAAGGGGGGCTCGTTCAAGGTAGAATGTACCGCTAGCACGCAAATCCACAAACGAGGTACAACAAAACTTTGTGTCTCTATAATACACTTATAATCATTCAAAAAGACTAAGTCAGTGCATTTCAATAATACACAGCACTAACAACGCCTGCACGCAAAAAGCAGAGGAAATTTCCATTGTTGGAGATAACACAACTCATTTTGGGGACAAGATGGCTCGGAGACTTGGTAGCGGTTGCGGGATATGGGGTAAATTGATGCGTAGAATAATTCAGTTGCCGTTAGGCCGCGGTGCGCTGTGTTTCCGTGTTGGGGAAGAGGCTTTGATATAGTATGGAGTAAAGCACCCCACCATTGCGATGGAAGGGTGCGATTGGAAAGAGGACTGGGTTTAGTACCGCCACATGTGCCTTGTTAACCTATTCCTAGCACGCAGCGTTCGAGTTATGCGATCAACCACGAAAGTCAGATACGGGCCTTTCATTGTTGCACCGCGAGTTGCCCCACAAGTCTAAAATCACCTTGACATCGCACAAGGACCAAAGTTGAATTTTCGAAGCATTTCATTTTCGCCGAGTCCGTTCGCTATGAAGACCTTGCTTATCATGCATTCCATTCGTGGAGACCCAAATGAACCCGAATGAAGTAAACTCCTTCTTATTCCTCAATCATCATCTCAGTTCGTCCTCTATGCCTTCTCGGCAGCCCTGGCCTTGGCACCTCGGACCTTCGATGGCTTGTCGTCCTTGACGGGCCTCTGGCTCTTGCGGATAGCGGAAGCGCGTGCGACGGCGTCCTTGCGGAGGTCGGGGCGGTAGTTGCGCTTGGTAGTGGAGTTGACGATGGCGGCATAAGTCCTGTACAGTATTAGCACCTTGATGTAGGATGGGTTCTGCAATGGCGATGCTGCGCTGAGGAGCCTGGCGCCGAAGTGTACGTACTTGCGGGTTGATCGCTGGGGACCGAAGGTGGTGGTCTGGACGGAGGTAGCGGGCTGGTGGTGCTTGTCGGACTTCTTGACTAGAAGAGTGACGCCACCCTCCTTGCCGGGAATGACGCCAATAGCCTGTTCCAAATCGTCAACACCATATCCCTATATATTGTAGTCGTGGTTGCCCCGTTCGCAATTCGTGATCGGCGTACCTTGTTGGCAATGGAACCCTCATTCTGCACATGGTTAGCCAATTTCCCGGGAGCTTAATGATAGCTTCGCTGCTCACCTTGCGGCTGTACACGTTCCTCAGGTTGAGGGGGTCGCGCGAAAACTGCACGCCATTTGCCCTCTTGACCAGCGTGGCGCTGTGTCCCTCTATGTCCCGTCAATCCTGCCTCTCCCGCAAACAAAAATCCGAAAACTCACTGGTGACCTCCCAGGCAAGATCTTGAGAAAGAATGGTGGCCATTTCGTCTGTATAGAATGCGGATACGGACTTGTCGGTATTGACGGCTTGAAGTTCGAGGTTGAATTTCGAGCTCTCGTCTGCATTACCGGATCCGACTAGCGTGGGCTCGGGGATGGATTAACTCATCGGAAATGCCAAGAGCGGGAATGACGACGCATAAGCGCTTTGGGGCTGGTGGGTAATGGGGCGGTGCAAACGAGCCGACTTGTCCGCAACTCCGTAGACTAATGGCTCAGGCATAACCTCGTCCTGACTTCGATACACCTTAATAGTGGAGTCATTTGACTACGCGCTGCAAAGCAGCTCACCACGATCCTCGCTTTCCTTTGTCAGTCATCCTTGAAGCCTATTTGCGGCCTCCGCAACTATATTGCGCATTCCCGAAGCCCCCCCGAGTCGTCGCGTACACACTGAAGCCTCTCAGGAGCTTCATATAAAGTAGCTGAAATGGCCTACATGCTCTATTCCATCTCTTTCTTTGTTTTACTCCTCGCAACTGGTACATCTCTTCCATAATACCACTCGTGTGGGAGCCCCTTACTGACACCCCGCAGCTGGATACTTCACCCGGCACCGCTGGCTACATCTAATGCCTATTCCTGAACCAATCTACACGCGTCTGCCCACCTCTTTCCGCGATGACATAGAAGCCGGGCTCTCCTCGTCAGCCTTCGACCTGAGTGCGAACGTAGAAGCCGGAGATTCACGGCAGGGTTTGGACGATGCAGCGAAGAAGGAAGTTATGAGGATCATGAAGAGGCGGCGAGTAAACTTTGACGAGGCAAGGCGGATCTACATGCAAGACCGATTCAAGAAGAACGGTATTGGCGCGGACGGGATACCAAGAGACCCAAAGTTCGTTAGCTTCTCATGAATGATGAAGTTGGAACACGCGTGTGGAAGACTCGGTTTCCTTTTGTTTACATCACTATTCAGTATTTCTTTTGTGAATGGAGGGCTTGGGGGATTGGTGTTATTTTGTCTCATTTCTGAGCGGGCGTTTTACATTTGGCAGATCATACTCGCAGCGGTGACCTTGTCACATGCGGAGAGGATAGCCCCGCTACTCCCATCTACTCAGGCTTGGTGATCTTTCACATACCAAGGCCTATCCTACATCTGGCATTGTCATTTTCTATCCTAATGTGCTTGTGAAAATCATTTATTCATTCAAGCCTTGTAGTCTTTAGTAAATGCGATGATGCATGCTGTGAATGTCTTTTGGTAAACTGTGTCAAACCAGCTTAATTGCATTCGAGTATGAGCTTGCAATGACTGTCCATGATTTGTTGAATGGCAGACGTGATGCGGTCGCTATTATTAGTATTCAATGATCGCCCAACTATGCCTACCAAGCCTATTGTGTCTGCGTCCTTTATCATTCCCCTGTCTAGCGGAGATTGTTTCACCTAGGCGGAGCAAAGCCTGGAGGCCCGAATCCAGGTGGAGCACCATAGCCTGGCGGGCCGCTTGGCGGCGCATTGCCAAATCCAGGCGGTGGAGGAAAGAAGTTTGCAGGTGCACCACTTGGCGGGCGGGCGGGTAAGCCAGAGGGAGCTGGTGGTAGAGATGGAGGCATGACGGGAGGTCCAGATGGTGGTCGACCATAGCCTGCAGGTCCAGGAGGTACGCCATAACCGGCAGGGCCGTTGGGCGCACCATATCCAGATGGTCCATTTGGCGCGCCAAACCCTGCTGGTACGTTGGGCGCCACCCCAACGCCTCGACCATCAGCGCCCATACCTGGGCCATTTGGAACAGAGGCGGATGGAGGTAGTTGGAAGAGATGGGCAGGCAGAGGCTGAACAGCAGCCGCAACACCATGTGCTTTGGCCTGCTTCGCAAGCATACGCTCTGCGTCGTCTCCGTGTCGCTCACCCTTACCGTCCTTCTTGTACGCATACTGCACTGAGATCTGCTTGTTCATCATGTACTGGCCGTGCATGCTAGCAATTGCAGCGTCGGAAGATTCGAAGTCGCCAAAGGAGATGAAGCCATAGCCCTTGGATAAGTTGGTCTCGTCGCGCGCAATTTTCGGTGCGTTTACAAGGGGTCCAAACTGGCCGAATGTGTCGTACAGGGTCTTTTCGTCCACCATGGCATCGAGGTTGCCGATGAACAGCTCTGCGCCGATTTCAACATTCCTCTGCTTGTCTGCCGAGGCTTTATTCACGCGTATCCGGCTCCCGTAGAGAGCGACATTGTTCATAATTTTGGGCGCATAATCGGCCTCGTTCTCCGTATGGAACTCGACGAAGCCGAAACCTTGGTGTTGGCCGTTGACGCGGTCGACTGGCATATTGACATTTCGTACTCGGCCAGCGTTGAGCATCAGCTCGTGGAGTATCCTGGGTGTGACGCGCTCGTGGAGATTCCCCACGTAGACGGTAGCCTCTTTGTTCTGTTCCCTGTCTCCCGGTTAGCATCTGCCTACCGCTTTCGAGGATTGGACTCGACATACCAGTGACGGGCGCTGGGAGCTGACATGGTGGAGCTGCTGTGTCGATGCCTGGCTGAGAATCAAGAGATATGGTCGCAATTTCCCGTACTTGGTCGTCCCTTCTTCTTTCCCTTGGCGCGGTTATTGTCGTGGGGCATCGATGGCAAGTGATGCGGAAGGTTGGTCGAAGTTTTGAAGCTTTGATGTTGGCCTAGCACCAAGACGGCTAATACGTCCAAACCCCCGGCTCCAAGATTTTGGCTCTGGCGTGCAGCTTTGCATTCGGTCGACGACAACTCCATCACTGCCAACCGTTTCCCCATCTCTCCGCCGCCCATCTCCGGTCCTCCGTCCGAAGAAGAGACCCCTCAGACCAACATGTTGCAGCTATCAGAAGAGTCAAAGGTGCGCCACCTCCCACCATCGCAACCGATACGGACCGCATTCTAACCAGGGCATCAGGAGCGCATCGCGCGCATCATCGACGTCTCCCGCGTTGCCATTCACTACGGATACCTTCCATTGATTCTATATCTTGGTTACTCCCACAGCGAGCCCAAGCCTTCGCTGATCCGGTGAGTTCACATCCCTGCATCGCCCTGTCACACAAACCCACATACGTGCCTCTCCATTGGGAGCTATATTATTTCCTTATGGATATAGGCTTCGTAATATTATCCATGACTGGTTGTGGGGTTTGATCGCCTTTTCCTGCCATGATTTGTGCGCTCCAGGCCAATCTAAAGCATGCTAACGACTTCAGACTCTTCTCCCCGCTTGCGTAAATACGACCAGAGCTCCTTAAGGATGTTCAACGAATGACCCCAACTCATTGTACAATACTACATTTTAAGGCGCACGGTTTATTGGGTGATGTCGGTTTGGAATGGACAGAAAGCCGCATATAGATTCGCCAGCTTTGGGCATTTCTCTCCCCCACGCAGCTCAGTAGTCCACAGTCGGCCATCATCTGCAGAATGAGATCTGTATCATGTAAAACAGACAGATTAATAGTACCCTGCGGCACAGCTAGCGGCATGGCACTTCTCCCCCGATCATGCACGCCGCTTTTCGCACCACTCATGCGGACTTTGCACATGCGTGCCCCAATTGCTGGCGCCTGCAGAGCCCAGACTTTCATCTCGTATCCTTCCAATTGAGCCCAGTGACGCTTAACGTGTATGGATACCTTAGAGGCAGTTACCATTTTGCGAATGAGTCCACTGACGCCAATGATGATACGCTAGAGACCCCACGTGTCACCCCTGCTCGCTTACTCCAGTATGCACGCTTCATTGTCTTTGCACTCTGATCCATTGCGAACCGCCAATTCAGCTACTGGTCTCCACAGTACCTCCAAAATGGAGCCTTGTACCCAGCCGCGTGGCGTCGGGTTTGCTCTAGGCTGTGTTGCAATCTCTCACATCATAAGCCCCCCACGCTTCTAACATAGTCTGTATATTGCGACACTTTCCCAGGTCATGTTTCTTCCTCTTTCTGGCCTTCATAGACTTGTCTTGATGATGTTTACGTATTCCATCATTTTAATCTGCGCATTCCGGCTGCTCGCCACTACTTGATCCATTGCAGATGGCCTTCATTTCCATACTACCATGGCTGCCCTCAAAGTTGGAGATATCCTCTTACTTTCGCAAGTGGCATGGAAAATAGGTCGAGCCTTTTCCGCAGGTCGTAAGAATGCACCGATCGAATTCCAGAGTGTTGAGACCGAGATTAGTGCCCTTGCCAAAGCGCTGAAGTTCTTAGCCGAGGCGATTCACAGTGATATCGAAGAGCCCTTTTCCAACCAGGCTGATGGAGAAATTCAAGCAGGCATTGCCACAATTATGTCGTCTTGCCAACGGACAATCAACGATCTAGATTCGCTCATTGATCAGTATCAAGTTATTAAGAAGCACCGAACAGTGGGTGGCTTTGCAATTGAACGATCATGGAGCGATCTGGTGCTGGCCGAATACAGAACCATAATGTGGACCACGGAAGGCGGCAATCTAGAGCACCTAAGGGACTTGATACGAGTGCATACTAGCTCCATCACTCTTCTAATGCAAGCGCTACAAAGGCTAGTAACAACTCGCGCGTCAAACACGCCATGAACTAATGTAATATATAGCAAGTCACTATCACGTTTAGAGAGTGTTGTAGCTCCAATGGTAAGTGTTAAAGTTTGATGAGATTGTGAAAAATAGACTGACATCTTAACCCTCCTTTCCATAGGCTGAGCGAATCGACAGCATTTATCACACAGATGGGGATCTTGATCAACAAATGGATGAAGTGCATCGCATTGTGCAAGACCTGACCATAAACGCACAAGGACCACCCGTGCCGCTGCGGAATCCTGCTAGATCACCGACTATTGAAGAATCTGCTTCTAGAAGGCCATCTGCTGCTTCATCATCACCCCCAAGCTCCCCACTTCGACGCCAAAATACTAAAATCGTGCTGCCTCGAGCTCCACAGCGTCCAATTTCACCAATTCAGCCTTCATCGCCAGGCCCGAACATCAGTATTACGGCCCCTTGCTCTCCAGCAGAGACCATGAGCACGTCCCGAGCACAATCACCTTCCCGAAAGCGTGTGTCAGAGTTCAGCTTCGGTGGCTCTTCGCTTCGCTATTCTAGTAGCAGCTATGCATCTTCAGATGCAGGGACGAGCTCTGCCGGATGGCCTAGCCCAGGACCCATAAAGGACTCCTTAGTTAGCCGGCAATCATCTACATCTACGAGAAAATTGACACCGCTACCGCGAACACCTGAAGTATGCGAATTGAGTCAACAAGCTGATAGTGGGCACTTGTCCTTGCTCCCACCGCCAGCCATGGGACTCTCGCCCCCTGATGAGCTTGAAAGAATCACATGGCAGAGCCCCCACAAGCTGAGCCCTTATCCATCAGCACAGCCAGAAATTGTGAAGCTCCACCGTAGTTCAACAACAGCGAGTCAGAAAGCCGCTTTCGAAAAAGAAGCCTTTCGTAACTCAGCTGTCTTATGTGATATGTGAGTCGAATACTCTTGTGCAGCGCTTACAGCATCTCAAACATCCTGCTAACTTTGCGCAGCCGTGGCAAAGTCGTCGAATACTCACACCAAATCCACGAAGACGACCCCAGAGATGTTGAAATGATCGGCGCCACTGATGAATGCCGCATCGCCGTCGTACGAAAGCGAGTTCATGATTCAGAAACCAAATCCATGCAGCTCGTTACGTCTATATGGGCTTTTAGTGACGATGGTACAGTACGTGTCGAGCTTCGGATGGACGATGACCAAATGTACATTCCGTATTCTAGCTACTTTTCCCCGAGCAAGGTGTCCATCACTGTACCATGTGAGCTCAAATTTCACGACGTCAGATATGGGAACCGTCCTGCAAAGGTTGCCAAGACGGGCTGGGTGAATTACGTGTTCGATACTACCCACGGTACGTGCCGCGAACTGAATGCAAATGTGAAATGTTTTTACTAAAAGCCACTTCAGCTTCAGTGCTATTCCAAAACGAAATAATGGGCCGAACCCTCCTCGCGACCTTCCGCACAGAGAAAACAATGCGCATACATGAGGGGCTTGGCAAGTCCTTTTCCTACGCCGAACAAATGTGCGGCCTTGAGAACTTGCGTGTCTGGGAAGACAATGATACTGGCGCTATCATCGCACTGATCCACTTCTCTGCCGATTTTCGAAATGGCTACTTGGCATTCTACTTGAATTCATTGGCCAGTCCTGTGAAGGTGAGGGATGATGGGAATAGGGAAGTTAAGATCAAGGGGTTGAGGGTGCCAATTGATCGTGGTGATAGAGCGATGCGTAAAGACAGTGTTATCGCGGATGGAAGTAAAGGGAAGGGCAAAAATAAGGAAGGAATTGGGAAAGAGAAGATTGAAAAAGAGAAAGTTATCAGTGGAGCAAAGATCGAATTTGCCAGTGACATGGAGAAGAGGGAGTTTTTGGCAATGGTCAAGGAAATGCAAAGGAACATGATTGATCTCCCAGATCTCCTAGGAGTCAATTGATCAACATGAGGAAACTCAAATGGCCAATAGCACAAGAAGAGCATCCTCGTACAACGCCTACGTGAATTTGTAATATAGCAAAGATATCTGTGGAGCCTCATATCAAGGATCGCATTTGTAATAGCTGAGTGGACACGGAAGGTTTTGCTAGTTGCTAAATGACTTCGGTCTATCGGTGTGGGAAACACAAATCGGAAGTCCCTGCTACTCGAAGATCCTTGTTTGGCCGAAACCCCATGCCACACTATTGCGCGTTTGGAAGAGGAGATGGACCGTGTCCTGCGGGTACAGGTGAGCAGGCATACCTTTTCCGATGACTGGGATGGGGGTGTAGCTGTGTTGATGCAGGCTTAGCCGAATCAAAAGAATAATTCAGCCACATCCTAAGTTCGGTGGTTCTTGTGTTTCGCGCAACGCCCACGACTTCCATTCTGCTCACCAGGAAAGTGAGTAGCAGAGGTACGCCCATAATCAACATAGCCAAGAACTTGAGCAATCTGCTTATCGTGGTAATTATTCTCCCCATGGTCATACGCCAGACAATGTTTTAGGAATGCGTGAAAGAACAATAGGCAATTGTAGTGCTGCTATTGAAATGCCCAGCGATCTTTTCGCTGTTTGAAACACAGCTATGGCGCGGCAACCATCGACCGTGAGGCTTCGTGCCGATTTGGTAAATGAGTAGCCGATGGAGATGCGTTAATATACGAAGATGACGCCAGATTCGAATGGGTCTAACCGAAATTGGGAAAACGGCTCGGCCCGAGGACACATTATAGTCCTCTGGTATAGCTCTAAGCAGGTTGGGGAAGTCGTGGCCCCAGAGTTAAAAACAGCAGACTTGACTTTCGCTCGGACGTCGTTGGTACGAGTCTTGTTTGATGTAATCCTCCTCCGTTGTGCTTGGTTGGTTCCCACCGCTTGTGCCTAAGCAGATTCTCCGAAGCGGGACGACGCTCAACCCGTGTTATTCGGTTGCACAAGCAGGGCTATGCTGGTGAAAGAGAAGTGTTCATCTCACGGTTTCATCGAGGTCACTAAAAGTCTTGTGCTCAATCATCTGTATTGCGTGTATATAGGCAAGGTTGCGCGAATGCGGTTCTGGCAGTACTGAAGCGCTGAAGGATCGCGTTTAACAAACTGGTGCTGCAATCCCCTTGCAGAGCGGGCCGCCGGGCGCATTGCGATTGGTTCTCCCCAGCCAACGACAGCTCACTCGTCTCTAATTAACGGCTCGGCAGAAGGTAGCATACCGCGTATCTCCCTAGGGCTGTCTTCGCAGTCATCCCCTCACCGCAGAATGCCGCTTTGAATCTTACAACCAAACTACCAGTTGTCGAACATTGCGCTTTGCTTCCATACCAGCATGTCAGGAATACCAGTGGATTTCAGCCTTGTTCGATACTCCCCAATTGAAGGCACCCACTATTTCTACGACCCTAGGTCTCCTTCATCGATCCAGTTTCTGCTATCGGGATCGTGGGAATCGTGGGATGTAGGATGGGTCAAATAGTACGTCGCTCTCGCTATACACGCGAGTTCTGCGCGAAGGACTAATATGGCCCAGTAAAGCTCAAGATCCAGATATCAGGCGACTCGCAGAAGAAACTGAGGTGCGCCTTCTTCGGGAACCCAACTCAGGCTATAGGGCGTGGCCATCTGAACCGCCTCCCGGTCCACCACCAGCTGCTCGGTATGGTGGTGCGCCGGCTTTAACGGCAGCGGAACCCCGTTTGCCCCCCGCAATACCGGATCTTGCACCTTTTTCCACCCATTCAGACAGCCCAGTATCAGTACAACATTCCAATACGTTGTCGCCGCAAAGTCGTGGCCCACCCTCGCCCGTGGCGCACGATGATGGTTATTCTTCCCCAAACGAGCAACAATCCTCCTCAAATGCAAACTTCAGTCAGGCACCAGTGGTGAATATGATACCACTAGCCGAACATTCTATGAACAATGTGAACCCTGGCAAGGACAGTCTGCCATCACAGCCTCCACAAATTGAACAGGCGGCTCATAGACATCTTATCCAACCAGCTGGTCCTGCTAGAGCTGTTCTGTCACGTAGGCGAGAGACGAAGATATTGCTCTCTATTGATGGGGACGGCATCCGTGGTTTTTCAGCACTGTTAATAGTGGAGACGCTCGTCAACGCGATATGTACCAAAATTGGCCAACGGCTTGACCCCCACCAGATTTTTGATCTTATAGGCGGCACCTCCCTCGGAGGAGTCATAGCCATTTTGCTTTTTCGACTTCGTATGGAAACACAGCGAGCCAGAGAGGCATACAGGCAGCTTTCGAGACAGGTATATCTGAACAAAAGAGATTTCTTTATATCCCTGGACCCCCACGCCCCCAAGCCCAATGTTGACGGTTTGGCTCTTGAAACCGACATTAAGGCGGTTGTACAACAGGAGCTGGGTAACGAGGATGAATTGCTTTTTGATGGAAGGGACGACTCATGCGATGTGTGAGTGACAATTCATTTCTTTATTTTTCTCTTTGATCACACTCCTAACTCTGGCCATGACCAGGTTTGTCGTGTCAACGCAAATTGAGATCGGTACGAATAAGGCAGCATTGATACGGTCGTACCAGACACGGCGCATCACAGGGCCTGAGCTTGACCAGAACATACCTATTTGGAAGGCAATGCATTCGACATCAGTAGCTCCACGGTATATACCACCACAACCAGGTGTGACTCAGCGCCTTGTGATTGAGCCAGGCCTGGTGGATCATGGCACAACGAAGAACAATCCCATCCGCGATATCCTCTATGAGTGCAGAAAGCTTTTCGCATACGCCAATGATATGATGATCATCATCTCCATTGGCACCGGTATTGGCTTCAATCGAAACAATGAGCTAATGGAGATGGCGAACAGCGTCGAAGAAAGGAACACAGAAGCACGGGTGTGGGCCGAGAAGTTTGAAAAGGATTACGCTGAGCTAATACAAAGAAAATGGATGAAGTACTTTAGATTTAATGTGGATGGCCTGGAAGACGTACCGCTTGAAGAGTGGTGCAACGAAGAATTAATCAAGGAGAAGACATCGGCATATCTTGCGAAGCCAGAAGTTGCAACTATGTTCTACTCCTGCGTAGACGCTATTACTGCGTTGTTACTTGGCCCTCCAGGTCGGTAGCGGATGCGGAGCGATCCACATAGAACTTCGTCGATGAAGCTTATAAGAGACGGTAATGGTTTAACAATACAAACTGGAAGCGGACTTTAAATAAGTGTACTTCAAAATGAGCTAAAGCCCATAATATTCAGATGTGACGCGTTCCTGTCAGCATTGACTCTGTGAATTATCATAGAAATGCAAGCTCGTACTAGTGCTGGTCGGCACCATATACAGCGTTGCGAAACTAATCTAATTTGTAGCGTCTACGACCACCGTTCGATCAAGTGGGGAGACGGACCGTAAATACGGATCACTAACGCTAAACGTTCCTTAGCCTTACCTTATTCGCTAGGCTTCTGCTACTCTCAGTATACGGTAATTACAACATGACATCACGCATCACGAACCCCAACACCCGTGCCGCAACACCCAAGCTTTCAGTTGTGTGCGTGTCCACCCACACCTTGTGCAACCCACCCGACACTTATGACGCAATGTCTGATCCTACGACTTGGCATTCAGCACCAACATGGAAAATACACGAATCCCATGCCACATCATCGGTCGATGCACATCCGAATTTACCCCGCGATTAGGTGATCGTCCTCGGCTGTAGACTGAACTAAGCTGTGGCTGCGAGAAGCAAGCAAAAGATCGGCGGGAGAAGCTCACCGTAGACGCCTTGTCTGTGAGGTTGATGTCAGAGGTAGGGGTGATTGATGGAATCTCGTGGTTGGCTATGTAACAGGGAACAGAGTTGTATTCCTAGATACGTAAGATACGTAATAAGCAATAGTTATATGTTGTTGTTTTCCTCACTCTCTTCATCCCTTTCCCCGTTCCTCATTCAATTTGTGCCATAATCTACGGAATCAACCATGGCTACTGTGGAAGAGCAGCAGCCTACTGCTGTGCCCGAGACAGAACGCGATCCAAACTATGGAGAAGGAGAAAACATGGACCAAGAGAAGACGGATCGGATAATCAAAGACGACAAGATTGAACTCCAAGACTCGGATGCTTGGGAGGTGCTTGGTGTATGAAATCCCCACGTTTGACCCGCATGTGAGAAATGCACTAACGTTGTACACCCACCTCTAGTATAGCTTCCCTACTTGGCGTAAATGGTGAGTGAAGCTTATTTTTCTAACACCCTGCCTCGACATGTACTTAACGGTGATATTTTGATGTTGCAAAGCCCTTGAGGAAAATGAAGGAGACTAGGTCTACAATGACTGGTGCTTGAACTATTGAACTATTGGACTATTGCTGACATACATATCTACGAAAAGGCAGATTCTCATTGTCGTCTTCTTCATCCAGATCAGTATTAACACTAATGCCTCCATGTACTCGCACGCCGTAAGCGGCGTACATGAGAAGTACGGCGTAAGCGAACAAGTGGCTCGAATTCCTCAAATGGCCTTCCTGATTGCCTACGGCTTCGGCTGCGAATTATGGGCTCCGTGGTCGGAAGAGTTTGGTCGTTGGCCTATCCAGCAGCTCAGTCTGTTCCTTGTCAACATTTGGCAAATCCCATGTGCTTTGGCAAACAACTACGCGACGTATGTGGTATGTAGGACATTAGGGGGCCTGTCAACAGCCGGCGGATCGGTCACACTGGGTGTACTTGCAGATATGTGGGAACCGGACGAGCAGGAGTTCGCGGTCGCATTCTTGGTTTTATCGTCTGTTGGTGGGTCGGTAGTGGGTGCTATCATTGGTGCTTTCGTCGAGGAGCATCTCTCTCTGCCATGGATTTTCTGGATCCAGCTCATCCTTGGCGGCTTCGTTCAAGCAGTGCACTTCCTCTGCAATCCAGAGACGCGATCAACGATACTACTAGACCGCGAGGCAAAGAGAAGGCGAAACACGGGCGAAGATCCGAACATCTATGGTCCGAATGAGATTCGAGGTGGTCATAAAATTAATTTCAAAGAGGTCATGACCATATTTTGGAGGTATGTAATGGAGCTTCATATACACAATTGAAAGATTAACAGCAGCAGGCCGTTCTATATGTTCTTTACGGAGCCCATCGTCCTCTGGCTCTCTTTGCTCAGTGGCTTTAGTGACGCTCTTATTTTCACGTTTCTCGAATCCTTTAAGCCAGTGTACTCTCAGTGGGGATTCCGGCACTGTTGGAATTGGGCTGGCATTCATACCGTAAGCACTTTTCGGGTTGTATTGGCTGCGAAAATACTAATATGACCCCAGCATCTTGATTGGCTACTTCATATCGTATGCTTCATACATGCCTTCCATCATTACCTTCCGGCGCAGACGCCGCCAGAGCCCTGGGTCAGTAGCACCAGAAGCTCGCCTGTGGTGGCTGCTCTTCCTCGCGCCGTTAGAAACGCTCGGCCTATTTGGCTTCGCATGGACATCGCTAGGGCCGGATTACGGCATCCCCTGGATTGCGCCTATGATATTCTCGACATTGATTGCAATGGCAAATGTAAGTCAACCACATTTGCTTCTTGTATTATCCCTAACAACCTACAGTATGCAATCTACCAATCATCGATCGACTACCAAACCGCCGCCTACGGCCCTTACGCCGCCTCAGCAACTGGTGGTAACGACCTTGCCCGTGACTTCATGGCCGGCGTAGCGGCAATGTACTCTACGCCGCTCTACAAGAACATTCCCGGCCGGCCAGTTCAGTACGCGTCAACCATTCTTGCCTGTCTTGCTTTGGTAGTCACAGTCCCAATTTATATTGTATACTGGAAAGGGCCAGAGATCAGAGAGAAATCTAAATTTGCACAAAGCTTGGATAAGTCTAGAAATGAGAGGACGGAGAAGAGAAGGAAGAGTAGCCTTGTAGCACTAGAGATGGGCCCGCATGCCGAGAAAGAGAGGAAAGAACATCGCGAGAGGGCGTGAACAAGTTCAGCCTGAGGAAGTCACGATGGTGTTACTGATGATGGAATTTAAGATGAATCGCTGATTTATCTAGAGTATATAATCGAAAGTTTAGGCTGACTTTAATAGTCTAGGAATAAAGAGTAATGTTACCCCGGTTTCTACTGAGGGGTTTATTGTTTGCGCTGAACATTGAGGTAATCCGTCCACGTGAATCATTTATCCTGTGCTACGCCACTAGCACCGCTGTTTCACGTCGAACTTTTCGAAGTACAATGACGAAAAAGTCACATCAGGGTCCCATAGGCTCTCTACAATGGCCACACCGGCAAGAACACCGTCACAGTCACAAACGTTGTCTCTAATATGAACAATCACAGCTCTAGTCACTTACACCAGTCATCAAGCCGTGCATAGAAAAGCAGTCAGCAGAGATGTCTAACCTTCACTACCTCACCAGAGCATATCTAAAGGAGAAGGACTTGATATCTTAATTTCTTAATCCAAGCCCCTATATCTAATTTCTAGAATCGATATCCCAAAAGATATCCCCTTCCTATCATACAACTCCAAGCCGCCACCCTATTTTAACTGGAAAAACAGAAGAACCAACCTAAATGTCGCTACGGAAAACAATAAGCCTCAGAAACCTCGCCGGAACCACCAGCTCCAATCAAGCCGCCAAAGAATCCGCCGAAGCCTCCCAACCCGCCGCCATCCCCGAGGAGCCAGTCGAGCCACTCAACCCAAAATGGGAGTTCACAAACACACCCGGCTTGGCTGGCTGGGAATGCCACTTGCAGGGCATGGGCGCTGCTGACGGAGCGTGCAATGGGTTTAACGCCTTAAGCTCCAATGAGTGCTGCAAGTGCAGAGTGAAGCGGACCACAACGTCGGAACAGGGTTATCGAGATTGGGCACATGTGACAGCAGTGCGAAAGGCGCGGCAGGGAAATTCTACTAGGGCGGGTAAATCGTGCTGCCAGATTTTGTAGACGGGAAGGGAAGGCAAAGTACGGGAGTTTTGGAGTGTGATGCAGATAGATTAGAGAATGTGATTAAAGTCTCTTATACAGTTCGTTCTTGGGAAACGTGTCTCGGAAAATTAAGCCGAGACAGTGTTAGCTAGCGTGTCTTTCGACTCAGTGCTGTGAGTGACAGCTCTTTGGAAAGGCATCAGTAGATATATCGTAACACCCCAATCACCCATGGGCCCACATCACCTAAACGTCAGGCACAAAGTGGAAGCCACCCCATTTGTCCCGAAACAGCATACCAGGGTTCCCACTTGGGCCTTTGCTGATACACTTTTCCAGCGCCCACTCGCCCTCCTTTGCAGCGTTATATTGTTCGATGGGAGCCGTGTCGCGATCCTCAGCGTCAACGCCATCAGCGCTACATCTGCGCTGCCTGCTCTTGATATACTCACTGAAACAGCTGTAGCCTTGAACACTTCCAGTGCTACCCCGGATTCGTAGGGATTTCGAAGGGCTGAGAGGCAAGCGAGCTGCTAGGGGAGACTCGAGGGAGTTGCTACGTGGGATACTGTGTCCAGAAGGGATGCCGAGGCGCTGTTCAATGGAGCTTGTCTGGCTTCGAGGTGTTAAACTGGTCGCGGTACTTGAACTTATGCGGTCGCTGGTAGGGATGCACATGCGTGTACCGCTTTCACGCATTAAGGCCAAAGTCTCTTCATCGAGGCTATCTGGGCGAGGGGGACGGGGTGGAGGCGGTCCAGTAGGTTTGGTGAATGGTACTGTGGCTGAGTTCTCAGGACTAAGTGAACCCGAGCCTTGTGAAAGGAGGGAAGGCCGGGATATGGAGATAATTTGACCATGGTGAGAGCTCACGATGGAAGACCGGAAGTCCAGGGAGGAATGTAGTATTGTGAGGTTAGGCCGGCGCGGTTTAAGTGCTGAGCGCTTGGTAGGCACTTCTGGAATAGGTTGAGGTGGTGATAGGGATATATTTGAAGCGTTGTTGCTGCGAAATAATCGAGAGCCTAGATGACACTGTCAGACAAAGTCTATGCGAGGGCAGGTTGAGGTCTAGATGAGAGTTGTTCAACATACTCTTACTCCTCAATGTCGTAAAGCTAGGTCGTAGATTTAACTTTGATTCGTCTGTATTGTTATATACGACCGCAGGTTCTAGTATTCCGGAGAAGTCTTGCAGAGCCGATGGGAATGAGTGCGACTTCTGCGATGCCGAGACGTCATGCTCCTGCAAGGCCGCATCTTTGATCCACCCTTCATCTTCTTCAAACAGCGTTATAGCTGGTGAATTCAGGGTTGAATTTGAGTCATTCAACGGTGCCGCAGGCAGTAGCTTTTCCAACTTCTCGGTTTTGCGTGAGAAGAACCGGGATGCTGGCAGCATAAGTTGAGTTCTTGGTTGCCATGCAGTGCGAACTTACATTTCTTCCGAAGGCGTTGACTCTGGATACCAGCGTCGAAATTAGCGTCTAAGCCAAAGTCTGCGATGGCGATCTTCTCGTCTTGACTGGGGCTGTCTCGGAAGAAGCGCGAGGCTGAGATGCAATCAGTGCGAATTTAAAGACAAATATTGCAGTGTTGTGGCAGAACACGCAATGCTACGAAAAACAAGAGATCCCGCAATTAAAAATTATCTCGAACCTACCTTTTGTTTTAATACTCTTCATCATGAGATACTGTACCCACTTCTGATTAAGTATTAATGCAATCTCGGTTGAGTCGTGTCGACTGTGGAGGCAGGCAAGGGTTGCAGCGGTTGTGCGTTTAAATTAGTGGGAGGGACGAGTCCTTTACTCTTCGTAGATCGCCGGTGGTGGTGGCCGTGCAACTGGTGATGGTGAATGAGAGGGAGGCGCCGCGACACAGCTTTCACGGCGAGGTGCAGTGCGCATCGCGCTTGGGGCCAAATGTGCCGGAGTGATTCCCTGGTGAAAATCAGACATAAGAACTTGAGAAAGTTAATTTTTCAGGCGGTAGAAACAACAGAGTTGGTGGACGTGTTGAGAATGAGGTTGAGCCACGTGGGAGGGTATCGTAGACTGGTACCATCGTCAGTCAGTGCGGTTACCAGGCACTCGCACTGTGGTAATATTGCAACCTTGTTCTAGATTCGGCCATGGGCCATGGTCAAGGCTTTGTTCGTACCTATCAATGCTGCACGCATCTTCTGCGAAAGAAGCGTAGAGACTGAAAGCTGTGCCAAACCGTTGAAACTTCATCATCACCAAATCGAAAGGGGAACACGGTTTGGACATGAATACTCTGTGTCACTCCGAAGAGACGCACCAGAGCCGAGCATCATGCCCTTATATTTTTCTTGATTTTTATGTTGTAATGTGTGGTGTTGTAGTGTTGATCAAGTTGGGTCGTACCTGGATCCAGAACCTGGATAGCAGAGCGTTGTCAAAGAAGAGCTCAGTTCTCAAAGCCTACCGAGACATTCTCAAATGTAACCTTGGAGCACAAAATGCACGAACGCGCGCGCGGACCGTCATCAAATCCAGTCCTCGAAACATCGTTAGCATGCAATTGTGCATGAACAGTGCCAAACAAGATGTCCCCCCAAATCATAAACCGCCAGTCAACCCGCACTGCTTTCAGCCCCGACCCAATGACGTGCCTGTCATGGTCGGTCCTATATACGCCAGAAACGCCACGAGATACAGAAAATGACAGTACTGTCACTAACATGACTACATAGAACAATTAAGAAACCGGTATGGACAAATGAAGGTGCTGATATATAAAAGGAAAGGAAGGTCCAGTCGCAGGCCATGCAGGATATCGCAAAGATTGTCAAGACGCCATAATTACCGAACGCCAGGCGTGTCCCCAGTCATCTTGAGGTTAAGCAAACGCTTCAAGTCCTGCTCTAAAGCCAACGTATCAGAAGGTTGAGAAATCATGGGGGGAGGAGTTCCAGAAGAAGGCGGCGTAGAGGAGTGTTGCTTCGCTGCTACTGAAGCAGGAACAAACGACATCATTGTAGTGGACGGCTTTGGTGCAGAAGCAGGAGGGCCATTGCTAGCAGACTTTCCAGGCTTAAAACCGTGGCCGTTCGTGTCGCCTCTTGCTGGATACGAGTCAGGGCGCGGTTGACGTCCCTGTTTCCCGGGTGTCTTTCTGCGATTGTTAGGACTCTGCTGATAAGGTTGGACGAAAGGTACCGATCCTCGTCGCGGGCCAGCAGGTCCTTCGCCTCCGCTTCCGGGGTAACCGCGTGAATAAGTATTAGGATCCATTGTTTTAGAAGGTGGTACAGAAGGAAAGTCCTGGAATACGCCCTGCGCGACCAGGGGAGAATCAGCAGTAATCTCAGTGCGCAGACCAGAGTTGCGCTTCGAAGAATCGCCTTTCGCGGCCTTGAACAGCGGAGAGAGGTTCCTATTCCCGTAGAAAAAGTCAGAAGACTCTTGATTCAAAGGCGCCGGGGTTGAGGGCCCAGATGCACTCCGGACGGTAGAACGGCCATCATGGAAGGGCGATGGTGTTTGATGGCGAGACTGAGGATCAGAAGGTGCGTGTCTGTCTGTCTTGGGCGGGGTTGTAGCACCGAGGTTCTTCTGCGACATGGACAGCCTGTTGAAGAGATCTTGCATTACATCATTTCCATTCGTCGGCTGTGATGCGTCCTTTAGTTGCGGAACATTGATGGGGTCTGTGACAGCGCGATAAGTTGCGGGCGACGCCACGGGCGGAGGAGACAATTGTGCATTCCTGCTTTCGCCGTCGAGCTCAATCGGGAAGACACCATTTGCGGAGTTGTACGAGTCGTGATGATAAGGCTGAGGCCTGGTTGGGTTTGAAGAATTGAAAAAATTAGATGAAACCGGGCTGCCGTGAACATTCTTCGCCCTCTCTGCCTTGTCGGCTTTAAAGAGCATGTCTAGGGGGGAATCATCTTTACGAGCAGGTACCGCAATAGGGGCGCGAGACGGGGAAGCAAGAGTAGGGCTTGGTGAACCTGCAGAATCAGAGCTGTCTTCTGGCGGAGGAGTCGGCGGGCCCGCCCGAGTCTTCGCTGGCACAGATCTGGAAAGAAACTTAGGAATAGGCAGGGCAGACGGCGCTGGAGAGGCATGGAAGGTCGGCCCAGCATATGCGCCCTGAAGTTTAGCCGGCGTGGCAGTGGAGTTGTTCGGAGCAGTTTCAGTGTCAGTCAAGGCGGCCTGGGCCCCAGGTGGGGAAAAGACATGGTCGATAGAGGGCTGGGATCGGGTGTGTTTCTTAGGGTTCCGAGGCCCTGTGGGCAGTTGCGCCTCCTCGCTCGAGAAGGCAGCGCTATCCGTAAAGGCGGGGTTGTTACCTCGTGGCGGTCTACTCGGGGACGCAGCTGCGCCGTTGTGCTGGTTAGGGCCATTTTGTGTGCGATTTCCTCTGGGTTTGCGCTGCGATTGTCTCCCGGCGTTGGTTTGCGACGGTTGGTTTGCGCTCTGCGAGGGCTGGGGCTTGCCCCGAGAGGCTCGTGGAGACGCCGTGCTCTGTGCAGTCGACATGTAAGGCGTGGGCTGGGATGTATTCTGGTGATGCGACTGGGGCTATCTAGAGGGTCGTCGGCGGACACTCTTAGTTTGGGGGTTACAAGTCGGCTGAGTGGTTCGGGATGACGAGCAGGTCTGCGGTTGTGTCTGATAAAGCGGGATTGTGGGAGAGCGAGGAGTTGAAGTGTTCATATCCAGATTTAGTAGGGTATAGATAGGCACGCGCCGTCGAGGTATATGAGAGGAGTAGTGAGGGAGTGTTGTGAAGGAGAGTCAGTTGCATGAACAGTGACTGGGCGGAGGTGGCTAGTCGGGCTGTGAGACACAAACAAGGCTGAATCCGGCCAAGGCAGAGTGGCGCACTGACGAGTGCGGCGTAGGGCTGAATGGTGATGGACGCCCGATGGAAAGGCGGAAGACAACGCGAGACATTCGAAATGTGTGATTTAATTGTGCGCGTCGCTAGACGTGAGAAGGCTCTGAGCAATAAGGGAGCCAATAAATGCTGCCACATTTTTTTCTTTTCTCGAGTACTGGTAGTCTCATGGTTAGGCAGGACCAAGTCTTGGCATTACAGGTCGGCCCTCAGGCGCGGTTGCTGGAGCCTTGCACGTTCACAGTCACCGACTCGCCAGCACTTCACCAGGACGTCGCCACCCATATAGTCTGTCTGGAGCTACACGACACATCTCCATTCACCGTACATATCTTGTAACTGCTTTCGGCCGCCATTCGCCCTCGCCATCAGCTTCCACCGCCTCCCCGCACACCCCACTACCTCGACACTGCTCGCGACCATGGCTGACGTTGATATGGCTGATGCCCCCCCGGCAAAGACGAAGACGGCCAAGGCTGGTGCCAGCACAGAGGGCGACAAGAAGCGCTTCGAGGTCAAAAAGGTGGGCATATAAAGCAGTTATGACGAAGGCACAGCTAACATGTCACAGTGGAACGCCGTAGCTCTCTGGGCCTGGGATATTGTCGTCGACAACTGCGCCATCTGCCGTAATCACATCATGGACCTCTGCATCGAATGCCAGGCAAACCAGGCTTCTGCTACGAGCGAAGAATGCACTGTCGCCTGGGGTATCTGCAATGTATGCACTCTCTACTACACTTCTGAACTCTGGCTGACAGCTCATAGCACGCCTTCCACTTCCACTGCATCTCCCGATGGCTCAAGACAAGACAGGTCTGCCCGCTCGACAACCGAGACTGGGAGTTCCAAAAGTACGGTCGATAAATGCTTGCAGGGACCCACCGATGAATCGGTTCGGCGGCAATGCATATGGGTCTTGGTTTTATTCGTACGTCTGGCGTCAGCGTGAGGGCTTCACAAAAGGGCCCATGAGATTATGAGATAGCGGCATAGACGGTATTCATCGTCCAAACTTTCCATTAAGGCCTTTGAACTCGTATAATCCAAGTGTGACCATTGCTCTACTGCCCCTCATCCCTCTTTACTTTCTATCCCACCTTCTGCCCGTCCACGTCGATGGTGACACCTGACGTTGAATTATGCGCCGGTAGCCACCCTTCTGGGTTCTTGTTGTAGAAAGGCCACGGTGGTACGACCACGAGAAAAGTGAGGGCGGTTCCGGCGAGGCCAACGTACAGCGATAGTCTGATATCTTGTGTTATGAAGCCAACAAGGAAGGCGATAATCTGTAGTAGTGAGCTTTGCAATGTGTTTAGAGAGATTAGCGACGTACACCAATTCCTCCAAGAAGCACTGTGGTGAGCAGCTCGGCTAGACGCTGGCCCTCGAAGTCCTACACGCATTAGTACAGTCGAAACGACTGGAAGCTACAAGCTACGAACAATCTGCCCTTCTACCGCATCGCGCACTTGCTCCAACAGCTGTTCCGACATGATGATCGAATGGGTAGTTGACGCGAACCTCGTGCTCGGTTTCCCCGACTGCTATTGGTGGTGGGCCTAGAGTGTTGAATACGGCTCACAGTAATGTTCAGACTACAGACACCCGGGCGTGGTTGCTGCAGTGGAGTTGAGTGGTTGATGTCGATGTGGCATGAACACACAACGTAGGAAGGCGTAGCCGCACAGGGACAGGGGTGGTCGACGGCCAAGGCTCTACCGCAAAGTCTATCAGTCTGCCAGTCTCACCAGCGAACGACAGCGGCGCAAAGCTCATGCAAAACGCTTGTGTTTAGGCCGCGGAAACAATAGCCAGTCCCTCACCAGTTTCAGCTAGAGCCCCATAGCAACTGGCTTCTGGATGCGTCACGGCATGCGCGTGCTGAAGAGCCATTGTCCACTAGCAGATCGCAGCCCAATCAACTAAGCGAACGAAGAGGCGAGGCTCCGTAGGTGAAAAGCTTGACTCGTGCCGACGCACCGATCCTACTTAACGTCCCAGTTCCCGCCATCACCCACCCACTACACACCGTCCCGCTGGACTCTGCAAATTTGCACCACCTACCGACCATTCAAAACCTGTACGCACCCCATCGCTGTCCACGCCGGCATCAGCGCCTGCATAAACACGGGTTGAGTCGCTGACTCCATAAAGGAACCCCGAAAACCAAACCGTGGACTTGGACGCCCACGACTGCGACTGATCGAATCAGTGCTCCCCGTTTCGATCGCCAACCCCCTCCACAGCGCACCCTGACGCTACGGCGTCTTTAAACATTCAAACCATCAAGTTGGCGGGGCTTTACCTTCACAAGTTCTCCTCGATCCGTCCCCTTCTCGGCCCAAAGGCGTGGGTCTACGGAGGTGACTACAAGAAGCCCCCATAATTGGGCTTTAACAGCTCCAAGATACATTCGCTACTGCAACATCGTTTCTACAAACTCTTCCCTATCCTCGAGGGGGTGTGGAAGTCTGGCTTCCCGACACTTCTTTCCTGCGGCTGAGTGTAGGGGAGGACCCTACGCGAAGCCTTTCGTCAAGTTGAGCGCGCCTTAGAGGTGAGCGCTCACAAGCGACTCACCCGGTCCCGTGGCTCTTGCGCGGCAAGACGTTGCCAAACAATAAATAACAATTAAAAAAGCAAAGCTGGCTTAATCAAGGAAAGAAGATCCCTATCGGAGTCCTACTCATCGCCGCCTGAGTTGCCAACATGTCTGACACTCCGAGATCCGAGAGGTCCCAGACGAGATTCAGCACTCCCGTGTCTGAACTCGATGACCACCGCCGCCAACCTGCCTCCCTTCCACGGGCAGACCCCGGCTCGCCTGTTCGCTCACGCCGACCAACCTTCGCGAGCACCAATAATCAAGAACGGCCCCAACTGCTTCTCCAAGTCAATGAAGCCCTTGAGGGAGATGCCATCACTCGACGTGACTTCGAGAGTGCCGTTGTCGACGATGAACAACACCTCTCCCCAGAGGCATACGGCCGACGGCCCTCGCTTGCCCAAAGCCCGCATACCCGTCGAGACACCTTCAGGCGTCCCCGCGATCCAGCAGTCGAGCGCTTGTCGAGAAGCAGGGCTTCATCCACTTCTTCGCGATCAGTGTCGCCTCCCAACTCCGTCGATGCGTTTGCTGGCCCTCGCCGCCGTGACCGAGCCAACACCCTCCAAAGCCACGCAGGCTCTGAGCTTGATCTGAGTCTGCATAGAACACACTCTCGAGCTACTGCGCGGCGCCCGACTATCAGCGATGAGCGACCCGAAGATCTACACAATGCCGACATTTCGTCGGCCCATAGCTCTGCTGAAGAGGACGTGTGCTTCCCTGTATCCGAGGACCCGGGCAAAACGACGAGATTCGATTATGAAGAGTTGGAAGAGTTCGTTGCTGAGGCTCAAGCAAAGACGCCAATCGGCCAGCCTTTGCGTCACAAGCCGAGCGTGGCTTCTCAACTCTCTGCGAAGCCAAAGATCTTTTCGGACCTCCGACCCAAGACAAGCCACTCGATGGTGAAGAAGATGGAAGCCGATGCGGCGACCCTGAAAATGGCCGATCCAGCTATTGAAGAGAAACTCGCAGAAGAGGGTCTTGCTCACATGTTCAATGACAAGAACGCAACAGACGTCAATCTGAACCGATGGACCTTCTTTTCATCCGAGCTGGATGACACGATTCATGCTGCGGAGCTTGGTGGCCTTTTGATGCCTGGCGAACGCTTTCGTGACCTCTTCGAGACCCCACCAGACGGCGGCGTCTGGTGGCTGGATATGGTCAATCCAACGGAAGAAGAGGTGTTTGCCATTTCGAAAGCGTTCGGTGTTCATCCTCTTACGCGTGAGGATATCTGCATCCAGGAGCCGCGCGAAAAGGTGGAGCTGTTCCACCAGTACTACTTTGTTTCGTTCCGCTCCTTCTTCCAGACCGACAAAGATTCTGAGGACTACCTGGAGCCTGTCGAGTTCTACGCGGTAGTGTTCAAGGAGGGCCTGTTGACGTTTACGTTCTGTGAAAGCCCTCATACGCTCAATGTTCGCAAGCGTATCAGCCGACTTCGCGATTACATCAACCTCAACGCCGACTGGATCTGCTACGCGCTCATTGACGACATTGTGGACAGCTTTGCGCCGGTCATCCGCGGCATCGAGGACGAAGCCGAGGCCATTGAGGATCAAGTCTTCACGGCACGTATCGAAGACTCTCGTGCGATTCTACGAGCTATTGGCGACTGCCGCAAGCGCGTCATGCAGCTCCTGCGCCTCCTGGGCGGCAAAGCAGACGTTATCAAGGGCTTTGCTAAGCGTTGCAATGAGTCGTACAGTGTTGCTCCGCGTGGCGACGTGGGCCTATATCTCAGTGATATCCAGGATCACGTGGTTACAATGATGTCCAATCTGGCCCATTTTGAGAAGATGCTTAGCCGTGCGCACTCCAACTACCTTGCTCAGATCTCTGTCGACCAGGTCATGCAGGGCAACGCCAGTAACGATACGCTCCAGAAGGTTACAGTAATTGCTACGATTCTCGTCCCTCTCAACTTGATTTGCGGTCTGTTCGGCATGAACGTGCGTGTCCCCGGCCAAGACGGTAGCCTTGGTTGGTTCTTTGGCATTTTGGGCACTATTTTCATGTTTGTTGCTATTTGCCTATGTGTGGCCAGGAGGCTGCGGTACATCTGAGGAAGCCTTTTGTTTTTCGGTCGGTTCTGTCATGATCTAGATCTTGGCTGTTTTTTTTTTTTTTTGCAAGTTCCTCCCATGTTTATTATTTGCTCTGCAGAGGTGTTGGAACGGAGATTAATGACGGGTTGGTAGAGGTTTAGAATGAGTTTCTTATGTACTGATGATAGTTATTACTACGTATACGAATTGTGTCTTGTTAGATTTGCGAAGTGCCCTCTTTTTGCGCTCGGACTGATACAGTTGTTATACAGAGGCTGAAGTATGCGATAGGGTTGATTGAGGAGGTAAAACTTGGTCGATAAATATAGTAGCACGTCGAAGCAGGCTTGACTAACTTGATAGTGTCTTCCGGAAAGACAGAATGAGCGTCCAAGGCGAGCGGTGAGACCAAAGAAAGCAAGTTGTTCCCAGGCCGAAACGGCAAGGCATCATGCGCGGCGTCTCAGATGATGAGATATTCAACAGGGCACCGTGGCGGACATGTTGACATTTCGTGACGATGATTAGCGATGGGTCACGTTCAAGGCCATTGGGCATTTGTCATTCGCCATTGCCATTTGCCATTTGCTATTCGCCATCGCGCGAGTCACCCGCCTACATCATTGTTGCGCTTTGCAGTTGTTCCGAATTCGGAAGCGACAAGCGTGAAGAATCGCCGCTTCCGTGCGCACAGCAACATTCCCGAGCCACAGGAAACCGGGCGGCCACGGTGCGAACAAGGGCGCCGCTGCAGGAGGGCAATGGTGAGGCCTGACGAGAAGGGCCGACTCGGAACAGACTGGGGGGAGGCGCCTTAGGCTGCTTCCGAAAGGCAGGCGAGCTAGCCAGCGCAGGGTTAACCGGCGAGAGCATTCGGTCATGCACTCTGGCCCGCGCCCTTAAAACACAACCCTCTCACTCACCCTTTCTTTCACTCCACATACCGCTCGCACACTCTCTCCGCAGCCTACACTCTCTACTATATCCCGGCCCCACCAACGAAGCGCCCTCGCCACCCAACTGCCCCTGCAGCTCCTGCACGACACCAGACGCTTGACCCAGCATCCCGGAACCACGAGGCAGAATGGCGGAAGCAGCGCAACGGGTGCTCATGAACGAGTTCAGGCAACTGAGCAAGGAGAAGTGGACAAATATCGAGGTTCGTTCTTGCACTTTAGTCGCTCAGGGAGTCATGCTTCAGGTGGCAACGCAGCCGAGTACCCAGCTAACCGCCCTTTCAGCTCATCAACGAGAACATCTTCGAATGGAGCGTCGCCCTCATCGTGCTCAACGAGGAGTCCATGTACTATGGCGGCTACTTCAAGGCCAAGATGACATTTCCCCGCAACTATCCTCATAGTCCGCCAGGTACGTCACAGCCAAAACGGGGGTCCAGGAATGGCCTCCGTATGTGGAAAGGGCATGCGGGGTTGAAAGAGCGTCGACTAACAGACGGCAGACTTCAAGTTGCTCCGACCACTATACCATCCGAACATCTACCCCGACGGCCGCCTATGCATTTCCATCCTGCACCCGCCCGGCGATGACGAGATGTCCGGCGAGACCGCTGCCGAGCGTTGGTCCCCTGTACAGCGTGTCGAGACGGTTCTCATTTCCATTCTCTCGCTGCTCGACGACGCCGAGGTCTCGTCGCCCGCCAATGTCGACGCAGGCGTCATGCTGCGCAACAAACGCTCCGAGTACATGGAGATGGTCAAGAAGGACCTAGAACTGTCAAAGCAGGATATCCCAGCTGGCTTCGTCATGCCAACACACGAGACAGCCTGGAAGAAGAAGGACGACGAGGGCGATTTCGAAATGTCCTGGGAAGATAGCGACGTCGAGAGCTTTGGGGGCAGTGAGAGCGATTTGGACGAGGACATGGATTCGGACTTTGAGGGTGCCGACGACGATGCTGAGGATGAGGACGAGGAGGACAAGTGAGCGCTACCGTTCCACGCCTCATCTCCACTCCTGTTCCGACTGTCCTTCCTCGCAAGGATGTTACCCGCTCTATACCCCTATCCCTCTCTCGTCCATGATCCAATTCCCCTCTCCGTTCTTTCCTATCTTCATCATCAGCGAAGGCGTTTGGTACCAGCATGATTACTCATGGTGCTGAGCCTTTTTTTTTTTTTTTTGGATTTGGAGCCTTTACGCCATGGTTCCCCCGGTTACGACGGCGTCTCTGTTATTGCATTGGGTTCGGAGTATACATTTCATTTCTCCAGTGATTTTGGGGATTTTTTTCGTCCGCAACCTAGGCTTGTCGGCACTGCATTTCGCAATTTCTAACTCATATTATCTTGGTACCCACAACACATGATCTTGTCTCTCCAGGCGGTAATTGTGCTGTTTAGAATGCATATCCCGTGTTTCTTGAGTACTGTGCATCGATCTATTTGTATGTGGTTATATAAAATGAATGCTGCTACTTTGAACAGTCTACCTGCGTGAGCAGTGAGTGAGTTGTGGCTATAAAGGGTATGGACGAACGTACTGTGGACTCTTTATATACACATGTCCAACATAGCATTGGCAAACAGACAACTCGTCATCAAACATCACGAGGACGTGGTTTAACTGTACGTTTGACAGCGCAATACCCATGACTAGTCTGACATGAAAGACAGAGAAGATGGTATTCTCCTTTACAAGTATGCATATACAAGTATTATACACTTACAATACACACACACCGTGTGATCTCGGTATTATCTACCACCCAATTCCCAAAGCACCGCGCACCCTCTGCATCGTCTGCTCGGCAAGCTCTCCAGCCCTGTGTGCGCCGCTTTCAGCTTGCCAGACAAGCTCTCTCTGGTTCCCGCCCATCAACTCTTCGTACCTGCCTCTGATGTCGCTGATCCCTGCGTCGACTGTATCTGCGACTTTTTCCTTCAAAGCGCGCATGCTCAGGTCTTTCAGGTCGAGGGCCAGGGCTTCTGGCGACACGGCGCCCGAGTCGTCGAAGTGGTAGAGCAAGTCTATGAGGTTCGAGACGCCGGGCCTTGTCTCCCGGTTGTAACTCACGCCCTCGACTGAGTCGGTGAGCGCTGTCTTGAGCTTACTGTGGATCTCCTCTCGTGAGTCTGTGATCAGTATCCGGCTCTTTGGCTTTGGATCACTCTTGCTCATCTTTTTGGTGGGGTCGGTGAGACTCATGACTCGTTTTGCAGGACTCAGGAGCGTTTGCGGGACGGTCAGGATTGGGTTTGCGTTGGTTCCGTAGGAGTGGTTGAAGCCAATGGCGAGCTCACGTGTGAACTCTAGGTGCTGTGCTTGGTCTTCGCCGACTGGCACGTGGGTTGTGTTGTAGAGCAGGATGTCGGCAGCTTGGAGGACGGGGTAAGAGAAGAGGCCCAGTTTAAGGGCATCTTTGTTGTTCGCGGGGTCCAGAGGGGAGGCATTGGAAGGGAGGGAGAGTTTACTCTGCGAACCATTAGTGTTTTGTTCTATGCAACATCTCAGGCATGGCGACGCCGCATACTTTCCACTGTGTCATTCGTCCCAGGTATCCCATGCTCGCACCGCAGCTTAATATCCACATCAGCTCAGCATGTTGCTTCACGCCGCTCTGCGCAAAGATGATGGACTTGGCCGGATCCAAGCCTACTGCGAGCAGACTAGCCAGCATTTCCTTTCTCCATTGCGCCAATTCACTTGGGTTCTGCTTTATCGTGATCGCATGCAGGTCAACAATGGAGAAGAGGAGTGTGGTGTCTGGAGACGAGTCGTTTTGCAGCCTAACCCATTGTCGAAGAGCGCCAAGATGGTTTCCTAGATGCGGGACGCCAGTGGGTTGGATGCCAGAGAAGATGACTTGTTTCTTTGCATGCTTCTCTTTTGCAGGCAATGCAACCGAGTACTTCCGCAGGCACCTGGAGCAGATGCGGAGCGGCGATGGCGCTGCGCGATACAGCGGGCGGAGAGAAAACATTGAAGTCCGAGAATTCGATCCGTTCGGAGGAGCATGGTTGCAGCTCAGCCACTGAGGAAAGCGCGTCCGGGGTCTTATGCTTCGTCATTGTGGCACTGCCGCCCGCCAACACCACTCGACGACAGCCATCCAGGAACAAACCGCGCCATTTACACTCCTGCTTCTCCACATACACGACCGCCAGCCGTCTACCGTCGCGACAGTACACAGAATTACAGTGAAGACCCCCCACATCTCTACATCCCCAGCAGTGAAGAGAAAAATCCGCAGCCATGTCCTGGACCGGTAAGACGCTGCCCAACCCTCGTCCGGAAAACACGGAGGCTCACAACCACAGGCTTCAAAAAAGGCGTCAACCGCGCGACGACGCAGGTTCTCATGAAGACAGGACAAGTCGAGCGCACCAATGACCGTGACTTCGAGACCGAGCAACGGTACGCACCCATTCACCCCGCCATCAACCCCCCGTATCCTCTACTAACACATGGACTAGCCGCTACCGCACCATGGAAACAGCAGCCAACAAACTGCAAAAAGAAGCCAAAGGCTACCTCGACTCGCTTCGTGCCATGACCGCCTCCCAAATGCGCATCGCCGAGACCATTGACGCCTTCTATGGCGACGCCGGCACAAAAGACGGCGTTTCGCGATCCTACAAACAGGCCGTCACTGACCTCGATGCCGAGACAATAAAAGCTTTGGATGGGCCATACCGGACCACCGTCTTGGATCCTATACAGCGATTCTGCAGTTACTTCCCAGACATCAACGCCTGCATCACAAAGCGCGAGCACAAACAGATGGACTATGATCGCATGCGCGCCCAAGTCAAGAAGCTTACCGACAAGCCTGACAAGGATGTCACCAAGCTCCCAAGAGCCGAAAAGGATGAGCAGCTCGCCAAGGCCGCTTACGATCAACTGAACGAGACTCTCACAACCGAACTTCCTCAGCTGATCGACCTGAGAGTACCCTACCTGGACCCAAGTTTCGAGGCACTGGTCAAGATCCAGTTGCGATTCTGCGCAGAAGCGTACTCGAGAATGGCGCAGGTGCAGCAGTATCTAGATGCGAACACACGAGATCAATATGCACAGGGTGAATTAGACGCGAGAGTTGAGGAGGTACTGCAGGAAATTCGGGATTTAAGTATTGCGGGCACTGTTTAGAGGGGCTGGATAGAGGAATAGTTATCATGGGACCGAAAGGTGGGTTTGATTACGGACAGCGCGGTTGTGCTTCTTGGGCGTTCGAGATATCAGCTGTTGTCGCATAACTTGACTTCAAATCTTCCACAGAACAGAAAGCTAGGGCTGGGCAACAGACTACGAAATGTATCTTTATCATGACTTAAACTTTGAACCTACAGTTGCATAACTGTATGCCTCAGGCACTCAGCCTAACGTGGATTCTGGCCGTCAAATCCCAACTTGTCGGCCTCGAACCAAATCCCAAAATACAGTTCCCATCATTCTACTCCGCACATCTTTACTAGATAGCTCCAAACGCTATTTAGGAATTACATCCCCAAAATTGTGCACAAATCCTCTGCACATCCCTCGTCAGCTGATCGTTCTTCTGACACAGCAAGAACGAGACTTAACGCGATGGATGAAGAATTGCGGAAGCATAAACTGTAGAGTAGAACTTTGATCATGTGAAGGTATCATGAGCAAAAGTGTAACAGTTCCCATTGCAGGGTAAGACGTAGAGTTCGAAGATGTGATGTTCAACGTGGAGGGCCTCAAACTTTCAAGATGTTAGAAAACCTGTTTGCAAGGACGTGGAAGAAACTTGAATGTAGAATTCCTTCAATCTAACGGAGCAGAGACTGGTCACCTAATATTTACTGTCTGTAGTCATGTATATACAGTGTTTCTATGCTGTAACCGTCTTCAACCAAAGTAGCCCCCGTATATATGTGCAGTGGCTTTAGCGAAATGTTTCTCATTCAGAACTATCTTAATGTGCGTCGTCTTCCTCACCCCTAACACTGCTCTTTACGTCACGCTCTCTCCTGTCTGTGGCTGCGTTGCAGGTTTCCTTACCTCATGGAAAGGTAAATGTTGCGCATCTGTTGCAAGTCGCACGATGGATTGGCCAATGCTTGGCCTGTAGCTGCTCTCTTTTGACCAGATGAGGACTCTGGGCTCAATAGACTGGCGGGTCCGGCAGACACTTAGGGCGTTCCTGATCAGCGAGGTGAGTAGAGCGGTCGGATATCTAGTAGGAGTGAAACTGTCAGCGAAGCAATGCAGCACTACTTTGAGTGGCCTGATAGATTGCAAGCCATATTTGAATAGAAACCACACATACTGAATCCATTTTGCAAATCGTCGAAAGCGTCGTACGCGTCTAAGGCCTTTCATGGCACTTTTGTAATCTTCGGTGCTGAGATGTGCCTGTATCAGCCACTGTCTCCAAATTAGCCTCCTTTCATAACCTTCCGCTACTGTAATGTTCACCTCGAACACAATGTACCCCATTCCTATTGCCATTACTACACATGTAATTACCGTCCCTTGGATCCAATATATCGCCACATATGGACTGTCGGCAACATTGAACTGGGTAAAGTCGAGATACCCTCCAATACTTCCCCAGCTCGACGTCATACAAGCACAGTTATTAAAAGCTCCGATTGTTTGTGCTATGATCATGTAGCAGGCCCAAACCATGTTGAAAAACTCGAGTGGAGTGAAGAAGGCGCGCTGCAGCCAGTTGCGAGTTGCAAGATTTTGTAGCGTCGCAAAGTGTTCCCTGACCATGTGTTCCGTCGTCTTCACCTTTTCGCTCCTCATCTCAGACCGTGAGAGTCGCACTGGGAATAAGAAAATTTCAAGCACGGCCTTTTCAATAGCTTTGAGAAAGCGAGCCAGTGCTATCTTTGAAGCTGCTAGTCCCGGTAATGAAGTGTGCCTTGCAAGTTTGTGTGAGTGCATGCGTTCAGCGTAGTTCTCGAGATGCAAATGAAAACGATCGTGCTTCCTCAACGGCGATGTGAGCCACCAAACCAGGATTTCCGCTAGAAGGAGAAACAGCGCGACAACGAAGAAGATGAGATAGCCGCCGGTTCTGCACCCGAGGCCGACTGTAGGTGTATTGTATGAGAGCACAAACGCTCCAGCAGTGGTACCTCCAACGAGGAAAATTGCGGCAAGCACTTGCCACAATTGACGACTGCCACTTTAGTGTGTCAGCAAGTAGCTACATCAATCAACTAAGGTCGTACTCACAACCATGTAAACCCACGGTCAACTTGTCCAAGTACCAGAGCCGCTCGTGCTTCCCTAGGATCCCTTAGCCAGTTTCTCCCGCGCCCAGCAATATATGCCTTTTCAATATCCCGCAAAATAGCATATGCAGCACCATAGTGGAATCTCGTGCGCGCCTGGCCCGAAAAGCCGCAGAAGTAGTCACCCTTGATATATTCCGCTTTAGCAGCGATTTTCTCGATCCAATACGCCATTTGCTGTGCTTCTTGCATATCACGAAATGAAGCAATGAAGTCGTTCCGGGTCGTGTCATCGAGCAGTGAGTCACACACTAGATCTATGAGCTTGTTGAGCTTGCGCTGGATGTCGTCGGAAGCGACGGGGTTGCGGTCAAGGATTGAGCAGAGTATCAGGATAGGGAGCCATGAGACGAAGAGACCCATTGCGAGGTTGTGAGCTTGGAGGTTGCTACCAATATCTCCAAATGCTGCGGTACATTGATTCAATGCTGTAAGTATTATAAATTGCGGCTCCAGACTTACCTGCTTCTACAGATATCCCAAGCGCAAAGATGAACCATAGTGTGCTGATGAAGACGGGAACAACGCCTCTCCGCCTGTTGCTTCGAAGGTCTTGAGCAAGACGGTACCGTATCTGACAAAGTGTTTTTTGCTTGCCTAGTAGCTTTAAATCATTGCTGAATAGCACAATACGCAGTAACCCTTCTGCTTCTCTGGTTAAGGAGATGACAGGCTTCATCTTGTACTGATTCAGGTTCATCAGAATATAGAAGGAGTCTCGCATACTGGCAAACTCGCTCTTCTCATCCGGAGTCTCGTGGTATGGAACGGACATATCGACTATCCTTCGTGTGAGCTTTTCTGTCGTCTATGCTCCGCGTTTGGCCACTGGTGTGGTTGGCAGTCTTACCAAACAGCGCACATTTCCCCGAGATCTCAATATCGAAGAGAATCGCGGCAATACTGCTAATTGGGCTTTCTATCCACCTATTGATGGCCTTTATTGTTCGCCAAAATGCATTGCTCTCGAATGGCGCTTGCAGCAGCGTGCCGAGTATTGGCAGCACCCATGTCGTGATAGTAGCAGATACCGCAGCCCACGGGTAGTACTCATTCCCAGCGCCGCAGAGTGCTGTGCAACCGGAGTAAGTGATTTTTCTATTTGGATTCGCAGGTATGAGTCGCACACGACCGCTATAATTGTATCGCGCGATGAGCGCAGGGTCTAACATGTATGTGCTGCCACATTCTGCAAAGTTTGGCCTAGCCATTGTGCTGCATATCTAGGAGTGGGAAATCGCAAGAGCAGCTTGAGCGTTCAAAGACTGACTAAAGGTAGCAAAGGAAGGAGGATTGAAGCGATGGGGGAACATAATGGCATTCAGCTAGAAAGGCCCATCCTTTGAGAAATGTGCGATGTCCAAGATTGTGGCTTGTTCGAATGGTTGATATCTTCTTTCGCCAATTCATTTGATAAAAAGACCGACAAATTACTTGTAGTTGTGAACCATATGCACGGACAATGAGGGGTAGGTGCGTTGTCTTCCCGATGGCTGTTGGTGGTGCAGTAGCTGCAGAGGAAGTCGTACAGATCACAGGAAAAAGAAACTTCATGAACCACCCATAAATCAGCTAGATCTTGCCGTGACCTCTGATTGGTGAATCGACTGCTACCTAAACGCGTTTCTTTTCCAGATCTTATTTCAATCTAGATTGAAAATATCCGCATACCCTCGAATGCTACCGGATTGGTTCGTCGTGCATGTGCTTCTCAGTTAGCCTACCGACCCATTGGTCACTCTGTAGCCAAACTTCAACAGATCTTGCTCTTCGATGCTCTCCTTCTTCGCAACCAGTTCTTCGACATCCCATTTTGCGCTCACAAGTCTGCCGTTCAGCCACATATGTTTCTCGCGACTCAGCCATACGCAGAAGGCACCACACAGGCCAACGTCATCGGTAAGGTCTGGCGAGGTCAGAAAGTACTCAATTCGAATCAATTGTAACAGGGGAACATACAAGGTCGAAAACTCTCTGGTGTAGTCTTGTTGGCCATCTCTGTGTTGACCGCGCCCGGATGCACAGCGACTGCGAGCACGCCATCTGCACCAAACTGCTCCGCTAGAAACTCGATAAGACGAGCTTGTGCAAACTTCGATATACAGTATGCAGTGTTTGCAATATGTCCACTGGTAATACAAGCAGCAAACGACCCAACAGCAATAAAGGTCTTTGCGCCGTTGCTCGCCTTCAATAGCGGGATGAAGTGATGTGCAACGAGATATGTACCCTGGACATTGACATCGAAGACGTCTTGGAAGTCTTTGGGATTCCCTTCGTTAACTTTGAGTACCACCGGCCCGGAGTATCCCGAATTGAGAACAACAATGTCCAGCCTGCCCACCTCTTCTTTCACACTCTTGGCAAGGGCTTCGACACTTTCAGGAGATGTTATGTCAACCGCTGAACATTTGACCAAGATATTAGGATTTAGCTCTCTGACTTGTTGTGCGACTGTTGAGAGTTCTTTGGATGAAGAAGATCGTGCTGCGAGTACAAGGGATGCTGCGCCAGCTTGAGCATAGGCATAAACTATGCCCTCGCCAATGCCTCTGGATGCGCCGATTATAAGGACATTGAGCGGTTGGGATAGCTTGTTAAGTTGTGGGTTAAAAGCTGTAGTCGGTTGGCTGTGATTATTTTTCGTAAATTCGCTGGCAAGCGTTGTGTCTTTTATTCGTGAAGTCATGATTGTTGAAACGGGTAGATCCGATACTGTACCACTCCTATATATTCGTGGTATAGGAGTGACATTCCTCAAACACGGTGCTCAGTATGAGTCATAATGAGCTTGGGTACGTGGACCCACCTCAATCTGGAAGTGGTGTTACGAATAGACGTCATACATAGGATGTAAGATACTAAGTGTAAGATGGAATATGTACACAATAAAAAGAGAGATGGCGACTCTGTGGCAGCGCCTTGCACAAAACTACCACATAAGATGCGCTCGGCTAAGCTTTGGCGGCTATACAATGCCTGTATTCAATTTTGACTTCTTGAGCTGTGTCCTTGATTGGGTATCCTTATTTAATAGTGTTTAGATATGTAAGCGGTAGGTGACCGTGGCAAAAAATTGGAATTTATCTCATAAATCACGCTTGTAATGGGACCTGCTCCGAAAAAAACTGTAAAGGAACAATTTCGTCTTGTAACGGAGTAGCCGTCATTGCTTGTGAGTGTTTCTATATATTATGACAGAGCGAAGTTAAAATCAAGATGTGTAAATATTTCGTTTCAATGGTTCCTGAATTTCTTATACCAAGAAGCCGAAATTCAAAAAATGTCATACAAAGGATGGTCTTACGCTAGGAGTTTGGAGCTGCAGATATTATACAAAAATGAAAAAAAAATAGAAGTCACTCACAAATTGTATCCCGTGGCCGCTAGTTCGTTTACCACTACTTGGATATGGATTTGTGGTCCTACTCTGAGCGTTCTGCACGAGCGAGTTGACACCGCAGGCCAAAGGCTTGACAGCCAATGTCTAGGCTCAAGTAATAAAAGCATATTTCAACCTGACTTAGACGGATAAATTTTCGTACGGGAATCGGCGCTCAAACTAAAATTTGCGTCCACTCTTGAAGTGGCAGTTCCATGCAGTGCAAATTTATGTTTCTATCCCATTCGCTAAGTAAGTCCTACAACTGCTTCTTGCTCAGTAATTTGCGGCCTCTCAAGTTGAAACTTTGATTAAAGATTCTTGATATTCTGGCGTTCCCTAGACTTGGGCGACAGGCACAGCTGTTCCAACTTTTAGGTAGATCGACGCAATACTATCAAAACGTGTGAGCGACAACTTATAGATGAAGAAGAAGTGACTAGCCCGTAGTCAGGCGTCAGACTGAAGGTGATTCCAGGAGCAGGATGACGGGTGGGATGCTGAGCTACGACGCCGACCGCAATCGTGAGTAGAGGAACAGCAAATGTAATCAACATTCTACCCTTTCGGTCGGGTGATCCAGGACGAATGTATGTAATGCTGCGAAAGCGCGCTCTATTTGGAGGAGTTAATCGAGACCATGTGATACATCGATGTATCTAACACCAAATAATGAATGTGGCACACAACAGGCAAAAGGCGCGTAGGTGGGGGCTTCGGTATGCAACTTACGCGCCGACAAGGCTGACCCTCTCAGGGCGGCAAGGGGATTTGATAAAAATGTACGGGGCGTTATAATCTAGGCCCATATCTTGGTGCTGTGGAGTTTGTTGCGTTCAAGGAGAGCCTTATGGCTTGACTTGACGCGCGGATATCTCGGGACTGAGGTTTCAATTTCTTGCAATTTGCAGGTGAGGCTGATAGCCCCGTTTCTGCGTTGCCGGAATTATGTATTGTGTGCTGATCAGCCATCAACTCACTTCGCATCGAAGAGCTTAGCATTGGCAGGTCTAGTCACCAAGCGTGAGCTAGACCTGAACATGCTGAGATGTGGCAGTGCAGAGTGAGCAGATTCGCGACATGGACGTTGCTTAGGAATGAGTGATACAGCGCTAGCCGAATAAGGAAGTCTTCAGAAATTAAGTTTCCAAGCGAGCGAGCCACTCTACCAAATTTTGGCAACGAATCATCTTGTATCAGTAACCAATTTCTCGTGAGATTTCCGTAAATCTCGCAAATTAAGCTCTTAATTCAGATCAAATTCAGACTGAGCGAGTCATTGCACAGGTGGGGGGAGCCATTTCGCTCGCCACGTACATCATAGCCGAATCTTCTTAAATATTTATATCGACAATGTCTGGCCAAGGGTACAAAGTCTACAGGGTCCAATACAAGTTGGGTATTCAAGACCCTTTTATGGGTGGTGATCCGAGATACCACAATTTTGTCTTCGTTGAGACGTTGGCAAACAAAGGAGGGCAAATATTTGAAGTCGATGGAGACTTGGTATCGGGTATGAGGTATGAGAGCAGACCGGCGCAAGACCCAGGACTATCTCTCGCTTTACATAAAAAGATATTCTTAGGCTATATCAGCGTCGATGACTATCCAACACGGTTGGACCAAGTGCTGCGAACATTGCCGCCACCACCTCGTCAAAGGGCATTCAATTCTGGAACGATGCGCCTCGAGCAAATCAAACAGGATGGTACATTCTATGCAGCTGATGAGCCAAGACCACCGTTCAGGAAGTGTACTGAATGGATAGAAGAGCAAGCCCTACCAGCCTTGAAACAGCATCAGCTGCTGCACAATGAACTACATCAGGCTCCGCTGGAAGGAAATACAGCGCAAGAGAGCACAACCTAGACTTCCCAAGTCAAATACACCACCGTGGATACATCAAGCCAATCTTGAATCTAGGACACATGACAAACGTGAGTACTACTGGAATGGTCAGGAGTGGGTTTGGCAGTGACATGCAACTGATAATATTAGGTAGATACACACTATTTTGTGACGTACAGTTGGAAAAGTGAACAGTATATTATAAGATTTTTATGGAATTGTACCTCATAGTGCGCTTGTCCTACATTGTGCCCGCTCTCGATGGACAACTGTGGGTGGACCTGGGGCCTTACAAGCTGAAAGGTATCAGATAGCCAGCAAATGCGGACATCAACGGGTAGAAAAATAATGTCTTGATACATATTTTTATATTACGGCTTCGCTGAACCGAGGACTGAAAGCTTTGTCGATGTGCTGGCCTCAATCGTATCGTTGTACGCCTTGGAGAGCTGTGTAGCAGTCCCAGTAGGTCGGGTGACAGCCAGCCTCCTCCCAATCAATCAAGCAGGCCCTCAAACCTTGCCATGTGTCCCTGTGTACTATTAAGTTCTTGCCTGTCGACTCTACATCGTCTTCCACGTTAAATTTGCGTAAGAAGCCTTAGAAGCCTGGTAGATGTAGCCTGTTTTGCGTGAAAGTTACTGATTTCTTCACAAAAGCTGATAGCTAGTCCTGTTTAATGAAGAGACAGATGCACTGGAGTGGCACATTCAAGCATTTTAGAGGTGATTATACGAGTGATGTCGCAGTGCATACAAAGCTGGTTTGAAAATGGGAAACTGGCAAGGGATCGTAAAGGTCATGCAATCATAGATGAAGGTTGATACAAACAGGGTCGTGAAATCTAACACCGGGGGTGCTGACAAGCTTTTTTAAGTAATGATGGTGTGAGAGGGACCAAGATGCAGGATAGTCGCGCCTAATTATGAGTCCAATAACGTGTTGCTTGCCAAGGAAGAGCACAGTGAGCGACCCTTTGTTACCCTGAAAGACGAATCAGAGCCGCCAGACGAAACTTTAGTGAAGAAGCAAGTCACAGCTGCGGGGTTACGCGCTAGATGTGATAGGCCCACTTATGGGGAATTTCTATTCCTGCCCCTGATAGGATATCGTGACAAGGGCCAGGTGGTTCCGCCGTCAACACATCTCGTATCTTCGATCATTCAACAATACCATACTAACGCTATTCGTTCGTAGGATTTCGATCCCGCCATCCAGCTTTCAAAAAAGCGTCCCTCTGAAGCTTGAGCAAGAGACCTCAGATTGTACGTTCAGTAAGATAGTGCCGGGTCTTGCGAGTCGAACCCCGGACGGGCGATTGTGCGGGGAACCATCACCCCATCGTAATCAGCTGATAAAGGAACTCCACATTCATAACTAAGCAATCTATGTTTTACTGTCATAGCTGGAAGTTTCCACCTGCAATTAGGAACTACGTCATTGACGTCTAGCGTGGCGTGAGTAACAGAAAAGAAAAAGAGAGGCGATAGTAGTAGAGAACTGTTAGTTTCGAAGACAGGAATGCGCATTAGTACACTGTTCCTGGAGTGAACTTAAGTGACTTAACCCATGATTGATGAGCTTTCGCACTTCCGTCGAATCCCTCGGAGCTATTCGATGACAAAATAGGGAAAGACGGCCACTGGATGCTGCCTAAACTTTCCATTGTACAAAGAAGCTTTCCAAGTCCGGCAGTCCTGCGCGTACGATCCGTTTCATCCGAACTTTGTCATGCGGACGACAGGCTGCATGAACATTGCGTGTCAAAACGTTGGCGCATCCATACTGCGCAGCAAAATCCAGTGGCGCCATCGTCATACTGCCAAGAGGTCCGCCATGATCGTCATTGGAAATTTCCTAATAGGGAATTCGAGCCTCATGTAGCCAAGCTTCCCGCTCCACACTTTTCGCCAAGAAACAATCATTCAATTCTAGAACATGCGTCTAGCACTTTCGCGCACCAACGACAAAGGACTAGTAACGACGGTTTTCAAGAACAACGTCATTATCACACTGCAACACCATGAGACATCCTTGGCAACTTCTTCACCTTTCTTGTACCCTCAGCCTCAATACGTAACTTCGCATCCATACTGATGTCTAATTTTCCTTGGCGGGTTTCCCATCTTGAACATATAAGCAACCTTGTGCCCCAGTTTAAAACTCCATTAATATCAAGCCACAAACATCTTACATACCTAAAGCGGTTTATGTATATTATTGAATACTTGCACAGAACCATTCAAATATCACAAATCCTACGCCAACGCTACCTACCATGCCTACGCACCACCCAGGCACATTCATCGCCCACAACAATGTCGACCTCACCGACGTTCCCTGGGCCCTCACAACACACCTTCTGTCTATAAATCATGACCAGTTGCTCCGCGCAACGAGACATCCCTTCCTGGCACAGGCTGCAAAAGGCACATTACCCAAGACCGTGATCTCGCAATGGCTTTCAAATGATCTATTGTACCTGTTGGGCTACACACACCTCGCTACCGAGCTTCTTACCGCTGTCAAACGGAACAGGAAGCATGAGCCATTACCCGGCGCGGAGCCAGACATTGAGACACGATTGATCACATGGCTCGAATCTGCACTACAAAACGCGAAGAGAGAAGCAACATTCTTCAAGGAAGTCGCCGAGATCTACCAAATCGATTTGCACAACGGACCCTTATCAGAGGGACTCAAATCCGAAGGTCTGCGCCGCTTTGAGGCACTATTTGCCAAGGTTGCGGCTCAACAACCAAATACATTTTTACCATGGTTGGAACCTGTGGTGCTTCTGTGGGCAACCGAGAAGGTATACTACGAGGCGTGGAGATGGGCACGTCGACAAGATGCTCAATCTTCACCACGAACATTTAATAATGACGCAGACGGTGGTGCAATGAGGAGAGAGTTCATTCCGAATTGGTCGAACCGTGAGTTCCTGATGTTTGTCGAGCAACTCGAGCGCATTTTGAATGAAAGCGTTAGCGAGGCGGTTGGTCGCGATGACGCGAGATGGATGGAGGTGAAGGAAAGGTCACATTTGGTATGGAAAGCAATCCTGGATGCTGAGGAGGCTTTCTGGCCAGATGCGTCGGCCCCGCAGAGGGTGGATGGTTTACACGAGACCGCAGCTGGTGGTGCAAGGGAGAATTTGGACGGCTCAACTTTGAACAGTGTAGATGGGGTCAGCAGAGGGCATGGAGATGTTCCGGTCCAGGGTTAGGTCCAGGGTTAAGCAAATCATTTTTGTAGTGCAGCGTTTGAACGCGTTCTATTTCTAATTTTGATCTCTACTATTACGAGAACGAATAGATATCATTTCATATTAGGTTCATGTGTACTACGTGTTTTATTCTTACATGGCAGTATCCGCGACGAGTGAACTGCAAACCTCAGCAGGAAATTATAACGCCATGACGCACCTGGAAAGATGCCTGGCGTGATGAGAATTGCACAAAGTTGACGCTGGCGAGGGGTGCAGAGCGACTGGCTGACGCTGCAGCACCATGCATGGAACCGTTGGATCTCGCCTCTCCGCAGCCTGATGCAACCTACAGTGCCTCAGCCTGCTGTCTATCGCAAAGATGCCCCGCCACAATCCAAGCTGCCCAGCGTCAACGTTACTTCAGCTGACCGAGTGCCATCGACTCACTACGTGTCGACGTCCACCAGCGCCGCGACCTGTTTCCTCTGCCACTTTGATGTACACACGGGAACAGCTATTCACATCAGCTACAACACGCGCGCGACCGAGTCAATGAGCGAATGCAAGAACTCATCTCGTGCGCTGATATGCTTACCCTGATACAATCGAGAGCTAAAGCGCCCGCGACAAGAAATGCGACTGCTGGAGATCCAGCAGGATGGCACACTCAGCCTCACGAAAGATCTGCTTGAGGACGGTAGCGTGCCCGCCTATGCTATACTCTCGCATACGTGGCAGGAGGACGAGGAGGTGACCTTCGACGATCTAAAGGACAAAACTAAGAATGACAAGGCTGGCTACGAGAAGATCCGCTTCTGCGCGCAGCAGGTCCAGCGCGACGGGCTACGCTACTTCTGGGTGGATACGTGCTGCATAAACAAGGCAGACGCGGTTGAGCTGCAGTATGCGATCAATTCTATGTTCCGCTGGTATCGCGATGCAGCCAGGTGTTACGCGTTCCTATCAGACGTACCAGTAGCAGGGCGGGAGTCAACCGCCGCGACTGGTGCGCTGGCGTGGAAGCAGGCATTTCAGAGCAGTCGGTGGTTCACACGCGGCTGGACGCTACAGGAGCTGCTCGCTCCACGCGTTGTGAGCTTCTTCTCTCGCGAGTGGACGTATCTTGGCGACCGAAACGTGCTGAAGCATCAAATTTGCGAGATCACCGGCGTCCCTGTCTCTGCTCTTAGTGGGGCTTGCCTCGACGACTTCGGCATCGACGAGCGGTTGTCATGGTCAAGCGGACGTCGCACTACGCGGAGAGAAGATAGAGCTTATTCTTTGCTTGGAATGTTCAACGTCTTCATGCCGCTTATCTACGGCGAGGGCGAGGAGAACGCATTTCGACGACTTAAAAAGGGGATTGAGGAAGCCTTGCAACATGACTCTCCAGACTTGCTTCCTCCACCGCCTGGAACGTCCAGCGTTAGGGCACACACAGCTGTCCACAAAGCCTGCTACATCTTACCGTTCGCTAAGAACCGGTACTTTGTCGGGAGGGAAGTTGAGCTTGAGACGCTCAGCCAGAGACTGCTTGTGGATCGTGACTGCGAGAGAATGTCCATTGTAGGACTGGGTGGGACTGGTAAGACACAGCTTGCCTTGCAATTCGCATACATGGTGAAAGAGACTATGCCAGCCGTTTCAATTTTCTGGATGTCAGCACTGAGCATGGAGAGCTTCGAGCAGGCCTGTGCAGGCATAGTGGCAGCGCTGCACTTAAGCCAGGCAGGAGCTGGTGAAGACGATGCCAAGATGCTTGTGAAAGAGCACCTTAACTCCGATCTCGCAGGATGCTGGCTGCTGGTGCTTGACAACGCAGACAACCCTGACTTGCTGTTTGGCAACGAGCAATGCGCGGGCATCCTCGACTACCTACCGGAGAGCGAGAAGGGCATAACGCTGTTCACTACGCGCACGCAGGAGGTAGCAGTGTCTCTGAGTCGAGGAGACGTGCTAGAGCTTGGGTCGATGAGTCGACGAGATGCTACAGCCTTTCTGGAGAAGTCTCTGATCAGGAAGAGTCTTGGCCAGGACAGCGAGATGACAGCACAGCTGCTTGACGAGCTAGCGTGCCTACCTCTCGCCATCGCGCAGGCAGCTGCCTTCCTGAACATGAACAGGATCTCTGTCACGAAGTACTTGCAGCTGCTGAAGGGCACGGAGCAGAGCGTCATTAGCCTGATGAGCAAAGAGTTTCGCGATCACACGCGGTACAGAGGCTCGGCAAACGCAGTGGCGATGACGTGGGTAGTGTCGTTTAGCCAGATCCGCGAGCGCGACTCGGCGGCGGCGGATCTGCTTACCTTCATGTCGTGCGTTGAGTGGAGGGCAATACCGCGCTCACTACTGCCAAACATGCAGTCGGAGGAGCGGACAGAAGAAGCGATCGGCACTCTTTGTGGGTACTCTTTCCTGGCGAGGCGCGAGAGCGAAGGTCAGGAGCAAGAGGAAGGAAAAGGAGAAAGAAAAGCGGGACAAGAGTGGTACGACATGCACCGACTCGTGCACCTAGCAGTTCGCATATGGTTGGCGAAGCACGAGGCCATTGCAGACACGACGGAGAAGGCTTTGCGGCACGTCACAAACATTTTTCCATCTGACAATTATGTGAATCGGACAGTGTGGAGAGCGTACATGCCACATGCGCTGCGCATACTAGAAAGAGCGCAGACGTGCGACGACGAGACAAAGTCAGTTTTAAGCTTGTTGGTGGGACGGTGTCTTCGAGTAGACGGCAGGATCAGGGAAGCGGTGATATGGTTGGAGGAGAGTTGTCGGTGGAGGAGTGACCTTGAAGAGGATGACGCCGATCGGCTGTCATCGCAGCACGAGCTTGGTATAGTATACGAAGCCGATGGACGGGTCAAGGAGGCAGTGGCACTGCTAGAGCACGTGATTGCAGTAGAAGAGAAAGTGCTAGCAGATGACCACCCAAGTCGACTGGCATCGCAGCACGAGCTTGCTATAGCATACCAAGCAGACGGGCGGGTCAAGGAGGCAGTAGCACTGCTAGAGCATGTGGTCGCTGTGGAAGCGAAGATGCTAGCAGAAGGCCACCCAGATCAACTAGCATCGCAGCACGTACTTGCTATGGCATACCAAGCAGATGGGCGGCTTAAGGAGGCAGTAGCACTGCTAGAGCATGTGGTCGCTGTGGAAGCGAAGATGCTAGCAGAAGGCCACCCAGATCAATTAGCATCGCAGCACGTACTTGCTATGGCATACCAAGCAGACGGGCGGGTCAAGGAGGCAGTGGCACTGCTAGAGCACGTGGTTGCAGTAGAAGAGAAAGTGCTAGCAGATGACCACCCAAGTCGACTGGCATCGCAGCACGAGCTTGCTATAGCATACCAAACAGACGGGCGGGTCAAGGAGGCAGTAGCACTGCTAGAGCACGTAGTCGCGGTGCGAGATAAAGCACTGGCAGAAGAACACCCAGATCGACTAGCATCGCAGCACGTACTTGCTATGGCATACCAAGCAGACGGGCGGGTCAAGGAGGCAGTGGCACTGCTAGAGCACGTAGTCGCGGTGCGAGATAAAGCACTGGCAGAAGACCACCCAGATCGGCTGGGATCGCAGCACGAGCTTGCTAGGGCATACCAAGCAGACGGGCGAATCAAGGAGGCAGTAGCACTGCTAGAGCACGTGGTTGCAGTAGAAGAGAAAGTGCTGGCAGAAGACCACCCAAGTCGACTGACATCGCAGCACGTACTTGCTATGGCATACCAAGCAGACGGGCAGGTCCAGGAGGCGGTAGCGCTGCTAGAGTATGTAGTAAAGGTCAGAGCACGAGTGCTGAGAGACGACCACCCTTCACAGCTTGCTTTAGTAGAGGTGCTGCAAGATATGTACGCGGATCTGCTAGCAAACTCAGGTTTAGAAAGTTAGAGGTTATCTATATATCCTTATCTAACAAGCTCTCTGGTCGGTAGTTACTACTTATTTTCGTTTGCTTGCATTTCAACATGTAACTAACCTTGTTAAACCTATATGCGCCATGAAAAGAAGTCTTGAAAGTGTATAGAACTATTAGAAGATGCACAATCTTTTGTAACAGCATCAGTCAGGAACGGGCTACGACCTGATGCATGCTGACACGGCTTATACGCCTCGCCACTAACATCTACAGGACTATAGCAGTGCACATGTTACTTTAGGCCATAAGCCTCGCCAGACGAACTGCTGGCTTTGCAAGTACCGACAAAGATAGCTGCGTTGCATAGGTCTGCGCGATACACCCAGCATAAGGCTAATGGTAACATATAAGTACAACCGCTAAATCCACAGGTCTACCAAGGTTATATCTATGCAATTTTGCAGCAGACAAAGCTTGATAGCAGCGCTCTGGCGGAGCCCGCTGTCTTGCGTCGCTGAGGGAAAGCGGCAAGTTTCATAAACAGTAAGCACAGAATACTGTCAGCTTTCAATCGTTCTTCAGTCCAAGAAGTCTACCTGCTGAGTTGTGCATATGTGATTGCATTCTGCAGGGGAATTGGTGTATCGCTACTAGCATTGAACCCCAATCCGACGAGGTACTGTCGGCTGAATCTTGCACGTAGGCAAGACCGACGTCCCGACCACATGCGACTCATGATTAGATGTGGAGGAGTTCAAAGCAGGTACCTGGGTGAGATGAATTTATGGCATTACTTTAATATCTCCACACCAGAATTGGAAGGGCAGAAATCAGAGTATAGTTCAAAACTTGAGGAATGCCAGGTATTGTGACAGTATTTTCGTTTGGAACGCGAGAAGCTTGAGATGATTGAAGAAACCACACTTTGGTGGTCGGCAAATGCACAACAATAAAAAGATATTATTTAGGCCACACTTAACTGTGGTCAGCATACATGGTGGATTTTGTTCAAGAGCATTCATTGTCTCAAAGGCTCCTCACACGCCACGCATAGTTGACGCATTGTGTCTCCAATATGAAAATGTGGTGAGGGAAGGATACATCCACATGCTGAGTAGTTGTCGATGGCCACTGCAATCCACAACAAGAAAATGGTGAACATTTTTCATTAATATTAGTAGAGATTATTGATGGGTGTCAAGTTGGGCTGGTTCAAGTTGTGGAGTTGAGGCGGAAGTGGGCGGGCCGACCTTTTTCCTAGCGCGGCCCCAAAATTTCATGGAAAAGTTCGTAGCTCTACTGCATCGCCAATTGCAGCACCAGTACACACAACAACCAACGCCATGGCTCTCGTGCAGACTAACCCCGACGCGTACGTGATCAAGCCAGCGGCTTCTGCGCCAGCTATTGACACCAGCGACTGGCCACTACTGCTCAAGAATTATAGCGACTGTACGCTGCAGCTCTCCCCATAGCTTCTAAACGCCCTGTTAACGTGTATACAGTGCTCGTACGCACCTCACATTACACTCCCATTCCCAATGGCTGTGCGCCTCTATCGCGAGACATCAAGCAGTACATTAGCTCTGGTGTCATCAACCTCGACAAGCCCTCGAACCCGTCCAGTCACGAAGTTGTGTCATGGATCAAGCGAATGCTGAGGTATGAGGGATGATCGCAATTGGTTTCGCGCAATCTTGGCTAACAATCTTTAGAGTTGAAAAGACTGGTCACAGCGGCACTCTCGACCCCAAGGTCACCGGCTGCCTCATTGTCTGCATCGATCGTGCCACTCGTCTCGTCAAGTCCCAGCAAGGTGCCGGAAAGGAGTACGTGTGCGTCATCCGCCTGCACGACAAGCTGCCTGGAGGCGAGGCGCAATTTGCGCGTGCTCTCGAGACCCTCACTGGTGCCTTGTTCCAACGGCCGCCGCTCATTTCCGCCGTCAAGCGACAACTGCGTATCCGAACGATCCACGAGAGCAAGCTGTATGAATTTGACAACGAGAGGCAGCTTGGTGTGTTCTGGGTGAGCTGCGAGGCTGGAACCTACATTCGTACCCTTTGCGTGCATCTCGGCCTTCTGCTCGGTGTGGGCGCCCACATGCAGGAGCTCCGCCGAGTTCGAAGTGGTGCCATGGACGAGACTAAGGATTTGGTCACACTACACGACGTTCTCGACGCACAATGGCTTCACGACAACAACCGCGACGAGGCATACTTGCGCAAGGTCATCGCACCTCTGGAGAGTCTTTTGATGAGCTACAAGCGCATTGTGGTCAAGGATAGCTCGGTCAATGCCATTTGCTACGGCGCCAAGCTCATGCTTCCAGGCCTCCTTCGTTTCGAGAAGGGCATTGAAATCCACGAGGAGGTTGTTCTCATGACCACTAAGGGCGAGGCCATTGCGCTTGCTTATGCGCAGATGTCGGCAGTTGAGATGTCGTCGTGCGACCACGGCGTTGTTGCGAAGATCAAGCGAGTTATCATGGAGCGCGACCTCTACCCTAGGAGGTGGGGAATGGGCCCGGTTGCAACCGAGAAGAAGAAGATGAAGGAGGCCGGTACACTTGATGTAAGCTTAGTCACTATGAATCTTAAGTCCACTGCTAATTGTTCCAGAAATTCGGGCGGCCAAATGAGAAGACTCCCGCCAAGTGGAATTCCGAGTACAAGGACTTCAACAGGAACGACGTGGACGGAGCTGTAGCTGCCGCTCAAACCACATCGACATCCGACGTGCTCGCTGCTCCCCCAGTCCCGCCAACCGGCCTCGGTTCAGATGAGGAAGCAGAAGCAGAGGCTGGTAGCAAGAAGCGTAAGAGCCGTGGTGAGGACGAGGACGAGGACAGCGAAGACAAGGCCGAACGCAAGCGCAAGAAGAAGGAAGAGAAGGCAGCGAAGAAGGCCGAGAAGGCAGCAAAGAAGGAGAAGAGGAAGAGCAAGGCCGCTGACAGCGACTCTGATTGAGCCACTCGGCCTAGTGCGAGACGAGTGGTTCCAGCAGCAACATCAATCAATTGCTGTTGATTGTACAAGCACTGCACACGAGCGTTGTGTGCATGTCGCAAAAATAGTTCTCCCTTTGGATACCTACTCTGCCCTTCAATGTAGCATACCGAAAACAGCGTATGGGAACGGCGTTATGGACTGGCATGGCGGAGTTTGGCGCGTCTTAGCTTCTGCGACAGGGGTGGTCGACTATGGTCGAATGCGACGATGTCCAATTTTAGTCGTATCAATGCAATCCTTGAAATTTATTTATGTTTGCCCCAGATATGAACAAATGAGAACCATATAGAAGATATGCCAGGACAAAATATCAATTGTGAGACTGGGTGGTGTTGAAGCTTCTCGAAGCTTCTTTGGGCAACGACTGCTGCGAAGGGTCGACGTCAGGTGGGGCCCATGCGCCTAATTGGTGGGTGGAGAGACATCAACTCGAACGATAAAAGCGACTGCAGACTCCTGCACCACAAAGACAGCTACCGATATTTTTGACACGCATACCCAGGATACTCATTTTATCCATTCCCTTAATTCAATATGGTCAAAGAGACCAAGCTCTACGATTCATTAGGTGAGTCTGCCCAGCGTACCCCTCCTTTGCCATAGCTTCCCCACGCCGCTTGACGGGTAAGCACATGTTGCTAGACACACACTGACGGGCCATTGCAGGTACACAACCCTCCGCCACGCAAGACGAGATCAAGAAAGCATACCGGAAGGCAGCGCTCAAATGGCATCCCGACAAGAACAAGGACAATCCGCAAGCCGCCGAGAAGTTCAAAGGTTGGTACCCAATTCCCCGCTTCACCCACTCCCACATGTCTCAACACTAATGCATTACCCTAGAATGCTCACAGGCCTACGAAATCCTCTCCGATCCCGAGAAGCGGAAAACGTACGATCAATACGGTCTCGAATTCATACTGCGCGGTGGCGTTCCACACCCCGAGAGCGATGCCGGGGCCGGAGGTAATCCGTTTGCATCAGGGGGTGGCGGCGGAGGATATCCCTTTGCGCAATCCGGCGGCATGCCTGGTGGGACACGATCGTTCCACTTCTCGACTGGCGGTGGGCCCAACGGCTTCAACTTTTCCAACGAGAACGACATTTGGAGCGAGTTCATGCGCAGCAGCGGCGTTGGCGGTGGCAGCGACGACTTTGATTTCGGCGGCTTTGGCATGGGAGGAATGCCTGGCGGGATGGGCGGCAAACCCACTGGTCGGTTCCGCGGTGGACGGAGAGCACCAGAGCCTGAAGTCACGGTCGTGGAGAAGCCGCTTGCTGTGAGCCTGGAAGAGTTGTATAACGGCGCAACAAAGAAGTTGAAGATTAAAAGAAAGACGTATGATCAGTCTACGGGCAAACAGAGTACGCAGGATCGGATTCTGGAGGTGCCTATTAAGAAGGGTTTGAAGGCTGGCAGTAAAATCAAATTTTCAGATGTCGGCGATCAGGTTGAAGGTGGGACACAGGATTTACACTTTATTGTCTCAGAGGTAAGTCACCCAGTTATGCACTCAGACCCAATTGCGCGAGTTGGTGCTAATCGTCATATAGAAACCCCACGCAATGTTCACCCGCGAAGGTGACGACATCAAACACATCATCGAGCTCGACCTCAAAGAGGCATTAACCGGTTGGCGCCGTACTGTGCAAACAATCGACGGCAAGCAACTCAACGTTGGTAGCGGTGGGCCTACAGGTCCTACCTGGACGGAAAGATATCCGAACCTCGGGATGCCCAAGTCAAAGAAGCCAGGAGAAAGAGGCGATTTTGTTGTCGGCGTCAAAATCAAGTTCCCGACAAGTCTTACAAGCCAACAGAAGGAAGCACTTGGCAAAATACTGTAAATTCGTTCGAAAGAAAGTTATTAAAGCGTTGCCCGCTGCGGCAAAAGTATTGGAAGATAAGGGAGAAGGCAGGGCCGAGGCCGTTTTCATTTCTCGTACATTTTTTTATTATCCACATTGGCGAGAAACTCACACAGCTCGCAGCGAGCGAACGGCGTTGGCGGAGTTCTGATAGGGCATTTCACACCTAGGTCTGAGAGTTCTGAGGATGAAAGAGTTCCTCACAAGAAATAGTTAAGCGCCGAGAGCGACATATAGTACGAAGCGATGAACCTACGAGAGACGAATGACGAATGCAAACATCTGCACACAATCAAGCTGCCTACACATTTTTCATGATATCGTGAATTTTGCGCAAATGGTTCACTTTGCTGAAGGTCAGATCCGATGGGATCGAAATCAGGTTTTCTGTCCAAAACCCAATTCGGCACTACCTCCCTCCGTTGGATCCCGTCCAATGACTTCATTAGGACATATAACGAAACTTCCTAGAAACCAAGCGTGAATTACAACGAAATATCCCCAGACTAGGCGTAGCATAAGAGTTAATAATGTGCTGGCAAGTGCTGCCGTATTCGAGTGAGAAATGTGAGTTCGGCAAAGCAATCTTTGGATTGTGACCATTAATCATTCCGTTCTCGACCACTTAGTACGATGAGTTCTGGCTCCATAATTTTCCTCTTTGTATACAATTTACTCCAAATGTACAGGGCGATGTATTTTTGTTGATAAGGCCATTGCACGAAGGCTATTAACAGTTAACAAACAACCTGATTTGTGTACTTTCCTTGCCGCGGAAGTCCAGCATGATGCGTTAAGCCAAACTGCAAAGCGATAGGTGTTCTCGATGCGGCTTGTATAGCGAGAACCTTGAAGTTGGCCTGGTAGAACTCCAGTCAAAGTTTGAGTTAAAGCTTTTGTTCACCAAAACTCTGTGGTAGTGACTCAGGACAACTGACGTCATGTGCAACAGAAAAGCCTCGTGGCCGAGAGAATCTGGAATTATATGCCTCTGACTTCGTTGAATTCATCGCGTGTTCTATTTTATTTAACCTAATCTTCCAGGGTACATCACATCTACTGAAGCAATGCTGTTTCTCATGCTCTCTATCTCTCGCCTCTTTTCGATAGTCAGAGCAACCGGGGAAACAATCGCAGTGCTTCCCATAGATAGACGCCACTCGGGCGGCACATTACGTTGCATAATGTCTACCTCGGAGATCCTACTTGAAGCCAACTTGCTAACATCGCTCTGTCGCTCCAGATCTGTTGGAAGTGCCATCCCTGAACTACCCGGTTGAGTGCGATCTTGAATGACTCGCACAATCTGGCTGAGGACTGCGAACTCGACTTTCAGCTTAAAGCTATAAACGAGAGACTTGAAAGTGGTTTGAATCATGTACAAATTCATATACTCCATGATTAAGAGCGCGATGTCCAATAAGAGGAGGAGAAAATTCATCGCGATGAGCTGCCACATCCATTTGCGTGCTTTGCCGTTCAAAATCACGCGCATGACGTTTCGCGTTTCCCAAAGGTAGACGCAGGAAATGAAGACCTCCTGCGCTGTGAATACAGTCATTTGAATCTTTTCCATCACCACATAACCACGCGTATATGCATCGGGGTGTGCGGTGTACTGTCGAAGATTAAGTGTCACTGTTGGGACACAGAGAAGGACGGCCGAGGCGATGATCATCCAGAAGATGAAGCGGAGAAGTTTGAGGTTCGGAGAGATCAAGTGAAGCCGCGAGTATAAAATTAGGGATTGTCCGGGGACCATAAGCACCCATCCCACCGTGAGAAGCGCATTGTAGACGCGCGGGTCTTGACCAACGTTATTTTGCTTCATCCATGCCCCTAGATTGCTCCGTTAATGACCGTCCGCAAACATATTGTATATATTCTTACTTACCTGTCGCGTACGGAACTATACTAAGCGCATTGACTATCAGACTCCAGAAGTATAACCCAGAGTACGTCCGGAAGATAAAGAAGATCAGTATCATAATCTCAGCGGAATTGTACCAGGCAATAGCAGTAAATGCTGTCATTGCCCGTGGAATCAACCGATTTGCGCCATAGATATCGAAATTGCCGCCTGAGATGCCGTTGCCGTCGCCAGTGTCTGCCATTTTGGCTAGATTTTGTTGGCATGCAGAAAGAGTGAGTTATCAACGATACAAGTACCGTGGTGAGACAGTTGTTCATATGCAGTAGTCTAATGCTTAGGTGCACATACAAAGTACAAGGGATATCCATTTTGAGCTTGATTCTATGGCGGATGCGAGATGCGAAAAGTCAGCAACGCAAAGTCATGATGCGTAAGCGGAACTTGTTCGACTTATTTTAGCGATTAGACACTTACCCCAAAAATGACCCTACCAAAATATTTTTCGGTTTTCAAACCTGAGCCTGAACTGATTTGGACTGATCTCTGACTAAGCTGTTATAATAACGTGTTCAACCAGTCAGTGGCCAAAACCAGTCAGTGGCCAGCCCCACTAAAGTCGGTGCAACTTTTTGCTTAATTGCTTAACAACAGCACATTAAATTATAAGTTTAACAAGGAGATAAGCTATTCTATCTACCTCTACACTAAGTCTAATTATGTCCTTAGATATAATATTTACTGTACAATTAGTAGTGCGCGCTGGCGCACTTACTTAGGCTGAGCTTAACTACCCTTATGTACTACCCTATTAGCCTCTATAGTAAGCAGCTAGCCTGTTACCTTAAAGCCTACTTTAATATTATTCTCTGTAAATACTTTAGATCTAACTTTTAAATAGATAGAAAGGAAGTCTAGCTTATTAACGTAAAAGACGCCTACGCAGGTAAGGTTTTCTATCGCCCTACAGGCCCCTTGTAACGAAGTATCGTGAATCTGAATCTTGGTGTTGCAGCATGGTTGCGCTAGACCTCTTCTAGGGCTAGCGCGCACCGTGACGGACCTGCTTAAAACCTGCGCTGGCTGCGCGGAGCGGGGACGACAAGTATTATTCTCTCCCATAGCTGAGTTACAGCAATACAGAACTATCCCTTCACTATTATCTGTGGTGTGAAGCAAGTACTATTGCCTGAAACCATACGTTACACCCCTACTGTATAAGCAGAATTTCTACTATTTAATATACTCAGATAACCGCGAGTAGAAATCCTTATTTAGAGAGGTCTGGTATCTATTAAATAAGGGACTATTCTTTAATAGAGTCTAGCTTACGCTTCGAGCGATTACGCGTAGCGTAAGGTAGGCTACTTTAGAGGCGACGTTAAAGGGTTGTACGAGGGACAGCAAATAGCGCAGCTGCGGAGGAAACTTAAGAAATCTGGTTTTTATAAAGAGCTGCTAGAGCAAGCTTAATTTAACCTTCTTGGTTAGCTATTGAGAGACGTTGTTGAGAGGCTGTTGCTGTTTGAACGCGCTGAGACGCGTCGACTTTAGTAGGGCTGGCCACTGACTGGTTGGAACACGCTACTAACTACGTGTATCAGCCTGATGACCCGTGATCAAAACAGATGCCCATAATCGGGCCACCCATCGGCCCCTTAGCTACGTTTCAGAGCTGGTACTAGAAATACTAGTCTCATGTTAATCCCTTTTAGAAATCACGCTTCCCTCTAGATGTATAGTTACAGTCGCATGAATAAAGTTTCTTCCGCCAAGTTTTTTCCCCACCAAACTACACCAAAAAGTTATTAATTATAAGATAACCCTAACTTCTTAAATTTTTAACAAAATATATTAAAATTAAAAAGGAAAATAGATAATATCTTATCATTTTATTTAAAATTATAAATATTAGAATATATACTTATAAGTATAGTATGTATAGTTATTTATAAAAAAAGGTAGAAAAAAAGTAGAAAAGTCGCTTTTTACATACAAATTTAAGGAAAATTAATTTCTCTTATCTTTAAAGATATATTATATAATAACAGAATTTTATTTTTAGTTTTACTCTTAACTAAACTAAAGTTTTAGTAAAGTTTTATATATATTCTTACTTTTAAAATGATTAAATATGTAGATAGCGAGTAATTTTAGTGTGAAAAGTGGTAATTTTGGTGTAAAATCGCTTAGCGGAAGAAACTTTTTTCATGTGACTGTACAGGCTTCGGTGCGTGAACGGTTCAATTCTATCTTCCTAGTCGAATGAGCCAGGCGATGCCCACTTTCTATGAACCAAAGTTCCTGGACAAAACTTTACGTAACTTAGAGATGAGGCAGTGTATCGGCTTGTCCTATTCGTAGGTTTGTGTGATATCCCTTTTCCGCGGCGCACTTTTCTAGATTCCTGCACGAAATACTTAATTCAGAGCATTCTAACGACCATATAATGCTGTAAATTATTACTCTAGATATATGAGACCCGCGGAAGAGGTGTTACGATGGTATGATAGGTTTGGAACAGTGCTCCTAGGTAGGGAACTATAATTAATGGATTTAGAGAAGTTACTCTAAAGGGTATGTTGGAGGAGATTGCTTGGAGAGGTGAAACTAGGGATGAAAGTGGGACTGCCGATTGATAGTGCTTACTCAGATCGATACGGTTCTAGTTAGATCAGTGCAGGATGTATCTCCTAAATTTAGCCGGTGAGCCTCACGGCAGCACTCACTGAAAATAGGAAAACTCTTTGGCGGACTTAACGACTCTCTATAGTCGTTCATACCTCATTATGTCAACTTTGAAAGTTTACTAGTTCTCAATTGCACTAGGACTATTAGATGAAAGCGACTTGTATGCTACATCTGAGTCTCTACAAAAAAAATATGACCATGTTAGAAGCCTAGACCAGGCGCGAGTTTTCTATAGACTGGATGCCTCACTGTGCCTTTGAGAGCTTGTATAAATTTTGCAAAGGTATCGGAACCTGTGACCCTTAATTGCTGGACGAAGCGACAAATAATAGCCTCTATATCTTCCTGTCCTGTATCATACCGCCACAATCCCCTCCCTGTCACCTGAGAGACTGCCACTCACATGCAGATTCGAACGGTCGTACTCTCCTATGATGTATTTTCGTTCTCAGCCGGTTATGATTTAAGGGCCATTCTCCCTACCTCCGCTGCACTTCACAACCTACAGTCAGGACGTTTTTTTTTTGTCTTGAGCATCCGAGAATTAAAGATGAAAGTATGATTCACGATCATAGTGAAGCATAAAGAAATCTTGCCTCAGACTCCAGATCTTAATGTCTAAATACACAGGGAAAAGAGCTGTTTGAAATCTGTGTCGCAGCGCTACCATGGATTTGAAACAGTTGAAAGCTATTGTAATTCTACAGTAATTTGGAAACTCTTCTCTGTTCGAAGAACACAATGCTCCGTGTAGTTCCCTCTCAAGATGGGTTACCTCACCTAATACTGCGTAACCTCTGACAGCCTCCCATTTTAAGCCAAGGGTGGTAATTCTTTGGGTACCTCTGTAGCATCACCTTGTCTCCAAATCGTGGTCAACGATGGTGGGTCACTAGGGTCTGTCGGATCCGTGCGAACAATATCAGTAATGTGCGGGTTTTGTGTTAGTGCTGGGAACTCATAAAATAACCTACACTCCACTTCATTAGTTTCCTTCTTAGGTATAGTAAGAATTGCGCCGCCGAAGAGCATACCATGTGTTTGAATGGTGTTTTGGATCTGCCTTGACAGCTGCAAAATCCACATCGCGTCTAGTAAAAATCCATGCTCTGCCCTTACTCTGCTCGGCCATCATCCGACTTAGATACTTCTGATACCTAACGATCCCTAGATTGCCTGAAACTCTCATTATAGCTTTTGCATTCGCATCGTCCCAGGCTTCCGACACAATTCCATCGAACATGACATAACCTGGGTTGCATGGGATGAGTTCAGGATGCTTGTTCATCCACAATTTGCTGGAATCTATTGCCGCCTTCCCCGATAGCAGCGTGTAGAAGGCGGACACCTTGTTTCCCATATGTTCTGGTTTTTGCATTTGAGCAATGACCTCATCGGCGGAGGGAAGGTTGCCATCGCATACATAAGTAAGCTCTGTCCCCTCCTCTTCCTCCTTGCTGGAGATACATCCGCGCCGTACAAGGTGCCCAAGCGCCATGTTTTGGTGTTCAGCACCGACTCCAGATACAGCATCATGACTTCGTGATGCGATGCTGCCTGCTTTTCAACAGGAAATTAGTCAACCTGTTCTCGTAGTACATAAGAAATCTGATCCGACTTACCCTTTTCTTGAAAGAGTGGAGGAGCTGCATAGGAAAGTGGGCCAAGGGTAATTAGGATAAAGGCCAAAGAGATTGGGTAGGATAACAGAAAGGAGAGCTTCATTCTTGATTATGATCAAACTGTAGTGTATGACTGTGACTGTAACAAGGTGCACGTTTAGGAACGGACCGTCATCATAGATACGGTTTGCCTGCGGTATGAGAAGCAAGAAACAACAATTATATACTTTTCATTCTCTATCATGAATGTTATATTTGCACGGATGCTTCTCGTGCAGACCTGATGATTACTGCTTACGCAGGCTGGGTGTTTCATGAAGAGACACCGTGCCTTGTATGATATTGGCATCTATTCCAGATTCATGATAATTCCAACAAAAACTAGTCGTCCTTGCCTCCTCCATGCCTCCTCCATGCCTCCTCCATGCCTCCTCCGTGCCTCACAATGCACAATCCATCAATAGACGCCTCGGGTGTGAGTTTATCTCCTGCCACGAGAGGAAATAGCTGAAACATGTTCCTCGAGAACTGCGCCGTGGGCCCGCACATGACTTTGTTTACGCGCAGATCCTCTGAAGTGAGATTTTCTGCACAGAAATGTTTTTCTACCGAATCACCAATCGCACAGTACAGATATTAGAAACACTCTCAGCTACTTAGAGCAACAGATTCGACGTGTCACTAATTGAAGAAGTCCCTGATTCGTCCAATTATTCCCGTGGGTTTTTTGACTTCATGCTCTGACCAGGAACACACCGGATACTTCGGTCTTCCGCCCTTATGCCAACAGATCTTTCCATTGCTCAGTACGTGGGACTTTTGGTAGCAATCGCCTTCGCCTTCAAGTGTTGCACCATGCTCTTTTAAATATTTGATTACTTCCACGTTATCGGCCTGTTTTGGCCTGGAGATACTGTAAAGCACCTCTCTCAAAATTAGTATGTGCTAGATGAGAATTGAGAGTGGTCACACTACCGGGATATACAAAAATCGTCCTTCATTAGCCTTGTGACCCAGTTCCTCTATGAGATATTTTAAGAACGGAATGTCGCCCTTCACAGCAGCCAACCCAACGGGATTTCCCATGTGGCCACAGTGCCAATCCTTGGTCTGTGGGAAACGCTCGACAAAGGCCTTGAACATCTCAAAGCTGTCCACGGACATATCGTGGGGGTAACCAAGTACATGGTCGTTATCGGGCCAGTCTGGATATTGTTCAATAAGACGTTTGAATCCCTTGACATCCCCACTCGTCACTGCTTCCACAATTTGAAGTTGCACTTGCACAGTAGTTTCTGAATCCATGATGTAAGTTTGGAGAATGGAGAAGTTCTGTGTCGAGAACAACAACGACTTGTAAGTCCAACAGCTGTAAGCCCAACTGAGGCGGCACGGAATTTAGTGCTATTTAAGTACCGGATCTAACTACAATCGGCTATGGCCTAAAACTTCAACACGCGCCACTAACCAAAACCTTATTCCAGAACACACTCCAATCATCACATTGCATTCACTTGCCACGCCACAATATTACACTGTTCTTGTATCCATAGCGTGCGGCATGGATAAGTTTGCGACGAACTAGTTTCTGTGCCTTGTTAGCGTATGCCTTGTATTGTTTGAGACCTTGCCGCAATGTTATGATTGAATTAGAAATCGAGGATGGAACAGGTAGAGAGTGAATATATAAGGCGTGGCATTTTAGCGAGGCCTTTCACTCTAATTCAGACAGAAAAGAGTAAAATCAGGACTGTTGTCTTCAACAATCTTTTTCTTTTTCGTTCTTGATATGCATCTTAGTTATTATCTTCCGATCCTCATCGCTTTGCTCCAGAGCGCTCAGGTGAAAGCTCGTCCGCTCCAAGAAGCGACCCAAACACCTTGCCCAACAACAATCTTTCTTCCAGAAGAGACTCTCACTGTCAGCCCCTGTCCATCCAGCGCGCTTATCAATGGCTTCTCCAACGGTGCCACTTCGACACTGCAAGTCGATGGTCCTGCAATCACACTGGGAGGAAGTGTACTATCATTGGACAAAGAACGCAATTTGAAACTTGATAATATTCCATACTTATTCCACGGCAATTGCCCAGCATTGCTTATACCGGTCACGAATCCAAACCCTCCCGGCTCACCAGAGTCAACCCCGACGCCAAATCCCAGCCCAGGACAGACACCAAACCCAGACGCTCCCAACCCACCAAACATTCCAAAGCCACCAGATACTCCTAATACTCCGGGCCCTCTCAACTCTCCAACTCCATCAAATTCGCCGCCTGCGCTGGAAACTCCCAACCCGTCAGACACTCCAAAGCCACCAGATGCTCCAAAACCTTCAGGTACACCTGAGACTCCAAACCCTCCAGATGCTCCAAAGCCATCAAATACACCTGAAACTCCAAACCCAATAGGTACTCCAAAGCCATCAGATACACCTAGTACTTTAAACCCTCCAGATGCTCCAAAGCCTTCAGAGACTCCTAGTACTCCCAATCCACCAGATGCTCTAAAGCCTTCAAATACACCTGGTACTCCAAAGCCATCAGATACACCTGATACTCCATCTCCACCAGATGGCCCAGGCCCTCTCATCCCTCCAACTTCATCAAGCACACCACCTGCGCAGGAAACTCCGAACGACCCAACTAAACCCAACGACCCGAAACCACCAGATGCTCCAAATCCCCCGGACGCTCCAAACCCACCAGATGCTCCAAACCCACCAGATGCTCCTAAACCACCAGATGCTCCTAAACCACCAGATGCTCCGAAGCCACCAGACGCTCCGAAGCCACCAGACGCTCCGAAGCCACCAGATGCTCCAAATCCACCAGATGCTCCAAATCCACCAGAAGCTCCAAATCCACCAGATACTCCTCCAGTTCCCGGCATCACCCCACCACCGATGCCCCCGGGAGGTCCTCCACCCAATGAGCCAAGCAAATGCGAGACAAGGTCAGCAAGCGTCTGTACCCAGGGATGCAGCTTCGGTGTCAACCAAATGGGCATGACCACGACGACTTCTTGTGAAATCGCAAATTGCACGATTACAGCCGGTTGTTCGGTTTCTGACACCACGAGCACAACAACTATCAAGCCAGATGCCTGCTCACTAAAGCCTATTGGACTAGCACCAGGTTATCCGTTTGAGATTGATGGTGATGGACCGCTTCCCGTGTTACGATTCCCTTTGGCGGGACAACCTTCACCCGCAGATCCTAAGCCCACTCCAACTCCAGAGCCGTCTGCTCTCCCAACTGAGCCCGTGCTGGATCTTCCTCCTCTAAAATCTGTAAAGCCGCCCGGACCTGGGCAACGTCCTCTGCCTTCTCACATCGAAATAAAACCGCTCCAACCTCCACAAAAAGTTTACGAACTTGGCTTATATTTCGATGAGCATACAAAGAATGCGCAGGTCGCGGTTTATGAACGTGAGAAGGATGGTTCGGTTGACATGTGCAAAGACTTGCCTATATTTACTGGACATACATGGTCCGAATCGTTTGAACTTCCTCAATCATATCCATCGTGCCATTTTGATAATTTTGCCATCAGGATTGCGTGCGATGGACATGACAGCATAGGCTGTAGGCCGAAGGACAATGCTAGTGTATTGGGCTGCCTAGGAGGGGACAGGAAAGATATTGGATTCCGTCCAAGTTGGGTCTGTAATGCATGAGCAGCAAGTTCGTAATTATTAAAGTTGCTTTTGTTCTATATAGAGATACTACCCAGGTTCTGAACTCTAAATTATATCCCTATCTTATGCAATTTTCAATAGTGTATTTCCTCGTGGCCAATGCTTCAGTCTTCAGGGGGCCTTAGTACAGATCTAAGTATATTACAGTTTTTGCAAACTCCTGTAGGCTTAGTGATAGCCAGTCTAGCGCTATTTTTAAGCTAACCCTCCTTTACAATTTGATTTCGTTTGATGTGTTTAGGGTCTATCTAAAGCCTCCTATGGGGTATGGAGATGAGCTACACTCACGAGAATATGTCCTGTTCTTGTTTTTGTAATATGTGCGCAATACACTATATAGCTCCTTATCCCCTGTTGGTCGGGAATGATATAAGATGTAGCGCTACTACTAAAGAGACGGCCTAAACTTTCTAGTATTAGTAGGAGATGGTAGGGAACTAGTCAGGTCAAGCTACTAAGGGTAAGCGAAACCTGAGCGTACTAAGTTACGGTGTTACGAGGCTGATTAGAGGCTGAGTTGTTTATAACGAGGACGTTATTTTACTAAGAAATGGGTGATACGGTGCTAGCCGAATCGAGCGGGATAGGAGGGTCAGTTTTGGCCGACTTATAGCGGATAACCCAGCAACACCCAGCGTGAAACCCGATTTGGCATTGATCGCCAGTCCGTACCTGGTAACCCAAAAAAAGTGTGAAAGACCAACTGTTTCTTTTTTACCTTAATTTGGTCTTGCAATTTGGTGCTGTTCTGCAGCTTGCGGCCGCGTCTGCTGATGCAACCATGCGGCTGCTGTACCTCTAGCGATCGCGCTGAGTCGACTTGCAGCACGGCATGTGCATAATTGGGCCCAATCCTTGAAATCTGACGCTGTCGATATGAAAGATCCATGCGAGAATCATCAAATCGTACGTTTACAAAAATTCCGGAGGGCACCGTTGAATTCTCGGAATAGATCATGCCAATCACGTTTCGTGACCGCTTCCAGAGGCGCCACAGTTGCACTATCCGGCTCCCATATCATACAGTAGGTACTGTCATGAGGAGGTTAAAGCGCTTCCACGAATAAGTAAGGGATAGCAATACTACATGTCGTACATTTGAGCCCTTGAACTGCTGGAAAAGAAGCGCCCTAGAAATTATCTCGTTGGTCCACGTGGTGATAAACTAAAGGGAAACCGGGCCAAACCGCCCATATAAGGCCTTTTGGGTAATTAAATCACAATAAACTACACGCTAAACTCTTCGATTAATGTTTCAGGCTGTTGAAGTATCTTCACTTCGTTAGCTTCAACGCTTCCTCATCACCTCGAAAATGTAGAGCCTGCAAAAGAGCAATCCCATTTCATATTTTAATCCATATCCAATAGCCAGTATTATGATTATATCGTCCACTGTGTCTCGCGGAATAATAGAGTAATTCGTCTGAGTCAAGACCTTTGAAATTGCCCTTGATCGATCCTCACGGTATCCTTTTGCGCACACCATTCATATACAGTCTAAAAATTGCGAGATCTAGTTCCTCATTTCGATTTTCAGTATCCTGTACCCCATGTATAATGTATTATCTTTTGGTTCCACTTGCTGCCTTAGACCACATGATAGCCTCAATCTCAGTTGCTGTTCGAGACAAGCATCAAGGCACCATCCCTCCACCGATCATTTTGATTCACCAAGACAGCATGTATTCTGTATCTGAAATAATAAGTAATTTTTTACTCACCACTGGTTAGTTCCTACAAGACATGTTGCTCAAGAGAGGTGGATCTAGTTGCTGACTGCTAGCGTGGATATTTCAGCTTGTGGACAGTACTTACTTTATTCTCTGCCAACCTTCACAACCGCGTAATATGAAACGGTTGAAAGAATGAAAACAAATATTGTGCTCTTGGTGAACCCTCAGCCAAATTGTAACTTTCTTACATGCGGCCGCATAGGTTGCATCCACGCTGTCTTGGGTGAACAGTATCTGAAAGATAAGCATAGCTAATACATTGTCCGCCACGCACGAAGGCGTGCAATCGACAGCTATTGAAGAACTCCCCAAATCATTTTGATATTAAATCTTGGAATTGAGATTTCCCAAGTTTTGCTAGATTGGGACACAATAGTAAATATTCCTCACGTGGGACGTCCTTCATTCCTTGGCACTCTCTAAGACGCGAGCTGGAACGATGATAATGATCGATAGGTTTCACAAAGTCGTTTTGTCAACAGAACATAGTGTTTTTAATCTGTAGCGGCCTATGAGATCTCCATCTCGTCACTCGCCATGCCTGAACGTAAGCGGACGGTGAAAATGCGGAAACCCTCCTACGTCCACGAGACCGCTGCGTTTGGTGGCCATAGCTTCTCCCTTCGACCTACTTCATCTCCCATAATCTCTCCAAACCTTTTCCCGCTACCACAACTTCAAAAGTCACTTCAACTTTGACCTCGTCCACCAGTTCACACTATTATATCAGTTGCGGAGCCCACTTTGGGATATTCTTCTCTGGTTCTCTATCTCTCCATTGCATACATCAGTAAGGGTAATCCTGAAATAGCAATGGATTTACTACTTCCTCCTAAGCTCTTCAGCTATCTAGAGAGGGTAGCTGCAGGGATGTTGCGACTCCTTCCATGTTATCTGCATCCCACAACAAAGCTCGACTACGATACTCTTCTCACACAACTAATTGCTATCGTAACAAAAAGTACCGTAAGATACGCAGCATAAGCCCGCTGATAACCTAACTAACGTTGAGTAGGTGCTCGCATGGAAGCCTGAGCATGCACGAATGATTCGCCGCAGAAAGTCGGTGGCACCATTACGCATCGCGCCTCGCGACGAGTCACGATTCATTTACTCCAAATCGGCTACATATCGTTATGAGCGTCACGTCGATCGTCTCAGCAGCATGTTCGCCACAGTAAATCTGAACAAGCTCCACCATGAGGACTATCTCGATCTTGCGCAAAAGAAACAGCTACCTGACGTCTCGAGCGACGAAGATTTATCAGACGAACCCAATAACCTATTACCTCCATGTATAATACCTAAGAATATGTCCAATACTCCTTCCTCGGAACTCTCCTTCCTCAGTTCATCAGCTGGGCCAACAAAACAATCAATGACATGGACTTCTCCCACCCCAGTCATTCCTGAGGTATATAATACAGTCCATAATAAGGTAAGATCGGTTACGAATGTACAAGGAACAATAATCGAGGACGCAAAAGATCACAGGCATACCGAATCGACCAGTGGCTTAAAACTGGTCGCAGTTACGTCCACTCCCCTCCGAAACAAGCCACGGGACCCAACTGAACTTCCTACGACAAACTCTGGGGCCAGTACAGCGGGCCAGGAACCGAGTGACGCAAAAAGTCTTCACTCCGAATTCAGCGTTGAATCGGGCAACTCCTTGGCCATGGATGGTGTTGAGATCACCACCGCTCCCTCTCCTATGGACGGTGTTCATCAAACCAACGTGTCCACACCACCGTGGAACTCGATGATGAATGTCTGTAGTACTGCTTGCAATCACCAACTCATCGATCATCCTATGAAGGATGAACCTGGAGAACAGTTGAATACACAAAATCGATCAACCTCACCCAGACCAATGAGCTTGTGCGACACGGAGGAATCGCATATACCGAACCCTGCACCAACGAATCTCAACCCAGATTTGAACTTTTTCAAAGCAAAAAAACTTGCATTCATCTCTGCATCTCCCAATCCAAGCTTAGCCGCTGCCCCATACATGTTTCATACCTTTTCCACTGCGCCCGCCGTGATCAGCAAGCGAGCGAGTAACGGCCCTCCCTATCAAGAACACCCAAAAATCTCACTCCCAACCCAGAATGCTATTGAGAGTACTCCAGCTGCAAAACTGGTTGCGCTAAAGATACCGCCAGCGGTTACGAGCAGTGCTTGCGATACCATCTCGAAGGCTGACCTGCCTTCCACAAACAAGGAATACACGCATCAAGGAATGATCAAGCTCCTGATAAAAGCTAGACGGAAAAATCTTCTAAAACAAGATCAAGTTTTCCACATGTTTGCCCACATGTCTAGGATCTCTTGGGAAAAGGAGGAAGATCTCACAAAGATCGTTGATTACTTTGTGAGGCATCCGTATTTTGGTGGTGGGCACGAAGATTTTAAGAAAGCCTTCGATTTAATTCAAGATCACGTCGATGACGATAGAATCTGGAATTCAGAATATATAGTATGGGTGTGCAAAGAAGCACTTGAGGCGGACACTCTTCAAGTTAAGAACATGGAGCTTTCGTGTATTCCCGGCAACAGGAGAATCGGATACATTCAGAGGCTTCTGTCACGAATTGTTCGGGCAAACTTCAACTTGATGAGGGAAGTCAATGGGGAGGGTTGCTTGACTTGGGCCGAAATGGTGAAGCTTGCGGAAGATGAGGAGCGCAAATACTTCGATGAGCGTTCAACGCGGAACCACCTCCCTACCTATCGACTGAAAATGCAGGAATTAAACGCATTTTGGAAGGTCAGTGCGAACGTGAAAAACCTCATCGCAGAACGTTTAGCAGTACAACGCGGGACGAAAGGCCAAGGCGCTGGATCGGTACCAGGGGGCTCCTCGGAAAAATTGGTCTCACAGAAAAGGAAGAACTCGGAAGTTAAGCATGGTGGTGAGTCTAATTGTCTTCAAATTGTGCCTTGAAGATTGTAACCTTTCCATTGAAGATGATCACGGAACTCATGTTCTGAAGCGAGCACGCGATTCCCCATCCGAAGCCCAAGAGCGTGCGGCAGAAAAGCAAAAGAACGTCCACTATAGTACGTAGCTATCGAAGTTTTCTCTACTTTCTCGGACTAATAATGCTCAGCGGACTCTACCAGCAATGAGAAATCCACGAAGAGGACTCGTGATGACTGAAAGGTTGAATATCGTAGAAGGCATTCCTTTGGCGATGAATTGATTGTAAAATAGGGGAAGCCGCCTTTCGTAGAGAAATTGGCGTGAACACTACCCACAATAGTGGTGATAAGGGTTTGTATGTGTTCGTGAGCAATCTCACGAACATGAATGGAACGAAAGTGTTTTTTTGGAGTAAGATTCTAATCGCTTTACGGCAAGACTGGAGGAAAGCGTGTTGGAATGCGGAAGATTGGTAACTGTCTTTTGAGTAGAACATGGTGATGCTGAGGGATGAAGAGGTACGAAGCGTATTTGTAACACTGTCTTACAGCGAAAGCCATTTAGAGCTGTGGACCTTCTTTTTGAATCATACAAACCATCAAGGGAATTGAAGATGATCACAAGAAGACATGGGTATCTGGAAACTCAGAACCAATGTTAGACTGATGAGCTCCATATGATGTTGATGTATTTTTGTGCAATGCAGGCGTTTTAGATATCGATTACTCTCCATCTGATGATGCGTGCCCTGTCGGTCCTTGGGAAGTGTCTAGAGAAAGTCAGCTCTACCATATCATTACCAGGAATTAAAGATCAAGACCTACAATCCATGGTGACAAATGCGCGGTCCACTTCATTCAACCCCTCCAAACAATACTGTAGGGTCTCCGCAACGTCATGGCATTTCCTCAATGGCGCATCTTCAGGCATAAGTACGTCAATTTCCACGCAGATTCCATCACCTGCGTGGTAGCACTTTATGCTCTTAAACCCCTCTACAAGCGGTGCGAACCTGTAGGCCATGAACATCATCTTACGCTCAACACGATCACTAGCAGCTTCTCCCGTGAGCCGCGTGACATTCTCGAGACACGTTCCAGCCCAGTCGTATATGATGAAGAGCGAGAGAAGGGTTGCGCCAACAGGATCCAGCCACCAAACATTGAGTTTGTGTCCAATGAAGGGAAACAGCAAGGAAAACGTATTGAAATAAACGTCAGTCTTGCAATCCTTTGCTAAGGCTTGAACCTGTGTTGTCTTCACACGAGCACAGCCAAACCATATCGTCCCTTTCACGACGATGGTTGCCACCATCGCAAAAATAGCCGCTGGTGGTAGGGCAGCTACATCGTGCTCACCAGAGGGCAATAATTTCTTGATGGATTCTTGCAGAATCTGGAGGAAGGATATGACCATAATAATCGAGAAAACGAGGATACCAAGAGGCTCGAGCCGTCTGCGACCTACAGGGAATTTCTTCTTCAGCTTCGTAAGCCGCCACCCGACGATCTTGTTAGTCGTCCAAATGATGACTGTGCAGAGAAGGTCCAATGCAGAATCAACGAGTGAAGCGATGAGGGATAGCGAGTTGGACCAGATGGCTGCTACACCTTTCGCTGCTAGTAGAAGGATGTTGACAAGCACGTTAATCTGTGTTCTGTAAGATTACGTGTCGTCAACTTCTGTATATTGCTTACATTGATCGCCCATCGCACATGCTTAGCAGATCTTGCTCGTCGGTTACGCTCGTCTTCGGGAAGAAATGGTTCTAGGCTTTCCCCACTGTTCCCCAGCGGACCTCGTTCTTCAGCAACGCCGTCATGGTCGGGGTCACCTGGATTCATGCTGTCGACGATATCGTCTGCTAATGAGGAAACCACCATGTCAACTTCAAGCCAATCGTCGATGCGGGTGTTCTGCTCCTCATAGAACTTTCGAACTTTTTTATTCGGTATGCATTTGAGCTGTTTAAAAAGATTAGCATCAAAAACATACCGGTCTTCAATAAATATAGATGCTCATACGCTTTCAGTGCTCTTCCTGTAGACCTCCAGCGCGGTGTGATCAACTGTCTCGATGAGCTTCTTTTTCATATCCATGGCGCGGTTCTCCTTCATTGTCGTCTCAATCGCATCTCGAAACCGATCTCGCGGCCGCAGTGGGTTGATAGATCCATATCCACTTTCAAGATCAACGCGTTGATACTTGTTGAAGTCGTTGCCTTTTCCGTTACCGTTGATGTTGCCATTTCCGTAATTCGAAGTGCTACCGAGAAGGTTACGTCTTGTCCCCACCATCACTATCAGATACTTTGCTCTTCGTGTGCTTTCGATGTTATGGGGGGTGGTATCTCTAAAGAGGAGTTCAAATCACGTTGGGAATCGGTACTGCGAAAGAAGCAGTGAAATAAGGGAAGTAACAAAATGTTGAAGTCAGTCAAAAACCGGGCAACGTGTAACAGCGTGCAGATCAGCATCATCATAAGGGCGTACCAGACCCCTTGCGGCTACCCTCGCCCATTGGCCCTGCATGATCTTAGCAATGCTTGCGCTTTCTTCGACGCTGAGTATGACATCACCAACTAGCGCCCGTGCGGAAATCGCGATCTCGTAGTTTCTGCGTCGGTCGCGATCTTCTTGGCAGGTACGCACAAAGTTGAAAAATCTCCTAAACCCAGCCTTTGTGATCTTGTATTGAGACATAGCTAGTCACTTGTTATGTACGATAGCTGGACGTGCGCTGTAGCTTCTAAAGCTTTAGTATTGACGTCACGCAGACTGCTGAGCGCAAAATGAATGTTAAGATAGCGGAGGTGCCTTGGATCTTCGCTAGGATCGTGCCGCACATCCGGATAAAAGGACCGAGTACTCGGATTGTATATTCTTAGTTACTCAAACAGCTGCTCAAATACGTTTCGCCCCGTCTTCGGTTCATCTCTCGATGTTCGTTGCATGGCTTCTTGGCTAGGCCACAATGGTTTTGCAATTCGAAAAACTTCAACATAATACAGCGACTCTACTTCAAGAAATAATGGTAATACCGGTTCCTGAGCGTATCGTAACTTCTTCGTCCCCCTTACGTTATATTGACTGGGAAAGTAGCACGCTAACTTCAGTCTCTGGGACCATTTTGCAGCGTCTTGGAAAGGAATGGACAACCTATTCTCTAGCGGAAAATATCAGAGGAGGCCCTGTGAAAGTTGTCTCTCTATTCCGATTCGATGATTTGGAGCTTCAGCTGAAGTCAAAATACTTCATAACAAGTGACAGGACGCGAAGGAACAAATCCTTCGCGGGAACCGGAATATCGGGAAATGAAGCGGCCTCGTATTACATAAGCTTACCCCGCGAAGGAACGTTCACGCAAACAGGAGGATTGCCTGGGCTTGTTAGCTGGGATGAGTAAGTGTTGCGAGATTAGGTTCTGGGCCCGATCTTCGTATATAACATTCACAATGTCCCACAAACGCACACGCTTTCAACGTCCCCGACTATGGCTCCGCCTTCCCGCCGCCCCTACAATGCAGCGCTCATAGCTGCATTCCTGGCTCTCTCTGCCGCTGGAGCCTGGTTTATGCGCATCAACCTCGTATTCAGCAAAGTACCCGTCGGTCTTAAAGATGTTATCGCGTCTGGCGTTTTGCCTAATGGCACGCCCATTAAGAAGCACTTCACTGGTATCGCGCCTCTAGACGGTCTATTATCGTTTTTGGTTGCTGCTTTCATCTATGGTCCAACGGGATGGAACGAACCGTTTTATTGGCAGCAACTGCACTTCCTGGTACAGATCACGCCAATGATTGCGGTTTTCAATGTTGAGGCTTGTCGGGAGAGGAATCGGGGAAGCTTGGTGAAATAGTGAGTTCGTACCTGCTCTTTTCTGTGTTGAATGCGAAGTGCGAAAATCAAGTTGCTAATGCGCCCGTAGTACCGCCGTCCTCGCTCTATTGTACCAGAACATTGGTGGCGCCGTTATCGTTCCCTTTTGGTGGCTCCTTTTGCATCAGGTTTCGGCTGAAAAGTCGTATTTCTCCAGTGGGCGCGCAGTTCCGTTGCCATATGTCAGCGTCCTACTTCCAGCCACGATCTTCATCTACGTCGTTCCCACGCTCGCGATCTATATACCCGGCAAAAGTATTACCGTTCTACAGAATATTCTCGCCTTTTGGCAGTTCACCCCAATAATCGTAAACTTCCCTTTGTGGATCGCATCGTCCTTCGTCTCTTCTGAGCCATCGCCCCCTGCAACATCTTCCCACGAGGACGACCGAACTCACCTCAAAGTACTGTACGCTGTCACCTTTGGCATCAGCACCATAGTACACTGGGTTGTTATTATTGGCATATTGAAGTCCACAAATCCTGCGGTTTCCTTCGCCTCTGTTTTCCTGCCCAGCCTAGCCACCTGGAAGACCACACTAGATTACGGATTTTTATGGATCTTCCAATGGGACTGGATTATTTGCTCGATGTTGTATTTGTTGCCCGCTTGGGTCGCAGTGTACGATGTACAGCGGTTACTCCATGGAGCAGCCACAAGTGCACAACTGGTGAAGGGTACAGGTGCGATCGCGCTATTGACTTTGCTCGGAGGTCCCGGTGCGGCACTTACTGGTGTATGGGGATGGCGAGAGGAGAAGTTGGCAATCATTGAACAACGCCTAAGTTCTGGTAAGAAAAAGCTGTGATCGATAGGCTTAATTGTATGTGCGGAAGTTATTCACGCGAAGATCATCGCTTGACAATGCAAGACGGCTAAACTAAAACGTAGTCATGGGCTCGCTCAACACTATCTGGTTGTTAATGTAATTTTGAAATTCTTCCGAGGCCACATGATTACATCACCACCGTTGTTGACCTCTGGTTGATCAATGCTGCGTCGTAACTAAAGTTTTTAAGCTTTGCCCCAGTATTCTTGACATCATCCTCTCTGTCGCTCTCGGCTATGGCCCTCTCGCCGAGTACGTTTACTGGACCAACAAAGGCTGCAGTGCTGGAAGTGAAAGGGGTCGGGAGAGCCTACTACTGACGGTTTGGAAGAAACGCGCCTCTCAGTTATACAACACCAGTGTTCCCTTTAATTGAAGTGAGTATACATCTACTGGCAAAACAAAGGTTGTCAAGCATGGGTTGTATTTTTGGGACATTTTGGTTATAATTTCTCTCTTCTGAGTAGCCAGAAGATTATAACGAAATAATCACTGGACTTACTACGCAGCTACGGTAGGCTTGTGCTCCAGCATACTTATACTACTTCCAAAATAGGTGTGAAGATTTCCTTCACGTCCTTCAACAATGGGGACGCGAGCAGCCTCTCCCAATCATCATTCAGAGCGTTATTCAATGCTTCCACACCAATATCGACCAGTTTCTGCGTCCCTGCTTTATCCGTCCATTCCACTTGTGTAGGCCAATATGCAACATGCACCGCCCAATGCACCACCACTCTCTTCAGCCATGCCTTGCCAAGTATCGTAGTATCACTCGCATCATTCCCTCTCGCTGTTACATATGCATCCAAGAATGCGGGAAGTAAGCCTCTTCCACCTCTGAAACGATCTAGAAGGAATGCCTCCGCCGCGAACTGGCCAACATCAGTGGCACTTGTACCGCGGCGAACCATCTCGAAATCAACAATTGTGAGATCTGAAGGCTTATTTTCTGTATTGTAAAGCCGCACTAGTACGTTTCCGGGCCAGTAGTCCCCGTGGCAAACACACTCATCGTCCGTTTCAAGAAGGCTTCCAAATTCTTCGTTGATGCGGTCAGCAAGACCAGCGTCGTGTCCGTGTTGCGAAAGCGCGGCGTGAAGATTATTATATGAGTGGCGATATAGTTTGACGGCAATTGGGTTATTGTTGTTGAAGTTTTGTTCCTCTCCAACCTTACTTTGGTTTGATAATGCGAGCGATATCGTTCTAGAGCATGTATGCAATGCGGCAATCCAGGTGCCCAAGTCTTTTCCGACTTGACGTACGTCAAGCTTTTCATCTGTGTAAGAATCCTTCAGGTTTTTGCTCCCTCCATCCTCTATACAAAGCAATCTCTTCGTTTTATCGTAACTCAACAAGCGCACAGCATGTACGGCTGATTTGGGTAGTTGGCGTAATATTGGGCCCTCACCACTGACAGGTGACAGGATCTCTAGAGCACGAGCCTCGTAGTCCATACGTGCAGGGTCAATGGCAAAGTTCTTGTTGCTGTGGAGGTAGGGTGCTGCGTGTTTAAAGATGCTTGTGAATCCGTGGATGCCAGTGACTCGGTAAACGTAGTTTGCGTTGCCGCCTGAGAGTAAGGTTACACCAACTTCCTTGGGTCGCCCATTAGCCTTCAAATAAGCACGAAGACCATCCTCAGTGGTAAGATCAGAGGGCGAAGTCATTATGTCGGAGTCTGTAGTCGACACAAGCTTCGGTTCTGTTCGCAATTACAAGCAGGAAACAAACACAATCAATTATTTATTTGAATTCTTTCTTGCCAGGAGAAACGAGGTGAAAAAGGTGCAAATTATGTTAGAAAGATGTCGGGTATGTAAAATACAATTGTGGATTGGGTTGAGTCGACATGAGTCATTTGCCAAGCAGCAGACAGTGAAAGGGAGCGGCGAACAAAGTGGGGTTTCGGACACTATCACATAACAGGAATAGTGAGTTTTCAACCCTGGGCATGAGTTTGTACGGATGCGGCACTTCCCGAAACAGCCTTGCCTGGTGTGCAGTAAAAGGTTATCTGGAATCGCTAATTGTTAACTATGGGAAACAAACTTCTTACTCCGTAGTCTTCTTGCAGCAATATTCTCGAAATGCCCGCCTCTTCGTCCACTTTCCTTACAACATCTAGCAATATCTATAACCTCTCACTAAGCCTCAGGCTACGATGCCTATCATTACTTGTAGAGGGAAGCGTACATTCCCATTTTCACTACTAGACCACCGCATCAACTGGTTGAAGACATTCACAGCACTTTCCTAAGTTTTGAATATCAGGTGAACTTCAAGAATACCTGATTCACGAAGTGCCTGCTGTGCAGCGTTTTCGTACTCTGTTAGCCGAATGTTGCTATCCACATACGGTTAGTCTAAAACTTCGCACCGTTTAAGCACGAATGCGTTTTTAAGTTACGCTAGGGTTAGCATCATTCGTTTTGCAAGCTTTTAGACAAGTATTACGAAACCTAGAGCACTTGTCTACCTTAACATTTTACTTTTCTGACTTTTATACTGCTTGTGTAAATTGACATAGGCTACTTAGGCCGGTTTGTTCGAGGTCATGGTCTATGAGCCCCTCATATGAGATAAGAGTAGAGAAACACTGCAGGAGCTGCGCTTGGGGGCCGCGAATGCCCCAAGGACATAGTGAGCAGGTATGAATTTTTATTGATTTGGTTATAATAGTAATCAAAATATGCACATGTCTTCAAAACACTTTCCTAAATCCTTGTCTTGTTGCAATCGTGTCAGAAATGTAATACTGTATGTCCATTTATGGTACGGGAATTAGCCTTCGTGTGTGAGTCATTTGGTTGAAAACAATATTTAGAAAGCAGCAATTTGCAATGCAGACAATTTGAAACAAATCATTGGCTACGCGTGCCAGCTTAGTCGATCAATGGTCACGGGAGAGTGACACTTCACTGTTCATGCAGTAGACACAGCCTCGAGACTGGGCTAGCTTTTGTGTAAGAATCTTTAACAGCGTACCTATTCTTAAAGGAAATACAGAGCAGCCTGAGAACGGCGCCTATCCTGCTAGCTGCGATACATTGATGCATATTCAACAACAACACGCTTTTGTGAAGCCTGTCCCTGGAGAATAACGGTTCGACGATAGATTCATATTGACTATATATCTTTGTTTCACGGAATCTTGAAAGCAATATGGATGTGAAACGGGGACTTTGACGCACCCACATACCCCCACTAGTATGGTCGTGAACTTACTAAGTGGGGGGAGGGGGGGTAACTAGCGACGAGGATTTGTATGGCATCTATCATTCGCAAAAGGCTCGCAAGACGAAGACAGACCATCTAACCCCTCAATGACAAGCAGTCCTCAATAGTGTTGCGTGGTTTACAATAAGCTACAAGCGCAAAGGGACCCCAAAGCCCAAAGACACGGAACTAGAGATTCGGCATTGAGTAAGGGAAGAGGAGCGCGAAAGCTGGTTCACATGATATCTCGTTAACTTAATTCCCCTTCAACATCTGTGAACATCCACCTGAGCACACCAAGCTGAATCAGAGCTTTTATCCGGGATTTGCCCTGTTTTGCGCCTGCGGTAGTATGACTGCCTTCACAAGTATGTTACTGGTTAACTGCATTTCACACTGAGAGAGTAACGAGTCCAAATGTGGGGGATTTGTTTTCAAAGAAAGTGGGGTAATGGAACAACTGAAAGAAGCACTAATGATCCGGTATTCTTAAGATCTGATATTTCTGTATTCTTCTCTCTACAGTAACTTCCGAAATTTGTACTAGACTCTTCTCCAACATCTTGAACTTAGCACTCACACCATGGCTATCAGCAAGCAACGCGATCTACACCCCGGCGTGTACGCCGCAACAATGACTTTTTTTGACCCGCAAACATCTGACCTGGACCTGAAGACACAAGGAAAACACATTATCCGTTTGGCAAATACTGGTCTGGCTGGTATCATCGCTCTTGGCTCAAATGGCGAAGCCCCTCATCTAGACCGAAAGGAAAGGAAGACTGTTGTGAAGTGCATAGTAGAGGCGCTAAAGGGCTCAAATTATGGTCATCTACCCGTCGTCGTCGGTGCGTCTGCCCCATCGACACGTGAAACGATTGCTTTATGCCAGGAGGCTCAAGAAGCGGGTGGCTCCCATGTGCTGGTGCTACCGCCTTCTTATTTCACGGCGGCCATGACGCCAGACACAATTTACGACTTTTACATGGACGTCGCCGCTGGTAGCCCACTCCCGGTGATCATCTACAGCTTCCCTGCTGTTACTTCAGGGCTTACGATGAGCTCAGACCTCATTATTCGTATATCGCAAGGCCATTCTAACATCATCGGTACTAAATTTACTTGCGGTGACACTGGAAAACTCTCTCGGGTTGCCCGCACCATGGATGCGAAAACACCATCACAACCCAACAAGAAGTATTGGGCAGTTGGCGGACTGGCTGATTTTACTTTGCAAGCTCTGGTTGGTGGCGCATCGGGAGTTGTGGCTGGAGGCGCGAACGTTCTACCAAAGACAAATGTCAAAGTGTACGATCTATATGCGCAGGGTAAGATCAAAGAGGCTGTTGAATTGCAATCAGTACTTTCTCATGGCGATTGGCCACATACGGCCGCTGGAATCGCGGGCACAAAGGCTGTTCTCGAACATGAATTCGGGTACGGAGGACCACCACGCCTTCCGTTGAAAACCATACCTAAGGAGTCTGTGGCAGTCATTACAGCAAGCATGGAGACGGCTTTGAGGTACGAAAAATCAATTTAAGCTGCGAGCATATTTAATCAGTGATATTTCTGTTGGTTCAATTCAATATAGTCTTCTTGGGAGTGTCATCGCTTCCAGAAAATGCTTGCGCCCCTGTATGCCATACATGAACAACGTCAGCGTGGGGTAAGTGCAACTCGTAAGAGCCAAGCACTCCGTCAGGAGTTTTAGTCCAGTTCCTTTTCAACTCGATGTGGATGCGGGCAGTAGCCTACTATTCGCATTGCCCCACACTGTGGATTGTATGAGTGTACGGAGGTGCGTGTGAGTCTGGGTGTGTGGGTGGGTCGATTTTGGGGAGGGGCAGGACTTGACTGGTAGCTTTTCTCACACGACCTTAATATCAACACCACGAGCTACAGGCAAAATTCGAAAAGCCCCAACATTGCGATAACGTACGGGGCAGTAATAGTGGCTATTTGATGACCTCTGATATCAATGATTTGGTATTTGCGTTTCTTTTGCGAAAAGTTCAGAAACAGCACATAGTGCACACGGCCAGTATGTGATTGCCTTGCTTTCAAGGCACTAAAACTGGCAGTTAAACATAAATCAGCCGCCCTGAAATTTAAAATCAGCAAAGGAACAGGCGTGGCAGATGGCTTATCATAGTACCCACAGTGCTCACATTCTCATGGCATCCTAAAATCACAGTGTATTTCTTGCTGAAACCTGACAATGTAATAGAAATTGAAAAACACGTCCTCTAAACATGCCTTAGCAAAGATTTTGACAAAGGAATCAAAGCATCACATCGTACAGTTAAGGTGGGAGCGTCTCATAGCTTGAAAAATGTCAGAAACATCTTCATCGAAGCTTTTCGGCAATAGACAATACTGCGCTTGTGCGAACTTCAGGCAAGACATAAATACTATTTCATTGACACCGGAATATTAAAGCGCTCTCCACCTGAGCCATTATCAATCTCAAAGCTTTACACTCTCTCTTATCTCCCTTGTTCTATGAGATACCTCTATACCCTGAGTTCTCTGTCCTAGATCATTTTCTCCTAGCTCCCATCCCTTGTTCCTGTATTTCTTGGGCCATATTCCATTCTTACCAGGAGCTAGAATACCATTAGGATCCAGAGCATCCTTAAGTGTCTCCTGGAATCGTAGCAACGCATGGTTGTTCCAACTGTAGGTTGCAGCGACTTGATCGGACAAAAGTAGGTGAGTTCGATATTCACCAAAGCCTTCTGCAGCGGCGTCCTTAATCATGCCACGCATACACTTGTATGCGTTGGCTTTGGAAATAGGATCACCTCTATCGTACACCATGTTGACAATCACGTACATCTCCCGGAGACCGATGCAGCAGGCTGGGAACGAATCAAGGTCACATTCCTCGTGCCATTTCTTCGCGATCTGTTCTTCTGTAAGTGGTGCTCCGCTAAATCATTAGAAACACCTACATTGAAGAGTTTCAATGCATCCTCGCCTCTCGGTGCTGATACTGGGCTGAAGAAGACATGGGAACCATTTTTCTTCGGCGACGGTAAGCATGGTTTTGTATGCTCCAATGGACACTTTGCTACTTACATGCCAATTCAGCCACTTCAACTCCTCGAACTCAGGCTCACCACTGGCGATCCTTTCGCGAGTGAAGAAATAGTGGTCTTTTGGTAAAGTATCCCGAGGAATCCATCGGGCACCTGGAATGGTTTCGAAGGCGTCCCTTATAACTTTCAGTTTTGCTTCTCTCGTCTCTTTGGGACTAATATCACAGGTATATCAGTACAGTCATGAGTCTATTGGAGAGAAGCAGCGCTGACCCATAGACGTTTCCGTAGTATACCCAGGAACAATCGCCGCAAGGCAAGGTTGAGGCAATTTGCCGAAGCCTCGATATTGGTATCTGCCCCTTACCATCGTACCAGTGTGAGCGAGGTTTACCGAGTAGTGCTACCTCTTGCACAACATGTTTGAGTTGGGCGACATTCTCGAGAACGTTGCGGATTCTAAGCGGTCGGACCACCTCTATCTATAAAAATGTTAGCACCTGTAGCCATGTCGGAGTCGTACATAAAGCTCACAATTTCTTTTAAATCTTCTTCTTCTTTGAAAGCGCACATCTAGGTGCCCAGATTATTAGTTCAATGCTCCTAACTTTCACTTTGCACTTACGAAACCCTCCGATCCCCCTGGGTTCGGCATCAATGTCATACCAATTTTTGTGACAATCCCAAAATTAGATTGAGTGAAGATCCCACTGTACGCAGTCAGTGCTGTAAAAACGATGTTCTTACGCGACATTTACTCGGCATATGGCCCAAAACCATATGGGAAGATTTGCCAAGTGTTGTTGCCCGGTAGCGCCCCCATACCAGTGCGCATAACCTCCCCTGTAGGAAGAACAACTTCCATTCCCGAATGGGCTTCATAATGGTTGCCATATGGAGTGTATCCAACTCTACGGTCCACGGTGTTGCCCAGAACTGAACCTCCTCCAAGATCAGGCACATCAATCCAAAGGTGCTTGTGGCCGCGCCGTTGAATTTCCTCGTATAACGCATAGAAGGAAACACCTGGCTCGACAAGACATGTGCAAGTATCGGGGTTGATGTCAAGGATCTTCGTCATACGTTTTCCCAGATCCACAATAACTGAGCCCTGAACTCTGGCCGCGGCGCCACCGTAGCCCACTGTGATGATGTTAGCACAATCCAGAGTGGAAGGGGGGAAAGTCTGGTCTTACAATTCCGACCCATAGAAATAGGGTAGATGGGTAGCTCAAACTCATTTGCCCACCTCACAATGTGCACTACCTCCTCTGTAGTGGCTGGATAGACTGAAGCAGATGACACAAGGGCTTCCTGATCAACAAGGTGGAATGCATCGTGGGTATTTGGGTCTTTCTTTGTATTTAGCTATCGTGAAATAGGGACTACAACTGTATCCACGTACGTTCAAGATACCTGGGTATTCCAATACGTCAACAGTAATTTTTGGTACAGGACATAGTTCTTACCATCCATCATTAAGAGCATTTATATTCAATTCCACATTTTCGGTGCCAATGAGTTCACTAATGGCCTTGATAGCCTTGTTGAATCGAACTCTAGGGTAGCCTGCTGGTATCACAGGTAACTCTTGACCCTCAGCCCGCGGAATAATACTGCAGGTTGTAGTTTCAACCACGGTGCGCTTCAAAGCTATAGCCTTCTCAAGAAGGTTATCAGGGATACCAGAGTACTTCTCTGCCAAAGTTGGGGGAGAGGTGAAAGACGACATTGTTGAACAAGCGCTGACAAACGCAATGTGGAGGGTATGAAACTTTGCCGAATGTAATTATTGAAGGGCAGCCGATACTCTAATTGAGAGATTCATATATGCATAGTTTGATGTTGTTTCGATGTGGGGAATCCGGTTGTGTTCAACATGGTCACGACATGTGTGCGTGTGGAGAGAGTTCACTTGGCTTCATGGGGGGCTTCATTCATACCCCACCAAACTCAGTCCAATTTTCTACTATGGGCAGCGAAATATCCTGCAACATCCTTTCATCCATCAAAATAAATCCTGTATCTATAAATCTCTTAAATTGAATACATTCCAAAATTACGTGTTTCCTAGGCCGGCTAACGTATAATTCAATCTGAACTCAAGTTCATCGAATCAACTTTCCAAAATGGCAAATACATTCAAGATAACGGTGTTCCCGGGTGACAACTGCGGGCCGGAGGTGATGAATGAAGCGCTGAAGGTCAGTAAGTCAATTTGCGGATACCTACACTTTTGGCGCTCATAGGTTGTCTAGGTACTCAAGGTCTTCGAAAGCCAGGAAGAGCCAATAAAATTTGATCTTGAAGAACAACTGTTGGGAGGTGTGAGTATCTTAAATATTATACTTAGTTCCTTCAAATATGCTAATTATGAAAGGGCTCAATTGATGCCACTGGAACTCCATTAACCCAATCAGCGCTTGAATCAGCAAGAAATGCCCATGCTGTGTTGTTAGGCGCCATAGGCGGGCCAGTACGTGCTTCAGCCAGGTCCTCTACTTCTACGAGGCATTTATTAAGATAACATACAGAAGTGGGGCACAGGGATGGTTCGTCCCGAGCAAGGGTTGCTGGCGCTTCGTAAAGGCATGAATGCTTTTGGTAACTTGCGTCCTTGTAATTTTGCGGCAAAAACCTTGGTCAACCTATCGCCATTGAAGGCAGAAATCGCCCAAGGGACGGATTTCGTCATTCTCCGAGAGCTCGTCGGGGGTATGTATTTTGGCCCTGACCGTAAGGATCCTGATGAAACCCTGAGCTCGGCTCAAGACGTCGACTACTATACGAGAGAGGAAATTGAACGGGTTGCACGGCTGGCAGGCTTCCTGGCCACACAACATGATCCACCTCTTCCTGTTTGGAGTTTGGACAAGGCCAATGTACTGGCATCTACTGGGCGCCTGTGGAGGCTGGTGGTCACCGAAGTATTCGAGAAGGAGTTTACGAATGTCAAGCTTGGTCACCACCTCATCGATTCCGCAGCCATGCTAATGATTAAGAGGCCAACGGCACTTAATGGAATTGTACTTACTAGTAATCTTTTTGGTGACATTATCTCAGACGAAGCAAGTGTAATCCCAGGAAGCTTAGGGCTTCTACCTAGCGCAAGTCTTTGCGACTTGCCAACACCCGGAAAGCTTGTTAAGGGCATTTTTGAACCAATTCATGGTACGTTTATTGCCAAAGCACATTGAGAAATTGTTAGTTAATGCGAGATAAGGCTCTGCTCCAGATATTGCGGGGAAAAATATTGTCAACCCCACCGGGATGATTCTTTCTGTGGCACTAATGTTGCGTTTTTCGCTCGGCAAAGAGAAGGAAGCAAAAGCTATAGAAAGGGCTATTGAGATCACCATAGATAGTGTGGGCCGCACAGCCGATATTGGAGGTGATCTGGGGACCAAAGAGTTTGGTGATGCAGTCGTCGCGAATTTAGTTCGAGTTCTTCGCGAAGAGTCTTGAGAGCAGTATAATTAGTTGGCGCAAATTAGACAATTCGATTATTTTCTCAATGATGTCGATTTTGCCAACTTGCAGACCAAAGTATGCTTAGATAAAAGCGACAATAAAGACTTTTGCAACTCCTGCGTACTCTCAAAACTCCCCTGAGATTGTCACAGGTTCATCACAAAGCAAACTTTGCGATAAGCAAACGCCCACTCCCGCTCGCGCCCTCCTTCGATATGTCCCATATGTATACCATGCCCGATTCAAACATATAGAAACACAATTATCGATTTTATGCAATTGAGAGTGAAGGGTAAGATTTCTATGTTGCTGTGTTACTCAGTCTTTAACATACTTCCATGTGAGATAAGAAAAGCAAATGACTCTGATCTATAATTCGAGTCTAACATAATCATCGCGATGCTTAATCAAGTGGGTTGCCGTACAGATATAGCATAGAGGAATGTAGTGAGTAAAGCTAGCACCAGAGCTGAAAACTCGTCCGCCAGAAGCATGCGGGAAATGATGGTGAGGAGACGTTGTCCTCCCCCCACACACACAATCTTACCCCATACCCCTCATCGCACCATCAACAGCATTGCGGTTCGACAGGGTGCACAAAATTCTATAGAAAAGAAAAGATGCCGCACCATCCTTCTGTACCATGCAAACGGACACGATGATGACCCACTGCGAACCAAAGCGCATACTTCCTTTTCGCCGTCCCTATGATCAGACTGAAGGTTACTATGTAACTCATCCAAACGGGCAGGTCTCGCACTATCACCTTGATGCATACGTCGATCCATGGCTTCCACCATCCAAAAAACCGGTGATCCTTTTGAATCATGGCTGTGCCCGCACAGCCGAGATGTGGTACAAATGGGTCCCGCGACTAGCCCGCGATTTTGTTGTCATCCGTCGCGATGCTCGAGGGCATGGAAAATCCAGCTACCCCACGAGGATATCACCTTGGAGCGACCAGACAAACAACGAATATGAGGGAGGATATAAATGGGATATTGATACAATACTTGAAGAGATCGTTGACATGTTAGATCAACTCGGTGTTGACAAGGTCATTTTCCTCGGTGAAGCAACATCCGGAGAAGTGGGCCACGCATTTGCAGCAAAATATCCGGAGAGGATTCAAATACTGGTAACCTGCTCGACGCCGACACATCTGCCACTCGAGGCAGTCAATCTGTTCGCAGTCGGAGAGAGCTCATGGCCCGAAGCTGTGGTGAAGCATGGAGCTCGAGGTTGGAATGAAAGGCTAGCCAAGACCCCCAATACCCTGCCCAAGGACCCTGCACAACTCGCTTGGCTTCTCGATGAGGCTAGCAAGGTCCATAAAGAAGGATTGGCCGGCTATGTCATCTTTTTGACAAACTTGACATCAAGACCTTTCTTGAAGGACATTAGATGTCCTTATCTCATTCTCGCTCCCACCAATAGTGCTGTAGTTCCTTTGAGCGAATCCTACTGGGTTAAGGAGCAGGTCCCTGGATCAACGATTGTTGAGATTGAGGCGCCTGGGCATGAGATCTTTACTGAGGCGACAGATGCATGCATCGATGCTGTTCTATCATTCTTGCGCAGTCATGATATTAGCAGTTGAGGGTTGCTTTTGAACCCCTTGTAAAAATTCGATAGGAAGAGAGTCATTTTTGTGAAAGCCATTATCTACAAATTCAACGAATCACTCAGTCTAAGGACTAAACTGTATATACCTTAGGCTGCAATTATGAAATAAGCAATAGTCTCGCATAAAAAGACGGTGTGTATTAATTTTGAATCTCGCCGCGCGTACCTGGGATCAGACAAAGGATGCGTCTTATTTCAGCCCAAAATCCAGCATCTCTCCTATCAATTACGTCATTTTTATTAGTTCAAGGTTTCTATTCACTCTATCATGTGAAGGATAGAAGCCACAGATGCCTTGGATGGGTATCAGACAGGGATTCGCGCTGCGTCCAATATCAAACAATCGAGTAACCAACAGCGCATAGATATCCAATTAATTGACCCTCAGCATCAAATTGTAGTTTTTGTGGCTTACGCCAACAGTAAGTTGGAGTTACCTGTAGAAGGGTATTCTGGTAAGCTATAATCGACATAATTCACAAATGCCCGATCACCACCAAAGAACTATAGATTTGTTCATGCACCAGATTGCTAGGACCTTTTTCACAAACACTTCTTATTTTTAGTGCTGCAATTCCAATAGAAACCGGGGGGCCTTCATCAGTTTGTGTGAAAGTGGGTGAAGACAGCTGAGAATGTGGAGTAAGCCTCGACCCCACATCTTTGGATTTGACCTCCGAAGGAGCTCGTATTTTCTGAGCGCTAGTGCTACACCTAATTTGGACTGAGGCCTAGCGCTCAAAAAATCCAGGTCCTCCGTATCCTGGAATAATTATATATGGGATAAAACTGTGATGATTATGCCAACTTGCGGAGGATGGTTTCTCACTACTCGGATGTAAATGATGGCGTTGTCATTGCTATGGTCGTGTTAGTGTGAACATGTTTTGAACAAGTTCAAAATTCTCGAGAGCACCAGGTGTTGTGCTGCAATCTTCCGAGCTTACGATCAGACAATTGAACCAAGTTAAACCCTGTACTTGAAGATTCCCAAGATAGATTTTCTAGGCTCCACTACCACTGTCATGACCTCGTGTTTCACGAAGTGTCTGTTGAATGCCTCACATTTGCCACGATGAGCCCACAATAACCTTGTGCTACCATTGTATTCACTGACATCTCTCGGTGCCTATATTCAATTTACCAAGAAATTATTATTTGTTCATCCTGCGTTTCAAAGTGTTTAATGGCTACACCCGCAGACTCCTCTGGCAGTACACCCACCAACCTTCCCAGCCATCAACCAGTGTGCTTTATAATTGTATGCCACCATGCGCGGACTCGTTTGCCAAAAATATATAGTGGAATAGTTGAGAGGCACAAAGCACATTGAATACCTGCAATACAGTAGAACATGCGTTCTGGGCCCCAGCGCGCTACCCAGTCGTTAAGAAAGTCTGGTGCGGATTCTGATTAGCTAGGAAGTTCAACACAGGCCGTTGCAGGGACTTACATGAGAATCCATAAAATAAGAAGTTCTTTATGACCATAGTGGTGATAAAAATCTCCACGCTGATGTCACGATATGCGTCCACTGCGTAACTTCCAACTGCCACCATGATAAACTGAAGTCCAGCTGTTGAGACTCCAATGAGTGTAGCCATACCAATGGGGGTGCCTCCCCCTTCCACCTTTGCGGCAAACACGAAGTAGCCAATCGCTGATAAAATCGTAGCAGGAATTACGATAAAGAGACGGAACTCAGGCTCGTAAACGCCCTTGTTTCGTCGTGCGATATAAGTCACCATGTTATCAGAGGTGAGTCCAGCGGCTATTGAGCCCAGCAAACCACCAACCAGCGGGCCGGCATTCATGTAGCCAAGCTCCGCCGTGCCGAGGAGATATGGAGGTGCCGAAAATATCTGAGCGATCAGGAGATTGATAGCAACTAGCCACAGTGTAGGAAACGACATGAGAAGGATAGCCCAGATGACGACCGGATGATGAAGGATCACAAATGGTTTGATTGTTAGCTTCCATAGTGGCTCGTCGGAGAAGGTGGTTGAATAGGGATTGAGTCGGCTGAGGAAAGGCTTTCGAGGAATGCTGCTTGTCACTTCCGAGTCGACATTTTCGAGCTCCTTTGCACCATCTGGTATGGCCTCAATTTGAGTAGTTTCCGCCTGGGCGACCCCTTTCGCGTCAAGAAAGTCAAGGTCCTGGAAACGGGATTAGATCTTGTTGAAATAGGAGGACCAGACTTACGTACATCTTGCGAAGCCATGTCTGTGTTGTAGACCTTTGGCCGATTATACGATGTTTCCCACCCCAAGAAAATGCTCAAAATTAGACCCACGGTAAGGAAGATGGCCAACATCCAAAAGACCCATTTCCACCCTAGCTCCACTGTGATCTTGCCAGCAAGCAAAGGTTGGAGATTGACGATACCAGCAACACATACTGTCGTAAGCGCAGTACGCAGGCCTCGTTCGTGCACATAGTAGAGATCTCCAACAATCGCGAAAATAACCGACTCAAACATAGATACGGATAAGCCCTGAAGGATTCGAGCCCCAAGGAGTGAGTCATAGGTATTAGAAGCTCCTCCCCAGAATGTTCCGGCAGTCGCGCAAATCATGGAGAATAGTAAGGGGATTCGTCTCCCATACTTGTGCGACACGGACGAAATCAGCAGACCCGAAGCTCCGGTAGCGCAAAGACTGTAGCCAGTGAGGAGGGAAATCTTCGTAAAGGAGACGTTGAAGAGTAGCGAAAGCTCCAGCGCCATGGAAGATAGAATTGGACCGACACTATGAGAATCAGGCATAAAGCTCAACGCGCAGGATTTAGTCCAATGACATACCCACCAACCGTAAGTACTGTGCAATAGCAGTAAACGAGGAAGAGAGCGTCTCGCTGCCAAAGTGGCCAATTCAATGGGTCATTGGGATCTGAGGAAGGCTGAGGAACGAGGATGATCGTCTTCCCTCCACGAACAATCTTTTTCAGATAGCGCGAAGCCGCTACAGCATCACTGGCCTCATCGTCCAGTAACACAGTACCGGGAACTTGGCTAGGTTTGCTCTCCAGGATTCCCAAAGCCATGGCAGTGCGAGGGTGATGGGGAAAGGGCAAAGATATTCCGCGAGGAATGACTTGGACTGCAACAAATTACAGCCGTGTCTTAAAGGTGACCACTTATACATAGACGGGTATCAAAGATATATACCTTTCCGTCTCATCTACTCTTCCAAGGGATGGAATGCGGAGAAGGACATTGTAGGACTGGATCCCGTGTGGGGTACGGCCTGTCGGGCATATGTCTGGGTTAGTTTTCGTGCGGGTTAAGTCGGCTTCTCCATCATTGCGCAACATCATAAGAGAAAGCGCAAATATTGGCACCTAAATCGAAAAAGCAACTTCCATGGAGCTACCTAGAAGAAAGCCTGACATTGTTGCTCAGGGAGTATCTGGCCCAACCCCTGCTAAGTTGGCAAATTCGTATGCACATGGATCCAGTTCTTGCTGGCTAGTTCAAACAGTTTTCAAACTTGGGGCTGAGTCAAAAAGAATTGTGTGGGGTGCATGGCGCTGAGCTCCGCTTTTGTGTACTAGCTACGAAGGAGCTACACCTAGTTTGGATTGAGGTCTACTGCTCAAAAAATACCAGCTCCTTCGTAGACCACAATGTGCATGACACAGCCCATGGCTTGCAACGTCTGAGCAAGATTGCTGATGCTGTAGCAAGACGCGCTTATTACATGTGGAAAGTTATATGGCAATAGTAGATGTAAAATTTACTTCAAAATCAAAATCTAGATGCAAATCAATGGCGCTGGGCCACTTTTTGAGCGACCTTTGTTGAGTTGATATCGTACCCAGAACCTCATTATCAATTGCAGGTGGCAAATCCACACATTAGGTCAACTTCATTATGTTACGTGGTAAAACAGAGCACAAGCGTCCCTGTGATATGTTTTTATGTTGCGGAAAAGAAGTTCAGCCAAAGGGCATTCCATGAGCACAATTTCTTCAAGTAGGCGACGACGTGTGGGACACTTGGCAAGGTCTACATGGGGTTCCCCACGCAGAGACCTGTTCTGAGGCTTTCAGAGAAAGATCTTGTGCCACTATGGTGATTCAAACATTTTCTGTACAGTACTAATTCAATTGCCAACTGCGTTTATGCTGACTTGGTGGTGCGCGTTTCTAAAATCTATCCCGTCGAGACTACACTGCATCTTCAAAGTAAAGATTTGCGATATCAATTCCAGATCTTATTTTCGATGCCAAAGCCACCGTAATTCATAAAAACAGTGCTGCAACAACCTAAGCTCTGTCAATTGCATATGGATTTGCAAAGGTACTTGATAGATTTAGCGCAAGCAAAAGCAAACTTTGGAGACGTTGCTGGCATCGAAGACTGTCAATTTTGGTGGTACACCTCTATAACGTTTCTCTGAATACTAAAGAACCTATTACATGGAGGCCTCCGTAGAAAGACGGTGTGGGGTTGTGAAGGGAGGCTTTCATACAAGAGCCCTCCACCTTTCCTTACCTTTCTTGACGCTGGCTCAAACGCTGCACAAACCTGGTCACACAATTTCCAGTCTGTAGTATTTAGTACTCCACTAAGTTGGCAGCAGGAAGATTATTACTCGTTTTGAAGAATTGGCGGCTCGCCAAGAAGAGCGGCTCGCAACGTTTTTTCAAACCGAGCCTGAAGTGTGCCAATATGCTTTTGTGCTCTCTTCAGGGCCGGCGTTCAAATTAAATTTCATGCTCACACCCTCGTAGGGGTCGGCGGCTACTTTTTGTAGAAATTGCTTATCGATCAGCCAGTTAGAAAGTGGAAGTCTTGCAGAAATAAATTATCTAATAAACACAGAATCAACCAATGTTGACGCTCAGCAGCAGTGAGCGGGGAACGCTGCTTGCAACATACAGATTCTCCACACCCAGATTTCCAGCTGCTGGTGTTTATTGCCTAGAAAAAGTAGACTCCCTCCGCTACGCCACCCTCTTTTCCCAACCCCAACCCCACCAAACGCTTCTTGAGTCTCTCCGCTACCGCAGCCCCATACGACTCCACTTCACCCGGCGCTGGCGGCCCCTTCATCTTGCTGGTATCAACTCTCAGCCATACCGCCGCCGGCACATCTTTGCACGCGTCTTTTATCTGATTGAACATTTCGTCATCAAAGCCGCCGCCCAAAGCCACCGCCAGGGGTCTCTGCACGTAGTTCTGCGATCCGAGGTTGTCGGATGCGTTTGGAGGTGTTTTAGATGATAGAAGGAGTGGTATATCGGCAACGCCAGATTCCACAGAGAGGATGATGTGGATTACTGAACAAGGAGAAGCGTTTAGTCACGTGTGCGGTCGAGAGGGTTTCTTGGAAGATATACCATCGTATTCAGGTAGCAGGCCTGCACGGACTTTGTTCGCAATGCCTGGGGTTTTTCCGCATACAATGACTGGAACAGGAGACATAATTGATCGGGAGCTGGCAAATAGTCGCAAGAATTGCGAAGGTTGTAAAGGTCGCGGGGAGCGAAACCTAGTGCAGGATGTGAGACTTCTGAGCATGGAGCGTGGACATCGGTTTACTAGTTATAAGGTGCAAAAAGCTAAAGATGTAAGCCGGCTATACTTTATGCCTTTTGTGAGACGTTATAACCCAATTGTCGTGAAGTGTATCACTTGTGGCACACAAGAAGTTGGATCTACTAAGCTATACTTAGACTAGTATTGCGCTTCGGTGGTTAGATCTTACTCAGCAAATCGTTCCCCTCCCCACAACATTGGCATCACGTGAGGGCGCGGAAGTCCTTGAGTTTTACAGTCGCGCTAAATTCTTAAACCAAGTTAAGGTTGACGTATTGTACATTTGAATTATACATCTCAAGGCTACCCTACTCCAGCTTGCCAGATATCCATCAATTTAGTGCTTCCTCAAATATAGAACTGCCCAGCCAAAAACCCTATATACAAACACGATAACCAGTAGATAACCCACATACTTCCCAACATGGCCTGTTCCATACCCATAGACGCCTAAAACCGCCTTGCCCTCAATCAAACACTGGTCCTGCAGCGTACTCGGATACATGCACTGGCACCCCCCATCCTGCAGCGTCTCACAAGCGTAGTTTCTCTTGCCAAACTCATTTACCATCATGCCACGGAAAACGTACGCTTGATAATCGATGTAGTGGAAGACGTATCGCCAAAACACGTTGAGCGTCTGCGGTTGTACCATAAAGCCATTTACGCACATCCACAGCCCGTTAGCAAAAGCCGTGGCCGCGAGAGCGACTACAAAGATGGGAATCAGGGAGGATAAAAGGACAACGAGCGATTCAGCAGCCAGCAGGTCGAGGAAGAGCCACAGAACCCACGTGAAGAAGCCAGACGCCGTTGGCGTAAAGTTCCCAAGCCAGTAACTTATCACAGAAAATAGAATTGTGATGAGAAACAAATACGGTATGCCGATAATGAAGTTGGCAATCATGAACGCAGTGGGTCCGTATAGGCCGTTTGCGCGTTCTTTGGTGTAGATGCTGAGGTCTTCGAGGTAGGCGGGAATGTAGGCAACAGCCATGAAAGACATGAATGCTCCGCCAAAGAATATCGCGTTGGTGAAAGCCTGAATGTTGGCCTGTGTGGGTGAGAGACGTAGCCACACGGTGCCCATCATGATTGCTAGGCCCATGTACATTGCAATCCGGATTCCGTAAGCGACAACATCTCTATAGGATTTGATGAATGATCGATGGATTAGAGTTAGAGGGACGAGTGCAGGATTTGCCGCATTATGTGTGCTGGCTTCCGTTGCGATGGTCGAAGATGTTGGCCTGTTAGCCGCTGCCTGAATTTCATGTGTCAAGGTTGCGTTGTGTGCAGAGTCGGACCAGGATGCGTGCAGGTGATCTAATTGCTGGGTTGACTTTGCTTGATCGCGGGAGAAGTCTGTGTTGACAAGATCGATGATGAATTCGGCGGGGTTAGTGTAGAGTGGCATCTGAAGATGTTTAGTGCCACAGCTCATGGTACGTGATGGAACTCAGAGTCACTTACACTGTAGCCTAGACCGGCAAAATAGTTCTTGACTTCTGGAACAGCACCATTGTACACTACTTTCCCTCGTGATAGCAACATCAACTTGTCAAAGAGCTCGAAAGTAGTCGTTGATGGCTGATGGATAGAGGCAATGATCAGGACCTGCATGCATCGTTAGTAAGGAGGCTAGACATTTGATTGAACCCAATGATAATTCAATGAGAAGGACCATTTGAACAACAATACTCACCTTGTACTTCTTCGCAACATCCTTCACAAACCTCATGACCTCATAACTCGCCGCCGAGTCCAAACCACTGGTCGGTTCATCCAAGAACAATATCTTCGGACTCGTAATCAGCTGGCTCGCAACACTGACCCTCCTCTTCTGGCCTCCCGAGACCCCCTTACGGATCGGCGTGCCAATTAACGTATCAGCCTGATCGCGAAGTCCGAATGCAGACAGCAGTCCTTCGATGCGAGCCTTGCGCTCTGATTTACTAATAGAACTGAGGTGCATGGTTAGCGTCGGACCAAAATATTACATGCATACATGATGCATGGTTTTGTAGAAGATGGTGTTGGTCTACCTGGGAAGCGCCAGCTGCGCCGCAAAATATAGTGTTTCCCGTACAGTGAGCGAGCCAACCAATGCATCTTCCTGCTCAACGTAGGAACTCAACTTGCGAAAAGTCGCAATACTTGTCGGCGCGCCATTGATACAGAGGGTTTGGTGAATGCTAGCCTTCGGAATTGCGGCTCGATGCGCGAGGATATTGAGGAGCGTAGTTTTTCCAGAGCCACTGTCACCAATGTTAGGGGATGTCTGATTTCGGTAATAGTATGGGAGTGCAGACGGACCTTGGGCCCATCAGAGCTAGAACCTCTCCTGCTTGGATAATTCCGCTGACGCCAGACAGAATATTGAGAGGCTGTTTTGTAGCTCGGTCCTTGACAGTGACAGTGATATCCTCCCAACTGAAACTCTGCACCGTGTCGTTCGTCAAGTGAGCATACCCCAAACCCGCTGCATCCTTCTCCACATCCCCGGAATGATTCGAGATCGACATGGCAGCTCGGCACGACCGAGGTTAGGATTACAGTGAGACGGCACGAATCTGGGGAACGAAATTTGGTAGCAAGCCCAAAACCAAAAGAAATCGGTGTAGAGGGGAAGATAATGTTATAGATTCATATGTCTCACTCCGCTCCCCCTTTCATCATATATATCACCTTCCCCTTGCACCGCCCTGATTCTAGTATGCTGTGGGCATCGCAGCCGCTGTCATCGGCGACTTCGCAGAGTAAGCGGAACTATGCGTATCAGCCCCCAAATCCTTCGCCCCGTTGGGCTATGGAGTCAGGAACCGATCAAGCAGTGCGCTAGCAAACATCTTATCAGGTATAGCGCAACTGTCTGTCAGCTTCCTATAGGCTATTTGGCTTTGTCTGGTTGGTGCACCTCGTCGGCGCTGATGTAAGTCAAAAGGCCAATGGGTGTAGGGAAGAGCATATACACTATATACATTGATGTGCGAAGCTGCCAAAGAAGGAAAATTGTATAGTGCGTGTCGCATACCCAGATTCCTGGAATATTCCTCTTCCGCATCGTGCATGAAGGGGCGAGGGGGTGTGGACCCAAGTGAGCAAATTTGGTGCACAGATGCCGCTTCCCCCATGCGAGTAATCGATCTGTGGCCGAAACACCGTATCAAACCCCTTCTGTAGATTCCCAGCACAGTGACTTAGCAAGGTAGTGTGAAAATTCTTCGGCGATGGAGACATGCTCGAGCTGAAGTTATCTCGGTGAGGTGGGAGGCTGACACACAAAATCCCCCTGCTCATCGGCGACGTAGGAGTGCGCACGGACGCAACCCGCTCTGGAACGTCGCCGACGTGCCACATCGGGCTTCATTTCTCCAATAAAGTACTAAATATGGCCTCATTGGTTCGCAACACGTGAAAATTTAACGTACGATGTCTCCATTTGGCTGGCAAATACCGACCCGAGCACCAGAATAACACGATTGTCAAACAAGCATCTCCCTGTTCACATTTAATACATGAACTCGCTAATCTCTAACAGCTGGCCATCTAAAGCCCGTTTAGCCTGTAGGCTTGCTTCTCTGTTCTCCGCATTCAGCCTCTCTTCATATGTCATCTCCAGTAGCTTCTTCACCTCCTCTTCTCCAAATCTGCCCCCAGGCACCCCAAAGTCATTTCCATACTGCTTAGCTCTAGCAATGATGGCATCCGGACCTGCAGTGAACAAGTCAAAGAACAGAGCTGCATAAGGAAGAGAAGCGCCTTCTTCGACGTTCTTGAGATTCTGCTGTAAGACAAGAATGTTAAGCTGCATAAGTGCGCAGCCATTGGTGTTCATTCTGTCAATCTTGCCAGTGCATAATGATACGAGATAGGTGTCCATGAGAACTGCTAGGCCCCGTGTTATGTGGCCATGGGAGGCGGTGGGGATGTAGGTGGAGACCTCAGTATCAAAAGAGACAAGTGCGGAGTTTAGTGACAGGATGGCTGGGTCGGGATCGCTCAGCAGCGAGTCGATGTAGAGATTAGGTTGGATGGCAATAGTCAGAGATTGAAGTATTGTACTGCGGATGGAGAGGTGGAGGGTACGAAGGGCTCGTACGCTGAGAGATTGATAGGTTGAGACAACCTTATCGAATTCACTAGCTATTTGTGAGCATATGGAGATTGAGAAAGTAGGAAGAACTTACGCAGCAGTCTCTGTGCTCAAGGGGAGATACACACGGCCGCTTTCTGTCCTCGGTTCAGAAGACGAGAGTAATGTCCAGCGTCTGTTGTGTCTTTGGCCACTTGTCTCCGCCTGATTCGAGTCAGAAGCGCGATCGCTGATACATCGCAGCTGTGCAATTTTCGTGGCTAACCACTTCATGCTTGTGTACATGAGGCAAAGACTGATAACACTCTTTCTGTCCTGTATCGTGTCGGCCTGGTCTAAAGGCTCCGCATCGACCGCCTCAATGAGAAGATTGACCTCATTCTCAAGCAGTTCAATGGCATTTTCTCGGTCAGTCGGTTCAAGCTGGACAAGTCGAGCAATGAGCTGTTCCATCGCATCCGACTCCGCCCAGACGGCAGGTGCCTTAGTCCGGCGGCCTGTAGGTGTGGGTTGCGAACGACTGACCAAAGCTTTATACCAACCCATGCATTTCAGCGCGTAGGTGTCCATCTGGCTAATGATAAGTTGGGAGAATGCCTGGTCATGTGGCAAATTGTCAAGCATTTTGCAAAAGGCGATGATGAGTGTAAAGAATTGCGCCGTTCCCTGCATTGTCAGCACTCTGGCTAATAAATTTATGGGCCGTGTACATACCTTGAAGATGGGCTTTTTGGAATGCTTTGACCAATTTGATGCTTCGTTAAAAGCATCAATTTCAATGAATGTCTGCGTACATAGCTCAATGAGCGTCTCATCCAGTTGTGGGTGAAAGACATTCACTAAGAAATCATCCAGGAACGAAGTCAAAGTGCTCATGATGATGTCTGAGCCTGGAGGCACAACCTCCTTGAGCCTGTTTAAAAAGTCAAGTGAGGGTGGCAGCAGAATGCCCATGTTAAAGACACTCGGTGCAACAAGCAGTTTGTGCCCAGTAGCGCTACCGTCGAGGTTCGTACTGGCGTTTGTAGCCAGATCCTCTGGTTTCTTTGAGTCTGACACAAGACCAGGAACTGACGACTTGAGGATAAACTCTAGATCCTCTCGCTCCTGTGAAAGCTCGGGTGTCTTCGTGTCCATGTCGGTTAGCTTGAACATACGCTTGTTCCTATCTCGAGCGGCACGTGAAAAAACGCTGCCAACAGCCGTTTGGCCTTGGCCGCTACGGTAGGAGCCTTCGCCATCGGTAGCGAGGTAGTCGTGAAGTATGGAACGTATCTGCAGATAGTAAGCACGCAGAATTCATGGCCTCAGAAAACTTCTCACCTCGCTCTGATACAACTTCCACAGTTCTTTGAACCCACGAGTCAAAGTCGCGCTTGAAGAGGTAAGGCCTTCTCGGCGTACGATGCCTGCCACAACATCATGCACAACTCTATGGCTCTCAGCGATTGCCTCGAATCGTGCATAAAGTGTCCAGAGTAGGTCGTTGAGAAGAGTAGTTCGAATATCATCACTCTCAATCTCGGTCTTGGTCTTTCCACCCTTTCTCGACGCATAAGCGTGTAGTATGTTGGGATGCCGTTGTGCGACCTCATTGTTCGACTTATCGACGACTTTGAATAGTTCTACAGGCAGACGCTGTTCGATGGTGTCGACTGCCTCATCCAGGCGGCCCATCTTGTTGAGAGCCTCTATTACAAGACGTATGTACTGAAACGTGTCGGCTTCTGGGTTGTGCGTTGAATCGTCGGTCATCTGCTAGTGTGAGCACCGCACATTCATACAGACAATATACTTACCGGTTCTGAAGTGTCAAGACCATCCAAGAAATAGTACAACCGCCTGCCTCGTGCATCGGCCTGGGCGCGCTCGGATATATCGCCTTTGACTTGATTGTGTGCATATTCTTTCCAACGATCCTCGCAATATGGTGATTTAAGGTAGAGGTGGCTATGAAGTTCTTCTATCAAGATGTCTGTGAGTGAGACCTCTTGATTTGTAAGATATGTTCGCAAGTCAGACAGGGCGCCAATCTTTTCCATTTCTGATTTTCGAATCATGCGTAGTGCTTCTTGAAGGATTTCCACAGCCGTCAAGAAGCGTTTCTCTGAGATACGAGCTTCTAGTCTCTCGGGAATGAGCTGCAACTTTTCGATGTTGTCGAGCATCTGCAGCATCTCATCGTAGCTCTGAGAAGTCGTAGCGAACTCTTTCAGCTCAGGCTTTGCTGAAGAGAGCTGTGACTTAGCTGAAGATAATGACGTCTTCAGACTTCTGACGCGGTGTTGTGAACTTTGCAAGCTGCTTTGAATTTGGTGAAAGGTGCCAATGGAGCTGTTGAACCCCTGGTGGTGCTCTGTGTCGTGTCAGTCAAAGATCTTCGTCACGCAATCAGTATCATACCATTCACAATGCCCTTGAGCGCTTGCTGGAGCTCTTGATGAGTTTGTCGGAACTGGCCAGCTTGGTTCGCCAGACCCAGGGAGCTCGAGTCCATGAGCTTTAGTGCTACCTCAATGGGCACACACTGGTCCTTGGTCATGAAGTCCCAGTTCTGTTGGATATATTGCAAGACCTCTTCGATGCGCTGACTCCCTGGGCCATAGTTTGCACCTGGTCTGTTTCGCCTCTCGCCGCTGCGGCGTCGTGCCTGCATGCGCTCAAGACTCGTGGGCCGTGTCACTTGCTGGGGCTCTTCTTCCCGTCTGGAGAAGCCACCATAGCCGCCTGGTCGGCGGTCACGGTCACGGTCACGGTCACCACTTGGCCGCCTTGAAAAATCCTCATCTCTACCCATTCCCCCATATCCTCCGGGTCTGCGTTCGCGTTCGCGGTCGTTGCTCGGCCGTTGTGGACTGCCAGATTCGGGTGCGTTCATGCCTCCATATCCACCTGGTCGACGCCATCGATCGTCGCTCGGTCGCTCGTCATAGCCATCGTTGGGAGCGCCATATCCCCCGCGAGCACCGTTGTTATAGTTGCCGTTGGTGTATCCACCATTGGCTCCCGCCCGCGAGTAGCCAGGGTTGCGCGACATGGTGCGCTTAGATGATAGAATTTGCTACAGCTTCTATGCGCTCGTGTTGCAGGGTCATTGTGCGTGAATGGGGACTTTGCGCATTGTTTAGCGCATATGTTGTCCTCAGTTGCGGGGAGCTCGGAGGTGAAGGTCCAACAGCACGGATCACTTGTCCCTTGTCTCAAGGGTTATTGAGTGCCAAGGCCACTTCGATTCACCATCCGAGAAGGAGTACAGAATCAACGGAATCGTTCATTGAAGAGTAATGGTCGTTAGTTTCCTGCAATACCAAAGTTGACAGAACCCAAGATCGCGGTCCAATCGACCATTTGTCGCGCCAAGACCTCCGCTCCGCGCTCCGCAAGTTCAGACTTCTGCCAACTCGCGCCCTGAGAGCTCTCACTCGCGATATTCTTTGTCAAACCATCAACGCAGGCCCCGAGCAGCCTCGCGCCCTTACCACAGCACCCTCGCCCTGCTATGTCGCGCTGATATTGGCTCCATTCCGCGTCCGACTTTAGACTCCACACGCAACCGCTGCCGAATCGCGACCGCGACCTGCATCATCCATCATGGCCGCCGTCTATGCCAACGGCGCGAATGGCGTCAACGGGGCAGGCAGCATGTTCCCTCCGCCGCGCTACTCGGACGTGCCCAGCGCCATCACCATTTCCGTCGCAGATGACGAGGGAGGGCAGCTCGATGTCGAGATTCCCCTCGACGAGGACATTCAGGACGACCCGACCGAGCTCTGTGCGATTCTGGAAAACGAGAAGAGCTTGACGTCGACTTGGGTCAAGGTCGCCGTTGCCTATGCGAAGCACAAGAAGATCGACGTGGCCATAGACGTGATGAGCCAGGCCATCAATGTCTTTGGCCGGGCGCGTGGCGAGGACAGACTCAGCATTCTCAACGGCCTGTGCTGGCTGTATCTCCTCAAGTGTCGCGAAGCCCCGCGCATCAAGTCCGGTATGTAAACAAGACATGTGGCGAAGCCAGCACTGACCACTCCAGACACCAATCCAGACGCGAAGACAAAGGACTTCTATCTCCAAGCAGCCACCAGCGTGCTCAACGATGCCTCGCGAATCAGCCCGTCTCATCCACCGCTGTTCCTTGCTCGTGGCGTCCTCTATCTCCTCCGCGCCTCGCTTCAAGGGCCTTCCACGACTGCCGGGCCCCACCCCGTGAGCCCAGAGCGCATGGAGACGCTTAAGCAGGCCGCAAAGTGCTTTGAGGATGCACTCAGGGCCTCTGGCGGGCGTAACCTCATGGCGAAGATGGGCAAGGCGCGCGTGAACTACTCAATGGGCAAATGGGCCGATGCCTTGAAGGGATACCAGAGCATCCTCGAGAGCTCACCAGACCTTATTGACCCTGACCCACGCATTGGTATTGGCTGCTGCTTCTGGCAGCTTGGCTTCAAGGACGACGCAGCTAGCGCTTGGCAACGGTCTCTTGATCTCAATCCAAAGTCAAAAATAGCCCTCATCTTACTGGGCATCTACAATCTCCAGCTCACTGCGAACCTCTCCTCGTCCGACCCAAAGTTTGTCGAACTGTACAAGAAGGCAACCAACCAATACATATCGCCCGCGACGAAGCTGGACAACCAGTTTCCACTGACATGCGCAGCGCTCGGGAGCTATTTCATTACCAGGAGGGATCTTGCAAAAGCTGAGGTTGTTGCAACACGCGCCATTGAACTCACCGACACGAACGCTATAGCCAGTGACGGCTGGTACCTGCGGGCAAAGAAAGCACACCAAGAAGAAAATATAGCCAAGGCTGCAGAGTACTACTCCAAGTCAGATCAGGCCCGTGGAGGCGAGGAGCGCGGCTTCATTCCTGCAAAATTTGGGCTGGCCCAGATGAACGTCCTCATGAGTAATTACGATGGCGCGAAATTCCGGCTGGAAAAGATACTCCAACAATCGCCTGCCCTCGAAGCACAGACTTTGCTTGGTACCTTGTACGCGGAAGATGTCTTCGCTGCCCAGAACAGCAAGTCCACAGACGACAAATCTGCCGAACTGAAGAAAGCCCTCAAATACCTGGAGACCGTTCAGAGCGCATGGAAGGACCCCAAGAAGAAAGTCACACCCGATCAGTCAGTGCTGCTGAATTTGGCCCGGTTGTACGAGGCTGAACACCCCGAGAAGAGCTTGAAGTGCCTTGAAGAGGTTGAACAAATGGAGCTCGACGCTATTCCAGACGAAGACTACCCAGAAGACCTTGAGGAGGAGTTTGAGATCAAAGCCGCGCTGCGCGAGCTCTTACCTCCTCAATTACTGAATAACATGGGCTGCTTTCATTTCCAGGCAGACCGTTTCGTTCGAGCTAGAGAGCTCTTTCAGGCTGCACTCAATGCGTGCGTCAAAGCGGCCTCTCGCGATGAGACTATCGACACTGATGCCCTCGTAACGTCAATCAGCTACAACCTTGGCCGTACGTACGAGGCCGAGGGCATGAATGACGATGCCAAAGTTGTTTATGACAACCTATTGAAAAGACACGCCGACTATGTTGATGCTCGTCTCCGCCTGACCTACATTGCTTTGCGACAGAGTCCGCAAGACGAAGGTCCACGAGCAATGAAAGACCTGTTCAAAGAGAATGAAGACAACATCGAAGTGCGAGCTCTCTATGGGTGGTACGTTAACAAGTCGAAGAAGCGGACTCAGAACTTCGCGACGGATGATGAACAGCGGCTCTATAAACATACTCTCCAGAAGTCTGACAAGCACGATCGGTACTCGCTCATGGGTATGGGTAATATTCACCTTGCTATTGCCCGTGAAATGCCCAGAAGCTCGGAACAAGAGAAGGAGAAGCGTCGGAAAGGCTACGAGCGAGCCGTTGAGTTTTTCGACAAGGTGCTTCAACTTGATCCCAAGAACGCATATGCCGCCCAGGGTATAGCCATCGCTTTAGTTGAAGACAAGAAAGATTTTTCAACAGCCCTTCAGATCTTCACGAAAGTTAAGGAAACACTCAAGGACCACAGCGTGTTTGTCAATTTGGGTCATACCTACTGCGAGATCAAGCAGTATGCTCGAGCGATTGAAAATGTAAATATTATGACTTGACACGCGATATCAGAATACTAACGCTGAACAGTACGAAGCTGCACTATCGAAAGGTCGGCAAGGTGACCCAAAAATTCTCGCCTGTCTCGGACGTACTTGGTATCTTCGTGCCAGACACGAACGAAGCATCGCCTACTTCCGCACAGCCCTCGACTACTCCAAGCAAGCCCTCAAAGTTGCTCCTTCAGATCTCAACTCGCAGTTCAATGTCGCTTTCATCCAATTCCAGATCGCACAAAGTATCATTAACCTTGCTGAGAAAGATCGGTCCCTTGAAGAAGTCGACGAAGCTACCAAAGGCCTTATGGAAGCAATTGAGTCTCTCGATAATCTTGCAAAGGAGGAAACACCACCCTTTCCCCGAAGCGATATTAAATCCCGTGCAAATATGGGCCGCAACACCATGGCTAAACAGCTCGAGCGTGCACGTGATAAGCAAGCCACGTACGAAGGCGAAAATGCAACGAAGCTCGATCAAGCTCGCAGAATTCGTGAAGCAGAAGTACGCCGTCGTGAAGAAGAGAAAAAGAGGTTGGAGGAAGAAGCTATCGAGCGGAGGCGCAAGATTCTCGAGGAGCAAGAACGCGCTATTGAACGTGACCGCGAACTTATGGAGAAGCGTGGTGAGGAAGAGCGGAGACGCATGGAAGATGACGAAGATAGAGAATTGCGGAAAGCTGAGCGTAGAGCCCGTGGCCCCAAGGGCCCCAAGCGGAAGAAGAAGGATGCTGATTCAGACACCGATGGCCTTGCTGGATCCGACGACGATGATGATGAACAAAGGTCTCGACGGAGAAGGACTAGTGCTTCTGGTACTGAGGGTCTTACGGACGAAGAGCGGCCGCGCGAGAAGAAGAAGAGGAAGCTTGCGCGCAAGAGCGAACCGGCGGGCAAGTACAAGTCTGCCGAGTTCATCGATGAAGACAGCGACGAAGGTGATGCGGATCTACCGGCCGAAGATACCGAAAAGGCCGATGCGCAGTTGGCCAGTGAAGACGAAGCTGCTGCCGCGGCGCCCAGGGCGCGTAAAGGTCGCGTCGTCGATGACGAGGACGAAGATGAGGACGAGGGCATCGCAGCACCGAAGGCGAACGGCGATGTCATGGATGATGACGACGACGAGTGAAGTCAGAGTGGTGAGCTCCTAGGAACAAGCACCCAGTGCGGAGAAGTTGTGGAATTATCTGGCACGGCGTCATAGTTTTGGCATCTATTCTTCCATCTGCATGCATCAGCGCTACGGCGTTTTGTACTTTACCTCCTATGAGAAAAGTTGTTCCCCATTTTCCATGCGGACAATTTGTATACCAACTTAACCCCCCGGAAGGAGGAAAAAGCGCACAACAGAGTTCTCTATTTTTCGTTTTGGAATGGAATTGATAGCGCCAAAAACTTGTAGAATATAGATACAGATACCGTATTGATTGTTTGAAGCATCTGCAGAAAGAAAAATGGAGCGGAAGAAGAAGAAGCATTGCGCAACACTGCGAGGAATATGTGATTTGATTAAGCGTGACTGGTTACATGATTCTAAACTGATGAGGCATTTTCTCAAAGCGCCCACTCATCTTTATTATCTGTCGCAGTAATAAAGGGTTCGTTGATGAGTTTAACGGCTAATTCACTGCATAGCACACTATACACTAGTTAGTAAAGAAGCATATAAGACATCGGCACACGGAAACGGAACGGTGAAGTAAGAACTTACCAACTGGACCCAACAAGCGCATCTAGCTCCTTGATCGCTCTCTCCCTCTGGGCACCCATCTTTGTGCCCTTTTGCACCTCAATCTGCAGCTCCGCGATGCGCTTACCCCGTGCAATACCGGCGAGTTCAACGACCTTCTTGGCGAGACAGTCGCTGTGGAAAGCGTGTTGGCAGGGGAATACGAAAAACTGACGGGCTAGAAGTGGTAGGCTGCAGATATAGCATCGTTCGCCCGGCTCGACGATAGCGTAGCGCTGTTCGAGCGCTTTGATATCGCTCTTGATGTGTTGAGCCGTGGACTCGGAATCGTCCATTTCCTGTTTGAGACTGTCGATTTTACGCGAGTAGTCTTCAAGAGCAGAGCATATTTCTTCCTTGAAGTCGTCAATGACGACAAAATCAGGAAAGAAAGGAATCAGATCTTCAATCCTCAACAAATCTACTCTCCGCAAAAACTCAATTGCAGTCTTGATTCCCGAGGACTGTGAGATGACTTTCTTCGCGATGGCAAGCCAGAGCTTTTTACGGAGTGCGGGCTCAGTATTAGAGCGATCGGCAACGGAGCTTGCAAGGTCTATCTCGTCGTATTTGAGGGCAAGGTCGACAGCTTGGGCATACTGGCCCATGGACTCATATATATGCACGCAGGATTGTACGCGTTTGTGTTGAATGCAGAGACGTAGGGCGAAGTCAGCGTCGTAATTCTGCTCGTGAGCATTTGACTGGCCTTCGAGGTAGGCGAGGAGTGCTGATTCGTCACTGGTGGGATGTGATGCGTAGATCGATATAAGTGTGTTGTGGATCGCGGCGTCGGTTGAATTGTGCTGGTTGATTTCGAAGAGCAGATATCGGACTGCTTGGTTCTGGTTCAAGGCGGTCTTGGTGTGGTTGTTGTAGTTAAGGAACGCTGGGATAAGCTTTTGCGCGTCAAAGGTCGAGTGTCTCATCATGATATCGACTAGCTCGAGCGGTACGTGAGCCATTAACACACTGCTGTACTTGTAGAAGATTTCAGGGTCAGTCTGCCTCTTTAAAACATCCAAAGATTCTGACCATCGCTCTCGCTGGACCCAGTAAGATAAGACGTAATTATAGTCGTTGATCACTGTAGCGAAGTACAGAAGCTCTTCCTCCCGACCATGGCTACTGACGATTTCGTATACAGTCTTGCGGTCCAGATCGGCTTTGTATTTTGTCACAAAGTCTTGATACTCCTTCCTGATTACGGACAGTTGATCGTGGGTTTCAGCTGTATTCATACTTTCCGACAGCTCAGCCCTCGTAGTAATGGTATCATCAAGTATATTCAGCTTCGCCATGTATAACTCGATGAGCCAGGTAGCAACCATTGTCCTTTGCATGATTGATGACTTCTTCAGTGTAAAGAGCTTAGTGAGAAGGTACTTTCGTAAAGCATCTTGTTCTCCATTATCAATAAAGGTTAGGGCCACTTGTTCAAAAGGCTTTGTGCTTCGACCGTAGACAGCAGCGGCTTCCATATACTGGCCTTTTCCCACTAGATAGTCCCCAGACGCTGTTGCAACTGCATCTTTCTGTGCTGATGTTTTTGCGTACTGTGAGGCGGCCTCGAACTGTTGCGCTTTGAGCATGATCTTCCAAACGTCCCTGTTTTCGTCTGTCAAGACGATTTCGAAGATTTCCTGAGTGGTGAACAACCAATAAGTATTCTTCTTGATATCGGCCACGAGCCCAATCGCACTTTGGCCAGGGTCCAGCACAACTTGGTCAAGAACCACTGTGTCGTCAAGCCGGTTGATAGCTACAATCCTGCCCTCGACAAGTTGAAGAATATGCCACTGACTGAGTATCATTGAGGTGACTGCATCTTGTGTTCTCCTGGTACGGCCGCTGGCGGTCTGAGACGGCGGGATCTGCGATCTAGGCAGCATCTTCGAGTCCGCTAAGACCTTCCCGCCAAGTTCGGATGCGTCTTGTGATAGGTACAGCTTCCCATGCAAAACGCCTTGCGATGTGAGCCAGCCGAATGTTCTCTCAGGACTTGAGTAGTCAAGGTTTGGGTTGTCCTGGAGTTCTGGGGAGACAGCAAGTAACGAAGTAGTGCTACTTGTCACATTTGGGATCTCATGCACTGTGGCAGACTCGCTCTCAAAAAGCTTTGAAAATATTGACCCGCTACCTTCATGCCCCTGACGTCCGACTTTACCTGCAAAATGCAGGAACGTTGACGGTGTCGCAATGATGACCCGGCGCAGATCTGTTCTTCCCGACACAGTGTCCGTCCATATTCCAACGATGGGGCCATCGTTTGTTCTGTATACACTCTTCAGGTATCGTTCTTCTCTCCGGTAGAACTCGGAGGAGGGCTCAATGTACACCTCGTAGACGTTGCCATCTGATGCTCCCACCAATATCTCGCGGGTAGATGCAGTCGGTTGTGAGGGGTTCCAAGAAATACTCTCTATTACGACTCCTTTAAGCCGTGATAGCGCTTTGGGTGTCCGGGATTGTGTATGGAGGTAGTAGTTTTCTGCGAGGGTGGTGGTTATGACGAGATGCGACGCGGAGGGGTCAAGGAACAGGCGCTTTATGACGCCAATTTCCGATGGCTTTTTTGGTAGATCGATATCTTCTCACGGGTTAGGGAAGGTTCTGCAGCTGTTTTAAAGCTATGCCGGTGCTCTACGAACCATCTATGTCTGCAGGACTGTCCAAATCTATTCGCAGTATGCGCCCGGTCGAGAGAGCCAGAATGAGGACGTTATTGGCTACTGCAGCTGCCACAAAGTCGGAGGATATATTGAACTGCAGCGAAACCCGCTCTATATTAAACATGGGAAGCGATGCGTCGTCCTGCATGTTGCTCGTGCTGGGCGGAGCATATCCGCTCGAGGTGTCGTACGCCATGATGGCGTTCAGGTGCAGATTCCCGCTATTCCGGTCGCGTAATCATGGCTTGCTTGAATGGCGACAGCTTCAGCTGCTTTCGCGGAGTTTCGCGACCTGTGTTACATGCGTTGACTGAGTCTGCATCTCGAAAGCACCGTCGTGGTGCCGGAGCTTGGGTAGCGGAAATAGTACGGAGATTAAACGGAGATGGCTTGGAGATATGGCACTTTAGGCACACACCTCATCAATTACGAGTGGTCAAGATACTCTTTGTTATTAAAGCGTCCGAGATATTCGCCTTATTTTGCTCGTCTAAACTTGCATTAGTAGCTTAAGATTTAGCCGCAAATTAATAAGGGTTGGATCTGGAGACCTCTGAGTAATTAAGTTTTTAGGACGGAGACACAGCAATATATTTAAACATATATTATATTAGAAGCGCTTTATAATACATACGACCATAGGATCTTGAGAACAAGGCTTCCCGTTCGCTCAGCCCTATTTAAGCAAGATACCGGCGGATTAGTAGTTAGGTGGGTGACCACTAGCGAATCCCCGCTGTTGTATGTTTTTGCTATTTTTAGTCGTTTTTAGTGGAACGGTGAGAAGAGAGTGAGAAATAGGTAGAAATAGCATGCTATAATAAGTTAGGCTTTAATACTAGTAATTTAGACTATTAAAACAAGAGCAAAGGCTATTATTATATATATAGAGATAAAGGAGTTGTGATAGGATATATTTATAATAAGAGGCCTGTGAAGTAAAGTATTTAATCTATAGAGTTAGATGCGATATCTAGAAGCTAATTTTATTAGGCGTATAGTGTCAGGACACAGGTCTGCTCCCACTGCGCCAAACAACCCAAAAAGGTAACAATGATCTGCTATCTGCAGATTATGCTGAACAGAATTGTCAGATAATAGGTACCTGGAACATCCAGCCGGCCTACGTCATGTGCAGACACAAGAGGGATAGTCACGTAACACCAATCTCGGGTGTAACAACACAACACCTAAGGAAGAAAATCAGAGACAGAGAATCGATCAATAAAAAAAAGAAACAATCTTCAGACCCTATCAAGATTCATCTATTATTTATTGCCTGTCGCGTGAAGACCCTCAAATCTGACAAGAATAGTACTTAACGTCGTACTGGTGACCAGCCAGCGGCTACCTTAGCTCTCCGCCTTGTAGCCTGACATATAGGTGTAATATACATACTATAAAATTTATAAACTTAAATAATAGTCTAGTAGGGGGCGGCCCCATAGAACCAGTTTAATCACAGTAAATGTAGTATAGGGGGCAATTTCTCTATATTCTGGATCTAATCAGCAGATTTCAATTAGCTTGCCCAGCTTTTCTAGCAGCGTGGCTGCTTAATCGTAGGGGTTGTTATTTGTCTGCTTATAGAAATCCCCACCTCCACGGCGCGAGTCCACGCGGCCCGCCCCTGCTAGGCCATCGTTTAAGTTTGCAAATTTTTACGGTATTATAGATAAATCCTATTGCAGCCACGTTAATTATTAACGGCTCTACTTAGTGGAATAGCTTACGGCTCACTTCTGGCGTGAAAATAGAGTTCCTTTTTCTAGAACTGCCGACCCACTCTAAGGTTGCGATTGAACATGAGGTAAGATATTTTTTCAAGCGATTTGCAGAACCCTGATATAGGAGTGATTGACTCAGTCTGGTCATCGCGTAGTCTCAGGTCAGTGCAATGGCTAAATTCACATATGAGCCTGCCAGTGTCGCGCAAACTGACAACTATAAAGGTCTCCTGTACGATGCAGGGGACTCAAAAATAGAAGGATGCGGATAGAAATTTTTCTTATCCTAAAGGAGATCAAATATATGACACAATACCCAGCACATGGAAGAGTTGGGATAGCTTGCTTCATTGATAACAGAGACTCAATAGTGAGTGTCAAAGCACTGCGGCTTGCTACAACACATCGACAATCACAACAGCGGTTTTCCAGCCGAGTCGGCATCCTTACAATACGTCAATTGGCCTTTAATTATCCCTGTCTGAGGCTTTGTCACTATCAGGTCTTATTGATCAATTTAAGTGTCCAGACGATCTGAACAAAGATGAGCAGATCAAGGGCTTGTCGCATTCATATTACAATATCACGTGATAAATAATCTCATGTAATCGCATTCGCGCTCACGTTAACCTCATCCAACTAAGGAATAAATCGTCGAGCTTGCGGACCGTCAAGTTCTGGGCCACCATACAAACGCTTTATATTTTCCATCCCACGACATAGAACACCATGCAGCTCTCATCTCAAGAACTAACCCGCGAATCTCCAGCGAGTCAATTAAATAATACGATAATGAGAAAGCTTCAAAAAGCTTTAGAAGCCGACCCAGAGGTGGACCTAGCTTCTCAAATTCCCTCGTCGTACTCAAGTCGACTTGCTAATCGAAAAGCCGAAGGTTTGGAGCTTCGCATGCAAATTTCTCGATCTAAAGATACCGATCTGACACCCCGCAGGATGTCATGAGAATGACCCGCCTTCAAAGCGTCCAAAAGTGGAGGCCCCTCAATTTCCTGAAGATGTCCGACATTTTCTTGACGGAAATTCCTCAGCCACAGTCCTGTTCCCACTCTCTGGCTCCGTTCGAAGCCTCATAGAAAGTGACCATGATGAGTCCCTTGCCTACAGCGTACGCAGAGTGGTTGAGCAGAGCGAAGTTATCTGGAAGCCTAAGTTTGGCCACCACAAAATCGTCCTTAAGTGCAGTCCTAGTATTGCTCTTAAGATTATACTGAACATGGATGACTTCACTGAATACACAACCCTACAATACCTTGAGGAGCATAAACCCAACATTCCTGCGCCAAGGTCCCTCGGTCTTGTCCGCCTTGGTAAATGCTTCTTTATTTTTATGACTCTTGTACCTGGCACGACACTTGAAGCAGTCTGGCCAGAACTAGACGAGTCAATTAAACGTTCAGTTCAAGATCAGCTGAACGAAATATTTATAGAGTTGCGTTCTTTAACCCGTCCCGACAATATGTCACTCGGGGGAGTGGCGGGAGAAGGTTGCCAGGACTTAAGAAGACATGTTCGGCGCACAAAAGACCCTATTAGGACTACAGAGGATTTTGATAACTGGCAATTCTCAAATCCTCATTTTGGAAGCCCAATCTATATTAAAGTCCTTCAAAGACTTTCCCCGCCCCTGTCACAGAAACACGTTCTCAGCCATAACGATCTGCGCCCTGACAACATCGTCGTAAAACTTGAAGAAGGCCAAGGCCGCGTAACTGGTATCATTGACTGGCAATACAGCGGCTTTTATCCAGAATACTACGAATCCACAAAGTTGATGAATGGTCTTTCCACGAATGAGGATAGCGATTGGTACTTGTTCATTCCTGAATGTATTTCCCCAGTTCGAAACGCGCAGAAATGGCTCCTCGATGCTCTCTGGTGGAAACATGTGGAGTAGCAAGTGTTAAGCATCTTCAATCAGGGTCAGAATGGTTAGGGATGAATGGGAAGGCGCGAAATTGGCTAATCATGCGAACAAAAATAAGCTATATGGAAAACAAACCCACACAACCGCGGCCATACAAAAACCTGCTATGTATATCTGGACACTTGTTGTCTCAATATTCTCCACGCTTGTTTCAGAGCTTTCTCTTCTGCTTCTGATAGGTTTTGCCGTCGCCATCTATGATACACTCTTCCTCCAAATTGTCCAGTATTTCCAGCACATAATCCTGACAATCCCACTCTACTGTCTCGTTATCCACCTTTGTAGCTGTGATCGTCTACGCACCGCCATCACCATCTTCGGGTGTTGGTGCCAAGCTTCATCAGGTCCAAAGTTTATTTCCTTACTTCGGTGCATGTATCTAGCAAGGACTGCAAGCTTATAACACAGCTCAACCGGATGACTTGCCCAGATCGCTCCCAATGAATACTACTTCCACAGCGGCAAACCTAGGGTTTTGTCAGCGAGGTCGAGCCAGAAGATGCGCAAAAAACCCACGCTGCCGTTGAAGCCGCTATTTCTAGCCTTCGCGCGTTTGTGAAAAGAGCGAGAACAAGCGCAAATACAACTGTGAAGCCCGCCATGGCTCCGAGTCGGCCCCCTTCCGTCTTGATGAAGTATAAGGCGACAATAGCCAGGACAGGTAATGCCGCGCCCAGTACACTAATCAAGATGTTGTTGAACCTCAGCAGGCGTCCCTCACTATAATGGAGGATGCCACTGTCTGGATCAATGGTCTTATTAAATGCCGTGCCTTGCTGTCCAGGAGGAGTCTGGTTGAATTTCCTTGAAGAGGCACATGATCTCAACCAGTTCCAAACATCCAGGAGTGAGGAGGACAGAAATTTGGAGAAAATATCTTGCTCTTCGGCAGGGCTATGTATAGTCAGGAGGTCCTTTTCGAGGAATATGTGTTCTCTACGGGAACTGCTCTCCGGCAACTTCCAGGTATACTCTTCATTACCATGAAGAAAGTTATCACCATCGCCTATTCCACTAATCCAGTCACGCAGGAATCGCACGTCTGCTGGTTCTGGCATAGGCATGCGCCCAACTTGCGCTACTTGGATCAAGGCAGCGTCTGTGCAAAGTCAACGACTAGTAATACCAGAATGGATGTTGAAGTTTACTGTACTCCTGGAGCTTCTTTCGGATGTCCAGTAGCATTCTATACTGGAGGCTATCATCGGAGTTTCGTAGCATACGAAAGTAGGTAGAGTATTCCTTCTCATTGACATCGGTCGAGCTTTCATCTTCCGCCCACAAATCGCGAAACTGCACCTGTAAGTCCACCAGCTCAGCCTGCAAACTCAAGAGATTCAACATGTTAAGTGCGCTGAATCGCCTCAAGATGGCCGCTTCAGGATAATGGCCCATCAAATCTGCGAGTCGATGATAGCCTCGTGGCTCAGTGGACATTGGGGCGGTCATGGCTCCTTCTCCACTGCTGACTGTCGACAATGGTAGCAATGAGATGATAGACGCAGTGTGATTTTTTATGTCAATTTTGAGCCTGAAGAGCTGAATCGCGATCTGCAGCTGACCTTACGTCGGTGGTGGGGCAGAGCTGAATGGTGTATGCAGGTGTGAGACAGGGGTCCATGGCTAACGATATCTCAGCCTTGTGTCTGCTTTAGCCCAAAGGCTGAGCAGTCCCCCAAGATTCATCTTGCATCCATCCATAGCGAACCTCCAACTGACTCTAACCATTCCTTAGCTATTCCGATGGCTGAAGTTTTTGGTGTCGCTAGTTCCATCACGGCCTTCTCCCAAATATATCTGCGAGCTCTCCAGGGATTATCTGCTCCCGATGCCCCTCAACAGCGACGTCTGCTGCAGAAATACTCTCTGCTGATGAGTATGTTGAGGGATTGCGGCAACATCATTCAGGCCTCTGCAGAATTCAGGCCCACGAGTTCCATGATCATAGAGGCTACCCAGCAATGTATGGATCTTGGGCAGGAGATAGCCTATCGATATGAGAAGTTCACTGGTTCCGGTACCAAGAAACGCATCGCCTTTGCCCTTGCACCTTGGGATAGGCTACAAGCGATGCATCATGATTTCCACGATAGTGTACTCCTTCTTCATGATCTCACTCAAGAGTAAGACAACCTTTGCAGTCGTCAGACTGTCTCGCTAATTGATCTCAATTACCAGCTTAATGTTACAAGATCTAGTTGAGAGCCAAAATGATCTGCGAGCTCTTGCAGCAAAATCGTTTGCAACAAAAAGCACCACTGCGAGGGATGGGCGGTACCACCATAACACTGAAGACCAAGAGGATCACGCGTCTACGCGAACAGAACAAACCGCATTCACTGTTGGCGGAGGATCCATCGCGGACGTAGTTACCCTCGCCGATGAAGTCGTGGCCCAAAGCATTAAGAGGGGAGTCCACTTTGGCGGAGATCCCAGTCTGATACTTGGTACCATCACCATGACGCATCAAAACAGACCAAGCTTTGTTCCAGTACGTGCAAAATATGATACAGGCGCTGACGTCAATTTTATCCCAGCGTCTCTCATAGAGAAGCATGGGCTCTCCCATCAAATGGTCAAACTCGAGAGCGACGATGATACCGAGGGCGCTGTGTTCATCGGATTGAACAACCAGGAATATGTCATATACCATAAGATTACATTACAATGGTGTGCCGCAACTATGCATCGTGTCCGAACAACCGAGTTCCATGTTGCAGAGGATCTACCGTACGACATGTTATTGGGAAACCCATTCATCCAAGAGAATCGTGTTTTCGATCCGCAGCGAGTCGCCCTACCCTTACGACGCAAGTACCGTAGCTCCGGTAAGTTATTGCACACTTGTGCATATCGCATGTGAAAATAAAGCACAGTAATAACTGCTTAATAGCACAAAAGCAAGAAGAAGCACAGAGGACCCAGGCACACGCTCAAGCTGTCGCAGAGGAATCAAGACGGGAGAGGAACGAGGATGCCACCAGGCGTGCGCTGGAGAGAGAAGCAAGACGCCTTGCGCAAATGCAAACGTCGGCCTCATCCATGGTATCTGCAAATCCCAACCACAGCCCCAGCCCTCTCGGTTCCGGCAGTGGGTTTACAACACCAGTCAGTAGAACGAATAGTTTTCCTTTCGGTGCCAGACTAAGCCAACAATCGTCATTGGCGACCCAAACCACTACATCAATTCAAAATGATCCGGTCATCAACACCGTACCAACAACAGTTGCGAGCGGACAAGCACCTACTTTTATTCCTAGCCCGCCTTCCACGTGAAATAATGTCTCATCTAATTCCTTTACTACCAAAATCGAGGTGTTCAGGCAGAACGACCATTCCTGGAAGATGAAGAATACGATATATAATTCATGATCGCTCGAAGCCAACGACAAGATCTCAAATTGTTTAGGAAACGGTACAGGGCATATGTCAATCTGGGAGTATGCGACGATATCGCCTTTAGATGCATTTCTGCAGGATCAATCTAGCCCTTTTCTGTAACAATCTATTGCCATCAGGCTACCAAAGCATCCCGAGTCCACTATACGTTATATACATTCTTAAACCATTTCTTCTACGCGCCGGGATTTGGCCAACCATTTGCATTTCTAACCAACACACTCTTCTACTTATCACAAGTGCTATATTACCCATTTATCGCATAGTGTGTCGAAAAGCACTGTCTTGGCTATTGTTCAAACGATCTATTGTGGCCAAGTTTTATCGACCTGGGATAGCCAATGCAAATAAGGACGCCCGCTCCAGAAATGCTGTAGTCGGGCAGTAGCATGTGTTATCCTGTAAACCCGGCGCTTATTCATGGAAGGTTCTGCCATGTAAAACTTTAAAAGATAATGGCAGACAGCAAACGCATCTAATCGCGAGGGCTGCACTGCGTGTTTCAATATTTGTGATATAGTATATCTCCCAGGATCCGCGCCTTCTCATCGTCTCCAGGAATTTCCTGAAAAGAATCAGCCTCTAATGTTTGTGTGCATTTTTATTCTGGATACCGTGTTGCTTACCCCTTGGAACAACTCCTCGTACGCCTCCACCAAGTCATCATGAATGCGCGTGATATCCTTCTGGCAGTCATCACAACTTGACTGATGGATCTTAACCTTCTTATATCCCTCCGCGCGCAAACGCTGGATTGTCGGCCCAATTACATTCAGCATGGCAACAACGGGGCGTAGTCCACGCAGGCCATACCTCCAGGAGAGATGAAACAGAATTTCCGTGTTCTTGTTCGCAATGGTGGAGAGATGTTCGAGGCTAGCCATAATGCCATGGACCGTTTCCAGTTTGCTGAATGTTTGGGAATCGATGTTGATTCGTAAGTGTCGAATAGCTTCGCTTGGCATGGCGTCGTGTTCCCATACATCGGTAGAGAGGAACGTGGGTAGAAGAAAATCTTCAGCGTCTAGGATAAAGAGACCAGTATGATACCAGCGCTCAGCAATCTCTTTGGCGACGATACTCCCCGTGTATTCGCGATACCTCCATATGTCCTGGCGGACAGAAGGCTGTTCAGGTATGCGCGATCGTGGGTCAAAAAAGGATACACTGACTAAGGGGTTGTTGCTAACCCTAGGCTGGCCCAACTCATCCCGCGCTTCATACACATGATGTCGCTTGCCAGGCATAATGAGTTGATCGTACACCAGGTCCCGAAGCTCTCTAGGCAGAGCGGCATGGAATTTTGCACAGAAAGCAAGGCATTCGCGTCTTCCTCGCTCGTAAGCGATCTCGAAACGCTGAGCCTTTAATTTCCTAAATATTTTCAGCGGTTTGGCATTAATTCACTGTCGAAGAACATACTCCGAGGCCTCGAACCTTCGCCCAGCATTCTCGATTCGCTGACGGTACACTATCGCTTCAGTAGATAATTCTTTCTGGGCCTTCTTAGAGCGAGGCTTTGGGAGCCGCCGATTGTTCATCGATGTTTTGGAAACGACTCAGTCGCAGCGGCGTTCCCAAGACTTCACGGGTCCACCAATGCAGATCGTGAACTATGGCTCCCTTGGACAAGTATGTCGCGAGTAAATTGAATTCACATATGAAGTTGAGCAGATAATTGAACAGGTGTATACAAGTTGTAACAATTTACGAGGAAGTGCGTATTAAATGTTCAAAACATTGAAACGGCGTTGATGATCTATATAGACGTTCAGCCGTGGCAGTGCACTACGCTAAACGACAATGGGCGGAAGCGCAAGGCAACCAGGCTGGTACCTGAAAGCGCTGCTGATCGTTCCAATCCTGCCTCAGGACCTGCAGTAGAGGCTTGTCTAATCTGTGACTCCTACAAAGATGCGGTAGTGTCCCCAGCCACAAAACATCTTGATTCCTCTGAGGTTCCTGGTGTCCGCCCTTCTAAGCGTAATTGGTATTGCGCTGTCCCATTTCGCCACGTTTAAACCATGAATTAGCCTAGAGGACATACTCATCCGGAGGTGTAATCTCTCTGATGACAGCCTTCGGGTACTTTCCATCCTCTTGGGATAATTAAAGGGCGGCGGTAATATGAACCCAGAAGCGAGTCTAAGACGGGTATGCATCAGAACAATAAGATCTTCTACAAAGTTCAACATACCAGCCCCGAAGTTTTGTGCGTTTGACCTGCTACGAGGAACTTAGCGCTCAACAAAATCCGTCGTAGCGTGCCACAAGTGTAGAGTTTCTCAGACTGTCTTATATTTTAGTCTTTGAGATAAATTGAGGAAAGCGAACCCTGATACTCAACGGCGCCAGGTTCGTCGACATTGCACCGTTTTTGTAGTACTTGTACGGAGTGAAATACATGTATACACATATTATGTCATATTCATTATTACACTAGAACAAACACGCTGGGGTATCTGCTTTTCAAACCTATTCAAAGCATCATTCGAGTCCTAAATCCAATTCCCAATAACAGTGTCCCTACCCACGCTCCAAATCCCCACTCCCCCTCATTCTGAATCCAGTGCTCATCCTCTCGACGACCGGCATAGGTCCCTCTGCACTTAATCTCCCATCTATCTGCCTCCTAGCTGTCGCTGTGCTATTGGAGACAATGCCATCTCGCTTATCATTCCCATTCGCATGACTCTTTGCCGAACCCCTGCTAGCAACTGGCAGCAAAGAGTTGCCATTGCCATGCGGGCCTCCATAGTGATGACGACTCAGGTAGCTCTCAATACTCCTTCTACCGTCGGGACGAAAGGTGCTACGTCCGACACTGAGCGTATGGTCGAGGATGCGTGTGCTTGCTGGGTAATTGAAGTCCATATCTAATTTATCATCATGTATTAAGATTTTGCCGGCGTTGGCGTCATTAGGACGCTTCTGTTCGGCCGCTTTATTGCGACGTCGGAAGTGGAGTTTCGTTTCGCGGAAAAAGTCGCCGATGGCGTCGAAGGAGAGGGCGATGGCGATAAATGGAATGGATATGGCGAAGCCGATGCCAAACACATACTTCAAAACGTATGATATCGGTAATGTGGGTTCGTCAGCGCCGGGCTTGTGGGGAAACTGTTCAATGTTGATGGTGAAAATCCCCGCTATGAAGGACAGGGGCAGAAAGATGATAGTGACTATTGTGAACACCATGACAGTTTGTGACTGGCGAGCTGTGCCAGCGGCTTGATCACGGGCGAATCGGGCCTCAAAAGCGTTCGCATGCTTCTGCTTGAGATCCAAAAGGTCGGTGATGGATTTGTAAATCCTTTCCGCTTGCTTATCCATTCGCTCCAAGTCTTTGATATGCGTATCGATCGTCTTTAACATATCCTTAAACTTCCTTTTAAGGTCTTGCTGGCTCTTGTGTTCTTCCCTGAAGATATCTGTAATACTACTTTCTAGGTCGGGTAGCACGAGGCGCTGGTCTTCCAATACTTTGGCAATCATGTTCAATTCATCGCGAATGTCTTTTGTTTCGGCGAGGAGATCGGTTTCTGCGCCAATATCGAGGAGTTTGTCGACGAAAAGGGGAGCGCGAGCAGCTGTTCCGCCACTATCATCGTCACCGAACTGATCTTCTCCAATCGGAGGGTCGGCGAGGGCATGCTCGTGCGAATGATGTGGCACTTGCCGTCGATTGATATGTTCCCTTTGTCTTACCTCCGCTTCAAGATGGCGAGAGAATCGGTTGGGACGTCGATGATGCTGTAACCATGCCGATGCTTGTGCGGATGCCGTATTGAACTCCTTGAAAAGTAGAGTCTCCATTTCTGTAGCATCGCCGATGCTCGATTCGAACATGTCAAGGAACTGATAATCCTCGTCGCCAATGCGATGTCTGTCAAAGACGCCGCTGCATCGACCCGTGATGATCATCGCTAGATCATACACGCTACGTACTGGGTCTCGAGTCTTGCTATTGATGTCCTCGATGACACCGTCTAACACGTTGAGTGGGTCATTGCGTGGTTGCTGCCATCGCTGCGGGAATGCAGTCACTATCAAATCCTTGCCCAACGTCCACATCCAAAGCTGGTCGACCATGAAAATCTTTGGATCAACATGCTGAGGGTCGGTGGATTTGCACTGGTATCGATAAACAACCTGATCTCGATCGCGGGACTGGGTGTCGATGTTGTGGTAGAAAAACTGATCCAGCGTTCGTCGTACATGCAACGATACTTGCGAGGATGTCAAATGAGCTCGGAGCAACATTTCATCGTACGTCGATGCACGCTGCAGTGTCGGTTTGAGGCGGCCCTCATGTCTCTCCCGCTCTTTCAAAAGTTGTGCTCGTGCAATCGCAGCTTGCATCTCCTGCCGTCGCCCATCGGTTTCAAAGTGAAGGTACGGCATGAAAGCAAATATGTTGCCCTTCGCCACCGCTGTCGGATCCTTTCGTCCGGGGCTACCAGGAGATCTGAGATGACTGCTGCCTGTAAGTGAAGAGCTCATAGCCATGCCTCTTGCATGGTGATCTGGTCCTCGAGTTGGTGTGTCAGTCCCTCCAGCTCTTTTCCCAGCCTGTTTGGAACCGCCCCATCTTGCCATCTTCTTAGTCTTGTCTTTTGTCTTGCCTCTGCCTTCCTTTCCAGTTGCAGTACCTGAGCCAGACCCTGCAGTCCAATCCGTTTGATCAGTGCTCACGGTCCCAGTCCTAACAGGAGTCTTTGGGAATTGTGGCAATGCCGGTTCTTGGGCTGCACCGGTGGTGTCAATACCTAGGCCCGAACCACTGCTAACAACGATCTGTGGAGGCCCCTGTTCGCCGCCATCTGAAAGATCCGAGTCGTCGTGATGCTTCGGTGCGCGGGGTGTGCTTTGGCACAATGGCCTCATGAAATGAGAATGTATCTGTTGTCCACGATGCTGATGACTGAAAGATCGTTCGAGTGCTTTGAAGCCTTCAACATCGCTTGCGCCCTCCTCGATAAACGCCTTGGTCAACAATGCTTCTATCCACGCCATGTTGTTCGCCGGCAAGTGTATCCATCTGAAATTTGTTGCCTTTGACTCCTTCGGTAAAATGCTGATCGCTGGTATACGTGGATTGACAGCATCGCGGCCATACAGCAGCTCATACACGGTCCGCCTCGTCACTTTGTTCTCGTTGTGGAAGTTTCCGAAATCGACGATAGTGGCATGGAAGCCATTCGTCGCGCCGAGAGCATCTTCGCTCAAGGCTTCCACCTGGTTATGCGGCGCCAGCCTGTTGATAATATCTTTCCGCGCAGATTTCTTGCTCTGTGCAGCGCGCAGAAATGGAGTGATGCCAAAAGTGTCTTTTGCCGCTCGCTTGATGTCGTTTCTGCTAAGCAGACAATTCACAACATCAAGATGGCCGGCCTGGGCAGCAACATGTAGAGGCGTCATTCCGTTGAGGAGCCGCGCATTGATATCCGCTCCAGCGTTCAGAAGCGTCTTGACACTCTTCACGCTGCCCTGCTCACACGCATTGTGTAACGGCGTCCAACTACCATCGCTCTTTGCCATGACGTTCGCTCCGTAAACAAGCAGCACTTCAATGATATCCTCCTTCCCATGTGCAACCGCCAAATGCAATGCTGTCTTCTGTCTGACTTCCACGGCATTGACATTTGCCCTCGGCAATCTCGACCGTTTCAATAACATTTCACAAAGCTCTTTCTTCCCCGTACTGGCCGCCCAATGCAAAGGACTCCTCTTCTGCTCATCCTGGCCCTCTGGCCCATCAATGGCGATGTTCTGTTTCAGCAACTCGGCGATAACATCGCGGCCCCAGTTACAATGGCTGTCTGCCGCTAGGTTGTGCAGTACATTACGCCCCACGTTGTCCTTCATGTTCACGTTGGCAGAACACCTCAACAGCTCGCTCATGATGTGGAAGTGATTCTTCCACGCAGCCGTCATGAGCGCCGTCCTCCCCTGTTTGTCCTGCGCATCGACATTGCCCCCAAACCTAAGCAGCAACTGCACAATGCCCACGTGGTTCTTTTCGATTGCCTTGAAAAGGGGCGAAACCCTGCCTCCAGGCGCACCATCAGGCTTCGCGCCGCTCTTCAGAAGGTATTCGGTGATATAGATGTTTCCGCGCTCGGCTGCACGCATCAAGCCTATGCGCAAGAGGTGGTCGAGGGGTTGCGACTTCGCTTTCGCGTGCTCGATGATTGCAATGGCATCATCGTGTTTCTTGTCTTCGATTGCTTTGAGAAGGCGAGGCTCGACGCGAATGTGGTGTGCGGAGTCGCCGCCATCGCTCGATCGTGAAGGGGAACGGCCCATGATGCCAACATGCCCTGTACGCAGAGGTGCTCGTTCTTGTGCGGCGTAAGTTGGTCGAGGGCGTGGAGCTTCGTCTGGCTCAAGATGGGATCGAGTGACGCCTCAAGTGCTATAAATCGGGTCGCGTACGTCGTCTGAAGCCATCCTCAGTCCAAAATATTTCTCTCCTTCAAGACTGGCTCGTGTAGCTAGGATGGCGGTGGGTGGTGACATTGTGCCAACCAGCTTTGGCGGAGAAGCCAAGGATCACCATTTCCCTCGTACATCATCACGTGCGATCTGCGATCTGCGCATCGTGATTCGAACCGTTCGCGAACTATGTGGCTGTCGGCAGTTGTTCATTGCTTGGTGAACCGGCGTCGAAGAGTCGTCACATGCTGTTGGTTGAGCTGACAGTGCGGAGACAATTCGAGGTGGAGTGGAGTGGAGCATCTCCGCCTACGCGTCGGATGAATGACGCAGTAGCACCACCGCTCTATCTTCTCTCAATTCGGGAACTAGTGGTAAGTGAGAATGACTTTTGCACTTGGAGATGAGAGCCGCAGTATTGACAGGTCTTTAGCGTGCACGATTGGCGTTTGCCAGCGAATTATGCAGGTGCCCAGATGTGCTCCACCTCTATGAATAGTTGTGAGACCGATGACTATAAAGCGCCAGTGACGCCGTCTGGAACGCCGACCTCCGCAGCTTCAACACATGTTTGCAGGAAATTAAAGAGTTCAACACTCTTTTATCGCATTGGCCTCATCGTAACTTTTCTTGGATTCTATGCCCTGTTCATAAACATGTCTACGACGCCTCCCACAGACGTCGAGTTATCACAGTACACCGATTCGATCTTCATACCATTCGTCTACAAATTCAGCACCAAACATGATCCCCAAGTCCTGTGTACCGTTGAGGGGGTTGACCTTGAGATGCCTGTGGACACTGGTTCCACAGGCCTCCTGATTGGTGCCCCAATACTTCCCAACGTGTCTCCAACCGCGGGGATGCCAGCTCACCACTTCTTCACAAGCAGCAGGATTCTATACGTCGGCCGGCTCGTTTCTCTTTCAATAGGCTTTCACGGCGAAGCCGGGTCCTATGCGACTGCTACTGTTCCCATTTTCATTGTAGACAAGAGCTGGCGCTGTCCATGGTACAACCCAAGCAAGGATGGGTTCAAATGCACGCTTGGACCCAACGGCGAAAAGGCAGTAGAGAGAGATACATCGAGAATCACGTACATGGGTGTAGGCTTTGGACGAAATGGGCCAAGGGACGGTATGCCATATGCTGCGCCCAAGCTCAACCCATTCTTGAATATCGATGCAATTGATGGATCGCCGGTTTCCAAAACATTGATGCGGACCGGATACGTCATCTCCAAAGAAGGAGTTCACCTAGGCTTGACACCGAAAAACATGCAAGGCTTCACCTTGACGGGCCTGGAGCCGGGTTTAACACATGATGAGGATCCGAGGGACTGGGCTATGGCAAGGATGTGCTTTAGCATTAATGATGGCGTAATTAATTGTGGTCCAGCGCTTATCGACACCGGAATACCTCAGATGTATATCAGAGCCGGAGGGGCAGTCTCGATACCGACCATTGTTATCCGTAATCCGAATAAGAATGGTCATGCGAAGTTCGTCAGGCGAGTGAAGCCTGGGACGAAGATCACTATTGGCTTCCCAACTTTGGACGCCCCAATATCCTACTCCTTCGTCGTCGGCGAAAATTCGTCTACAGAGCCAAGCTACGTTGTCCCTGGAACTGCATCTCCAGCATTCGTCAACACCGGTCGTAACTTCCTCTTCGGCTATTCGATAATGTTTGACGCGATTGGCGGGCAGTTCGGATTCCGTCCCACCAACAGTCTTAGCTCTTCCTCCTTGCTGTAGGGTCTAGCCCAGGATTCTTTGATTCAAAAGCAATTCCAAGGCCGGCCCCTTTGCCGAGCGTTTCGAGTCATTTGACAGTCATACTCCTCATTGGGCTCCTGAATCCATCTCTCAGATCCCTATACTCCTCCACGGCCTTGACAACAACTCCATGCGCCTGCTCTCCTTCCATTCCTCCGACAACAACGATTGCGCCCACTACACCCTCTACACCCTTTACAAAGATCGGATATCCACCCCCTTCAACAGTGTATTTTGCCCATTCATCCCCACTCATAGCATTGTGCTCTGCAAAAGACTTATAGTTGCCCTCGAATTGGCAGGACATATACCACGTACTGTGGCCCCAGCGCAGTACGGTATTCTTCTTCCGCTGTGCCCAGATCTCGTGGTCGGGCATCATGCCGGGTAAGCTTGGGGAGTGAAATAAGGTCTGATGGGCGAGGGAGATATGGATTAAGGCGGGGCATTCAGCTGTACGGAGCGCGTTACGGAGGATGTTACCGATAACCCAGGCATGTTCGCAGGTGAAGTGTGAGAAGGTGAAAGATTTTTCCTCTTTGGCCAACTCCGGCAGGTCGCGCGTCGGGGGTGGAAGAGTATTGAGCATTTTGTTTGGTGAAGAGGAGGAGTTTGACATGTGGATGGAACGCGAAAGGGGCTATAGGCCAGGAAGGTTACATATAGGACTATTGAAATTATGTACAAAAGAAGACATGTGGCAGAAGGGAGGAAGTACCCGAAATGTGAACAAGCCCGAATACTCGTTGGGTGGAGTGAGATGCTCAGATGAAGAAAGTCCCCCGGTCGGTTCGTTCCGCAGCCCCCACCATGAAACGAGGCCGGGGTACTCCACTCTCGGCTTTTCCATCTTCAGCCACCTAACGCAAGCCTCAGTGCTCAAAATCCTTCTACGATTTTCTGCTTGAAACAAAGGTAATTTTCGGTTCGCTTCGATTGTTTCACTGTCCTGGATCGATCTAGCCGACGAGCACATGCGAACACTGCTGGGGGTGGATCATACATCCAAATCCTCCTGTTCTGGCCCCGATGACACTTCCGCGTCACCACAAATTAAAGGTCATTCTCCCGCTGCATCCTGCATGTACCTAGCCAAATTACTGTGAGAGGGCGTATTATGGCCATGACGCGGCAGTTTACAATTTCCAAGGATGCTGACGGTGTGTCCTGGAAATGTACGATCCCACGGTCCCTGAGGGGTTTCAACATGATGATAGTAAGAGAATCTTAGTCGCAGTCAAGGTAGTTCGGGGTTTTGGATCCTTTTGGCATGCTGAAAGAAATGTGGAAAGCAATCGAACTCTGAGGCAGAGACAGACAAAAAATTCAAAGGGCAAGTCATCTTCCTTTCCTACCTCTTCACACAATGATGTAAGCGTTTCGACCCAAGACACGAATGCTTGAACGCTATTACAGAACGACAGGACTGGGTAAATTCCACGGAGGCTGGGTTCGGCACGAAACTGACTGTACTCACTGGACACCAATTGCCTTCTCTTGTTGAGCGTGCTGGAATGGTGGACAAGCACCAGTGCAACAACACCATGAACATGGTCGCTGATGTGATTAGGCATATTAAGGCTATGATCAATCAAGGCCCTTTCTCGTTCCCGGCTAAGCTTTCTTTGAGGAAATTCATCAGGTCAAAAAGATCTGCCGATATGAGAAGGTGTGCAAGGAAAGGGAGGCGGTGAGTTACTGCACGGCGCGACCCTATTCTAGATAAGAACAAAGGAAGCTTTACACTAGACGCACGTGGCTGATGAATGTTGTCGAGTCGTGGGTAAGAAATTTCCTTGGTACGCGCTCAGCCTCCACCGCGCAACGGCGATAGTCCCAGGAAGTACAATCCCAATGCAGGCAATACCGTGATATGATCGACAGAGAGAATAGCGGCAACGACGATCGCCGGCCAGCAGGGACCCCCGACATGCCAAATTGGAACAGTTCACTTCCTTGAATGCCCGTCTCCACGTTTTCTTCGTTGTCGTTATCTTGTCGAGTTTTGGCCGAAATGACGTTTGCGTGCAGTTGGCGCCGTTTGGCAGGACCCATGACGCAGATGCCCGATTTGACCCCCCAGCACCCGGGAAAAAGTGAGTGATCGTAGGGCCTAGACCATTTGGACCCTCCTCTGGTCGCCCTGCTTGTCCTCGTCTTGTGGTCTTCTCCGACGCAATGTCTCAGCTGCTCTCTGTGTCAGGCACGGTAGGTGGGGCCATGCTAAGTTCCTGGAAATGACGTCAAGCCTCACCCGTAGTCACATCCCAGCGCATCCCACACGTTTGCATCCAGGCAAACCAAGTGTCGACTTTCGGCTGCGCGCACACACGATATTTCTGGCGCTCTCCACCAGCGCCATGGAGAATCTTGACAAGCTCACAGCCGCGGGGCTGCCCGTGTTCGATATGAATCAGGAGCACTTGAATATCAAAGACTGGTTAGACACTTCTAGTGCAGACACGCTTCTGTCCTGACACGCAGCAGGTCCAAGACACCTTTGGGAGCCCGCGAATCCTGGCCATATGCACTCAAATGCGTCGTGAATGCCTGCATTCTACCCATGCCACATTGCGCAGCCATTTTTTGGGGCAAAGACCTGACCGTAATACACAATTTGGCCTGGGGAAAGGCCCGTGGCGACCTAGATGGCCAGGCCACAAGCGCCAACGAGAGTTACGGTAACGAAGCGCTGGGTACGCTGAAGGCAGTGTTGAGGGGACGGACGGTCAAGGTAGGTAAGCATCACACCTCGCCCACCCAGTCGCCGCCACGCTCCAAGTTTAATTCGTTCAGCGGCTAGATTCTTTCTGCAAGTTCCAAAGGACGAAGTATCTCAACTTCTCCTCAGTACTATTCTCGATGATAAAGGAACACGGCAGGGCATTCTAGCTCAACTTCTGGAGAGCCATTCTGTGGAAAAATACATGCCTATCGAAGGCCTAGACAAACTGTCACACCAGAATCCTGGAAAGCAAATAAAAGCCAAGGAGACTCAGCAACAGGGCAAACACTCCGCAACAGAACAAGCCGACTCAATGCAGACGCAGTTGTTCCAGAGATTTGCTGAGCTGCTTCCCACTGGTCTAGCTATCCTGGACAAGAATGCAGAAGCAATCTTCGTGAACGATGGCTTCTTCAAGCTCACTACCAACAAGGGAGTGAATGAGTTTCGTGCGTGGCCAGAAGTAAGTGTCCTTGTCTGAAGAACACATGAGACGTACACTAATTTTTCCTCCTCAATTTATAGAGCATCCATCCCGACGACTACGATCATGTTATGGAAGCTTATCGCAAAGCATTCGAGTCCCGAGAAGTGCTTCAGATTGAATTTCGATGCGCTGTCGATGCAATAAACAACGCTAGTGGCGAACAGTGGAGAATGTTCGTTCTAAAACCGCTCAGCGAAGAACGCGATGCAGGTTTCATAAGCGCTGTTATTGACATCACTGAGATCAAAGAGGCCCAAGTGATGCAAGAAAGAGCCGCCCGTGAAGCCAGAGAACGAAAGGAACAACAGGAGAGATTCATTGACATGGTTTCACATGAAATCCGCAATCCACTGAGCGCCGTGCTCCATTTAGCAGAAGAAGTAAAGGAGGTTACTAAGGAGATTGCATCGTCTCACGATGACATACGCGAACAAATTGCCGATATCTTTGACGCAGCAGACACTATACTCCTATGTGTCTCTCATCAAAATACCCTTGTAGATGATATCCTTTCTTTCTCGAAACTCGACTCCATGATGTTGTCTCTTGCGCCCCGCGGTAAGTTTTTCCTCAAGCTGTCGATCCATATCTAATGCAATCGTAGAAGTGAGACCAAAGTGGGAGTTTTCGAGAGCACTCAAGGTGTTCAACTCCGAGTTTAAGGCGAAACACATTAAATTTCACTACGCCATGGACATATCGTATGATGAGCAGGACATTGACCATGTTATTGCCGACCTCAACCGAATGAAGCAAGGTAAGTATCGTCTGTTATATTTAGTACCTCACTAATTGCTTAAAGTTCTTGTCAATTTGATCACAAACGCTATCAAGTTTACGGACAGGAAAAATGGCGAAAGAAACATTACGGTTTCCATGGGCGCTTCCACCGAGCGGCCAACGTCATATCCTCCCAACGTCATATTCTTTAGCCAAGATAAAGATAATTTTCATGTCGACTCGACTTTGACATCAGAGTGGGGTGGTGGAGAAGCATTGTACTTGATGGTGGCTGTCAAGGATACAGGCATAGGCATCAGTAAGGAGGGACAAGCAAAGTTGTTCGGACGTTTCCGGTATGCCGCACAGCAAAACAGCAGTTACATATCGACTGACCAAAGCCCAGACAAGCAACCCCAAAAACACAGGAGCGATACGGCGGTTCAGGACTAGGCCTATTCATATCGCGGAAATGTAAGTTTACTGACTTCTCACATGGTACTTAAGAAGCTAAAGTATGCTATTAGTATGCCAGCTTCACGGTGGCGACATAGGCGTGAGTTCTAAAGAAGGAGAAGGCTCTACTTTTGGTTTCTTTTTCAAAGTACGACGCTCAAGCGGAATCAGCGAAGACGGTCGGCCGCCGTTCCCATCTCGAAGCGACTCTGAGAGTTCGAACACCCCGGCCCGCGCACAAACACCTGGAGCCCGACCGAGCTATGGCCGTGCTAATTCCAATCTGCAAAGTATCAAAGAGAAGCAAAATGAACGCCCGGAAATTCGAACATTGACAAGCCACTCTGGCGTTGATGCGGATGATGTGAACGAGTCACTCAAGGATCCGCCAACGGAATATGTGGCAGAATCGCACCCATCCTCCGCCGGGGACAGTCGCTACAACGAAACAGCACAAGTTGCAAGAGATTTACCGCCCGAGAAATCAGCGATTGAGAAGAAACTGCCGAACTTGGAAAAGGGAGAAACAAACAGGCAGGAGAAAACTGCTGACGACTTGTCCAGAGCACAAGGCAGCCAGCGAGCTGAAGAGAAGCAGACGCTCCTCCTCGTAGAAGACAATATCATCAATCAAAAGGTACTCCGTCGTCAGTTGCAGTCTCGGGGTTTTGAAGTCTTTGTTGCGAGTAACGGACAAGAAGCCATCGATGCTGTAGCTGAACGCGGGAGAATTGCCAGCGATAATCCGAATGACCGAAATTACTTCGACTGTATACTAATGGATCAAGAAATGCCAATAAAAGATGGTAACGCCGCGACAGAGGAGATTCGCGAGCTACAGAACAAAGGCAAAGCAGGGTACAGCCACATTCTGGGTGTGAGCGCGAATGTCAGAGAGACTCAGACTCAGGGCATGCGTGATGCTGGTATGGACGATGTGATTAGCAAGCCTTTCAAGGTGGATGATCTGGTCAAGAAAATTAACGGCATGATTCGCGATAATGGTGGAGAGGAACATGAACACAAGCGCGAGAGCAATTGGCGATCGCGAATAGAAGAGTATGATGACACAGGAGAGCGCGGGTAAGAAGAGCAAGGAAAGTAAAGAGACGTAAAACGGGACCATGAACTTTGAAGAGGCCAAGACGCGGCTTCCAACACTACAGTCTGGCGAAGGAATCAAACAAGCAAGGGACAATATCGGCGGGAAAGCGATGACCGTGGTGGTGAGCGTCCCAAGACGGAAATCTAATCTAGTCTCTACCTTTTCTTATGTCATTTTGGATTTAAAATGCATTGCATGGTGTTCTGGGCAGGTTTTGGACATGAATGACGGGAATTGGACCAGAGAGCTGGCTGTACGATATTTGTAGAATTAGCGCTTGCGTAGACTGACCCGGCGGATAGCGTTATACCCATCTTGAAAACTATACGAGTCAGTTCAAAATTATGTGGCTTCCAGCAGATCACTAAAAATGGCACATTGGAAAATTGATTATTTAGTTTCAGCGAATGATATGTATAAATCCTGCTTATCTGTTGGCTGGCTTCTTCTCTGGTTGGGAAGTAGAAGTGATACTGACGGAACGCGAGTCATGTCTAGCAGCATCCCACTTCACCCCACTTTCTCCGCAAACAAACATCATCACTTCCGCATTATGATGGCCTGTTCTTCTCTCTGTGATTCGAATCACGCTCTGAACATCAGATCTCGGCCCCTTTGATTGACAAAGACATCAAAAGTAACTCTATTGTTCTCAATAAACATGGCACAAACATTTCAGGACAAAGTGGTGCTGGTCACAGGTGGTGGAAGCGGCATCGGGTGCGGTACAATCCTCCCCTACAATGCAAGACATGTCAAGAAGTAAACTCTGACAACTCTTGACGATCCTAGGCGCGCAACAGCATTGAAAATGGCTTCGCTGGGTGCTTCGATAGCGCTCTGCGACATCAACCTCGAGAACGCCCAAGCTGTTGGATCGGAAAGTCCAACGCCGTGTTTTACGCAAAAAGTGGACGTTGGATCCACAGAGCAAGTACAGAGCTTTGTCGCAGCCACGCTGGAGAAGTTTGGCAAGATCGATCACGTGTTCAATTGCGCGGGCGTGAATCCTACGAGTATACCGCTCGAAGAGACGACAGATGCGTATTGGGATAAACTGGTTAACACGAACCTCAAAGGTGTATTCCTGGTAACGAGGACTTGTCTTCCCCATCTGAAGAAAGGATCCAGTATCGTGAACGTCTCGAGCATCTCTGGTATTCGTGGCGCTGCTCTGCAATCAGTATACTGCACTACCAAATTCGGACTCATTGGTATGTCCAAGTCGCTGGCCCTGGAACTCGGGCCTCGCGGTATCAGGGTGAACTGTGTGGCGCCGGGATACATTGATACTCCCAGCAATGCGGGTATTGTCAAAGGAGGGGAGGCTATTGAGAGGATGAGGACGGGAAACGCGCTGGAGCGTTTGGGCACGCCGGAGGAGGTAGCAGATGTTGTAGCGTTCCTGTTTGGAGAGGAGGCGCGGTATGTCAATGGAGCTGTTGTAGAGATTGACGGGGGTTTGAAGATGAGTAGTACGACGAGCAAATAAATAGCTAGACTTGGCGTTTGGACTGATAGAAGGTGAGGAAACAGGGATATTTGAGAGGGCCTTAGATGGAGCCATATGCACTTTTTAATTAGGCATAACACTAAAAACCAATGGGTGAGCGCCATGCCCGTTTTCCATGCGGCTGGAAATGTAAAGGTACGCTGTCACGTGGGATCGGCGTGGTCTTGCGCTAGCGTAGAGCCGCATCTCCAAAAGTTCATCTGCGACCTTCTTCGGACTCCCACCCACCACACATCATGGCCGAAGTACAATCACCACCTGCGCAAACGGCACTCGCCGACTCAGAGTCATCGCTACCTGCGCCCGGCACATCTCTGGAAGCCTCCACGTCCACAGAACTCGCGCCCATTACCAGCGAGCAAACCATCATAACCACCAACGCCGAAGGAAAGAAGGTCAAGAAGATCATACGGCGCAAGCGGAGACCTGCGCGACCCCAAGTCGATGCTGCGACGTTCAAAACCGAAGCGCCCCCGCCGACGGGCACCATCTTCAACATCTGGTATAATAAATGGAGCGGCGGCGACAGAGAAGACAAGTATCTCAGCCAGACGGCTGCACAGGGGCGCTGCAATGTAGCAAAGGACAGTGGATACACAAAAGCAGATAAGACACCCGGGTCGTATTTCTGCCTCTTCTTTGCGCGCGGCATCTGCCCAAAGGGCGTGGACTGCGAGTACTTGCACCGCCTGCCTACCGTCACCGACATCTTCCCATCCAACATCGACTGCTTCGGCCGTGACAAGTTCTCTGATTACCGAGACGACATGGGCGGCGTAGGCTCTTTCCAGCGCCAGAACCGCACACTATACATTGGCCGCATTCACGTCACAGACGACATTGAAGAAATCGTCGCTCGCCACTTCCAAGAATGGGGCCAAATAGAACGAACCCGTGTCCTCACCGCGCGTGGCGTGGCTTTTGTGACCTACCTCAACGAAGCCAACTCCCAGTTTGCAAAGGAAGCGATGGCACACCAGTCGCTCGACCATAACGAGATTCTAAACGTCCGCTGGGCGACTACCGACCCCAATCCCGCGGCGGCGAAGAGAGAGGCTGCGAGGATCGAAGAGCAAGCTGCGGAGGCGATACGAAAGGCGTTGCCTGCGGCATATGTAGCAGAGATTGAGGGTCGGGACCCTGAGCAGAAGAAGAGGAGGAAGATTGAAGGCAGCTTTGGATTACAGGGATATGAGGCGCCAGACGACGTGTGGTACGCAAAGGAGAAAAGCGATTGGGAACAAGCCAAACAGATTGAAGCAGGTGGTACCGCTGGGAGACAAATGATTGAAGCTGGCGATGCAGACGATGACTACGACAGCCCTACGTTGGTTGCACCCCCTGCAGCACAGGGCGGGAATGGCATTCTTTCAAACTCGACGCTCGCAGCTCTGAGAGGATACACGGCTACATCAACGAACAAGAAGCCAGTTCCTGTAGCAGGTCCGCTGGTCGGCTACGGCAGCGATGACGACAGCGACTAACCTTTGCGTCTCACGATGATGAGGCACTGATTTGGCGTCAAAATTGTACCATAGGATCCGTTGAAAAAGCGCATAGTTTTGGCGCAGGTCTAATTGATACCCGTTTATACTTCCCTACAATCTCACTAGTGTCAGATGTTCGCGTATCAAACTAATATACGCCTAGAGAGAAAGATGTTAAAGGAAAGGTTGTCCACAGACAAGGGTCTCTTGGTGGAATGAGTAATTTGCGAATCCAACGAAGGACTAAAATTTCAAAGAAATAACAGCGTCTACGAGCTAAAACGCCCAAACCTGTAGTAAAGATTGGGTTGCATGAGAGAAGGCTGACGATAGTGAAGTCATGTGGATAGCAGTGTCGTTCGCCATCCCTTCTTCCAGTCGAAACGAATAGCTGATTCGCTCAAAACCTAGCAACACCCTCCCTCTCACAGCCTCCCAAGAACTGATTCCAGTCTGTCACCATCCTCCTGCCAGCCCACGTACTTGGCTTGCCTTTCACCTCTTCACTTCCATATCCTTCATCCATGATGTCGATTTCGCCCTGGCCGTCGCAGCCGAACGCGAACTTTGTCTGTGCAGTCCCAGCTCCGTCTAGACACATCTTTTCTTCAAGCTTGACCTCCTCAGCATCTTTGAATAGTCTCTTCGCCGCAGCGAGTTCGCCCTCATGCTCGCCACCGCAGCCCAAGACGCAGACTCTGCGTCCGCATGGGCGCCAGAAACGGTACTCTGCCACTTGAGTTTCAGAGAGAGGGCGTACACCGAGGAGGCCAGAGTCCACATTGCGATTCGACGTATAAAGAAGCATGGTACCAGATGGATCAAGTGGAGATGTCGCGTTTGTCTCAATGCCGTTCGCGATACTGATTGATGGGTGCAGTTGGGTGATATGCTTAGGCGATGGACGGGGACAGAGGGGTTGTACAGATGAGAACATTGAAGACGAGTACGTCTTGGCGGCACTTGAGTGAAATCGGAGGCCATAGGCTGGGAAGAGAGTTGGATTGTGCGACATATCCTCAAGAGCCCGTTTCCCTACCATGTTTTTCAACATGGCTGTGCGAGGAGACACACAGCGTGAAGGGCTTGCAGTGCTTGGAGAACTCGCAACACTTAAAGAAGAGGCTGATGGAGTGTATGGAAATGGACCCTGTGGTAGTGTACCAAGAAGATCTGTCCTATGAGTATGTTCAGAAAGAACACTGTCGATAGAACTCGCCTGTGACTTATAGTGTTCGAACCCATGTTTATTGCGGTCGCGAGATGTTGCACTCATCTCAGATCCATTGATTCTCATTGGGGTTACTGCCTGAACAACGGGGCTGTTTGCACAAAGCGTGGCAGCTCGAGTACTGGTCTCTGATGTTGGGGATGGAAACATTTTCTTTGCACTCATTGTCGGAGAGAGTGGAGTGGGAAAGCCCGGGTATTTTCTGCCTACATCCGTCAAGAGAGAAAGGGTTGGCTTAATAGGTTTTGGCTGTGGTAGAGCGGGTTGTAGACTGGCCATGCCAAGAGCTGTACAACGATTGTTGCATAGAGCTGCATCGAATAAGGCAATCTCCGAGGCATTGTAAGAATGCATAAAGGAAGGGAGTCGGCTATGGGGTTCGATTTGCATGTGGGCGTTCGCAGAGGGTAGAGTTTGGAATGAGCTGCTGGTAAAAGAACTGGTCGGGGTGTTGCCGTCGCTGGAGGTAGTCGAATTCCCATAACTGGTAATACGACGGAGAGCATGAGCCATGAAACTATCCATCGACTGTGCACGTGCAAATCGAGCCTGATCACAGATCCAAAGTCCGCCATACTGCTGCCAGGGAAAGTTTCGCAAGAAATAATCTTCAGGGTATACATCATAGCCAAGGGTACGTGAGCGGAAGAAGGCGTACACGAAGCGGCAATCAGGGAACTGGCGTAAAACCTACAACGCGCATATTTAGCAAAAAGTCACCAAAGTGTAGAATTTTGACCAAAGTGATCAACAAAACAGAGCTTGATGGTAAGTAGCATTTTTAGGCTTCATGTGATGAGCTGGCAGGAAGGTGCCGGGTATCTATGCAAATATGGGAGAAGTGGCTTATTATAGAGGTTCATACATCCCAAGCAGGGAATAGAGGTGGCGTTGCCGTGAGCCTACGTCAAGTCAGCGTGTGACCAGGAAGGATTGGATCAGTGACTTGCATAAGGACCTCAAATGCGGCGTGCTTTCTCAACTGTCGAGCTCCGCGCCGATACGCATGCATGACCTCCGGTCGAGCAGTCTTAATGTTCTTTCGGCCAACCAACTTATGCATAGCTGGGCTGGTGGAGTACATGGGATCGAACACCATGAGGTTACAAGAACCATCCCGCCGTCGCTCAAAACCAACGATGGTAAGAGAGTGACCGGGCTGCTGGAGATATATTGGTGGCAGAAGTGTCTTGTATACATTTGACCCATCGCTGACCGCAGCCTGCGCAAAGTATCGCTCGATAGCTGTGAGAAGCGCTTCATGGGCTTCGATACTACGGCTTTTGTTGTCGCTGAACATTTCTACCGCGCAATCGATCTCCGAGCTTAGGAAGAATGCTTGTGCCTGTAGAAAAATTAGCGCGAAATATACATAGGAAACATGGACATGCCTCAGGAGTTCCGATGTACTTTCTCGTATCCCGAATGCCGCCTGTCTGGACGCGACCAATCTCGTTGATCCCTTTGTCCCACGCTTTCTCAATGAGATCTTGCAACTTCAAAATACCTGGCGTCCGTCCAGGAAACTCTTCGTAACCTTGCGCTTTAGAGCCCTGGATATAGGAAAGTACCATTTGTATGTTCCGGTAACCGCAGAAACCACCTTCTTTAGGTGTCTTTCCTATGTGCAGAGTAGACGGGTGACAGTAGTAGGCATCTTTGACAGAGCGGTCCAACGCAGATAACTGAGCAAGAATGGGTATGAGACCAGGTGTTTCGTTCTGCACTTGCTCTTGCTTGATAAGGCGGCCGTCCCGACCGATGCGATTGACGATAGTGATCTTGGGTCCGGCGTCAAGTTGATCGTGAAGCCACTTGGGCATGCGATCTTCCCAGGCGTGAGGTCCTAGTTCGGATTTCTGGGCAGGCTCAATCAATATAAGCTTGCAATAAGAAGCAGTACACTTACACCAAGACGAGCAGTCTTGTTCGGCGGCTTGACTGCCTTGTCGAGCTTCGCAAATGGGTTGAAGCTGAGAATACTTCTAGACAAGGTGCTCTTCTCGCTGCTATTGGTGTTGCTCCGGCCGCGAGACGCGTGCTTCTTGATCTTGCGCCCATGACCTTCGTTCCTCCTCAGGGCATCAGGCAAGTCTGTACTGGGTTTGTGCTCTGAAAATTTCTGATTCGACAAACCCATGTGCTGAGCAGCAGCTAAGCTCTGCATAGTAGAAGATGAATGATGGGAATGATACTTTCCGGTAGTCTCGTCGAATGACAATGTTTCGGCGGCGTGGTAGTCGAGATGGTCGTTGAAGTCAGAAAGAGGAACAACCTCACCGCAGTCCGGTTCGGGACACTCGACGTTGTTTTCCTCTTCGTCAGAGGAAGGCGTGTCCCCAACGAGCTTGCGTTTGGAGGAAGGTCTTGGTGGGAGTGGGGGTGGTTGCGGTTCTGTGTCATCATCGACCACGAACGGAGAGTCTGTGGTGTGAACCTGCTCAAAATGCAGTTGGAGAATATAGTTATCGCTTGGCAAGACCGTGAAGTCGCACATAGGACAATCTAGAAGCTCTATTTTGTCCGCCATAATTGCGTGGGTGATGTTCGAAGCTGAAACTATCCGCAAACAGTTTCTTGATTCAGAGACGTACAGTGAGTGGCAATGACAGGCTCTTCACTGCCGGGCTTTACCGAGAGGATCACCTTGGGTGTGAGCAGCTGACTATGCTGTCGCGGTTGCTGTGAGCTATCGTGGCTTAGCATGACGAATGCACTTGAGATGCAGTCCTCAAAGCAGCGACCCACATTCTTGAGAACAGCAACGCATGCTAGAAGCAACAATAGAGTAGCAAAGGCAGCGTAGCTTCCCGTTTGTCAAACAGTGATGGTGTTGGTAGATGCACAAATTGAAGGCTGACGTGAAGAAGGTACAACGCAGCCGAAAATGGTAATAGCTCAAATTTGCCAAGACGTGTAACAGGCCATGGTAACCACAGTAGCAAGGTACAGCATACGGCAAATTATCTGAATCATGCAGAAAGGAGCTTGCAGGTCTTCTATAGAGCTTACTTCTGTTGTTCAATACAGAATCACGCAGTTAGATGAACGACCGCATTCATCCCAGGGGCGGAAAAGGTCTTCAACATTGTTCGAATCATCGTATTGGGAGAGTGTATCACCGCTATTATCTCACAAATTCAATGTGCACGAAAAGGACGTTCTGGACGCAATTGTTTGCGTATAAACGGGAAACGATCAGGAGAATCGGATCATCTCGTACGTCATTGGATGTTGTGACGCCAAGCTGTCAAGCGCAACCTCGGAAGCTCGACATCCAAAGCCTGTAACCCACCTTCTCAATGCCATTCCTTGCGCCATGTCTCCGTCGAACCAACAGGATACCAGTATACGGCACGCGATGCAATTGGGTACCAGCCCGCTGCTATGCTTCGCGCGCCGACGATCCACCATGGTTCCAGCAGCTGCGTGCCGACATGCTTCGTCGCGACATCACCTATCTTCGCGAAGACATAACCGCTCAGCCAGGGCATAAGTTATCAAGCACCCTGTCAGGCTTTCTACCTGAACAGTGGTGCCGACCACCAAATTTCAAGAAACCCGTCCTTCCAATTGGTCACTACCTGATCTGGTTCAATCCCACTCTATCCTCAGACAATCTTCTGCCGGATGGGACAGACATGTTGCATAGTCCAGGCGGGCCTTGGGTGCGCCGTATGTGGGCCGGCGGCTCAGTGCATGTCAAGACTGAGGAATACCTCCACAAAAAGTCTGGATTCGCGCTTGATACTGCTGTTGCTGGCGCAGAGCGCATCAAGGATGTCCGGTTGCGTGGGCAGGATGGAGATATGAAGATATTTGTTACCATTGAGCGCCGATTTGCCAGACTAGACCGGCTGTACGAGAGTCATAGGAAAGCACATGGCGACACTGAAAAATCAAACGGAATCAACGTGCAGCGTCATTTCAAGCAACAGCTACGTGATGATGTAGAATGGGGCGATGCGATATTCAAAGACGAGCGCAACCTTGTGTTTTTCAAAGATCGTTCAGCTGCAGAATTGGACGCCATCAAAGCCGGGCAAATGGTTCCCGTAAGATATCTAGATCGTCTGTGTTCCCTCACCTATTACCTGCCACACACTGACAAGTTGCAGCTCCTGGTAAACCAGACTTCTCGCACAGTCTTACTCCTACTCGGACGCTCCTCTTCCGTTACTCCGCCTTGACATTCAATGCTCATCTGATCCACCTTGACCGAGACTATGCCCGCAACGTTGAAGGTCACCGCAATCTGCTCGTTCATGGGCCGCTATCTCTTACAATCATCCTACAAGCTATTTCTGGCTATTTGAGCATGCATACGCAAGGGAAGCAGGTATTTGAATCGATTGAATACCGTAATCTTGCGCCGCTCTATTGCGACGAGGAGATGCGAGTATGTGGTATGGAGAAGAAAACATCGCAACACGGAAGTATATATGATGTTTGGATTGAAGGGCCAACGGGCGGTGTTGCTGTCAAGGGCACAGTGCGCACAGTAATGAGGAAGTTGAATAGACCTGCTTCGACCACGTCTAGAGGCCAATCGGTGGATGGCTCGACATCAAACGTGGACAATACGCATGGGAAGTTAAGGCAGCCTACGATTGAGAATGTGGGTGTGACAACACAAGCACTCATTCCGGTACGACAAACCCATCAACAGAAAGGAGTATCCGCATCTGATCTGACTAGCCAGAAACACCCCGAAACGGGTAAAAGCATCATGAGAGAACGGGAAAGGCCTAGGTCAAACACTGAACCACATACTCAGGTGCAAAGTTCGCAGTCAAGGGCTAGGTCGAGCGAGTTACCGCAAGAGGGTAGTTTTGCACAGTCCAGCCGTGCAGACCACCGGAACCGACCCGGATCCGACCAATTCCTCGCTGTTCCCAACTCTCCAGTACCTATCCGCCGCGTCAATGTACCTGACAAGTCCGGCGATTTACAGAGTGCACCGGAAACTCCCTACGAATCCGTTTCTCCTATCCGCTCAGACAGTGCTACGCTCGACAAGCAAAAACCTGCTCGGATAGCAGCCAGACAGAGCAGATTCAAGCGTGAAGGCGCGAGGAAGATTGCAATGCCCAGTATCAGCTTCAGAGCCCAGGGTATTGACAAACCCAATAGGTCTCGGTTTGTCAGGTGGAGAAATGGTGTCAGGGTGCGGCGAATAGTGGCTGAGCGACCACAGAATTAGGGGCCAAATCTGAGCGCTTTTGATTCTATGTATATAGTTTTTGAAAGATAATTCCAAAGTCAATAGATTAGACCGGAAGGTCAGTATCCTGACAAGGTGAAGTTGACTTCAATGTCAATATTGTTAACAGTAGTGACGTTTTGATAGTTCCTGCCGTGCAAGTGGTCGTTGCCTTCTTGCGCCGTCTATGTGTACTTGTAGAATTGCACATACTTCTGGCATATCTCCAATATCTGCACTTTGTAAAGCTCCTCAGAGTTAGAAAAAAAGCAAAATAGCTATGCTTTCGTAGAGGAGCATGGCTAACCCGCGTGTAAAATGCATGTCTACAGTGGAAATTATCACAAGGCTATACAGCACTTTAATTGATCTCATAGCGTATGACTTTCATTACTATGTATATACAGTTCTCAGATGACGTTCTAAGGCATTACTAACTTGGCAACTGCTTTTTCGCCTTTTAAAGCGTTCTCCACGGCTAAAGAGCCGGGCAATATCTCATATTGCTCGGTAGTGCTAAACATTGGGTATCTTCTTTTCCAAAACATGCAGTCCAAAACGCTATTATGTGCAATTAAGATACGCTCAATCAGTACAAAGTTAAGCCACATCAAGGCCTTTATGTGTTACGCCACGATGCAACCGGTTCCGGACGATGACTCAGCGCTATGTCTATATTGTTATGCTCCTATTCATCCAGAGAATGTTTTCCGATGTTGTGTGCTCCCGCTCCTCCGGCGAAGCGGTGGCGCAGAGTCGTGCTTCCTTTGCGTCGGTTCGAGATTCGATGCTCGGCTCGAAGAACGCGAAAGCGAAGATAGAGAAGGAGATGGTGGCGGAAGAAGGTTTTTCGAAGCCGGACGCTGGCTATCGTGATGCGAGCTATCATTAAAGCTCTGGAATAAGCGCACCAAGTCAGGATAGTGATATGTGATGCTCGGCTCAATAGCATCGTTCCTATCGTGATAGCCCACGATGCTACCTTTGAACATTTTGTCAACGGTGGCGCGCCATGAGCAGTGGTCTACGATATCTCTGTCACTCCGTTTGCAAAGTTCATCGTCCAGGTAACGAAGTCGCTCTGCGCCCGTTTCGCCGAAGCGGATGAATTGAATACTGAAAGGCCGGCTGCCTGTGCGTTTCTTCGCGGTAGCCTCTGTTGCAAGACTGATGATAGCATTGTTGAAGGCATCTGACACCGTTCTACGCCAAACGCCATCAGTAAGAACTAGTAGGGTTGTGGCAGATCGGCCTTTGCTCCTCCAACTTTTAATGATGTTATCGAGGGTCTCGAGCATATCTGTGTGAGATTTCACGTTTTCAGTTTCCTCTGGAGCTGCCGCCTCCAGAGATGCTCGCAATTGTCTCCGTCCTGTGTCGCCCACCATGTTTTTCTGGTTATGATCATGTCCGTCCACGGTAAAGACTAGATCAATACCATCCTTGTCCAGACCAGCAGCATTCATCGCGAGGGTTTCTGCGACGAACACCACTATCGGCCAGTGTGCGCACATCGTCGCGCCATTGTCGACCACAAGTATCTAGGACAGGTAAGCTAGGTACAAGCATGAAACAAAGGGTACTCTTACCAAGTCCCGGCGGTTTTCGAATGTCGGTGCAAGATTCGAATCTCGTTTTCGGTCTTCAAGCCCTAACTTTCCCTTGAATCGAGCCTTGAAGCCCTTTGGAGTGTCTTGCTCGAGGGACTTTCGCTTTTCACATATGTCGTACGGGAGATCGTAGACTGTGTGCGGAAGCGTGTCCCGTCCGGCAAAGTTGAAGCCACCATAGCTGTCATAATCAAACACCGCTTGTTTTTCGGCAATTTGAAGTCCCTCGTTGCTATTATGGCCCGGAAAGTTTGGCCTCTCCGAAGTGCTTATTGAATTGGAATTTGGAGGGTAGGTGACCAAAATGGCCGGGCTCGTGGGACTCTCATACTCACGTGGAAGCCGATGAGACGTTTCCACCCTGTTTTCATATTGATAGCGTCCGGAAACAGGGGCTGTAAGCTTGGGGACACTTCCAGTCGGTTGGATAGCGTGAAAATGTGATGTTGAGGAAGGATTCAAAGGTTGGACTTGGTTGAGCGACATGTGGCTGATAGAGTTATGGCGAAGAGATACATCCGATGAGTTAAAGCCCAGACCTACATTTGTGGACGGCGAAGAGCCATCTAAAGCTGAGGAAGGCGACTGGGAAGTCTCCAGGAGTTCGTTGCTTGGCGCGCTTGGCCACAGTCGAGATACTCCGTATTGCGCAGATGTTGACTCTGTTGGCTTTGAAGAACTTTCCAACTTCTTAGAACCTCCTACTCGTCGCAGGGATAGATTCATTTCGTTTCCTTCTGGGAATTGTTGATATCCGTTGGCAGCGTGTTGCGGGTTCCTAGGGTACTCATGGGGCACTTGACTAGTTTGCATTGGCTTAGAACTATTAAAGTAGCTCTGTGTTGTCTTATCTGCAGCCATATGGAGATGATGATCAGGATTCCTGCGTTTTCCTTTTCGTTCAACCTGGATCACGTCCGAAGATGGCAACTGGGTCGGACTGTTCGTGACGGCACCGTTGTGACGTTCCTTGACCATGAGCTCATTGTTTTCTGTTATGGAATTGCTCTTCAACTGATTCTCGAGTAGCTCCTTTCGATTAGTAGTCTGCCCAAGCGGTTTGATCTTGAGGATTTCATCTTTTTGGAGATATCTGGTCCCCATGTGATATTGATGGCTTGTAATTGCGTTACCAACAACTGTCGTTTGTTGCTGGAGTGGGGTGCTCTTTGGTCTAGAAGACTGTGCTTCTTGCGCTTCTTTTTCGAGCTGCAGGAGGGCTTCTAGGACTATCGGATCTGTTTCTTTAGAGTGAACACCGAGGGTCTTTATTTTATCCCTAGCCCTTGTGACGAGTTCTCTCAACTCATCGCATAACGCTCCTATCTCAAGTCGATCACATGCATCTCTTTGCAGCATATTATGCTCAATCAAATTAAGTACTAATGGTGTTGCGGTATCAGAAGGGCGTATCCGACCTCTTAAGTAGTTGTGCCATTTCCTGATCTCGGGAAGCACCTCTCTACCATTGTGAAAACGATCATGAGTCTTGCTACCCTGACAGTTGGAAGGCGCTAAGGATCTCAGTTTCTCATACTGTCGAACGCCCGAGAAACCTAAGACGATCCAAGTCGCCGCGACAGATAAAACACAACCGAACGACCAGGTGTCAATAGACTGTGGCACTCCTGACAGTGTCCCATCGGAGCGTATCGTACGAAACACTTCGGGCGCGCCTGAAGAAATCTTTAGCAAAGCTAACATAGCTGGTGCACAATGAGACTCACCATATGTATCCGTGAATCCAGTGATAACCTCAGTCGGCAAAGTACCCTCTTTACTTTTGACAACGGGTGCAAACCTTGAAAAGCCAAAATCAGCCAATTTGAATTGGCCATGGACGATTAAGATGTTATCTGGCTTGATGTCGGCATGCTATCTACTCAGATCAGTGACTGTCTTTTTCATTTCCAATTGAAATCATACCCATAATACCTCAGAGGATCACCTCTCTCGCGAGGCACCTCAAGATTATGCACATGCCGAATGGCATCGGCTATATCGAACAACGACTCCCATGCGCAAACAATTTCCTCGGCTCGTACTGGCGGCACATTGGTCTCATCTGCCCAATACTGATAAAGATCCTGTTCGCCATACTCTAAGAGAAGGTTGTAAGTTGTTCCCAATCGAGAACCATTCGAGTCGAACCCTTCGCCGTATCCGTGCGTATAGCAACCTAGATAACGTATTATGGGCACATCGTTTTTCAATCTCAGCCCGGAAAACGCATTCTTCTCGTGCTCGTAAACAAGCCCTTTGTTTCCACAGTACGACTTCAACGCCATCTGGTAACACTGGTGGACTCGTCAGGTTTGTGCAAAGTGGGAATTGTTGAGTAGACTTACTTCGCCGAAATCTGGATCAATGTGAAGCGATTCGCGGAGCGCATTCTTCAGGCTTTCATCAGATATGAGATCCTTCTGAATAGCCACCCAATACACAGATGCAGTGGCTCCCTTGTCACCGAGCTTGATTTTGCGGCAGAAAGGTACCACTACTTTTGTTCCCTCCAGACCACGGTCTACGTGCAATTTAAGATCTAGCGGGCAATATGCCCATCTTGATTGTTCAAAATTCTGAATTATACGTTCCACTTTCCCATGGTCTTGGATGATGTCCAACAGATTCCCTCGGAGCCTTTCATATTCCTCGCTCTCGCCCCGCTCTAAGTAGACGTCGTGCATATTGGATTTGTAGAAATGATCGATGAGGTGACCCTGGTTCTGGTCGAGAAGGCGGCTGAACACTCGCAGGCAGTGGTACTCTCCCGTAAAGTATTTTTTGAACTCGAGAGGAAAGGTCCGGTACCCTGCCGTTTGCATCTCATCGAAGAGTCGTTGCAAATTGGTCTGATCGATGCTTCCAGAAGCCTTTTCGTCGCACCAAGCTTTGAGAGCGTCGACGTGGACAATGTACCGCTGGCAGCTGCAAAGCTCAGGCGGGTCGCACTGATCCTGGCATGCTACTCGTCGTATCCATTTTGACTTCCAGAGAGCTTTGTATCTAATCAAGGCGGAAGATTCCTTTGCGGACAATGATCTGGACATTCTGACGTGGTTCCAATCGTGGACAAGGCTGTCAGGGTCCCCATAGGATTACAGTGAAAGAAAATGGAGTGGCTTTACGTGCGCTGTTATCAAGCTCGCATGGACTATGGACTAAAGACTATTATGAGATGCCCAAGCAAGTGAAACGCGAAATGCTCAAGCCGCGAGTGGAGGTAAGCAGAGCCTCACGAAGGGGAAGAGGGGCACATGATTATTATCACGGCAGGGTTGAAGCTTTGGCCATCTGGTGAGGCAATACCAGGGTGGAAGCCGTACCAATAGATCAAAGGAGGATCAACTGTGGCTGCAGCAAGCTGATAATCATTCAGGCAACAAGGCTGAACTTTGGTTTCGCAAATGCAACATTGAGCAGGCTGAGTGTCAAGGCAACAGTAAAAGCGCGAAGAGGGCACAATATGCTTCACAATATTTTGGGCATGGTAAGGAGAACTATATTAAGCCCGTTGTGAATCGTGCTGCCAATCTTCGAAGTGCTGGTGGCAATGAGGAACACCTGTTCGCTAAACGCCAACCCCGCCCGTATCCTTGGACGATGCAGTCCGTCCTAACCGAATTAAAAAAAAAGTAAGCAGGCCTATGTGTAGAGTGCATAAATTGCAAGGCTGCAAAGAGGCAGTGCCGCCTCGGTTCCGTATGTACGAACCGAACCCTTAAGTAGGAACCCGAAGCAGAACTAATGTATCAGCCTTGTTGGCTCATGATAATGCTCAATTTCAGCCATGCTTCGGCTGGTTATTGTTGTGTAATGGCAAAGTAGAGCTACCGCCTTGCGTCCACCCCATGGCGTTAGGCGGGAGCTTGTGGGGCTTTTTAGCAAATTGCTGTATAGCGGTCCAACATGTTGAACTGGCCCGAGTATTTGTCCTAGTGCGTACTGAGGTTCGCATAATCGATGCGCTTCCAAAGGTCTTTACTCTCTGAAGGCCTGCCTTCAAACGCTCTGAGATAGTCGAGTCTCCTCTTGATGTATCGTATATCTGATATGTAGACCAAGCACCAAACAACGTCAGTGCAGTCAGCGGTAGTGTGACTTGAAGCCACCTTTTTAAAGCAAGCGCGGAAAAAGATCCATCTGGACTGGCATTGTTTCCGTCTTGGTCTTGATATTTCACCACATCTGTGCTGAAAAATGTCTAGCATCCGTCAGCCAAGTCGAATCTGATTGTTTGCAAAACATACCGAAACGAAAGTTGCCGGGAGGTAAAGTAGGGTAACTATCGTAATTATGCGCATAACGACAGCTTCCCGCTCTAGATTTCTGTTTAGTTGTTCAGTGCGCTCAGCTGCCTGGCCTTGCAGATGCTGCAAGACCAGCTCTTTTCTATCACTAATGATGTTCACTAATAGCTTTGCCCTTGCGATTTGCATGCGAAAATCATTGATAATCTCGTCAAGCTGCGATAGGAAGATGGCCAGCTCTTCCTCACAGGCGGTCTTGAGCGTGATAGGGAAGTCCTTGCGGACGATAAGGTCCGTATAAAACCTACGTATCGAACTCAGAATTTCAGTATTAGCCTCTAATACCATGACTGCTTCATTGGCTTTATCTTGCCAGTGTTGCAAATCTTGAATATGGTATGGTTTATATTCCTTGTGTGCGTAGCCTTCGCCACGCAGGCCATCAACTGCCATACTGCTCTGCGGAATTTTGTTAGCATGCAGACTCCGAAATCGATTCAAAGCTCACTTCGTGATCCAAGACTTGTTCAAGCCAGCGTATGTACCACCTCCATTCCTCTGTCGACCTGCATGTATAAGATACGAAGTCAGTGTATGTCTATATGCAAGTCGTATGTAAGGTTTCTCACCAGTGACAGATGAGCAAATGAGTCGATAGACTTGACCGGAAGCTGGATTCAGTATCTTGAAATGTCTTGTCTTCTGGTCGTCCGTTTCGTCCAGTCAATTCCTTGTATCGATCTAGAATATCTTTACCACCCTTTGTCACGATCCAAAGCGTAGTGCCATATTCTACATCAAATTGGTGGTAGACGGCTGCTTGTCGAATTGACCATTCATCTAGTTTAATATTCTCGTTGCTTTGCTTTTTCGCTTGTACACCTTTAAGGTTGTAGCAGAGCTGGAAAAGCTTTCCACTTCTACCCAATTCAGGGATCGAATGTCCGCTTGGTTGTGGCTTAAGTCGTATCTGCTCACGAAAGCCGCTAAATCGGAGATCTTTAGCATCGCTCTGCGCCCCAAACACTAGCATAAAATCTAAATATACAGGCATAACCTGATGATAAGTCATAATCTGAGTCAAGCTAGCACGGGTCGTCTTCAGTTTATCTCGAGAATTTTGTCCGTAGAAATAGCTTTGTACAGTGAGTATTGGTTACTGATCTAGCAATTGCTTTGTGCTTACATGAAACGGCATTTTGGATCTCGTTTTCTGGTTATTACATGCTGCACACTTGAGTCTGTTAAGTCTGCCACTAGCTCCACACCGAGCCACTGGTTGACTTTGGAAGGAGAGTGAATGTTCCTCCTATCCAGTGCTGCGAATGTCAATACTCGTTGATATATGTTCCAAAGATATTTACCTTTGCCATCACCCGTTTCATGATCGATTACGGGGATCTCAAAGATGTTGTCAACGTCATCATCTCGGATATTAAGACAGAGATCGATCTCCTCGTCATCAAGACGTCTCTTGTAGGACACTAGCTTGGTCTTGTATGTTGTAGTGTTGCTAGGTACAATGTTTTCTGGGTAATTGCTATGATTGCGGAAGGACGTCTGCAGCTCAATCGGTATTGCCATTGCCTTGTCTGACATTTTGGCCACTGTGGACGCGAGTACTCGACAGGCGGGAAGAAAGCAGGAGGTGGAGGCTCATTTTTGAAAGAGCGATGGCAAAAGTAGAAGCCTCGAAAGGCTGATTCGCTGGGGCTGTGATAACACCGAGTGATGCAGATGCAATGCATGTGCGAGGGCAGTCAGGCTACGGATAAGCAGGTAGGGGCACATGTCCGCCGGCTGCGCCCCACCCCACCATGCTGACTTTCTCACCGGGGCAATGCATGTTAAGGGACAGCGACTATTCAAGTATTTTTCTCTTTTAATAAAGCTAGCTAAAACACGAAGTCACGGCGTTGTTTGTGGCTCGGGTTCTGGAGAATTCGACAAACTTCTAGTTCTGTTGGGGGCATCCCTCCGATTTCTCAACTCCCTCCTATCACCCTGGAAATATTTGAGTATCACATAGCTGAGAGGAAGAGGAGAACAAGACTTACTTCTGTCAATTTCTCAGGAATCTCGAATTGCCAATTTCCGTTGAACTAAGTGGCGGTTTCAGCGCGTGACGGTAAAAGTTATGGGGCAAACATACACTTGCTGGCTTGAAGTTTTTCCAGTTAGGCCATTTATTCTTGAGATATTCCTCGATCTTCTCCCATGGGAAGTCGTCATATGCTGGATATTTGTCCTGCACCCGACCAACTTTCTTCTCGAATGGAAGTGTGGGCCTGCGTTGATCTTGCCTTGCACGCCCCAGAGCTGGATCGGTCGGCTGTCGTGGCAACATCCTGCGGCCTAGTTTGAACAGGTGACGAGATCGATGCTCAACGACTCAGGCACTGAATTTCGGCGAAAATGGAGTTGAACGGCGTCTTTGGTGGGTTCAGGTGTGTAAGGCTTGTGCTTATCGCTCTCTACTTTTCCGCGTTACTGCTCCCGGGGCAATTTGTGAAAGGCTGACACTATATATCCACCTTCTGAGCGGCCTCAGCCTTATGACTCGATCTCGACGCCGCCCAGCGTAATGCAGGTCATTGGACCTAAGGGACACCGACATGTCGCTTGCATCGGTGCTTCATTAAATCGGGGAGGCTTCGAATCGTTACCGTCGACGTGGCAGGTTCATGCAGTACCACTAGACAACCGTTCAGTAGATGTTTGGACGGCTGAAGTGAAGGTTTGCCTTCTCTCTGCCTGCTGAAACATGGTGCCGTGCAGTGCCACACTATTGGTGGACTGCCAAGCCATAGAATATTACATGCGTCTCACGGCAGAATGGCACAGCCTATTCAACCTTGGCCAGCGTGCCGCAGAGCCTCGTGCTATGTATCTTTGCAGCAAATGACAATCTTCAGATTAAGCGGCTCTGGCCGTCCGTATTCCTGAAAGCACGACCTTTGCTTAGCCTCCTTATGAAAGTTGTCAAGGAGAGTCGGGTATAGTCTCCTTAGAAATGAATTCATTGCATTTGGCCTAGACATGTACCAAAACTCAAGAGTAAAGATGTAATGATCAGATCTAAATGTCACTTGCGTCAGACGGAGACGAAACCCACCCGTGCAAATATTAGCCCTTGAAAGTTTCGTTCGCGGTTGCAATTTTTCGCATGATTTGAGAACCACGTCTATCGCACCTTCTGCGTCCCCAATTATCACATAAAAGCACATAAGAAAAGGCATCCTGGAATCCCCCAAAACGCAAGAGATAGCAAAGTTACAGAAGTCGTATTGGAAAAACTATCCCTTAACATAATCATATCAAGGTCGAAGTTCTCTCGTTTGTAAGACCTACGCTAAATCTTGACTTTTATAATCCCGACGCTGGTGAGTGGTAGCACACACCAAGGGTCGATGCAAACCTGGAGATGAAGGAAGGCAACGACAAAGATCAAAGACATGTACAAGAAACAAGAGGAACGACTTGGATACTTGACAAAGGCAGTGAGCAGGCCTGGGAAGGTTTGAGATAGCGCAGAAGGTTTTGTCTCAATACTATGAGTATTAAATCTGGCGGGTAGGGAAAGTGATACAAGGCAGGTGAGATACTCTGCTGATAGGTGAGAAAATGAATGTGCTATAGAATGCATGATCTAGCCGTACAAATCCGCCTACGATACGAAAACAGACTTTGTATCTCAAGTGGTGGACGACGGCATCGAAGGAAGTCGAGTAGATTCCATCCATGTAATTCTGTGGGCCGTTCTAAAGAATATGCTGATTGGCTGAAAAAGCGGTGAGACATAGAGTCGAATCAGCGGTATACATCCATGAAGCGGTATTGTAATCAAGGCCAGCTCATGAATCGCGGAACAGTGAGGACGGCTATGAAGCAGTCGGAAGCAAAGCCGAGGTGTGGTTGTCCGTGCAGAAAATAGTCATAGCGCCTTCTCGATGATTCCGAACAATTTTTCGTGAAGCTCCAACTTCACCTCCGAAAATATCCCCATCGTCATCTCTTCCTCGTCATCTTGCATTCAGCTGGAGTCTAGGAGCACAACCTGAGCTTCGGTAATCACGTACACATCACAATCCATCACAATGCAGAGAGCATTTGCATCGCGGGCGCGGACGTCCGCCCTGAATTCGAGCTCTAAGCTCAGGACTTCAAGCTACAACCTCCAGCAACAGAGGTTCGCACATAAGGTACGGCAATCTCATCACTTCCATCCACCCCAATCATCCTCTTGAGACTAATCATGTTTGCAGGAGCTGAAGTTCGGCGTCGAGGGCCGCGCAGCGCTACTCAAGGGTGTCGACACACTTGCAAAGGCTGTATCAACAACACTGGGCCCCAAGGGCCGTAATGTATTGATTGAGTCTAGCTATGGCTCACCTAAGATCACAAAGGGTATGTGCTTCACTTTGCTGCATCTCTGCCAGGCCCGCTAATATGAATACAGATGGTGTAACGGTCGCAAAGGCCATCACACTCCAAGACAAATTCGAAAACCTCGGTGCCCGCCTGCTCCAGGACGTCGCCTCCAAGACCAACGAGGTCGCTGGTGACGGTACTACTACTGCCACCGTCCTCGCCCGTGCCATCTTCTCCGAGACCGTCAAGAATGTTGCTGCTGGATGCAATCCCATGGATCTGAGGCGCGGAACCCAGGCCGCTGTTGAGGCGGTTGTCGAGTTCCTGAGGGCGAACAAGAGGGATATTACTACCAGCGAGGAGATCGCACAGGTCGCCACCATCTCTGCCAACGGTGACACTCACGTCGGCAAGCTTCTGTCAAATGCCATGGAGAAGGTTGGAAAGGAGGGCGTCATCACTGTCAAGGAGGGCAAAACCATTGAGGACGAGCTCGAGGTCACCGAGGGCATGAAGTTCGACCGCGGTTATATCTCTCCCTACTTCATCACCGATACCAAGACCGCGAAGGTCGAGTTTGAGAAGCCGCTTATTCTCCTCTCCGAGAAGAAGATCTCAGCTGTTCAGGACATTGTTCCTGCTCTCGAGGCTTCCCAGCAACTGCGCCGACCCCTTGTCATCATTGCTGAAGACATTGATGGTGAGGCTCTTGCCGTTTGCATCCTGAACAAGCTCCGTGGCCAGCTTCAGGTCGCCGCTGTTAAGGCTCCCGGCTTCGGAGACAACAGGAAGTCAATCCTTGGCGATCTCGCTGTATTGACCAACGGTACCGTCTTCAGCGATGATCTCGATATCAAGCTCGAGAAGGCTACTCCAGACCTACTCGGCTCTACTGGCTCCATCACCATTACCAAGGAAGACACCGTCATTCTCAACGGTGAGGGCAGCAAAGATCAGGTTGCGCAGCGCTGCGAGCAGATCCGTGGCGTCATTAACGACCCTACCACCTCCGAGTACGAGAAGGAGAAGCTCCAGGAGCGTCTTGCGAAGCTCTCTGGCGGTGTTGCTGTCATCAAGGTCGGCGGCTCCTCCGAGGTTGAGGTCGGCGAGAAGAAGGACCGCATTGTTGATGCTCTGAATGCCACCCGTGCTGCCGTTGAGGAGGGTATCCTGCCTGGTGGTGGCACTGGTCTCCTGAAGGCCTCTGCCAATGCTTTGGACTCAGTCAAGGCCGACAACTTCGACCAGCAGCTCGGCATCACGATCGTCAAGAACGCCATCACCCACCCGGCCCGCAAGATCGTCGAAAACGCCGGTTCGGAAGGCTCTGTCATCGTTGGCAAGCTCATGGACGAGTACAAGAGCGATTTCAACAAGGGCTTCAACAGCGCCAAGGGCGAGTACGTTGACATGATTGCGGCCGGTATCCTTGACCCCTTCAAGGTCGTACGCACTGCCCTCGTCGATGCCAGCGGCGTTGCCTCGCTTCTTGGTACTACCGAGGTTGCCATTGTCGAGGCTCCCGAGGAGAAGTCAGGTCCTCCTGCCGGTATGGGAGGTATGGGCGGTATGGGTGGAGGAATGGGTGGCATGGGCTTCTAAGAATAGAAGCCTAAGCACCTCTTTCTCTTCTTTTATACCCCATTCCGCTATATCCACTTTATGACTCAAGGCTTTCCCGGCGCTGGTTCATGTAAAAGATATTGGGTTGGTCTCCGCTCTTCTCCCCTGGTCTCCTAATCAATTATGAAAAGCGCAGCATTGTTGGATGTTTGGTCTATTGTACAATATCGTGTGTAACTAGAAAGCTCCTGGGAAGGACAAGACGTAAAAGCGACGATGGAATAACGTAAACAAGATCAACAAAAACATCAAATAAGCACTGCATATCGCTCTGTGAATGCCCAGGGATTGGTGATGAAAGTAGCTTAGCAGCGGCCGTTGCTGTGGCGCCGTCAGCTAAACCTGTTGGTGCGGTCAAGCAACCCCACCAAGCGTCGTAAAAATACCCCACCAACCCTCTTCACCAGCCTCAGCAACCCGAACCTCCTCCACCTCAGCCCACCCGTCATCTGCATCAATTGCACCCAGCAGTCGACCTGCGGAATTGACGTAAGCAGCATCCCGCCCTTCTCAGGCAACCGTTCACCGCCGCACTAGAGCCGCGGAAGTCGCAGACGATGACGACGCTAACAGGCAACACAGTACTGATAAAGCACTACATATCTCAGTTGCTCTCTGAAATACTCTACACTACTTAAACACATCATGGTGAGTGCGGCTGTAGGCAGTATACTAGGAAAACTAAGCTGACAAGGCTTTGACAGGCTCAATCCGGGTACGTGCCGCAAGTCAAACATCCAACACCTGCCAGCTGTCAATCCCCGACCTTTGCACCCACGCATTACCTCCACGACACCTATCTACATGAGCACCGCCCCTCACTACCACGGCCATTGCTAATCCCCTCTCAGTGTCTCCGTCGCGCCCGAGTGCATCACAGCCTTTAACGAGCTCAAGCTTGGCAAGGACGTCAAATGGATAATCTACAAGATCAGCGACGACTGGAAGGAGATCGTTGTCGAGGAGTCGTCCAAAGAGGCAAACTTCGACGTCTTCCGTGAGAAGCTCCTGAACGCGAAGAGCAAGGACCGCCGCGGTAAGGAGGGCATTGGCGGTCGCTATGCTGTCTTTGATGTCGAGTATGAGCTGGAGAGTGGCGAGGGTAGCAGGTCAAAGATTACCTTTATTAGCTGGACACCAGATGATGCGCCACAATACGTGAGTTTATTCCTCCCCAGAGGGTGGTGGGGTGATAGGAAGGCTGTATTAACGAGCGACAGCCCCGCATGATGTACTCGTCCTCCAAGGAAGCTATTAAACGCGCCCTCAACGGCCTCGCCGCTGACATCCAAGCCAACGACGCCGATGACATCGAGTGGGAGAACATCAAGAGCCGCGTCTCCAAGGGCCGTTAAGCGTCCTTTTTTCGAACCTGTCGATTTTCGCGCATCAACAAGTAAAGGCAGACCCAGGTTTTGGACAACGAAATTACGAAAAGCGCATGATGGAGTGGAGGGGACTGGGGACGGTTGTGCAGTTTCGATGGTCTTGAAGGGCTGAGAAATGAGCTCAGGATTTTGCAGAGCGTGTTCACCAGCCTCTTTTGCATTATCGGGCTCTTAATGCTTATGATGGGCTGTAGAAATGGTCAAACTATCACTGGTGGATATCCATTTGGTATCAAAGTCGCTAGTATGCTGTGATGTCTGTGTTTTCCCAGCTCGTCTTAATGATGGATTTAACCGACATTGAAGACCATGGGATGTATGCTTATTTGTCGTTCTCCCAAGCTGCTTTGAACACACCAACCAGTCTCTCCCCCTCCACTTCGTCCTTTATTCTCTGCAACACAAAGTTCTTGAGATCGCCCCAAAACTCGTCTGTAGCCACAAGCTCTTTCCCACTAGGTCCAACAGCTGCTGCGCCAGTACGAGATGCCTCACCACCGCTTCCCAGACCCTTCTCACTTTCTGTCGCCGCTACAGCAGGCGGGCTCGTAACTGGCGGTGTACCCCCTCCACCTATCGCGCCGCCTAGAACCATAACGCTGAACTCGACCTCACTTCCCGCATCTGCGCCAACTACCTCTGCCACCGTTTTGGAGTCTGCGACAGGCTTCTTCTTGTACAGGATCTTTATCTTCGCGGCCGGTATGGAGGTTTGGCTGGCATAGTGCTGTTTCAGGTCGTATATGCTGGTCTTGGAGGGGTCGATGCTGGATAGCGGGACGGTTGGTGTGGACGGTTTCATGGGCTTCAATGTTACAGACGTGGCGGAGGGCGATGCTGAAGAGCCATCTCCAGCTGCAGTCTTGGGGTTTGGCCGCGATGGGTGAGGTGGATGTGGCAGGCGGGGCAGTGTGTACTGTAGGAGAATCTTAGTTGTGCTGCCTAAGGCAGACGAGACTGGGGGAGGCGTACGGCTCCTTGTGCGGGATATTGCCGCGCGTCTGCTATGTGGTCGGAGGAGAGCTTGGCTGGGCGAGCATCGAGCGCCGAAAGGAAGGATTTGCAGAATGCAAGTTCCGACATGGTGGTCTGGGTGTAGGTCCTGTTTGGGTGCTTGTGGCGAGGTTGTGTGTGTTTTGATGTAAGGCGCTTATTATGCAGCCAGGAGCGGTGTAGAGTCTAAGCTCCAAGGGCGAGAACCGAAAACCTTTGACGTGCCCTAAGAGTTGGATAGACCGGCTCCGCAGCGAAGTTGGCGATGACGCCGGTGCAATTGCGGGACATGGCGCTACTGAATTCTGCCACCGAAGGCGGTGAGAGTGACCAAAAAAGTTCCCGTAAAAATCTCAAGCTCCAAGCGAAAGTTCGAGGGTCCAAGCAGACATTAAATCTACCACCCACTCAAATCCAGTTTTTCCTTCGACTGTTGGGAAAATACCGTCGCCATGGGTCAAGGACGTCGCATGAAGAAGCAGGGCATCCCTGAGCCATTGGACGAGTCACTCGTTACACGGAAACGAAAAGATGCGCCGCCTGCACAGGACCCAGAGCGAAAGAAGAGGAGCAGAACAGCCGCAAAGGAGGCCAAGGCCAAAGCGACACCTCAGAAGAAGGGTGCTGCAGTCAATGGGCCGAAGACAAGAGTCAACGGAAAGCCCGTAAAGAAATTCGTTCCCCCGCCGCCCTCAGACGATGAAGTCGACATGTCGGATAGCGCCGACGGTATCGACGACCCCGATGTAATGGAAGATGGTTTGGAGAATTTGAACATTACTGGGCTAGATGCGCTCGGTAGTGCTTCAGAGGACGAGCTTGACGACGATGAGTTTGGAGATTCGGACTCAGATATCGTAGACTCGGACACAGAGGTCAGGAAGGCCATGTGGTCAGACGATGAAGGCGACAGTGATATTGAGGAGAAGCTCACGGCGGCGAACATTGAGGGCTTGTCACGAAAACTCGATATGCAGAAGGCTATTGAAGAGGCCGAGGCACAGGCTGAGCTTGAGGAGAACAATATGCAGACAAACATTGCTGGCGACAGGCCGAAGGTGCTGGACGACGAGGAGGAAGAAGGACGTCAAATTTCGAATCTCGTCCCGCAAGACATTCAGCTCCTCCGCACAAGACTGAACGACACGGTCCGAGTACTCGACGACTTCAAAAACCTAGCCGAGGAGGGCAGGTCAAGAACAGAGTACAGAGCGCAGATGCTGAAGGATATATGTTCCTACTACGGCTACTCTGAGTTTCTCGCCGACAAGCTTCTTAACCTCTTTCCTGCCCGCGAAGCCTTCGCCTTCTTCGAAGCCAACGAAACACCACGACCCATTGTCATCCGCACAAACACCCTCCGCACACATCGTCGCGAACTTGCACAGGCTCTCATCAACCGTGGCGTACAATTAGAACCTGTGGGCAAGTGGTCGAAAGTCGGTCTGCAAATCTTCGAGTCGCAAGTACCGCTCGGTGCTACACCAGAGTATCTCGCCGGCCACTACATCCTCCAGGCTGCTTCCTCGTTCCTCCCCGTTATGGCCTTGGCGCCGCAGGAGAATGAGAGAGTGTTGGATATGACGGCTGCTCCTGGTGGTAAGACGACGCATATTGCTGCGTTGATGAAGAACACTGGATGCATATTCGCCAACGATGCAAACAAGGATCGTGCTAAGGGTTTGATTGGTAACATTCATCGTCTCGGCGTAAGGAACAGCGTTGTCTGCCACTACTCTGCGCTCGAATTCCCAAGGGTCATGGGCGGATTTGACCGCGTGTTGCTCGATGCGCCTTGCTCTGGTACTGGTGTCATTGCAAAGGATGCTAGTGTTAAGACTGTACGTGAACCCATTTCGAGATTATTGAACACAGCTAACATACCCCATAGAACAAAACCGAAGCCGATTTCATGAAGCTACCTCACCTCCAAAAGCAACTGATCCTCTCAGCCATAGACTCTGTAGATCACCACAGCAAGACTGGTGGATATATTGTGTACTCAACCTGCTCAGTCACCGTAGAAGAGAACGAACAGGTCGTACAATACGCACTTAACAAGAGGCCGAATGTCAAGCTTGTGGAGACAGGGCTCACGTTCGGCAAGGAGGGCTTCACGAAGATTGGGGGCAAGACCTTCCATCCTTCATTGAAGGTGAGTTTTCATTCTCGAGCTTGAATAATATGTTTGCTAATTGTTACCAGATGACACGAAGGTATTATCCTCACACCTACAATGTCGATGGTTTCTTTGTCGCCAAGTTCAAGAAAACCGGCCCAACACCACCGAATGCTGTTGGCGCAAACGAAGCTTCCAACGCCAACAAAAGGACTGCAGCCTCAAGAACTACTGAACACGAGGTGGTCGACAACGCTCCTATTCGTGAGGAGGGCGAAGAGGACGAGTCGGACTTTGGTGGCTTTGATGAGGAAGAAGATGAGAAATACCTTCAGCGGGCGCAGGCGAAGAGCATGCGTAGGAAGGGTAGGGATCCGAAGGCAGTTGTGCCGAAGGGTGAGAAGAGCGCCAATGGGGCGAAGAAGTCTGAGGAGCGGAAGGAGAAGGAGAAGAAAGAGAAGAAAGAGAAGAAGAAGGTAGATGACGAGAAGCCAGCTACCAAAGATGTCAAGGTTGCCAAGGCGAACGGTTCAAGCGAGAAGAAGAGTGGAGATGAGTCTAAAGCGCGGAGAAAAAGTGGAGGAAAGAAGTCCAAAGCATAGTGGTCGAAGCTGTAACATAGCTACTGCTCTGAGGATGGCGAGTCTGCGCCAGTAATGAGATGCTTCATATCGCAGATATCTCTGCTTCAGGGTCTTACCCTTGAATCAACTGAGCAAGTTGTTCATATACATACATTATGGGATTGACAGTTGTTTTTCACTCTGGCATATTCCTTGTGTCCACGAAGCTGGTTGATGGGATTTGACATGTTTCACTGCCGATTATTTGACGCTCCTAATTTCAACCCGCATTAATATTCCGAGTGTCTTTCCAACAGATGCACCACGAGATTTAAAGTTTTAGGATTGGGGAAAACTTGTACACATGACTAGATCAATTTCTTTGCTTATGCCGAAGGACACATTGGGAATTGGATATGAAGTTGAGGTAGGACAAGGAGCCGAATTGTGCAGAGGGTCATGCGGTTCATGCCTGGGTATGAGAATCACCACATCACAGCATGCATGCGTGCTGTTGCAGGAAGAGCAACCTCGGAGCTTTGCGTAGGCGCTCGCATTTGCCAGTGGGGCGATCGAGGTGCAAGTCTACCTCACAGGCGAACCACCGAGCAAATTGAATTTTTCACAGCACCAAATCGTTGCAAACTGGCTGGCCATGCTTGTCCTGACAGGCGGGAGCTTGCGCGGCTACGGGCACGGGGATACTGCGGAGAGAAGGTCCCGATGTTGTTCCTTCTTCGGGGCTTCTAGCTAACGCACGACGATCCTAGGCTGGCGACGGGTGCCGTTAGGCTGCGCGACTACTATCAAGAGCCTCCTTAATATGACCGGCAATTCAAAAACATACATGATGGGCAGGTAAATATTGCATGTCCCAGAGACCAAGCACACACGATAGATGCAACCACCATCAGCACACTCCCGCGATCACCTGGCTCCACTGGTAAGCTTCGGCCATTACTCATACAACAAGCAAGCCGAGGATGGGCAGCATAGGCTTATTGGCTCCAGGATCGCTCGGCAAGCACTTAAGCATAGGCATTTACAATCCATCACGGGGCCGCCATCGTGAAAGTTTCTTTCAATAGGATTAGCTGAACAAGTGGCGCTGGATGAGGCGTCTGGGGTATGCATGCTCTGAGGTGGATGGGCTTTGTTGTGTTTCACATGGAAAACCGCTGCGAGAACAGCAATCAGCAATCATACCTGAATGGCCTCACTCTCTCGAGGCACCGCTCCGAACAGCCAGCAGTCGGCCCGCCATGTTTCATACATCGGGACACCATCCCAAAACCGTTCGCGCGGGTTGAACTGGAAAAGAAGCTTCTCCATGATCCCCACCGCAATAACGTGCACGCTTCTTGGCTGACGTCTCCACCGCTCACGCCAGGCAAAGCCTGAAGGATGCATGCTTTTACATGCTTCGTGCACTGCCCAGCGTCGCTTGGCTCCACCATCCCTGTCCTCCGATCGTCAATCCTTTTGTCTCGTCTGCCGCTCATGATTCCCATTGGTCAGCGCCGACTCACCATCCAACCACGACACAATGTCGCTGTCGCTCGCCCGCCCTCGACGTAAGTGGTGCAACGGGCAACGCAGTCCTGGATCTGGGGTACTACCAATCCTAGCGCGTGCTTTGGAGCGGGGCGAGTGTGGTACTTGCAGCATTAGCTCTGGAGACATGACCCGGCGATTGGAGACAGCTCATGAGCACGCGGAGGGTCATTTGCTAGAGAACATGGGTATCGTACTATTGGGCGGGGGCCCCGAGCTTGAATGGGGAGGGGAGCTTGGAGCTAAGTCGTTCAGATAAAGAGCTGTTGCGCGCTGTGTTGGGCGTGATTCATCTCCCACGCTTCACGCTTTCCGCCTTTCTTTCTCGATCCACTTGACTCTCAGCATAGAGATAAAATGGGCAAATTCCAGCTGAAGCCACCGGCCGGTGAGGCGGGCAAGGCATGGTGAGATTCGCCATCCATCATGGCAGCAATCGTGGCTAATAGCTCTCAGGCCGGCCATTGTCATCGGTCTTTTCGTCGCCTTTGGAGGTGTACTCTTCGGGTGAGCAGACTCATGCGTTACCTATCAGCCCAGCACTGTCTCATCAATTATCAGATATGACACCGGTACCATCTCAGGTATCCTGGCTATGGACTACTGGAAGAAGGAGTTCAGCACGGAGCCGGATGGTAGCATTACCGCCTCCCAGGACTCTCTCATCGTGTCGATTCTTTCTGCTGGAACATTCTTCGGTGCTCTTACTGCTGCACCATTTGGTGACTTCTTCGGTCGCCGTATTGGCCTCATGGTTTCGGCCGGTGTGGTCTTCAATGCAGGAGTAATCATGCAGACGGCCGCGACATCACAACCCTTGTTCATCGCTGGCCGATTCTTTGCTGGATACGGCGTGGGTCTCATCTCAGCTTTGAGTAAGTCTATTTCGCACTCGACTGTGGTTTTCATTTTGTGAGGTGACGTTGGCGACCGTTTCCGGAGATTGCTCCGGCATCCCATCGTCAAGTAGCTTTGCAGTAGTGAGGCTCTGCGGAATGTCGTTAGCTTGGTGCAGGGAGTGCAGCACTAACAACAATGTAGTTCCTATGTATCAATCCGAGACGGCGCCAAAATGGATCCGCGGAACTATTGTAGGAGCTTACCAGCTCGCTATTACAATCGGTCTTTTCTTGGCAGCTATTGTCAACAACGCGACCAAGAACCGCCAAGACTCGGGCTCCTACCGCATCCCGATCGCACTCCAGTTTCTATGGTCCATTATTCTTGTTGTTGGGTAAGCAACCTTTCCACGGTCAAGAACGGTTGGTGCTGACGATGTATCAGTCTGATCTTCCTTCCCGAGACCCCACGCTATCTCATCAAGATGGACAAGTATGATAAGGCTGCGCACTCTCTGGGCAAGCTTCGACGCTTGCCGATCGATCACCCAGCTATCATTGAGGAGCTGAACGAAGTTCAAGCCAATCATCTCTACGAAATGTCTCTTGGCAAGTCTACATACATCGAGTGCTTCAAGGGAACTCTAGGCAAGCGCCTTTTGACCGGATGCCTTCTCCAATCGCTGCAGCAGTTGACTGGTGTAAACTTCATCTTCTGTAAGTGTACCACGTTCTTTCCATTACCGAGGTGCCTAGCTGACCGTGATTTTCAGACTACGGAACACAATACTTCCAGAATGCCGGCTTCCAAAACCCATTCATCATCCAAGTCATCACCAACTCCGTCAATGTAGCATCCACATTCCCAGGCCTCTACATGGTTGAAAAACTTGGTCGTCGCAACTTGCTCCTTCTCGGAGCCATCGGCATGTGCGTGTGCCAATATATTGTTGCCATCACAGGAACTGTCGCCGGTACCACGGATCTTCCAGCTCAGAAGGCCGCCATTGCTTTCGTGTGCATCTACATCTTCTTCTTTGCCAGCTCTTGGGGCCCAGTAGCATGGGTTGTCACTGGTGAACTGTTCCCGTTGAAGGTACGCGCAAAGTGTCTGTCCATGACCACAGCCAGCAATTGGCTCCTGAACTGGGCGATCGCCTACTCGACACCCTACATGGTCGACGAAGACCACGCAAATCTTCAGTCCAAGGTTTTCTTCGTCTGGGGAAGCTTCTGCTTCGTCTGCATTGCTTTTGTGTAAGTTTTCTTCTGAGTCACTCCACTCTTTTTTCTCCCAGTATGAGTACTTATAAAATTCGCAGTTGGTTCATGATCTATGAGACCAAAGGCCTCTCCCTCGAACAAGTCGATGAGCTCTACGGCGTCGTCAGTAAGGCCTGGAAATCAAAGTCTTTCGTGCCTCAAATCCACTTCGCCGAGGTCGACCAGGAGACCCAGCGCCACATGTCCCTCACCGACATTGCGGCTGGCCAGGAGCGCAAGAGGAGCGTCCAGCACGATGAGGCTGCCATCCCTCCTCCACAAGTTGGAGAGAAGGCCTAAATTCTTGTTGTTAACTTTGGAAAACATAACTTACAAATTAAAAAGAGGAGCTGCTGCTATCGAATGCGGGGGACGTTGACGTAATGTGAATATTTGACAAATCTGACGAATGAGTTAATGGCAGTGCCTTATTGGCAGGGAAATTTGGACGAGATGTATTACAGTTTGGATATATTGAATTGTCAGTCGTTGAATACTCCCAATTGTTGAAATGGAATTCTGTCAAGTTGGTGTCTTTACCAAGATTTGCCCTCGAATCTGTATCGTCTGTGATAGGCTTAATGCCTCCTCCACCGGCTTGTCTTTCCCTCTTTTTCTACTTTCTGCAAAAGATCGAGTGCGTGCAGATGTCCACAGGATCGGCTCCGGGTCATTCAAGTATCCGGTCCATTTCGAGCTTAGTCGATCTTTGCCAGTCATGTGCTTCCAGACGCCTCGTTGGCCGATGGAAGTAGCTGGACGGTGACGGTATGATGGTTTATTGTAAGAGCTTGGGCTGTTGACATTGAGTTGTTGGATGTTGAGACCGATAGTGTGCCAGTGATTGGGATATCAATAACTACCTTGTAAACAGCGTGTTTTCAAGGTTTGGAAGATGCATCCCGCTCACTACATTTTTCCTAATTAGTCTCTACATACCACGGCGATTTTCAATAAAAAGAAATAGGCTTTTCAACCGGTCACAGTGAGTCATGCACGATTGCAAAGTCATAGAAACTAAGATTTCAGGTTCTGAATGTATTCAATTCAAATACCTATTTCTATCTAGAGCGGAACAATAAATGTTTAGCAATATAGTGATCAAATCATCCAAGAGGCAGGAGACTTTTTCAACTGTATCCTAGCTCGGAAAAGCATGAAGTTTCCAGAGGCATGAAGTCATTGAACCAAATGTGAAGCTAACTTCTCAGCAGTCATCAGCCTTGACATTCTGAAGCATTATTCGTAGCATGGTGGTTAAGATACATTTTGCCGAACTGAGGTTGGCGGTCATGCATGTGCTACGGAAACAGACAGTGTGCGAGCCACTGAGAGCACACTCGTAGTCTTACGATGCTGATTCATAGCAACCTCTAGGCAAAAGGGTCTCCAAGGCCAACCTGAGCACCATCTTTGTCATCCTCCTCGTGCTTTGGCTGGAACTGAAGCCTTATGTCTTCGCTCAAATCGTCGACGTTGTGATGCGTATAGTCACGAGGACCCTGGGGGTTGAAGGCTCCATTCTGACGTAGAGATGAGTTCAGAAGGTTGGAGACGGTGAGCTCTGCACGAGTTGGTCGCGGTGGCGTGAATGGTGTAAAAGATTGGATGGTAGATACGCCGTTGGGAGTGGTATACGCATCGAGGATACCGTTATACGCAATATTATCGGCGGTCAGCGTGTCATCGAAAGGGTTGAATAAAGGAGCGCTGACCGGAGTGCCAGAATTAGTGTTATGGGTATACATAGAGTTCGTAATAGGAGTGGTTGGGACCGTGCTAGAAACAGAGTTTCCGTGCCAGCCATAGAAGCTGGAAGCATCCGAGGTGGTGTCAGCTCCCTGTAATTGGGTAGAAAACGTAGTCGCTGGATTATGTTCTGGATTGAAGATGTTAGGATCCATAGCATGTTTGTGCTCGTGCCAGTGGTTGTCAATGATCTGAGTCTTCCTCTTGCACAACTTCGTGTCAGAAAACGGACTATTTTCTGGTTCGAATTGTCGGAGGGTGGAACGACTAGGATCAGGAATGCTTTTATTCGTGAGGCCACTGAATTTGTGGCCTGTATCGCCTTGGTCAGCTATGCCAGCAACGGTAACGTCCTGAGTGGCGGAACCATGAGCATGGCCCATCCAAGGCTCATATGGACTGAAATCGGGGCCCTGGAACTGTAAATGCGCGGCAACTGGGGTTGGTAGGAAGCCAGTGTCCATATTCGTGGTCCACATGGTCATGCCATGATTGCTATCGTTGGCATTCGGGAATTCAATCCCTTGCATCACGTCGTTGCCGAAATTGTCATGAGCATCCTCCATGACTTCACCATCGTCTTCATCAGTGTCGCCAGAAATAGTATCAGTCAGCATAGTAGCTTTGCCTGTGCGAATGCGCTGCTGCTGATAAGACGGCCTTCTAAATTTGAGTGGTGCTTCTAAGTGTTTCCTATCAGCCTCACGGTAGGCTCGCTTGAGCTTGATGAAGAAAGTCTGATGACATTCCTGGCGGGTGGGCTTCTTCTTCGGCAACATATTGTTGACAAGAGAAGAATCCTGGACATGCTTCGCGTTAGCACTTAATGCTGAGGAAGAAGAATTTTGCCTTTTCCGAGTCCACGCCATTTTCAACAATGGAATTTGGTTGCCTTCGTCAATTTGCTTTGCACGTAGCTTCAAAATGGCTTGCTGCAAGGCGCCGGCTGTACAGCTGTTGCCGACGACCTGGGCGGCTTGATTGAACGGGATTCTCAGACCATTCTCGCCACAGGCCCAGACAATCCCGAGGGCAACATTCTTCCAGTCGTTGTCGCTCCATTTGAGTAGTTTAGGACGCGGCTGGCGTGACTTTCGAGGAACGCCGTCTTTGTTAAGTTTTGGGGCTTTGGACGTGCGGTCCTCATAGTCGCTCTCCCCGTATTCACTGTCGCCTGCAGGGATGGCACTGATTTCATTATCGATGGCGACCTCATCTTTGACATGCGCATCTTCGCTAAGATAATCCTCATACCTGGCAGCTTGGACTCCGCTGTGAAGATGACCATCAGTAGTGTCGTTTGAATGGTTTACGTCAGAAGGACCACCTGCATTGTCGCCAATAGGATCCTCGACATTAAGACCAGCATGTGAGCTGTGCTCACGAGAATATAAGCCATCGTATGGATTACCCAAGTGTTCATTGAACATGTGGCGGTTCTGTCGAGCTGCGAACACGTTCATTCGCGGCGCGTTCGGGTACGATGGAGGGAAAAGTAGGTCTGTATCATAACCGTGAAGATGGAGACGGTTCTGATCGCCGAGAGTCTCATACCCCCGGCTAGGTGTGCTGTCCCAATCTTGGCCGATGTTGGTGATAGATGATGACTGGCTGTTGCGTAGCAGGGACCTGTTATGGTCGATGTGCTTACGAAGCGGCTCAAGTGAAATGCCGACCGAACGGCTGTCTACGGACTGAGGGCGGGAGACAAGCTCCTCATGCAACCCGGCAATTCTGCTGTTAATAGACGGATTGCCATATTCCGTATATAAGAAGCCACCTTGGTCACCACCCTGCTTCATACTCGCGACTGGGGTACGACTGTTGCCATCGCGCACACGTTTTGACGGTATGGAAGATGCCATACAGCCCATAGCTGTCGTGGCGGACGTCTTCGTCGATGTCTTTCTGGACTTCGGCTTGGGTTGAGGCTTTGGCTTTGGCTTTGGCTTTGGCTTTGCCTTCGTGGATTTGGTTGACTTCTTGATTGGGGTATAGGACTCATCGTCGCTTTCACTGAGACTGATTGTGTTGAGTTTGTTGTCGTGGAAAGGAGGCATGGTGACTGTATCTGTCACCGGAGGCTCAGCGTAGAGTAAATGCACGGCGCTGTATTTGTTCTCAGACGAAATTTGTTTATGCTTACCAGCTCGCCCAATGATTTTCGATTATCAAGACCTCTGCAATGCAGATATTCGGGCGTCGACGTGGACCTAAATTGCTGTTATTGGCGTTGTCGGCTAAGCAACACAGAATAAACATACCTTTGATGTTGGTAGTTTGTGTGTTTTGAAAGGGGCTTCGAGGCTTCAAGAGTCTATTCTCATTGCTGCGATGAGACTTAGTATGTATAGAGACTGGAAGTGTGGATAGTAAACAGCATACCTTGAACGTCATGCGGGACGCAAAACTCCTATGCATTCGCTTCAAGCATTCAAAGACGCAGTAGACTTGATAGAGGCGGATTAGACGCTACAATCACAGCTCTACCCCATCTTAGCGTTGCAACAGACTGGCGGCTCGCCTTTGGCAGCAGAGCTTTTGTAATGCTTGGAGATGTGGAGGGCAGAGCGGTAAACAACATGTGAATCAACTCCTTAAAGCAGCTTGTCGCTGTGATGATCATGCTGAAATTACTGCAGGAAGATGTGATGGAACCATTATTAACGTACCTTGTCGTTGTCGCTTGAGCATTCAGGTGGGGACAAGAGCGAACAGCCGCATAGACTTGATCTCTGAGAGGGCAGAGAGCGCTAGCGACTCTCAGTTTCTGCTGCAATTCTCAAACATGCGCGCAAATATAAGCCCATAAAAGACCTCATACACAGGAAATGATATGTTAAGTCTATGGCAACCACTTTCCCTTCGTGGGTGCAAGCGGAGAAAGCCGGCGTGAAGCAGGATTGCACTTGGGCGGCGTTTGTAGTAGAGCCCCACAGCAACAGTCATATGACCTTTGTCGTTTATAGACCAAGAAACATGCAATGCAATAGACCGTGACGAGCAGCTGAGTGTCGAGGGCGAGGCCAAATGTGGTGCAATGCGCTATGGGAGCACGGTGGCGAGAGGCTGCAAGATAATATTCTTTGTGTGCTGGCCCTTCGATTAGGGTTGTGGCAGAAATCTTGCGTCAGGTCACTGCAAACGATGCAAAGCTTTCAACAACTTGATTATGTGTGGGGCGACTGAAGCTGCTCCGTGGCTCCGGAAGGCTCACAAGGCAACTTGTTGACGAGATTCTCCGCCGCGCGAATGCTCTTGCCTTGGTTTGCGCCCAGCCTGAGGTAATATTCGAGTCTAAGAAATTGTAAGGGCATTGATAGTCAAGTAAGAGAAACCCCAGGTAAAGCTTGTCAGATGGAAACTGTAAGCGTCCGAGAGCAATGATGTTCTAAAGATTGGGCCTCTAGCTTTGGATACATATATTGAAGTCCTAGTAACTCTCAATACACACGATGAGGAAATGGAAGTCTGAAGCGCGGATTGCACTGATATACATTCAATGGCCCGCCCGGGATAGTTATTGTTAAATAGCTAGACGACAAAATGATTACACGGAGATTTTGAGACGATGAGATGGCGACCGTCTGATATTATGTACCCTGATTGGTCACCTTAGCTGAGGCGATTGATATTTGAGCCTTTGCGTCATTGACCTAGCTTGAGCCGATGTGTGAGATCTTGAGGGATTCTTGAAGGCCAATCCAGTATATCCCTTTTGAAACGGCCATTACGCCAGATAGATCTGTTGAGAATCAAATTAATTCAGATAATATATACTTGATAGCATCAATCTTGAGTGCTGCTCCCAAATCATAGCAGGATCAGCCATCGTGAAAGACTATAGTCAAAGGCAGCGGAAATAAGACAAGAGATCAAAAATATGAAGATAATGAGAAAATATGAAGTAAAGTGAGCGGAAGATAAGGCACTGCAAAGCAGAGAAGACGAGCAGGAGATTGCCATGGAGATTCTTTCCTGGACTGTGTCTCGAAAATAGCTAGTATGTCGTACCAGATAACCTCGGAGGCGTGTAGAATTATCATTCATATTTGGCAATTTTGGTCATTTTTCAAACTTTGGACTGTATTGGAAAGACAAGAGTGGCTTTTTTATCAATTCACAATTTCGATAAGACGATAACTCTAGGTTCGGATAGTGCACTGGTACTGTTCTCTGATCTTGGCCTGCCCGGAAGAGGTCCAAAAATTTGGAGTTGACAAGATTAACCGTAATAATCTACGCTCATTTTCATAAGTGCAACCCAGCCCTATCTAGGTTGTCCGATTTAGTCTCTTTGTTAGATAGGATTCGTAAAATGTGACCTTGATGATAAGTACCTGTAGCCTTGGATCAAAGAACTTGCACATCAGAATACAGAACTTAAAAATTGGGGTTCGATTCAGAGTTATCCACTAGAGACGCTGGAACTTTGCTAATATCTCTTGGATGTAGTGAAGGCAGCCTGATTTGAGGGAATGCACTGCAACCACGTGTGTAGGTGCATTCAGTAATGATCTTAGACGATGCTCGGAACTTGATAGCGACTAAAACTTGTGGGGAAGGGGAATTATTGTCTCAGGCTAGTCTATGCGTTTTTATAAGGAGGACTTTGTACGAAAGCAAGTGTCACTTGTATGTTTCATTTGAAGCTATGGGATTTGGATGACTTTGAATCGAATATGCGGCGTTGGAGTAGTCCTAGTTGTTGTTTGCTTACAGCCGTGATGAGCTTACCGTCGACCTGTCCATCGAGAAAGTGGCCGTCGTGCGTGTCAAGTAGTGTAAAGAAAGGATAATATATTGGGTTGTGTTTTTCTGAAGTGCTGGTGTTCTGGTTGGCACCCTTTTGATTGCTAATGTTTGACGATTTTCGAATTGATGTCGCCCATTCTACGACGCCCTCTAACCGTGGAATAGACGGGAGGTGCAGGGAGCAGCGATGCTGCCCCTCTCATCTCATTGTGCGATCAGCTATGGTCCTTATATGCATGGTATTATGCCGTAAAGAGAATTTGCAAAAGAAAAATGGTATCCTGGTCATCGTAGTCCGCTGCAGGTAGGCTATGGACCTCTGAATGGTCCAGTTGTGCGGCGGCTGAAAGTTGTGTGAACAAAAAGAAATACGTCCCGGAGTACTGGCTATGCGCACAAAAATAGGCGAGGGCTTTGCAGTGAACTCTGCTCGCGGTTGAAATCGGGTTGTGCAGGAGTGAAGCAAGGAGCATAGCGCACAGAGGTGTAAATAAGGTTACGGCGCGCTAAACGGTGCATTCGGCACTGTCACCGAAATGGCTCAGGCTCTTGGCGCATTCTGGTCGCTTAATACGGGGCAGCAACAACTCAGCAGATTGGCTTGCATAGTGCAAAAGATTTTGGGGAAGTGATATGTATTGAAAATGACTCTAAAAAGTCGTTGGAAGCAGCGCAAACCAATGAAACAGAATTTAGAAAGGGCGGGCTTACCTTAATGTGCTAGGATGTTTTTATATCTGCGTTTCACTCCAACCTTTAGACCGAGGTAAACACTCTTGTCCTGAGAAAACTGAACCTGGGACGGCCACAATATTGCCCTGCAGATTAGTGAGGAGGCTCTTGCTTAATGAGGTAGCGATACAATGACACCTGTCGGATTCTTTGGCTGCGCATGTGAATACGACGTCCGCCCGGATTGCCAAGTTTTTGAAGCTGAAGGGACGACGAGCAGCGTTTTCAAAACACGGAGCTCTTGTAACTGACTCGGAAATGACTTGGAGCGGATTATCGCCTGGGCAATTCAGGCAGCGATCAATATTGAAGGTAAGATGTAGCGACTGTAATAAGGATGGCCGTGTTGCATCGAGGCTTATTGAGGGAATCAATTGTTCGGGAGACTGTCTGTAATTATATGCTAACAGGGATGCAACATACTGCTATCTTGCAACCAAAACCCACAGTCGTCATTGCGGCTTTCCAGCACCGGAAAAATCTCAAGGTTGTTTATTTGCATGGGAACTTGATGTGCCGTTGAGTTCGCCATTGACATTGTCACTGTCCACAGCATGATGATATCACGCTACCGATTTCGATACTTTTCTCATTGTTGGGACCAGGCTTAGATTTATGGACAAGTTTACGATCTTATGTGATATGGTGTTCGCTTTGTGTGGCACATAAAAGCTACCCAATTAATCATTTCGTTCTTCTTTCCATTGTTTGGCCGAATGCACTAGACTAATAATTAACTAATTTTCCAAGAAGTTCGAGGTAGGCAGAATCAATTGTTAGGCTCTACAGAGTGATTTATCCCAATGCCCTATACTATCAGCTACTGCCGAGGGCTATGCAGCATCACACTTCTATTAAACTCAGTAGTTTACAGCGATTGTTACGCCGTTTTAATCGTCGCGCTATTTAAAAGGGTGTCGATAAACCGCAGTAGAAACGAAACTGCTCGCCCTGAAGTTTTGTTATAAATGCAATACAGAAGTTTTTGATAGTTCATGGGATAGATCAATATTACTGTGTATAGCGACCTCTTGCAAGTGCTACCTTATGTCACCTTCATGTCATGCCGGCAATGCTACCTCTCCCTGCGTTATGACAGTGCGAAGCACGAATGCACATTCGACTTGTTTTCTTTCACACTCATTGGAGTTCAGCCTTAGTCCCCTCCGCCAGATTTCCATCCACGCGAGATTATTCAAACTCGATCTTAAAATCAGACCAGATCCTCCTTGCACTATCACTTGGTGGTACAGTATCGCGGCCGTGATTGGTTCCCAAGCGACGCATCGATAAACTCGGCTGTTCAATCAGGTAGCCAGGAGCAATGAAATGGCGTGGGAGTGGGATTCGCAGGAAGAGCAAGCCAAACCCATTCGATAGTGGTGACCTCTGCAACCACATCTCTGCGCGATCGTTGTGGCTCCGTCATGCTCTTTGCTACGTTGTTGGACGACTCTGTTAGATTAGGAACCAATATTGTTGTTAGAACCTTCAAGGGCGTTGTACCCAGTTGTCGTATTGTCATATATCCATTTAAACGCGACGGTTCGAAGAGATTGGTTTGCGGCTGGGCATCTGCTACCATAACCTGGATGTCGGGGACTCGGGATGGTTGAGAATTTAGTTAAACGTGCCTTACTTTGAATCAGGTAAACCAAGCTCGAGCTTCAAGATCAAAGACACAAAATCAATTTTTTTACCGGATGCTGCTATTGTCGTGTCGTTATTTGCCGCGAAACAGATCGCACATTCGATGATCTCTAGCTCACAGAGGTATCGGATTGGTCTTTCAAACTCATCGTCTTTCCGTTGCCTCTCATGTCGAGGTTGTGTCCTTGCAATCCTCAAAAGCAAGTCATGTTTGTTTGGTGGTCGTAAATTGAACTAGCTGGTTGGCGCTGCCGAATGTGTTGGGGTCCCTAGGAGTCCCCTGTGCCTCCCCGAAATTTCTCAGCCACATTCTCAACCCCCCACTACCAACCTCTCTTACTCCCCTGCACACCTCGCAGCGCCCGTGCTACTCGACTCCCAAATGGGGACTCACTGTTGCTAGATGGGGTATTCCTCTAGGCCAACTCTACCCCTTGAGAGACGGTCGAAACCTGCAGCGAGGATGGCTCTTGCCTCCGACTGAGTCTCTCCGCAACCACCACAACGAGCGTACACAGCGTGATGACAAAGCCCAAAGTACGAAACAGAAGAAGTGGGTAGACTCATTGGCGATAGTAATTGGCTGAACATGTATGTTCTCACTTGGACGCGGTTTCCCGATACATCTGCTGGCGGCCTGGCTACGCCCTATCCTGTCGAGCAAGACTATGCCAAGTAGAACCAGACCTTAAGATATAGCAACCAAAGGCATTCGGCACATGATCTTCCAGTTGTTCTGGATATTGGCGGTGCACACTGTGTCGTCGGCAGGCATTGCTTTGGACGCCGATTTCGTCCTAGGGTTCATTTCGGGCAACTGCCAGAGATCGGCAGCGTGACAGAAACCTCAGTTACATTAAGTATTCGAAGCCACAACCCTTACATTGGGCCTTCCAGCGCTGTCATCGATACTCGAGATGAAGGCTTGAACAATAGTCGCAAAGGCTGAATCTGGCAGGCGCAAGGTACCCGATTTTCCTGAAGCCACCTCAACACTGCCGGGACCGCTGTCGATTCCCAACATCCCGATCAGAATACATATACTGCGTGCAGAGAATGCATTGAGAGTGCTTTTTTGCTCATCTATGCGCTGTCGGCCCCCGGCATATGGGAGCATGCTTGACCCCATGCGGAAAGAAACACCGCTGAATGGCGGTTGATGATTGGAAAGACTGGCAAGAGCAGGATGTTGGCACTTGGTGATGCCGAAGCAGACTCAGAACAGAGGAAACTCTGCCGTCTTTATGGGACACATAATTGCTGAGGCAGCTCATTGCTGTTCCACCTCCCCCAGACGGGATGTTGATGTGGATTTTGTGTCATCGAGTTCAGGAACATGTCATTTGACAGCGGGATCGGCAGGGAACCTGACATCAGCGTAGATGTGGGGAATCTCGTCGGGAGAAAGAGCAGGAGTCCTAGCGGAAGACTGAACGTCGACTTGGAGATCTCTACATGCAGCACATTTCTTGGTTTTGTCGACGTTACCGGCTTTGGAGATAATGCAATTGGCACTTGGACGCCTTGACATCTGTATATGCCTCAAAAGGGCTGCTTCTTGAGGCGACTAAGCTTCAGCCTTATAAAGTCGAATCCACGAGCGAATGGACGTGCTCGATCTGCAAGTCGGAGGGCTGAAACTCGTCGAACTGCCGGAAAGGACTCCCATGACCGTCATCATAGGATCAGACACTAATCATAGAATGATATTAGCACGTAATCTTGAGAGTGTGCTTTCATTCTTGCTCCTACCTGGATTTACGATAGTCTGAGGTTGGCAACCATTGAACAAAGATTGAGGCTCGGAGTACCTAGCCGCAGTATCTTGTAGCCATTCTACAAAACTTTCGTACAGTGCATGCTTTAGCTCAGGGTCATGACCGCACTGTACGCGGCTACTGGTACTCTAAATTGGCACCTATAAAATCTTGGTGACCATAATTAGCATTTGTAAGAACGCACAGAAAATTCTCCTAGCCGTCCGAGCTAATTGTTAGATAGCCCAACCAAGACAAGGAACATCCATGGGCGCATTTGTTTCTCGGTTTTAATGCCGAGCAAATGGTCTCGGCCAATTTCCTGTGGTTCCGGTTCAGTCAGCACAGCGCTCTATTTTCGACACTTCATGTGAAGTTTTGCCAGCATTCCACGCGGAGTTACAGATTCGCCCTCCATCGTTGGGCTGAAGACACGACTGGCCTTTGCCTGCATTACATTATGATCCTTCAGTGTACTCGTTTGGGCGCGCCTCTCCAGCTAACATGTTTTGCCACATCTTATTTCATATGAGGCCATCGATTTTGAGCGTGATCGCCAGTTAGTCCGAGCAATATCGATATTCGCTAATTGGCGCATGCGTCCGGGACCAGTTGCCTTGTACTGGTCATTCTTCTGTTTGCTTCATACCCTTGGAGCCCAGACATCAAAGGCCACGACGTGACTTTTCAGAAGCACTTATTGCCAGTTGGATGGCCCTCGCCGCCATCATTTGCTCGCACAGGGCCACCCTTTCCTTATCCCGCATAGTCTGCTCAAGACACAATCAAGCCTTTCATTATCGGTTTCTTGAATTGAAGATGATGCTTTCCAGTTCATTGCTTTTTGGACATGATTGAGGGCTCAGGTCGAGCTGTCAGCATTCCCAACTTGAATACGTCTGCTCATCATCCTGGACACCACCGAGTTCCGCTGCAGCTCTCCTTTGTTCATTCGCCCAACAACTCGCATTTGTTGTGTCGTTCTCGATTTTGATATAGCTATCGAAGGACCTTGTTCGGAATCGATTGGGTTGGCGTCTCTTGTTGTTGTTGTTGTTGGACGATTTAGAAAACTAACGGATGCCGTTAGTGGGATAAATCAGTCTGTTCTACATGGGCATTATCAGTCTCCGCTCCCAGGATTTGGTGTTCAGAGATCTAAGACTCCGGTACTGGATCTGTCTTCTGGCCAAATATATATATGGGAGAACTCATGTTGTCATCGTGTGGCCTTTCAAACCCGCTATCTTCATTCATTGCGCTTCCGAAGGATCAACATTTGAGTTTGTTCTGCCGAGCGCTATTCGCGTTTGGGAGCACGGCAATGCCAGGGAGACCGATACAGGGAGCCGCGAATTTCATATCGCTCCATGTGATTGTCACATCTTTGCTAAGGATTTGATCATACACCTTCGGTATCGTGCAGTCAAGTCTAAGATGCACAACGTTTGTCGTCGCTACGGAAGTGCGTAAGACATTTGACGACAGAGTTTCGGGCTTGAACGATTGCTCTGCCTGCGCTTTGACCCATGTCGCAGTTTGTTTCTTCAGGGGCCATGTATACCCGGATCGTGTTGGCGGTCTTTGCTATACTCGTCGAAGGCCGTGGAACGCGTATGCCGTTCTTCGTTGCGAGCGGCGAGTCTTTATCCATCGATTGTCATCGCTCGGGAGCGGCCAGAACACAGCTTCTCAAAGCTACCAATCATTTTCATCCCTCAGCTGAGGCTCTATGCCGATATATTGATGGTAGATGGTACTTTCGAAGCTGTACTTGGCTCGGAGCTATCGGGCTCGTTGCCGGGATGCTACGTTGTTGTGGATCCTATATTGATGTCAGTGCCTCATGTAGGCTTGCGGCCTCTGTCTTGATCTTGTACCCATATCGAACAAACCTATTCACCTTCCGATGTTGATGTCAATATCGTGGTGGGGTGGGTTGGAGATGGTGGCTGCTGTTGTAGGAAACGCAATGGGCACCGAAGCTCACGCTGTAGACGTGTGAACTTATCCACCGCCAACGCCGTCAGAATGTGCACGAGGCTCAAAGCCGAGCTCACATTAGCAGCACTGAGATGCCTTCTGTGTAGATGCGGAACTCGGGCGAATGCAGCAATGCAGGAGTTCTAAGCTTGCACCGAGAGCATATCCTGTTGTGAACTGTTGGAGCATGCAGGCAAAGATAATGCTACTGCATACAAAAGTATTTCAACTGTGGGAGCAGAAGAATATGCATCATATCGCTCACAAATCTGCACTCTTGGTGCGATCGATCAGCTCAGCCTATGGCCGGAAATATCTATCTTGAGCGTGTTATATTCGACTGTCCCGGATAGTCGTAGACCTAGGACTCAAGCCCTCAGGATAGTATACGGGTGAATGCTTGAAACCAGACGAGTTACATTTGTACTCAATCAAGCGAAGGAGCGTAATAGACTTTGCGGGTCAGCATTTACGTTCAACGAAGACGCACACCTCGAGCTTCATGAGCGGTGTAGAAGAAGAGAGATGCCACCAGAAGCACTTGGGAGAGGCAGTAGCCATACCTGTTTTCACGAAGCTAGCATGAAGGAGGAGCCCCACTGACGTGCCCGCTTGTGTCACTCACACAGTCGATATTCGCCAGCACCATACAGGATATCCTACACTACGCATCCTAATGGACTATATATATGCTGTTCGTTTAGAATCTCTCAATGCTCAATGATCCAGATTGGCCAGGTCTGCGGGAGAGCAGGTCTTATTGAACTCTGTTCGCTAATTCGTTTCTGTGTTGTAGAGGGTCTCAAAGACCCACGATTCGATCCTCCTAGAGACTTGCCTCGGAGAGTACTTTCTTTTTTGCTCCTTTTTGCCCCTTCCGCGAGACCCAACTGCGCTGACACTTAAGCATCACAGACTCACAAGTGAAGGTGGGAACAATCACATTCTTCCAAGTTCTGTGACCGCAACAATTAAAAGTCTTTTCCTCAGCAAGGGGCTGCTTTTTATTGTTTATTTCAACGACTCCGTTAAGTAACGTGAACTTGAGCGATTCTAAAACGCCATTATATACGTATTCAGCATCGCCACAGAGGAACATTGCCGTATTTCACAACCTATCCGGTGCGGCAAGGATATTCTCATGACTTGAAGAGCCGGTATGGCGACCTGCGGAGTTGTCGGAAGTAGATGTATTTACGGGTGATCAGTAACCCTCGCGCACACAAAGCATCCATTCCCGCAGTATCACACAAAGTCGCAAGTTGCTGCATCAACTGATGCGAGAGCTTCATATTGTTGGCTGCTCAGTGGAACCCGAATTCTTAATGTAAGAAACAAGACGTCATATGCGTCGCTACATCGACGGCAAAGTGCGCCGCCTTTAGATGGCTTCAGGAGTAGCAACATCTACTGCATCCTATGTCGCTCTCATGGATAGCTCAGCAATATACGAACTACCACAATGGCCGCGGGAGTAGTCCTGACTTCACGCATGACGCCAGAGACCATCCCCACCCTTTGCGCTTCACCTCCACGAACTCCCACAGGAAAAACACTTGTCCTACATGCCGTTAGTTATTATTGACTATATAATAACTATTATTTCCCATTACGAATGCCTAGTACCCGTAAGGGGAACGGAAGGAAACCGGCTGGCACCCGGCGTACGCCCAATCGAACAACGCTGACATTAGTCTTGCAGGGTCACAAGTTCGAATCTCAGTCGACACAAAGCGCTCCACGGAGTATTCGAAGAGCTTGCTCTTCCGGCTACCAAGTAGTCGTCAAATTTTTTGCTCCTTTATTTGCAACTCAAGCCTGCTAGCGCTCAAGGCCTTGGAAAGCGATAGCAGAGATCAGGGTTGGCTGGGGGAGCGTTCGAACTAAGTTTATTTACCAGAGCGAAATAACTGGTAGTGCTGTTTTTGCAACATTGCACACATTGGTGTGAGCGTATCGCCGAAGGTGAGAGACCGAACACAGTCCGCACCTATCTCGAGACAGCCTTCAAGGTAGACCCTCGCATATATGGGTCTACTTATGGTGGTCTCACCATGGAGCTAGAACCTGCTTGCGCTCGAGAAATTAAGGGGAAGACTGTCAACTTCATTCAACCTGCTTCTTGACGTGCTTGGTTGCCTGGCTCTGCAGCGGCGTTATCTTAAATCACCAACTTGACAAGTTCTAAGAACTACCCAACCTTCTGGATTCGAAGAATGTAGTAGGATATGGCACCGCACGCATTTGCGGTGGTGCGCTTTAGTCGGCAAACATGCATATGCCTATAGTATTCCTGGGCTGATCCTGGACTCATTCAATAATTCCACAGAAATCTCGACTGATAACATCACAGATACGACTAAAAGTCATGATTAGCGGCAAGAAATCTCTCCAGGAACGTTTTTATTTTGCTGTAATTTCCCAGTTGCCCTCCCATAAAACATCCTGGAAGATATTCACTTTCACAGAAACTATACAAATCATACGGGCGGCGGGTAGGCAGATACCCTGCGCGTCAGGTAGGCACGGCAAGGCTATTCTTTCAAAGTACAGAGGGCATCTACACAAGGTCTTAAAATTATTATTCTTCCTCGTCCCAGTCTTCGCCATTCATCCTCAAATCACAGCAGATCATATTGCCGCACAATAAGCTCCATGTGGGCTCGCTCTGCTCCTCTGGCAGGTTGTGCCTAAGGTTTAAAGTAAGAGCTCCACCGCTTCGCAGACTAGAGCGTCAGCGGAAGGATTCCAGTCAAACATGTATGGCAGCCGTATGCCTGCGCTCAATTTATTCCTCTCGCATTTAGTCAGCTCCTGGTCTTAGGCTATACCGGTCAAATGGGGCGTCGCCACTTGAGTGTAAGTGACGTGGTCATATTCCAGATCTCGCAACTGAAATAATGCAGCTGTACTTGCTCCAGAAGGGTGTAGCTTTTATTTATCCATGGTAAGAACGGATTGTGTATCGCCAGCTCCTCTGCGCTCAGTAGCTACCCTCCATGGATCTTCTCCTTGTATATACAGGCGGTCGTGAGCCGCAGCCCCTCTCGCAGGGAGGACTACGTCCGAAGCGTGTGCAACTTCCGTCGAGTCCATCGGTTGGCTGTCTCAGCTTTATCATCTACTCTTCGCTCCGTTAATACAATCACAATACATGGGGTCGGCGGCGCGGCCTCTAAAGCTCACTTGCCTCTGCCTCATACATCTCGTCAAAACCCTCTCGAATTCCCTCGTTATAGCGACGGTCATGACCCTGAACAAACGCTCTATTGTTCAAGCAAGAGATTGGTATTACTAGTCGTTGTATCGCTGCGGTGTGCGACAGGCCGTCGTGTGCCCGAATCCCTCGACTCGGAAGCTATCTAACACTTCTTCCCGAGAAATGTCCTTGTAGCTCAGAAACGCTAGTGGTATCCTGTCTTAAAATATCTTCGCAAGCTTTGAGATATGTTTTATGCTGAGAGATGGTGTTTGCTTTGTGTACAGCTGAATCGCGTCGCCTCCTCCATGACGCATAGATGATTGTGGGCTGCAACTCGGGTTAGCATCATGCTATAGGCAATTTTGGCATCTGGAAAACTTACTGAATTCTTCAAAGAATAATGACTTGGAAGTTTTCTTATCTCAATGGGGACGCTGAGATGGTATGGTTGCGTTGTGTGTTGGATTAAGAAGCTCGAGCTGTGATCAAATGACAAAGCCGCGAAAGTTTTCACAAAGTCTGAACATCACGCATAACAAGAGCAAGTGCACAACACTGATCATATTCAAGCTTTCAAGAGATTAGGCACAGGATCTTAAGAACTCTTGGGACTATTTATCAAATGTCGGGCACTGGATCATTCGGTCGGCGTCCACAATCCTACAATTTATCCGCGAAGCTTAGACAGAACCAAAATGCGCTCTTAGGCCGATCAATACCACTGCATCATATATTCAACAACAATATGCTATGATGTAACCCTTTCCCAGAAACTGCGCGACTGTACAGACACGATGTCCGACAGTGGCGATTGTGTAGATTCGTCGATTGCAGACCTGCTTTCAATCGCTTGCTGCAACTTTGATGACCTATATTTGGCATTTCCGCCTTCATATTACCAGTGATAGGCAGATTCAGAAGCACTGACTCTTGTTGGGCGGCTAGAAAATTTCTCGTTTGTTGAAATCGTCCTTTACTCTCTCTCGTTCAGGCGCTTCTACTGCATTTGACGACGTTCTTTTGCCTATGCCCCTTCCTGTTAACATCACTTCTTCCGTAATCTCTTTATTACGTCTGCCTCGCTCCTGCAATGTCTCCCTGCGCCCCTTCTGCGCTCCTCGGCCAGGATATAGCCACACTTTCGTCTATCACTTTCGTTGCCATTGAGGAACGTGCCGCTATTCTTCCTTTCTGCTTTGCTGAGGTCATAATCTATTGAGGGGCAAAATGAGATCCAGGATCTTGCGTCCGACCATAACTATGAGAGTACGCCAACCAGGGGATTCCTGTGAGGTGGCTGAAGGGAATGAATAGGTGCTGTACCAGCATCAGCACATTAAATTGAGCCCTCATGAGACGAATGTATTCGCTTTTGACATAACAAACACATGCTCGAATTTAGAGCTTTGAAGAGCCAGGAGCGTGATCCTTGCTGCCCGTTCTACAGCATTAGCTTTTGGCCAGTCTATTCCCAGTTTCTTTCAAAGCGCAACGAGTGCAGATTTATACTACAGCTCGGTTGTCAACTTTGAATATGATCTGGTGAGGTGGTGAATGTTAGACATCTCTGCTGACCGCTTTTCTATACACGACTCGAAGACTGGTGTAAGTGGCTAGCACTGTGATTGTTCATGGCGGAAACACCTTTGTGACTGTGATGGTGTTCTTACCGGTATGTCCATTGTAGAGAGTTATGGGATCATGATGTGACTTCCGTCATTGTACTTCGATAAAATTAACATGAAAGAGCGGTGCTCGTGGTGTAGCAAAAGAATAAATGATTCACGTCTCGATCCATCGACCCAATCATCAGTATCGAGCTAGCTATCATTCGACTTAGTTCACTGCCCCAGTCGACCCCGTTTGATTCCTCTCTGGTCCGGTTATCGACGCTCACTTATTGGTCTGCTTCCCCTCTTGGCGGAGCAAGGGTTAGGAGTCGCCGAGTTCGCTCTAATGATGGAAAATTGGAATTAGATGTTGCACGTAAAAACTGCCTAGGCAGCACAAGATGTAAATAAGTGTAGAGAGTGAGGGTAGGTAACATATTGAGACAGAAGTCCACGAAGGGTTTCCGATAGCAAAATGTTTCATTGCTCTCTGGCGAGTGGAGGGCTTTGTCTATAGAGCGCAATGCGAATAAAGAATAATATGCTTATTGCTGCGTGCACGAACTATAAGAGAACTGGAGATCGAACAGTCTCTAGAGTACAAAATCGGGCCCTAGATGCCTGAAGCGTCGCTGAAGTTCTCATCGGGAAGGTCGCCCATTTTGGCTCATTCAGGAGGACACTAGAGTAAACCTGCAAGAAGCCTCTTTGCAGTATTTCAAACCTATCAAACACGAATCGATGGCTGTTGAAGTCAACACAAGCTTCTCTAGCCCAAATTTTGCCGCGCGTGACGTGCAGACCGATCGAGAAGGTGGAGTTGAAGACGCGCCTCGGCTCGTCGCGCATATTTTCCGGCCGAGACCAAACCGCTTTCTTATCTAGTTTGGCTCCATTAGGTAACCCTCAACGAGCGCCCCGTCAATCCTCCCAGATCACCAACCTTATTTCAACTACCTTCAGCGACGTGCCGAGAAAGGCTGGATCAGCTTAAAAGTGTGGCATCCCCAGCAACGGAAGACGTTGTCTCTTGTCAATGTCACGTCTACCGTACACGTGCGCTTTTGCTTTTCTGCCTCGGCTTATTGATCGAACTTGTACTCGACACCCTGGATTAAGCGAGGTACTAGGTCGAACGCGAATATGAATTCGAGGAGAATCCAGCTTTAGCTGAGAAAGATGAGTCTGGCGAGTCTTCCGCAGCGTGTCTGTGTTCAGAGGCGAGGCTATATTCCAATCATACTGTCTTCCAGGGGCAGAGCTAGAATTCGGAGACTGGCTTTCTAATCGTCGGCTATGGCAGAGACGGAATCGTCAAGGCATAACTGAGACACATAAGGCGTGTTCATGATTTAAGATTTCCGACTCTTCGACAGGGTTCAGCTGGACTCATAATACCCGGAGGCATGGGACCACGAAAATTTCGTTCATGAATGTTCCGAAACAATATCTTCGATGTGGTGGGCTTTCTCACGAAATAGCACTCATCTTGTACCGCGCTCGTCGCCGAGTTCGAGGCTCAGAGAGTGTACTGAGAGGGAATGATGCAAGCAACCCCTGGACTGAACACGAAGTCTCTCGAGAAAAGCAGGCTAAGCAAAGAGTAGGGAGTATGCACAGCATTTACAAGGCAGTCTATTCTCAAGATCTATTTACGCTCAAAATGGAAGGATACCGCGATATCGTGTAGTCTAGGGCTGCGATAGCTAGTACAGCGACTGAAGCGTTAAAGATGAAGAGGACTTTTCATGGTTCCTTCAACCGAGCAGCGAGATCTTTTTGTGGGCGAGGACAGAGGTAAACATTCAGATTAAGCGGAAATACAACTGATAATTTGAGCAGAAGCACGGATGTAGAAATTTCGCCGGATAGTGTTCGAACGACCATTCCCTCCAACCGTCTAAAGTGTGCACATCCATGCTTTTTTTCAGCCTTACCATAGCACGCCATCATGCTAGTTCTACTCAACATAACGCCACGCCCAGACACAAACTGCCGACTCACTGACAATGGGAAAATTCTAGAACGATTTTCTTGGATTTCTTAGATCTTGAACTTCAAGAGTGGAGGCAATTACGAGAATGAACAACATCATTGTGCAGTGCATGCAACCTACCTGTTCCTGGCATTATCCACTACAGAAGCAGCATCTACCGAGGTAGACTCGGCAAGTGGACCCGAGCCAGATACATACCGGAAGACCCACCGGAATATCCCACTAGTCAGCTAGCTTGAGTAATCAAACTTGGCCAACAGCACCTCGCTCGCACGCCGCGGAGTAACACTTTCCACTGCCCTTATCTTGATTCAAAGCCGGTATACTGCAGTTCTGCCATTGGTTAAAAGTGGCGTGCACGATTCACACCTCCCGGGTGCTCTTCCTAGTATGAATCTGATAGCATGGATCGCGCCACTTTCAAGATCCACCTTTCAATGTCCAGCGCCTGATCAGGCTTTGTTGGGACTGTCCGAATATATCTGTCGTTAGTCTAAACATGATCAAGTGGTGCTGCGTCGGCCTTAGTTCGACGCTTCCCAGTGGGTTGCACGGCTCTTGCGGCTTTGCTCTGTAAAAGTGGTTTTCTCCATCCGCTTGTCGCCTCGTACAGCAGCGATTTACAGTAGCGTCTCTTTGGTCCACTTGTGCTAGCTTGACAGTATCATACTGGGCCTACTCCTGTGCGCTAGCCTTTACTCGCGCTTCGGTAGACGCTGTCCATGCAGTGTTGGCGAGTCGCCAATCCTCTGCTCGCTGGGAGCTCAGATTTGGCGTGGTATACTCCAAATTGTATGAGATGTGCATGCTGGAGATGCTATTGAAGATGCTGTGATAGTAACAAACTGGAAGACTGCTGGCTTCTTGAGCCGCCGACTGGTGTGAATGGAAGGTTCTTTCCCGCAGCCAGTGTTATTGGACCATTCTACGGGGTCGATACCTTTCCCAATCCTTCATTGCGTCTTCTCTCTTGCTCTGGAACCTTTGATCATACTCGCGTATGCAACTTCGCAGTGAGTGGGCATCGCCCGGTCAGCACTGTCTTCTTCTGCGAAGTCCTTATACGTTTGGATCAGCCTCTCTATGTTTGCGACATAAGAATTCGAATTCCTAGCATTAAGCTTGCTTTTTCATTCGTATAGTTCGGCGACCTATCGACGCGCTTTAGTTTTCAGTGCAGACTGCTCTACAGTGATCGTCAACTTGACGGTTGTTCGTTGCTTCGAAGTCGAAGAAGCGACTGAGTTATTCGCTGGCGATCGACGATGGAATTTGGAGCATCCTCTAATAACCTCTTCATTGTGAAGCTTTGGTCTGGCAGTATAGGGGGCTTGCTAGGTTGGCTTTATCAGCACGTCATGACTCTTCATGGATGTCTCTGGACATGGTGGCATAACGAGTACTTTCTATAGGTGTGAAGTGACATGTCTTATAAAGGTAGTAGATCAGAGCAAGGGCTTTGTAGGCTGTGTAGGTGATTTCAGTGGTAGTCGAAGTCGTCGGAGTGTTGTGTGGTGGCTTTGGGTGGTGATGTTCGCTCTCGCAGTGTGACAAGGCTCGATTGAGTGCGGTCGTTCGTTTATTCATTTCAAGGTAATATTGGAGCGTCTGCTACATGTCTAAGAGTCTCTGGTAAGTATGCACGATATCTTTGGTCAACTCACTGTTGCTCAGCCTTGCTCTCATTAGACCAGTATTGAAAGATGACCCAGGTGAACAGTGAGCATCTGGACCAGACGGAAAGGGTTGGGAGAGCCTTTGACAACTACGGTGGGCGAGTTTAATGCTGATGCAGCAGAAAAGGGGTGACGAGGGGAGCGCCGAACCCTGTGGCGAGGGTCTGTGGATGCATGGTGACGATGAAGCATCCAGCCGGCGCATCCACGGATGCAACCCTTGTGACACCGGGTTGGAGTCGTGGGATATTGGACACGCGAGCAGACGCCTGAATCAAGGAGCAGTTCATTGCCAGTGGTTGTTCCAAAGGATGCAGGGGGCCCACGCCTTATGTAAAAGCGTGGAGGCCCACACTGACCATATGGGCAATATGGCGCAATCGACTACGATCGCCAGCTTCAGCGCTGAGAGAAGAGACTTTAAGCATGGGGTGGGCGGCCACAAGCTAAGCGCATGCTGGGTGACATTTGTACCCTTCTTATAGGGCAGCACGGCATCGCTCATGCGCGCAAGAACGTCAGTTTTCAAACCCCCCCAGAACGACCGGCCCAAGGCTCAAGCGCAAACCTACCCATACCTCGACATCCCCCTACAAACAGAAGGACGAGATTTTTACGAGCTGGGCTGAACGCATGCTGCCGATGGAGAGGAATGTCGGAAACTTATCGTCAGCAAGCGTTTGGACGGCCGACCTTCATCGACGCGTCTGCGAGTGGGAGTTCGTTTGGACGTGACCAATTCGACATGCTCGACACAGCCAACCTCTACCATGAACACAACAACATCCCTGGTCACCGCGTACAACCTCTGCACTCTCCTTCACAGGATGGCTACCCGCCAGGCCACCAGTTTGCGTATGCGTCGCACAGCAGCAGCATATCGCTCCCAGGTAAGCGCAGAGCTCTATTTATCCTCCTTCTGCCGGTCTTCACATGTCGCTTCCATCTGTCCCGTATCACAGTGCTTGTCTCCCTCATCCCGTCGACTCCCTGCTCGTGGTTGCAATTCCCGCTGCTCTGGGTTGCTGGTTTCGGATGACGCTCATTCGGTCCACGAGCACGTCATTCTCACGTGACCTGCCCTGCATAGGTACCTTCGATTGTCTTCACCCACCTAGGGAGGTGCCAATGCGGCAGTACAACGCTGCTGACTCTCCTATGCCGTACCAACCGGCGGTCAAATACGCTGCAGAGATAGCCGTTCATTCTCTTTCTTTTCTTTTTACGTTTCGCCCGTGCCATGGTCGCTAACTCTCCTTCGAGGCTTGCAATTCACCTCGCCTACCATGCCAACCATGGCTGCACACATGCAGCAGCAATACGACCACGAAAACTCCATCCAAGTAGGCCTTGATGCCCTGGATAATTTTTCTCCCATCACCCCAACCTACAACATCAACGCCTACCGCACCCCATACCCCGACAGCAATGCCACTTCCACGTCTTCGGCAACCTCGCCAGATGCCGCTCATGCTACCCTAATCTCAGATCCCGTGATTATTGAGGCCGATGAGGACAAACGGAAACGCAACCAGGCTGCCTCTGCCCGCTTCCGGCAGAAGAAGAAGCAGCGCGAACAGCAGCTCATGGAGACGACCCGAGACATGCAGGAGCGGACCAAGAAATTGGAGGCCGAGAATGATGGACTGAAAAAGGAGAACATGTTCCTCAAGAAATTGCTGGTTGAGAAGGTGGATCACATGAGCGACGAGGACCGCGAGATGCTTAGAAAGGCGACAGAAGGTGCCTTAAACAGCAAGAAGAAATGATGGCTAATGAGGATTCACGACTTGTTTCGATTTCCGTTTTTTGCTAGATGGGTTCATCATTGGGGGCACTGGAGCTTGGGGAGTAATTGCTGCTTCGATATAACCGGATGCGAAGGCGTTTATGAGTTGAGGCTACACGGTCATTCAAGGAGTGCTATATCCCCTAATCTGCACCCCTGGTCGCCATGACATGCGAATCAAGTCATCATGAAGGAGACATGCAAACGCTGTCCCAGACTTTTTGCCCGACTCGACACAACCCATAAGCAACTCATAAGTTCGCACTCTGTACCAACCACTTTTTCTGGATTGATTCATTCCCAACGCAACAAGCCAAGAATCCATCTCGATATTGGAACACAAGACTCTAAGATACACTACTCGAATAGAGTCAGATTTGATATATTTCTTTTTGAATTGAATTCCCCGGGCTGAAAGGAGATGTTAGAATAGTTGGCGGCGTAGCTCGGCGGCACCATTTCATTTACAGTGACCGACGTTGAAGCTAAATTAGTAGGCGTTTTTGCGACGTGGACCAACACGCTGTTGTCGACGCAGGCTTTATATACTTCGCACCACTGGCTCGATATTGTAATAAATGTCTGTAGCGTGGTACAATCCGCACAGTTATCTAAGCATAGTTAGTATTATACTAGAACCGCTCTATGCCGGCTTTAGACACAGCTTCTTCACTTACACACTTATAAGTCTTCCGTCTTTGTGTCTTTCTATAAGTAAATCGAGCCAGAACAGTGTAATTTCCTACAACCCACATTATTCGGACACACCATCTACTGAATGCAACATTTACAGCATGAAGAACGCGAATCTCCTCATGAACTCATAGGTCCAAAAATACCATCCCTCGTATCTTGATCGGCGATGTGCACACATGTTCATAGTTGTTCATTACACCATCAAGCATGTCCTTCCTCACTCATATGCCTTGTATCATGAATGCAATTCCGGGAGCCTGAAGAAACGTACAAGGGTCCTCTTCGGCCTGCCCCAAACCCGTCGTCCGCAATAGTAAGTCCGGACTCTAACGAGAGGTCATAGCAGCAAAAGAGGCATAATTGCCGTTCATCTCTCCTATACTGATCGTCCTTAAAGGTCCGACACGCGAGGCCCGACATTTGACGAAGGGCCGATAAACGCACGACCCGAGTACTGGTTATGGGGGCCGAATAGTTCAAGTCCACTCTTTTGTGAAGCGTAGGCCTTTACCAGAGTTCGGGATCCAAAGTCACGCAAATGGTCCACAGCTTCGTCTTCGTCTTTCAGCGTAAGAAGATGTTCGCCGGCAAGAGCTTACATATATTGCGTGAAGGTTCTGTTACAAAGTCAAAGCAGCCATAGGAAATGTGAGGTGTCTACAGTCCCCCTAGGTTGAGCGTGGGACAAGAACGCTACGAAGCGGGTAAACATCGAACCACACCCGCACTCTTTCAAGGTTTACCTTGGTGATATTCCGGCCCGTCGGGTTACTCCACACTGGAATATCGGTATTGGCGACTTGCAGCCACTAGTCCCCAGACGCCCTGCCTGCTTGGCATGCTCGATCGAGAGCTGACGTGGGGGTACTGCATGAGGTGTTGCTAAAGCGTTGGCGTCTTGAACTAAGATCGATGCAGCCAGCAATCCTTCCAGGCCCACTTACCTGCGGACACATGTATCATACCACCATAATATTGACACAATTACTCGAATAAAGCCCCGCGGAGTACAAAAAATCAAGTACGTACAGTGGAAATTTGGCTGGAGTGAGGGGTTGGGCGCAAGCCGCCAAGGGTCGGATGTACATGATCGATGGTAGCAGCACCAAAAAACTCTAAATTAGCGTATGTAGCTAACTTCTAGTTGTTTTGGACGTTATTAGGCGCTATTTGGTCCTATAATCAACATATTGTAGCATAATACACTTCAGATTCGACGGAAGATCCTTGGTTACTGACAACACGCGGAACTCAAACACATACTTTCGTCTCGTCAAGGCTCAATATGACACGTACTCAACCGGTACTTATGCATTCTATCGGAACTATCATAGTGTCGGGAGGAGATAGAGCTACCCCTAGGTATGTGTTTCCACACTAGCTTCCTAAACCATAGCTTACTCGTTGAGTCACAACTCTACTTCCTTGAAATTATAATTGCTTTTTAGATGACGCATCCTATTCATCGTTCTCTCTGACGTCAAAGTAGCCAACTACAACACATCAAAACAACGCGATTGAGTTTTTTCCACGACAAGCATCATTTATGCACTTCATCTAAATATACGGAATAGAAAACTAGACAGTATCGCCCTTACTGCTTTTGTCACCCTTACACTATCATAAAACTTAACAGTATCACACTACTCTGTTTTACCTTTAGAACGCATCATATCTTTGAAATTTTGACGCACGGTCGTAATAACAATACTCCCTCAACTATATTGATTCCTCTAGCCTTCCCAACAATTCAGCCTACGGTATCAACGTCCATGGTCTACCAAATGGATTGTATCATGACAGATTCCCACTTAGTCTCACATACACCTCTCAGAAATTTAAGCGAGAGTAGACCAACTACCAATTGTTCACAGCGATCCTAGACAGTTACTCGTGTTATTTATAGAAGCTACGATAGAAGATAGTTCCAAAAGCCATGAGGCAATGATGAAGGCTCTTTGTAACACTAGGAATGTGGGCGTAGAGTTCCTCAGGTCGCTTTCTGGAACAAAATTGTTACTACAGGTCCCAGTACGCATAACATCCGGGCTTCATAGTTTGCCAAGGTTTTCTTTCTGAATCTATTCACTTTGCTCAAAGCTTAATAGTAGACAATTTTCTTGGCAAAGACATCACAAGCTGTAGCTCAAACCTCAGTGGCGAACAGGTACTGTACGCAGTGCCACTCTGCACATTCTGAATAGATGTATTACTATGACGACTCTAGCTTGGGCATGATTTACTTCGCAATTAAGAAAGCAAATGTCGTCCACGCTGGGACCACTCCTCAGTTAAACTCCACCTTTGCAGCACCTATATGTGAGGCCTATGCAGTTCCCCCTAACCAATTCGGCGTGCGAGATGAACCCTCCCATTTAATTATCTATGACCTCGAATATCCCGCACTCCTACAGCCCAGGCACATTACCTGATGGATCAATTCGACTGCACAAAGTCCGTGCCGAAGCTGGAAGTGTCAACGGGTACCCGCACGACCCAGAAGTAGCTACTCTCTGCGTCCTTTTGCCGAAGTATTTTGATTGTTTCGTCAATGAAGTCTTCAACATTCAGAGAGCACCGCCTCACGATACATTGTCTCGTACCTAGGGCAATCCATTTGGCTTTTTCGCGAATAAGCACAACTAGATCAAAGTTAATGTATTATACCTAAAGAAGCTTTCTATCATTTTCAACGGCACTATCATGGAATTGGGCTTGAATTTCTTTGAATTTCTTGTTTTTCTTTCGGGTATGGTGTAGCATGGTCCGCAATTTAGACAATATACGACAGGGGCTATCGCTTTCGGAGTTCATTTGGATCGACGTCTTGTGTATCAATCAAAGTAGTATTGGTGGGCGAAACGTTCAAGTCAAGACAATGGATATTATTTATCAAAATCAGAGAAAGTTATTGTTTGGCTCGGAGCTGAAGACTGCACACTTCCCGATGTTATCACGATAGTTGGCACGAGTGGATGTTCGAGCCCCTCATTTCTCGCCAAGTCAGAGTAGTTTGTGTCTTCAAACGTCTTCCCGAAGGGAATGTTCAACTCATAGGTTACCAGCATTTCACTAGTCGGAATGGCTTAATGTTCTCGGCTTTTATTCGAAGACTTGGTCTCATCGGATGGTGATATCTCTCGAGAAATACTTTCAAATGATTTAATTGTGTTTTGCGGACTAAGTTATTTTAAGTGGCAGCATCGGTCATAACAGCTGAATTCCTGTCTCGGACGGGTTGGGCATCGGATATCATCGCATATACTTTGCAGAGTATGGTGACTCTCGAACTACTCGATATATCAAGCTGAAATTATTCCGTGATGGCCATAGGTTGAAGAAAAACAAGTTTCTGTTCAATAAGACAAAGCATGTCTCATTTACTCAGATGGAACTTGGGCCCCAGTGTCCTTGTTGCCCTCAAAGAGTTTGAGTCCCCAGGTATTCTTACGCTATAGGATTGCTTACGATCTGCTAAATCCTCAGAGGCAGAGGACAGAATCCACTCAATCCTTAGTCTTTTGAAATGAAAGCATAATGCAGGAAAGTCGCCGGAGACCACAGTCCACTACAAAATGCCAGCTGCCCAATTTTTCTTTGAAGCCGCTCGGTCAATGATCACCCATGAAGGTAAGCTTGACCTCCTTTCTCATGTGGCAGAGACTACGAAGCTCGGTTTGTCTGGCCTCCCATCTTGAGACCTGGACTGGACTGTACCAGAACCCAGCATAGTGTTACGCAAAAAGTCACCCAAGGGTGAGTCCGAAGCTAACGTGCTATCATGGAACCCATCTAAAGATTGTCACCTCCTTTGGTAGTGCAAGGAAAATAAATTGGAATTTCGTGGTCTTTATTGAAATAGTAGATATATTCAAGAACATTGAGCCCCTGGTCGGTGTCTTCCAAAAGGTAGAGCAGCGGTATTGTAACTCTGAAATAAGGTCAGATTCTACCGATCAAAGTACGATGATCAAAGTCGGTTTGTATCATCGCGCACGTGGTTCGTATACTTGGTTTGAGGCACTGTGTAAAACACTAGTAATAGATCATGGGAAAGGAAATCATCCTGCGTCACAAGTAGCCGGAGATGCGTTTACGCAACCGTTGATTTTCGGCCACATTTACTTGCACCAACAGTAAACCCGTTCACGGCATTTGGGAAGAGATATATCAACTGGGAGTTGCTTAAGACTTTATATAATGACGAAAACGACTGTATCAAAACGTGCTTGCCTGAAGCATCGACCTCTGGCGATATTACTGCTGTCGAGGCTCCCAACAAATCCCTACCAAACTTCGAAGACACGATAATTTCCGGCAATCAGAGAGATGTCTCTCATAATCCTGGAAAACGTCAAGGAGTTGTTTAGCTGCTGGCGAACGTCACAATCTTCGAGGTCATTCATCATCAATATTGGATTGCTAGGGCTTGGATCTACTGGAATGAAGAATGGTGACGAGGTTCGGATACTTGCCGGTTACCGTATTCCATTTATGCAACGACGCCGAATAGAAGGAAACTATCAGATTATTGCGGAGGCATACATCTATAGGGTCATGAATGGTGAGGCTATTCAGGAGTCAGAATCTTTGGAGAATATTACAATAGAATGAACTGTAGCTAGAATAGCACTCGGTAAACACAGCTAGCTTTGAAGCATTGTTGAGAGTTTCCAAAATTTTCAAGTGCTGGCTAAACTGATATGCAAAGACTAATCCATCACAGCCTCTAGAACCACCTGTAGGCTGTCTTCGAACAATGTTGGATTACTTTTGATACAACACGTTTTAGTTTTACATAGTCGTAGAAGACGAGCGAGGTTGAAGTGGATGGGGGCTTAGAAGATGCGATCTGGTGGCTTCGCTATAGTTTACGCAAGTGTCGTCCTGATAGTAGTAGGTTCTCATTAAGTCAATACCAACAACGCATGTATCTATAAAGGACTTCTATTTTGGCTGTAATATATGTTATGTGAACCTCCCTCTGTAAAAATACATGCGTAAGTGCCCGTTGAGTGCCTTTGAAACCGACACAGGCGTAATAATTGGGACAGCAAGCGAACAGAACTATCAAGAAGGCTGATACTGGGTCCTGTCCGTGGGTACCCATCACAGCAAATGTTTTCTGTCTATGTTTTCAGAGCAGCTTATTGAAAATGAGTCAAATACTAAGGTTATATGACAATAGCAAAAGTCAATCAATTGATTGGTCCTGGGTCACTAACTTCAATGCAAATCACAGTTTTAATAGATCTATCGAAATATGATGAGCACAAAATCGATGTTGAATACAGCGTGGCAAGTACGTCCAGAGGTGATTTTAGAGCAATAACACTTCCAAAGTAGATGGGTGTATCCTTAGGAAGACAGGATGCCTGATTTGGACAACACCTGTTTAAGAGGAACCTTGTACGTGTTTGCAACATTAACTGGTAATCTATGGGAAAAGAATGCTCATCTTACCAACAATGTTGGAATCGGTCGTTTATCGGCCTTATATCGAGAGGCGTGTTGCGGCAGCGCCACCACCTTCCTCCAGGGCGAACTGTAGAATCTGGGGGCCAAAAACATGATCCTCACGAACCATTTTCTCGCGCCTCTTAATTGGATATCAAGAAATGCAACGGAGACTTTCATGTCCCAGGAAAAATTTTCCGTTCCGATCCTGGAGGAAATATAGATTTGGCTTCGCGTTGCAGATTTTGCTGTAACTTTGTTGCGCTTTGAATTGTAGCTGCACCAATCTCTTCATGCGGGAGGCCTTATACACTGCCTGACGCTAGACAAGCGTCACGCCTGAATTAGCATCGCCAATCGCCAGTAGATGCAATTAATCTCTATCACATTGTTCCCGCCGATAAAACGTGCCGATCCCCAAGATCTAGATCGCGTACCGGGGCTCCTCGTGTTCCTTGTGGGACCATATACTCATTTGGACTATTTTAGTTCGACCTTGTTCAAAGACTTCACAAGGGTCACTTTCCTTTCCAAGATGGAGACAACACCCAAATACCCCAATTTATCAACGTATCAACACTCCACGCTTCCCGAGCCGGTTCCACGTGAACCACCTCTCTCTAATGCCACAGACACGACCAAAGAACCATTCTATCACCCCTTACCTGGGGCGGTCGAGCAGGTGCACGAACAGCCTCGCCCCAAGAAGTCCTGGCTGCGCTGGCCTTTCCTTCTGCTATTCGGACTTGTCATCGCCGTGATAGCTGGCTTAGTGGGTGGCTTCATCGGCAAAGCCATCGAAGGAAACAAGTCTCATAACAGCAATGGAGCGGGCGCACAACCACAGGCGAGCGCATGTTCCTCCGCAGCTCCATCGTCACCAACCAATTCAACTACCCCTACAAGCACGGAGGATATAGTTGTCCCCAAAACGGGCTGCACCGACACTGGCGGCCGCACCTCAAGCGTCAACGGCGGTACCTTCCAGACGCAATTCAGCAACGCAACATACAAGCTCTTCTGCAACGTAGACTGGGTTGGGTCTGATATAGCTTCCGTCCATGCAACTAGCATCAGCGACTGCGTGGAAAGCTGTGACACGGTGAATCAGTACGGACTGATAAACAAGACCTGTATTGGCGCAACTTTTGTGCCTGCTTGGGTGGACAGAAAGTTAGCGTTGAGCAAGGTGGATCGCCCGAGCAATTGCTTTTTGAAATATGCAGCAACTGGATATCCGAAGAATGGTCGAGACGACGAGGTCGTGGTCGTGTGCTTGGAGGGTAAATGTCCGCAAGGGTGAGGGGCAGGACGAGGTAAATCGATCGGCGGTGTTATTGGATATATAATGTATTTGGGATATGTTATATACTTGGGACTCGACACACTGATGAATACTCTGATTGGTTGACATCATCCTTCGCACTTGTACTTTTCTCGCTAGATACCAATTATAGAGGAGAATAAACTTATAATTTACTCGAATGCAGGACCCTCATTGCCATCGACTTTTTGCGCGTGATCCAAACGGCGCTCGGCTATCAGTCGAAACTGTAGGACACATGAACTTGGCTGCTGAAGGGGCCTGGGACCAAGGTATGGAAAGAAATTGAGGAAATAGGTACAAGCAGATACTGATATCGAGTACGCCATATTGGATAATACAAGGCCTGTCATTTTGGCCAATCATCTGCCTCACTATTCAAAGCGATAGGGGTCTGCTCATAAATATTCAAGACAAGCTGTTTAAAACATGATGCCGGTTTCTTCGCTTCCAAGGACGATCATACACCTGTCTACTCCTTCTCCTGGAGAAAATCTATGACAGCTATGGTCTGTTAGCAAGGAACTTCCCAGAAATTGACACGGAACACATACCCTTAATGAACTCTTCTGGTTTCTCACTGATGACCCAATGTCCTGCATCTATATCTACCAACTCAAACCTTGGGAAGAAACGGCCAATGATTGGAAGTGTCTCATCGCTCACATAGCGGCTTTTCGTCCCTCGGATGAACAAAGCTGGTTTGCTGAAGTTCGTCTCATCTGGATTGGTAAAGGGAAAATCCGCCATATCGTCAAGCGCTCTAGACAGGATGTTGATTGGAATTCGGAATTTGAGTGGAGCGGATGGCTCGGTTTTCACAAGGTTTGTGAGGAGGAATTGACGGACTGGAAGGTCCTTGGCATACGGCTCCAAGATCTTATCGGCCTCTTTCTGGCTTTTTGGCTTCGCTTGCTCGACGCGCTGCATGCCTTCCGCATATTTCGGGAAGTCACTCGATAGTGCTGCATCAACAGGCGCATTGTCTACTGGAATAATATTTGCACAGCAGTCTGGATTCCTAAGCGCCAATGTCATCACCGTCTTTGCGCCCATCGAGTGCCCTATTAGCGTCGCATTCTTCAAATCGTGCTTCTTCAGAAACGCTTCCACGTCGTCCGCAATCGCGTTGTAGTTGTGAGTTTTGTCATGTGGAGACTCGCCGTGGTTTCGGGTGTCGATGGCATATACGGGGCGACTGAGGGTGCGTGCGAAAGCGCTGGAATTGAGACGTTAGCCTTGATCAGGTTGGAGAAAAGGTAACATGGCATACTTGGCGACACTCTGGTTATTTCTCTTGCTGCCAAATAAGCCGTGGATTATCACAATCGGATCTCCCTTCGCGTTGCCATTGTGATCGTGAAGCTTATATGCAAGGTCAACCACTCGCAAGCTGGCTGAAGCATGGAAGGAACGCGTCCATGCTGGCAAGGGCGTCGCACTAGATAGAGGTATCCGATTGGTATGCTTCGGATGTAGGAAGCGCGCACAAAGGGGCTGTATGGTTCTTTGTAGTGGACGCATTGTGAAAGATGGAGCTGAAGATTTCCGAAGCGTCGGAACATTTTGTACTGCCAAGCCCCACGTCATATCATGGCTTTTCCGATGCCCTGCGTCTACATTTCCGCCTCCGTACACTATACCGACGCCAAAGAAAATCATGGCGAATGCCTCTTTAGCATATTTGGAATCTATATGCAGCGCCCACTTGAAAAAGATGAGATGATCAATCCAAAGTAATATCTTGAAGGCGGCCAGATAGCAACCCAAGACGTATTTATTATTGGGTATGTCCAAATCTTCTAAATTTAAGAGCAGGTTGATGTAATTGAGCTCAAATTTTGCAGAGATGCTTGCGGGGTATTGAAAATTATTGAAAGCCATTAAGATTACTGTCTCTATCGATTATAGGTATGGTCATAGCCCTTCTCTTATTCTCCCACATTACAACCAAAGCATTAACATACCACTCAATACTGCTGATCCCAGGAGCGCCCATTGCGCAAACACAGTGCTCGCTGCGCTGGTACCCCCAGAACCACCCTGGGTACTCGTTGCACTAGCCCGTGTAGTGCCAAAAGAAAAGGCTGTCGAAGATCTCCCAGTTGCAAGTGGACCTCGCGTGCTCTCTACGAGTATCTCAAGACTCTGCGTCTCGCTGGGTCGTGCGCTCAGTAAGCTGGCCAGCGATGTCGCAGATGCAGGTGGTGTGAAGGTCAAAGTTCTTGAAAGCACAGCGAAGCGACTAGATGCCTCCGCTCTATCGCTTGCTGTTGTAGTAAATGTAGTGGTCGAATAGACAGTCGTGAATGTAACGGTTGACTCTGCACGAAATGTGGTGTAATAGAAACTCAGATACCACCAAGTCACCGTCCAGTACCAAGTATAGGATTCGTCCACTACCACCCTCGTTGTTGTTGGGGGTCTCGTGATTGTTGGAGCTGGGACGTCTCTTGTCGACGTTGTACGGTAAGATGTGGTTCCCGATACAACAGCAGCGGTGCATTTCAAGTCGGTGCAGCACACAATTCGTCCACTGTCAAACAGCTTCACACAAATATTCCCCGCTTGGCAGTAGTTTCCGTCAGCGCAACATTCGGTTCCTGGTGGTGAGCAGGTTGATGTGCTGCAGCATTTGTAACCAGGATCGCATGAGCCGCCTGGACAGCATGTTTCGGCGGGATCAATGCAGTAGCCGTAAGAGCAGCAGTTAGTTGTGCGAGGGCAGCAGCGACCGAAGCCTGTATAAGCATTAGCGCATCGTTTCCTGGAGCTGAAGGAGCTCCGTATACACTCGGACGCCAAAAGCGCCAGGACTTGAAGTGGGCGAACTTACTAGCACAGTACCAATATCCGGTATTACAAGTCTGCCTCTCCGTCAATTCCAAGCTGCGATCTTGCAACAAAGGCATTGTTGCATTCTTCTCGTGTCTTTCCGGAGCAGGCGCAAAAGCTGCTTGTGCTTCCTCTTCAGCTAAGGGCTCGCTGCCGAAACCCTCAGCGTTCTTTTCAATGCCGAAAATTTCAAAAGGTGCGCGCTTGTCTAGCTCGAAAGCATTGACAAGGCTGAAGTTGCTGAGCAACGAGATTGTTGCAATAAAAGTTTGTAAGGCGCGCATCGCGACTATTTCTGATATGCAAATCGAAGGGCGAGGGAAGATACGCCAAAAATGAGCAGGCACCAGCAGCAGGCCATTGAATATATACTGCTGGACAACCCGCGCAACCGCCATTATCGAAGATCGCAAGCCTCGTAGTTCGCATTGACTACCCAAAGTCGTAACGGTCCATAGTCGATCTTTTGATTCCAATCCCGCCTGCAGGGTAAAATCTCATCTGGGAAAAGTACCTTGGGCTAAGCATGAATACGGTTTAGCTCTTCAAAAGGTGTAAAGTTTAGTGCAAGCTAGCCAGGACTAGCGCAGGACCCGAATACGCCTGAGCCGGTACTTTACGTGGAACGATGCGACGGATCAAATAAGGGTTCGTACAGAACTAGATCACGGGTCCAAAGACTGAAAGATCAACGATAGTCAACCAAAATGGCAGTGCGAAGGGGCTGTGTTCTGCGGTTCTGATGGGACGGGCTGGTAGCCTCGCATTTGAGCTGAAAATCCGCAAAGAAATACGGGCTCGGTGGCTTTCAGCCCCGCCCAGTCAGAAGACTCGAGTACTACTGGTCAATCTGAAGGAGAATAGTGTCAGGCTAACCCGTTCTACATACCTTCTCACCGGTGTCTTGGAACGAAACAAAGTCTATTGTCAAAGTATGGCCGCGGTATGTATGGCCACCGCCTATGCATTCAAGCCAAACTCTCCTTCTACAATGTTGTTTTGTAGTATTCAAAATGTGTGGTCGTGGTCCAGCACCCGACCCAAGGTGTAGCATGTCTCATATTTACAAAACCGCTGCTCCGCGGCATGGCTTTCCTGCGTGAACCACTGGCTTGTGACGCTGTACCGAAGGCTTATCGTTCTTTCACCCTTCTCCACCTCTTATTTCCTTGGTACTCACTTCATGCGTTTTGATGAACCTTTGCACCAGCTCATTGTTGGCCTGCGAACGCAAATCCGCAATGGTAAAATTGTGCCATCGGAAGTTTAACTGCCCTGAAAATTAAGTTCTTCAGCCAGAATCCTTATGCTTTAGGCAGGTCATCAATAGCTTGATAAGAAGGTTTCGGTCGACAGGCTTTGCAATGTAGCCAGTCATTCCTTTAGCTATGTAGGAATCAGCATGGCCTTTGAGCGCGTTGGCAGTCATCGCAATGATAGGTATGTTCAACCCTTTTTCTCTAAGCTCCTTGGTCGCACTTACGCCGTCCTGGACGGGCATGTTAATATCCATCAGGATGAGGTCGTAAGCGTTGCCCTCGACCAAGGCTTTCGTGACCGCTTCTTTGCCATCCAGCGCAGTGTCGACATTCTCGAAACCTAAGCCAACCAGCATTTTGATCATGACCTTACAGTTGATGAGGTTGTCTTCTGCGAGTAGAACTCGTTTATCTTGAGCGACGGCTTTCATCTCCTCCATTGGATTAGTAAGGTTCAGCGACGGGACTGGCAGGTCTTCAATCTTATCAGACATAACGTTGACGACTTCTAGTTGCTTGCATTTCTTGAGTTTTGCTGTGAACCAGAACACGCTGCCGCGGCCTTCAGGATTAGGGTGGAATCCAATGCTGCCTCCCATGAGCTCTGCCAGGCTCTTGCATATGCTCAAGCCCAGGCCAGTACCTTTGTATCGCTTTGTGGCAGAGTTATCGAATTGTGTGAACGGCGTAAAGAGGGAATTGGAGCCGCCTGCTGGGATGCCGATACCGGTATCCACGATTTGTGTGAGAATGGTGAAGTACTCATCGTCTTCTTTCTCAAGTTCGCCGACTATGCGCACATAGCCTTCCTCAGTAAACTTGGTGGCGTTTGACAGAAGATTTTGTATAATTTGTCGATATCTAAGGCTGTCTCCTTCGGCGGCCCTTGGAAGCCGGGGATCAACATAACTTTCTAATTTAACCACAGGCTTGTAGCACGCCTGATGTGCTCGAAAAACTGCTTGAATGATGTCGGATACACTGATAATGTCATGACTGATTGAAAAGCTGCCGGATGCGAGCTTGCTGTAATCCAAGATGTCATTTATAACCTGGAGGAGTACATCCCCGGACTCCTGGATGACATTGACGAGCTCGGACTGGTTGGCATCAAGTTGGGTGTCAAGAAGAAGAGTTAATGCCGACAACATTCCGTGCATAGGAGTCCGGATCTCATGAGACATGTTGGCTAGAAACTCACTCTTGAGCTTTGACGCTTCCTCATACGCAGCGATAAGTTTCTTTTCTGCTTTTCGCCTTTCAGTGAGATCCCTTGTGACTTTGGAGAATCCAAGGAGTACATCATCTTTGTAAATGGGAGTAATGACGACGTTGGCCCAAAACCTTGAGCCATCTGAGCGGTATCTCCACCCTTCATCTTCAACTCGGCCGTCACGGAGTGCATCTTCAAGCTCTCGGGCAGGCTTTCCAGCTTCTAGATCCTCCTTGCCGTAGAATTGGGAAAAGTGTTTGCCAATGATCTCGGCCTTGGTGTAGCCTTTGAAAGACTCGGCTCCGGCATTCCAAGTAGCTACATGTCCAGTGGGATCCAGCATGAAAATGGCGTAATCCTTGACGGTTTCCACCAAGATACGAAAGGGTTCGTTTGCATACAAGCTTTCTTCAAGTTCAAGCCGCTTCTGGTGCTCCTCGGTAACATCTAGCAAGTCCATTTGGATGCAGCGCAAGCTGTCATGACTGACAATTGGAATGGCGCGTAAATTCCAAGCTTTTCCTGTATCAGTTAAACACTTCATCTGCTGTATAGACGTTGTGTTTTTTGCGGCCCGAATGACCTTTGGGGCGGAAGCGAATGCTGGAGGACTACCTGGGCCACCGAAAATATCATCTGCATGCCGCCTGACAAGGTTGTCGCGATTGGTTGCACCTGTAAGCAACAGAAAGCTATCTGAAACCTGCCGGACAAAGAGCGCAGCGTCCAGAATGATCGTGGGGACCGGCGTGAAGCGGACTAAATCGTACTCAAGGTTGTGGGCATCGTGGCCTTCACCCGGCCTCGGTGATGGCGGGAGATCGACAGTTGAAGACACTGGTGGTGTTGGTGACCCTCCCAGCAAACCGGCCATTGCTCCGCTATGAGTGCAACCGTGGGGCTAGGCGCCGCTAGACCAAGGGCGATGCTTGGGTTATAGGTAGAGAATCATACGAGTTTTGCATCGCAGAACTCGCAAGGCCGGGATTGTGCCACTTTTTAGTGATTGGCACCCTATTCCGTGTGTCTTTTCAGGGAGAAGCTCGCGTCGCATCCCGGAGATAGCCGATTTTCAGCTTAAGCTCATTGGCTTGACGTCACATTGATCGAGATCTCATGAATGCTATTAGGGGGGCACAACCCATACTTGTCATATTGCTTCTCTCCCCCATACTTTTGTTCAACATTTTCTTTGCAGTTGCAACCCGTTTCGACCTTCAACTTTGAACACGTTCTACCTGACTGCATTCCACCCGTTTCCAGCCTGTGGTACAGTTGTCTATTACTCCCGTGATGCATCAGGCCACTTTTGCCGGTCTTACCCACTTTTATAGTTCAGCGTGGTTAACATCTCCGACTCCGGGATGCTTGACACCATCCTGGTCCACACTGGCAGCGCGCATCATTATCGGCATTCTGCTGTTGGGTGCCCAAGAATGAAAGCCCAAAATATATGCAATATTGCACTTTTGTCTGAGGCTGCAGGATAAAGTTGGGAGCCTTCGAGGACAGATGTATCGAGAGACCTCGTCTCGAGGCTAGGCAATTTCTGCAGTCTGGCGTCGCGATGCGGTCATGCCTCTTTTTGGCATACAATCGTAAATTTGATTGCCATGCCGCAACAGCCAGACCACAAATAGCACGAAGACCCCACGTATCAATCACGACACGTTGGAGGATTAGCCTGGAGTAAAAACCGGTCGGGCGTTGTACACTAACAGCTTTTGTGCTCCTTCGAATTTTCTTTTGCATGAAACCTGGTTTGCCACTTCTCGGCTGGCTTCTGCGCTGGCAAGAGAGAAATGTGTTGCAAAATCTTGAAGTAACACAAACACTGTCTTCTAAGAAAAGTTTTCCCGGGCGTTTCAATTCTGTTATGAGGAAAATCATGGCTCTCAGGCTAGTTGACATCATTGTACAGCTCGCACGTCTCCGCAATGCGTACCCTAAAGCTGTTGTACTAGATTAGATTGTGAAACCCTCATTCATCTTTCAAACTCATATCCCTTGCTTATGGGATTAGGCTTTGGGCCTATTGGGAAGACCTCATCGAATGAGCCATGATGCTCAAGGATGAATGGTCCTCACGTCTAATGTTGCTGATGTCCAGTATGAAGCACTCGGCTATATGATATATATAGTTCTACAGGGACCATGATATCTCGGCATTTCACTCGGTGATAATTGAAAAGGTCTCACAACATATCGCTTACAGTGTTCCAAGGGCACTAAAGAACAATGCTTCGATAAAGATATATCCACTCTTCAAGCCTGGTGATACATTCATCTAGTCTAACCTATTTGGCCCAGCCAAGCAATGGAAGCTTCATAGGGCTGTTCTTGCCATGCCACTTGTCTTGGCTCGCGCCGCAGCAGCAGCAGCAGCAAGATAATAACCAAAAGGGCGGTTTCCTTATAGCTAATTTCCCATCCAAGAATAAAGAGCTGAATAGTAAAGCTGGGTTTATTCGTCTCCCAAACACACTTGAACAATAATGTTGGAACGACAAGAACCGCTTCGTCCTAAGGTGTCTTAGAATTGCAAAACGCGAACCCAGTTACATGGACTACTAATTTCAATTCAACAATCACCGGGGGCTGGGGCTAGTGTTGGGAAATGTCTTGCTCTCGATTGTCTCTTTACAGTTCATGTAGCATCACTAGCTCAAGTGATTCCTCTATGCGAATGAAAAATGGAATATATGGACGGGGGTATCATTCTGAAGCCAACGAAAAATGTCTCCACCTCCCAATTTTATCTTCTTGATGTCGATCCAAACCCAGTGCTCTCGTATCTCGTACTGGAGAAGCTATCGCCAGAGGATGATCTGGAGCTTCCCTCGCCATTGTTCCAACGGCCTCCACTGCCACTACCACTTCCACTGCCCCAACCACTACCCGTCTGGTTTCCTCTGTTCCCCATCCGTCCAGCAGCCCAACCGGCAGCAGCTCCTCCCATGGCGCCTGACCAAAAGCCCGGTCTCCATCCTTCTGTAGCACCGTATCCGGATTTGGAGTTTCTTGGATTCGACGAATAATATGGTGGAGGCGGGTCGTCATACGGATCGTTATTCCCTCCTCCCCATCCGCCTCCACCACCGCCACCCCAACCTGGCCTGTTGCCACCGGCTGCACCAGCAGCAGGGCGTTGCGCCCAGCCTGTGAATGCAGAGTATACCATCCATAGCGCAACACCAATGAACAGTAACCAGAAGAACGCAGCAGCTACGTTCTCGCCCATTGTCTTCGGATGCCCTTCGT